>JALJEV010001430.1:3130000-3755000 GCA_026586105.1 Hylodesmum podocarpum | reverse complement strand
ATTTTTAGTGTAAACAAAGACCAATGTGTTTTGACTGATTCTCTTCTTGAGCCACCGGTGGAAATATTTTGGGCACTATAGTAGTGGGAACTCCCAAGTTCTCATCTTAAATGGATACTATATATTGCCTATATAACTACAGCAATAACAAAGTGTAAAAGCTTGTCTAAAATGAATTTTTGTTGTGAAAAGAGTCTATGGCTCATTCAATTCAAAGTTATTGTAAATTTTGAATATTATGTGTTTGATTTCTATTCAAGAAAATCAAAACTTTTACTTACTAACTAAGAAAATGAAATAAGGCAAATGTTAACCAAAGGATATTGGTTAAGAAATTAAAATAAGAAAATTTATTTATTAATTTATTAATAATATAATTATTATTTATCCTAAATTTAATTAGACTTAAGACTTCTCATCCAATTTTTAAGAATGAATTTTGTCGGACCAAACACATGTTCTCCCTTATTTAGTATGTATTCTTACAAGATAATGAGTATGGAATATCAAATAAAGGATAGATTAACGACTCACTCATTACACACACGTTAAGACGAAAGATAAGTATAGTTTTATTAATTGAATCTACACAATCAGACTCTAATTACTTGTTATTTTATGTGCAGACTAAGAAGTCTTTGTAAGAGCTTACATTCAAAATGATAAGTCAACCTAATACTCATGATAAAAAATGCGAAAAGCAAAAGAGATGTTTCTGAGATAGAGATTTGTAGCAGAAAGAATATCATCTTTCCAAAATCTCTAGATCAGTATGAGAACACTTTTCAATATTGATGTTGACAATGTCCATGCCTGCATTTAATACAAATGAACATTGCGTGCTCAAGATATTCGTCGAAGGAAGACTTGTGTTTCACGCTCTGTTTAACAGTTACATTAAATCCTAGTTCTTAGAAAAATTTCTAGTTCTTAGAAAAATAAATTTTCTTGTAATATATTATTGTGATGTTAATTAGTAAATCTCTCTCTATGTAGAGATTATCTCAAAAAGGGAGTTAAATCATCTTTTATCATTCTATATCTTTGTTAGTGTCTAGTCTTAAGAGATTGATATCAAATAATACTTGTTTCACCTAGTTAGGTTGGGATAAAAGAATTTACATTTAGAGAGGTGTATAACCTGAAAAGACCGTTATTAAAGAATACCTAGTTTACCTGAAAAAGTGACTAGCTTGAGGATGTTGTTGTTAAATAATTTTTGATATACTAATTAGAATTGACTAAGTTTAAAGAATACTCGGTTACATTTTCACTCATCAATAATACTAAAATTTTAATAAGTTACTAAAAAGTTAGACGTAATCTTACTATGATGAATTAATATGAAAAATTATGTTATCTCTTTCTCCCTTCATTTTCTATTTATTATTAATAATTTATTGTCTTATGTCTTCCTTATTTTGATTAGTTTAATAAAAATTAAATTAAATTAAGTCTTTTAAACATTTCTTATCTCATCTATTCAAAATTTATTTTTCGTCTACATCTAATCTATTCAAGATTAGATGAAGTAATTAAGTCTTTAATTTTAAGAAAACTTAATAAAAAATATTTTATACATAATTTAACTTCTTTTTTCTTATGTTTTTATCTTTTATAACTTGAATAATGCATTTATGAATTAACCCAGAGTACGGACTACATATGTTATATACGACCCAGTAATTGTTCCATTAAATAAGCTTCACAATAATCTCTTAGACCTTGCTACTTCTGCATCTAGGTTTTAATTGGGAATTTTCTCGGCTTGCAATTCTGTCTCCTTGGGAATGCCAAGGACATATTTTTTTTCTTATTTAGAACAATTCCCTATGGTGATGGTGTTTTATGTGCATACTTCAATGCCTCGAGATCCTTAATGTTGAGCTCTTTATTTAAATTCTCATTTACACGTTGCGTGGCCCCATTGCATTCTATCTAAACACCGTTCCTAGTTTGTCTTTTTACGTTCAACAAATTGCTAGCTTACGTAGCACAATAGTTGATGATATGAAAATCAACCACAATTGCAATCAAATATTCCTTAGCCGAATTCATATATAGAAAGGGGATCGTGTTTAATTCAGGAGAAATGCGAATCATGTTCATATTCAGTAGCTGGAACCTCTTGAATTCATTTGTTCATATTCTAAGCCAACCGTAGGACTTAGTCATTAGTAGTCAAATTCATAGACCATTTACACACACAAGAAGATTCATACTTTTTTTTCCATTTATATAGCATGCCTTTTTCATCGGATAATCATCAAGATTAGTCTAGTAGTAGCAGCCGCATATTAGAGTAATATTTACTTATTTTTCATTGAGCCAGCTCTAAATAATCTCTTTTTCTAGATTATTATCGATATAATCATAAAAAATTAATATTTCAAAAATTTTAGATCAAATTTCTAATATAGTTTGATTTTCGGCTAGTTCAACACTAGCTCATCGATATATTTTTATGTTAGAAGTATATTTGATCCCATTAATAGCGAGTAGGATCAAATAATTTAATGGGATTGTCGCTAAACCATACCACATAGTTTCAAAAATGATAAAAATTATAGAAATTAAAAAATATTTGATAGATAAATGTAATACGTATTAGACAATTAGTTATTATACGTGAAGAAAGAGAAGGAGAGAGAGTAAATTTTGTGAGAAAATTGACTTATTAATTACGTATTGAAATTGATTGCAAAATAAAATTGTATTTACTTAAGTGATCTTCTAATCGAATTTTATTGCTACCATATTGTATTATAAAAAATGAGTTTAAAAATAATTTTACACATTTATTTAATCATAAATAAAATTTTATATGATTGACAAAGATTTTATTATTAAAGTTAATAAATTTACCTTTATAATAAAACTATTTCTCAAAATTAGTATATGTTTGTGTGTATAGCGTGTGGACACAATCGCTATGAGACGAAACCTAAGTATCAGAGAGTTGTTGGAGTATGTTTGGTTATCTTTGTTCCTAGGAACACGTTGGAGACATTATGATGAAAGAAAAACGAAATTTTCTTTCCAAATGAAAAGGGTTGTGCTTATGTCAACCTTAATGACATCATGCTATATTACGTTATACAAACTAGAAAATTTGGCTCATCGTGAAAGCTAGTGTTCAAAGCAAATTATTCTTGTTATATATATTCCATCACTCTTTATATTTTCCAACACATGGGGTTGAATAGAACAATTTACTCAGAACTAAGACCCTACTTTGGCCACTTACTTTTTCCTGCAGAGGAAATTATCACAAAAATAAAGTGAGGGACCAAAGACTAACTATGGCCATATAAATTAATGCATAGATTTTCTTTCATTTCATTCATGATTCACCCTTCAACTACCTACCCCCTATTATAAGAGAGATTTTTTCTTTATTTACCATCGTGTGCTTAATCTTACTCTCATCTTAAGTTTGTGTTTTAAGAAGAAAATCTTTCAGTTGTGATTGATGGTCGTTCAAGTTTTCAACATACCAATCATAATGGATGAAAAGGTAATTAAACTAACCTGTTTTGTTCCTCCTTTTTCTTTGCTTCTAACTCATGTTTTTGTGTGTGTTTATTCACAACAAAGAAGAAACAAGTAGATTAGCACACACACTTTTTTGAGTTCTTCTAATTTGCTTTTTGGGTGTTCTTAATCATATTCAAAAACATATTTTTATTCATAAAAATTGAATATGGTAAGAATCAATCAGCTGAGAAAGATTCTTTTTACATTATGGACATATACAGAATATGAACCTGAATATTTTCTGTGAAGGATGAAAACACATATGATGTAGCTAATTCTTAGAAGCTAACAGTAACAATCTTGATTTGATGATTAGGTGGAAACTCTTAAAGCTGAGTTACAAAGAGTGAGAGAGGAGAATAACACTTATAGACTAATGCTTGAAGTTCTAAACAGCAAGTACACAAAGCTTGAGACCCAACTTCAGAAGATGAAACACAAGGGCATGAGTTCAAATCAAATAGGTTCAGTAACAGTGCCTACCTTTGATGCAAACAAGAGACAGAGACTAGAGTTTCCCACAGCAAAAAAGCCATTACAAATCTTTGTCAGAACACACCCCAAGGATGATAGTTTGGTATGCTAGCTATATGCCCCCATAAAGCATTACTTTGGTTATGTACCAACCAAATGACTTAAATTAAATTCAAATTGTATCATGAAGTGTGTAAATGTTTATACCAAGTTTTGCTTTGTGAATATAGATAGTAAAAGATGGCTACCAGTGGAGGAAGTATGGGCAGAAGGTTACTAAAGACAATGCTTCACCTAGAGCTTACTTCAGGTGCTCCATGGCTCCCATTTGCCCAGCTAAAAAGAAGGTATATAGTGTAAACATATCTTATTAACTCCATACTTTTTCTTTGAGCAAAAAAATGTAATTTAATAAAGAATTTTAAAGTGAAGGCATGCTTTTTTTTCCCCTTGGCAATGATAAAATTTGAATCTAAGATTTTGTGCAAACTATTCAAACTCTCTATCACATGGTGTTGAATAGAAGAACATACTCAGAAATAAGATTTCATATAAACCAACCTAATTCTCTATAACTTGAAGTTGAATTCTCTATAAGATTCTGTACAAACTATCCAAATTCCATATAAAATGGTCTGGCAACTAGGACATTTAGGATACTAATTAGGACCTTTGGTTGTTTGTCAAAAACATGGTTCCTAGTCAGCAAAAATTGGCATACGTTTTACTCAATTAGGGAAAAAGCAGCTGATCAATTAATAGCAAATTTTTTGTAATTAATTTCTTTAGCTAGGAGTCTAATGATGGTTAGCTAAATATTATATTTCATGTGCATATATGATTTCAATAATGTTAAGAGGGTATGACAAGTTGATTGAGTGAAACTTGTAAGTTGTTATAATGTTTCTGATATCGGTTTTCGTTTTATATGGATGCAAATATTGATTTTAAGAAAGATTAAAATTGTCTTGCCTTATCATAAGGTTTATTAATTTGTGTATTTTGTGTTTTGCCTTGAACATGTTTAGGTGCAAAGATGTGTGCATGATAAGTCTATCCTTGTTGCAACTTATGATGGAGAGCACAATCATGGTGACATTCATGTGTCATCTTCATCCACACCTAAAGGTTCATCAGTGGCTAATAATAATGAGTTACCACTGACTAGCATACCAAATGACAAAGAAGCCATGAACATTGATTTGGGTCTTTCTGGATGGTCTCAAATAGATAGGACAAAATGTGAAGATGTTATGCAACAGCATAACCAAGGAACCAACATCAAAATTGAAGAATATGTAAGTTCTCTAATCAAAGATCCTGACTTCACCCTGTCATTAGCTGAAGCAGTTGCACGCACCATCACTGGCCAGCAAAAGCAACAAGGCTTAAACCTCAATTTGGATCTTTCACAAGAGTGAAATAATATCAATCATTTTTTCCCCAACCCCACAACCCCAAAAGCCAAAATGCAAGTGTAAAGATGAACTTTAGTTCAGTGAATGGTAGGTCGTTAGCACTGAAAACGAGAGGAAAACTAAGCATAATGTTAGCTGAGAATGAGTGTAACTAGGCAGTTTTTCCTTGGTTTCTTTACTTTTAATTTCATTTGATCATGTTACAAGATAAAATAACAGTTAAAATGAGACAAGCATTAGTCATTACTTATTATGTGAAAAGAACAACACATTTGAAGTTCTAAGCAACAGAAGAATCAGAAGAAAATTTTAGTTTGTTTTCTAAAGAAAACTTTTCATTCCATTTTCTTTTTACTTTATCTCAAACAAACAAAAGAATATACATTGTTATCCATATCATAAGTATTTTTCCAAGGGCTATTTTAACAAAAAAAGGTGATTAAAGTTTATTTTTGATCTAGAGGAACAGAAAAGAAAGATGAATAATTTATAATAATTCACACACTTTATTCAAACTAATCAAGTTAGATTCTTTTGACAATTATAATATGCTGAAAATTAATTATAAAATGTGAAGAGGGATAAATATATATATATATATATATATATATATATATATATATATTTCAATGAGTAAATTAACTGCGTATTGTAGTTGACTGCGAAATAAAACCCTTAAATAATTATCAAATGAGAACTTGAACTTCAAACAAAAACAGATGGCTCAGTAAAATGAATAAAATGTATTCTAACCAATACATCAATATTTACAAAGCATTTGCCTTCATCAGTGAATGTAGAGTATAAGGGATTTAACTGAAAACTCAGTATAGGTGCCTCTACGCAGTCTCGAGTTAAAGTTAAACTTAAATACTACTCTATCTTAGGAGCGGAAAAAAAATATATCACTGGATCAACATTTACATCGCTAATGTGAGTACACAATTTTGGACTAGTAAGACCAAAACTAAATCAAATACTTCTTTGTACACCGAAATAGTTCACCATTCCTCACTGAAGTGAACGTCATAGAACTGCCTTTCTGCTGGACATGGAACAAACTCAGAATCAAATGACTGTCAATTAGAAACCCATGACAATGCTACAACATAAAACGAGCTTTTGAGGAGGTCTACTACTTGAATATAATCCTCAGCCATGTGCCATGAGTATGAATTTATGCATTAGAGAACTTCAGTTATAGGGTCATCATCAATGTCAATGCAGTCAAGAAGATGATTTTACACTTTTGCAAAGAGTTTTCTTCATCCAAATAGGTGGCAACTTTATCATTATGGAACAACTCTTGTAGCAGCTTGAGGCCTAAAAAAGATCTAATCATTTAATACTCTTGATGGTGGTCTTTAACATCTGTTCTGACTCCTTTTTAGCAGCAGCTACCTTCTGCTTCTCATTTTCTGCTTCCTTCTCTGCTTTCTTTTTATCTAATTCAATCTGCTTGCAATTTTCGTCATGCGCTTTTACAAACATTCTCACAAAGTTGAGCAGAGTAGATACAACTAAAAAGAAAAGAAAAGAATCAATCCTCAAAAAGGTTGCCATCGGAGTTTAATGTGAAACTGATTTTCTTTTTCTCATAATCAAACTGTTTCAAGTATTTTCCTTATTGACAGAAATAGCTTCTGGAAATCTAAGGGAAGTTTTTCACTTGAGTGTTTTACCAAAAGAAAGAATTCCATTTTGATTCATAGTGATTATTTCGGGTATGGTGGTATGGTACAGCAATATTATGATTTTAAACTTAACTAAGACTGAGAATAAGATTATGGGCCCATTTGATTTCCTTCTCACTTTTTTGGTTCTGAAATTTGTTTTTGAAAACTCAGCAATCAATTTCTCATCCAAAATATCAAGTTTTGAAAATTGTTTCAAAAAAAGATGTTTTAACGATGAAAAACAAAAATAACTGATATGTTTTCACACCCTCTTTTTCTATTTTGTAGTATCTAGAATGGTATTGCATGCGGCGAGGCATGGGCTTGGTGTGGGTGTCTATTTTCTTTGTTTTTGGTGAAAACTAAAAAACGGTTTTTGATAATAGAAATCAAAATACACCATTTGTTTGCAACTTCGTTTTAGTTCTCCCCTAATTCTTCTTCACAATTGAACACAATATAAAAGGGGGTAACAATGCCGCACAGGGTGTGAACTCTGGTTTCCATAAAATAATAATCACAATGAAGTACCTTGAGATCCAAAACCAATTCTGAAACAGATAATTCTTGGACGAGAACATGGGCCAAAGTGGGACAAAAAACTTCAAGTAAATTGATGCAATAGCTAGTTAATTACCTTGTTCAAAGGGGACACGTGCTGGATCTTCTCCGAAGTATAAAGCCAATGCATCTGCATTTCTACCCTGGTACATCCAGATTCAGAATATCAGACATATCCGTCCTCAATTTGTCATTTAGGAGAAAAACTATCTTCAAAAGGAAAGAACTACATACCACATTGGCATAAAGTTGAGCCAAAAACCTCACTTCAGCTTCAGCACTAGAAAGAAATTCCTTCAGAATCTGAGCATTACCAAGTGAGGAACAAAAAAATCATTAAGGTAAAGCTAAACATTTAATGACTGTTAAAATGTAATGGCAAAATCTATAATTCAGATGGTAGTACATAACCCTAACAGAAGGGTAACTATGCGTCTAGTGTCTTGGATAATCCTATACATGATGCTCCATCACTAACTCAGATTTACATTAGTCTATTGCAATAGTCATATTCTCATTAAGTAAAGGAGGGGTTTTCAAATGCACACTTCACTGACAGAATATTGATATTCAACATGCCACAATTTCCATTGACGTTTGTAGCATGCATAGCGTTGCCCAAGATTCTATAATACACATTGATCCAAATTCAACAGAATTCAGAATCAGTTCATTCTGATTGAAGCATTTAGGTGACCTGCTGTATACCATACCTGGCAGAAGTTTTCCGACACGGGCCCATCATTCTCTGAAGCAGTTAATTCCTGAACTACCTTTTCCAGTCCTTTACTAACAGCTTGCATTTCCTCAGCCAAATATTTTAATTGTATCTGTATGAAATACTAGCTTGTAACTCAGCAGACACCAAAACTCAACAGAATTGAAACCACCTGATATAACAGTAGAGAATAAAAGAAAGATACCTTGGTTGAAGCCTCCAAACTCACTAGGTCTTTGGGAAAATCTAGGAGTTCTGGAAGTTTTTCAGCAAGCACCTACAACTCGTCAATCATCAAAACAATTATTATCTGGCTTATTTCACAGGAAGGTGCAATGCCAAAATTTGGACTAGACAATTCTCCAGCAAACTTATGATGCAATAACCAATAAGCACAATGAGGGAAATTTTGTAGTCTGTACAAGGAACATACATTTGCCGAAGCAAATGGTATCTTTCTCAAGATTATTGGAGTCAGATACATATTAGACATGAATACATGATGCGAAGCGAAGCAAAGTATCAGTGCTTCATAAAATCTTATGCAAAACAAATCATATTTAAAATGAAGTATATCAGGCCGCTTACCTTACAAAGATAATGCATTAGAGTCATCTTGTTGTTTCTGGCTCGTGTATCAGTGAGTTTAAGGAGACTATCCAATCGAAACCCAACAGCCGAACCTACAGTTATCATGTAAATTAACTAGTAAGGAAGCAATCAAAACTACAGTGGAGCTGTTTTTTTAATTAAACTTAATCATCAAAAGACCAAGAATAAATGTTAAACACAAACTATAGAATGCACAAAAACTATGACTTAAAAAGTCCATGCTTGATTATAAACTTTTGTACATTAATTATCCCCAATCACGTGATTTGAGATGGTTAAATGGTGAATGCTAAAGCTATAACTCACCTCTAGCAGTTCCATGGTTCAAAGCATTACCCAGAGAAAGAATGGTCTGCATGATTCTTTTCAACTTGACTGAATTCTTTATCTGATAAACATAACAATGGAAGCTGAAGAGGAAAGGATATTGACTCAGGAAATAAGAGTGCTCAAAAGAAAAGAAAAAAAATGTATATCTTACATCCTCAGATGCAGAATTTACAATATTCAGGTCCCTTTTAAGCTCTTTAACCTACATGAATATTACATGGAAAGGTGCACCAGAATAGCTAAATTTTTTATGCCAGGAAAATAGAATTATTTAATAACTAAAAGCATTGTGTGGTTGTCTTCTGACCTGGGAGCAGAATTGCATCTTAAAAGAGAAAACTCTTAGCTTGTTTTCCACTCTTGGCACTTTCATTAATTCTAAGAAGAACTATCACAAAATGCAAAAGCAAATAAGAATTTAATGGAAAAACTATTTATAGCAAGATAGATATACTAGAGAGCTTGACCTTAAATGATATCTTTATTCACAAAATCAACATCAATCACAAGTTTACACTAAATCGAAAGGAGCAGCACAGGGTAAAGTTCCACTCACCTGTTCACACTTTCCCAAGTTGTCCTTATCCCCAGTATAGTTCTGCGTATGAAGCATGGCTATAGCTCAAATAAACATAGATTGTAGCAAAGTTGTTGATGCTAGCTTTATAACATAAAGTTCTGGTAGAAGAAACAATAAAATGGCATGGTACCTTGAGCATTTCCATCTCTTCTTTGGTTGGAGAGAATTTTATGAGATTCTCAACTTGATCAACATCCAATACTGAATCATCCAATGCAAGCACAGCACTCTGAAAGACCACAATTAGCATGTGAGAATACAAGTAAATTTGGCATGCTTCTATGTGATTGAATGGTTTAAAATTTGGGATTTTCAACCAAAACTTAAAACAAAATAAGGGCATTCAATAGTCAACTAAGAAATGTAACATGACCATGATAGGTATTTTTATTAAATGCTTCACGGAAGAAATGGGCATAACTTAAAGCTTTTGCAGGTTTTAAGTGCCAGAGAAAGAACAGGGCAGCCACACTACCAAGAAACTCACGAGACAGTTTACAGGAAAAAACAAATTGGCACCAATAGATAGTGGATCCACCAAGAAGGCACTGATTAGGGTCATTAGGCTCTAGACACCATGTTAAGATTGGAAAGCAGGAGAAAATGACTGATAGTGTACATGGAGTATATTATTATGTAGTGTGGATAAAATTACAAAGAAGTAATTGCCTAATTAGTAATTACCATAATGTAAATCCTAGAATTTCCTAATTATAATACTTAAGAATATCATACAATATCCAACAATTGCCTAATTACCATAGTTAAAGATATCTAACAATATCTAACAGTCTCTATTATATCCTCCTCCTTTCTTCCATCTAAAACCTTATAATCACAATAAGGACTATTCATGGTCCATCTGCCTGTATACATCTTCTCTGCCAATAGTTTTCTTTAGATAAAAACTAAAATAAAATTGTCATGAATGACTAGAGACTCAACGGAATAGAAGAGGAAGTATTCTACCAATCTGATATAAAATCAAGCCAAATATTTAACTTAGTGAAGTCATAGTGGCAGAACATGGGCATACTGCTTTGACGCCGAAATAGATATACTCTTAAGTTGTAGCCGGTGTTGGCTAAACTTTCAGCTTGCATTTGATCATCAAGTAAGCCTAAATCTCAGTCCACATAAGTAGAGACTACTTGCTAAGTCAAGAAGTAACCAATAGAGACAATGAATTCTTCCAGATCATCTAATTCCTTAAGCAGTTATGATTTGAAATGGTTTAAAACAGTAACTGGGAATGAATGTTCTCTTGGACATAAATTCAAATCAAAATGATCATAGCATTTACATGTTAATAATTATCACAATTGATAATATCTCACCATTAAATCAGGTAAAGGGATTTTTACTTTTGTAAGCATGATCTCACAGTTATATGCCCGCCTGAGCTCAATCTGCAAGGTAACATGAATCTCTTGTCAAGAGCACAAATACTATAAAATCTAAAAAGTCTTGACAAGAATTAAATGAAGGACTTAAGCCTCAATGAAAGGCAAAAGCCACAACAACAACGAGACTAAATGAAACCTACAGAAATAAATCAACCAATTCATTGGTTGAAGAGAAAATAAAATTATCATCCACTTCCTATAATGAAAATAATTACACATACATATGCCCGATCAAAAGAAAATGAATAAAATGGTGGAATAAAATCCCTTACTTAAAGATGACAATGTCTAATAATTTGGTTTTTAAATTTACGACCTAATATTTTAATGAGTTCACAAAACAAATATTAGACTAGATAAAGGGTTTTTTTTGGGATGAAATATGATGAAAAACTACTTATCCGTTGTCTTTACTAAAGTGGAGATTAGTTAATATCTGAAGTAATTAGACTGGACAGGTATTAACTATTAATGAAAAGGCATACCAATTGAACTTTGTCAACTTTTTGGGCCGAGGGGCGACGATTTGATTTTCCTTTATCATCAGAATTTGGAGCAGCTGCAGAGAACAAAGTCTCAAGTTCTGACATGTCAAACTCTGGAGCCCTGACACCAAAAGGTTAACAGAAATAATAAATAGTCAGCACAGTTCATACAAGATTTTTTATAGCTAAAGTCAGAAAAGACTTGACTCATACCTACAAAATTCATCTAGTTTTTGTGTCTCAGCCCATAAGCTTCCTTGCATAGCCCTTGTTAATTTTAACCAATGGTAAGGTTTTAGATTGCTCCTTTTAGTCTGAGACTGCCCTTTTGCATTAGATCGCAACAGGCCTCGTCCCTTTGCACCAAATGGAGCAGAAGGTGGTCCAGGAACAGAAGGAGCTCCAGGAACAGAAGGTGGTCCAGGAGCAGAAGGTGGTGAAGGAACTGCTGGATTTGACAACCCATTGGCTGAAGGTGGGGGTGGTGGAACATTTTTGGAGGGCAAAGAATTTTGGGATGCAGAAGCCGGAGGAGGGGGTGGTGGTGGTGCTAATGGTGATGGACTAGAACCAAAATGGCCAGGAGGCGGGGGTGGTGGTGGCGCTAATGGTGATGGACTAGAACCAAATTGGCTAGGAGGAGGAGGTGGTGGTGGTGCTACTGGTGATGGAGTAGAGCCAAAATGGCTAGGAGGAGGAGGTGGTGGTGGTGCTGATGGTGATGGAGTGGAACCAAAATGGCTAGGGGGAGGGGGTGGTGGTGGCACTATTGATGATGGTTCAGAACCGAAATGGCTAGGAGGAGGGGGGGGTGGTGGCACTAATGGTGATGAAGTAGAACTGAAATGACTAGGAGGAGGGGGTGGTGTTGGTGCTAATGATGATGGAGTAGAACTGAAATGGCTAGGAGGAGGGGGTGGTGGTGGCACTATTGATGATGGAAAAGAATCAGAATGGTTAGGAGGTGGGGCTGGGGGAAGAGTGCCAGGAATAGCATCAGACTTGTTTATATTCAGTGAAGAAGAAAGAGGTTCCGAAGCTGAGGAATGAAAACTAGACAGTGGAGGTGGAGGAGGTACTAAAGATGATGAAGCCTGTGTAGTTGAAGATGGAGGTGTAGGTGGAGGCAGTGGTGCAGGAGGACCTTCAAATGAATCTTTGGCAGTTGAAAGTGATGTACCAGGAAGGGAAGAGGGAGGAGAAGGATGACTTACCAATGATTTCTGACCTTCATCGTGCATTGAATTTTCAGGGTGTTGTATAACATTAGATTGCATCAATTTTGAAGTATGCTCACATTGAGGAGGTGGTGGTGGAGGAGGAGGAGCAACAACTGCAGAAGCATTGGATCCAAAAGTCTTTTCCATGGCAGTGAGAGACTCAACTGAAGTTTTTAACGGTAAAGATGGAAGTGATGTTGGTGCTGATGCTAGAGGAACACTTGTAGAACTAGGTTCTGTAGAATTTGGCACCTTGGAGTCTGAAGGAGGCAAAGTAGACGGCGGAGAAGATATTGTCACTGCATGAGCGGTTTCTTTGATATCCATTGGCGCATGATCCTGCAACACAGATGTTATTCCAAGAGTTGATGGTGCACTATGATATCTTGAGATAGCTACAGGTGAACCTTGAAATGAGTTACAATAAGAAGCTGAAGCAGATCGAACAGCTGGACGCACCCGTGGTGAAATTATTTTAGATTGAGTGGGAAGTTGAAGTGCAACCTGCAATTCTTGAGGTTCAATCTTCTTTTTAATTGAGCTAGCATTAGCAAGCAGTTCATGTGAGGGACTAGATTGTTTCCTCTGGATTGTGGACATGACGCTCTTAATATCGTTTTCTGATGATACCATTTGTTCTAACTGTCCACTCTTTTGCATTAAATTTGGATCTGCAGATGGTTGAATTGAGGGAATAGTTTGTTTCCCTTGAGGCATAGCTGGAGGGAAGTTGGTATCATTATCCAACAATGACTTCTGTTTCGTTGGATTTGAATCCTTGGATGGTTCAGTTAAGGGCGTAAATTGCTCCCCATGAGCCCTAGAAATGGGAAACTTAGTATCATTTTCCACTGATGCCTTTGATTCTAATGATTCAATCGGCATTTCAGTAGAACTAGATTCATTTGCTTTCTCCTTTGATCCTAACAAATCAGTCTTCTTTTCCAATGAACCTGCATCAGTGGATGGCTCACCAGAGAGAATAGATTGTTGCCCGTGAGACACAGATGTAGGATACACGGTGTCATTTTTCAAAAGTTCCTTTGATGCTAATGATTCAGCATTGTTCTCCCTGGATTCTAATGATCCACTCTCCTTTTTTATTGAATTTGCATCCACAGATGATTCAATTAAGGGGATAGATTGATTCCCTTGAGCCATAGATGAAGTAAACTTGGTATCATTTTCCAATGATTTTTTTGTTTCCAACAATTCAGTCTTCTTTTTAGTAGAATCTGAATCTGTTGAGAGTGCAAGTGACGAAATAGGTTGGTTCCCCTGATCTAAACACTCAAGAGTCTCAACTTTATTTTCTGACAATGCTTTTGATTCTAATGGTTCTGTCTTATTTTCCTTGGGAACATTCACAGGTGATTCCCCTGAGGTAGAAACTTTGCCCTGAACTGCAGAAGTCAGACTCTCTGAATCAAGTTTAAATTTTCTGGGTGACCCCCTTAGCAAGCCACTTGTTGAAGGAGAACCACCACTGTCCAATCTTTCAAGGATATTTGATGCGGTGATCTGTTGGAGCATACTAGCTACCTCTACCTTTGAATCTAGCCAGTCCACATTGCTGAAAATTTCCTTGACCTTAGCAAATGCTTCAATAGGTAGGCCATCCTTCTCCTCAAGACGAGGCAGATCAATTGAAATAACAGAAGACGATGCATCCATATCTGAGAAAAGAACCTTCAACCAGAAATACAGTATATACCACATAAACATTAAGTTGGTTTTATCACTAATCATTTGTTGAAAACAAGATAGAAAAGAAAGATTAATACCTCCACTCTAAAATTTTTAGGAAAGAAATCCTTAGCATTCCATAATAGGTCAATTTCATCACGATTAAGCATCAAAATATTTGATCTTATGAAAGCTGTGTTGAACATCACCCGAAACATCATTTGTTCACGCTCTAACTCACCATCCAGATGAATACACTCAAAAACGACATCACCTTGAACATGACAATGGATGTCAATCTTCACCAGTTCACAATCAGACTGTAACAAATATGAATTGAAAATAAATAAATAAATAAAGGGAAATGGGAAAAACAATGAATCCTCATTTAAGAACCCTGTCCAAGTACAATCTAAATATAGGAAAAATGAAGAAATAATGATGTTGCATTTTAATTCATCTGTGCCAGCTGATCAAATTTTGAGTGGTATGAGGAAGAAACAAAATATCCAATTTGTAATTACACATAACATAACTTTATGTTGGTTTCTACAGACTGTATTTAAGCAAACCATTAGAATGTCACTAGATCAATTAGAGTAAATTATGCTAACTTTGAGAGAAAAATTTTATGTTTGACCCATACAATGAAATGGCATAAGAAATCATCATTGCAAAACAATTGGCATACTCTTCTATCTAGTTTAGATTGGCAACCCATGGACAATAATATTTCCATGCAGGTATTATCCTTTAAAGATCTAAAGGGTTTTCTTCCATTCTGTTCACAAGCAATGATGGTCATTTCATGCTCACACCATCCCTACTTAGATCACATCAAAGCCACCAACCTCATCCCCACTTTGCAACACTGACCCGTCCCGTCCCCAACTTACATAGAATATAAAACATTTACAAAGATCCTGTTTAAAATGAATTAACATAGTTCTAATTTTGGGTAATCATTGACTTCAGCCAGCACACTAACTTTACATAAAAATTGCCATATTTTAAGAAAAAAAGAGACGAGACTTTCGTTTTTGGATTATCATATGCATTCATACATGGTGTCTTCCTGTCTGTATGTATACACCTAATTCAATAAAGAAAACCACAGCATTGCTTATGGTTGAAATTGGAGATAAATAAACATAGAATGGGATGAACATCTCAATACAAGTAGTAAAAACAAAACAAAGCAATAGGTTAATTATCTTGAATTATGATCAAGCTTGAATCGTAAAAAGAACATATTAAATTAGAGTAAAAGGACTTAATACCACCTGCTTGTAAAGCCGGACAAGTTTGCTCTTTTTTGGTGTTGAAAAGAGGACCTTTGGAGTCCGATCCGCAGGAATAAAAGGGTCCTGTCCATATATCCTAAATATAGGACGGCAGCCACCCTCTCCACCCATATTAGGTATGAGCCTTATAATTACACAGTCCAAAGTAAGTGCTCTATCAAGTGGAGGCCATTCCGAACCAACATTTCTTCTTGATATGTACTGAAGATACCTCAATTGTGAAGGTAATGGATTCAATGGTGACATCAACTGCAAAAGTTCCCGAGGAGCTTGCCTGTATATCATGTCTAGTGTTTTCTGCTCCCCTGTAAACATCTTTCTATAAATCAAGAGCGCAGCCAGCATAAATGCTAATAACGGCCACCCACCTCGTTCACAATGCATCAAGACAACATTTTGTTGCCCAAGTTGAAGCCAGTTTTCACCTGATCTCAAGAAATGGTGGATCATCTCCATGGTAAGTAATGGACAACCTTCATACTGCCGAGGATAATCTATCACAGTCATGTCATAGTCACACAAAATGTTTGAAATCTGGCTTTGGCTATCTCCCTCCCGCATGTTGAACACCATAAATGAAGCATCAGGGAAGTGGCCACGAAGTTGCCCAATTATTCCCCCTAAATACACTTTATATTCATCTTCTTCCATGATATCCGTGGTAAAGCAGTAATCAAAAACTACATAAGCAACAAGCAGATAATCACAATCACACATGTATAGAATAAAGATAAAGATTCTTTAAGATGATGAAATCACCAATTACCAAGTAATATGACATGCCATACATAGAAGCAAAGTAGCAAGTGTCTAACATCAAAAGGTCCATATTCTGAGAAATTATAAAGTTAACAACCAAGTATAGTGCATGTTTTCAGTCACCAATCCCCAAACAATCATGAATGGACAAAATTTCACTTAATACTGACTGCACAAAGAAAATAAAAATAGCTGACTCTTTCTTATCAAATTTATGGAGGTTCTTCCAATTAATTTTACCTTCATTCCTCCTACAAGTAGCATGTATGTAAAAATAAAACATCCATTCAGCTAAATCACAAACAAGATGTCAACAGCCTATTGACCAACTAAAATTTAGACTAGAATGACTGCATACTGTAAAATGAAAAAGTAGAAAAGCTATACAATCCCTATTGTCTCACTCTCACTGTGCAAAATAACCCCTATACATACCACAACCCACTAACACAAAATGCATAAAGATGAAAAATTTGTTCCAACAGAAGCCAATAATGTTCACATTATACTGTTCCCATTAACTTCAAATCTGCTGAGCGAACCTTACATATTACAATCCCCTACTAACACAAAATGCATAAAAATAAAATAGTAGCACTCAACAGAAGCCAACATTGTTCACATTATACTATTCCCATTATTCACTTCAAAATTGCAAAGCAAGCCTTACATTTCTATTCCTAGAGTAGGAGATGTCACACCATCTAGAGATATGGTTTGTTTAGGGCAATCCTCACCTTACAAACTGATTTTCTAGGGTTGAATTAAGCCTGTGACTCTCATTTCTAAGATGGTATGAGAACCTATCTTAAGAATTATCTATTATTGTTGGGCTAATCATGTCACGCACTATCAAACCACTCGTTATTTAGTCCTTTACACTCAAGATATTCAGTCCTCGACGTGAGAGGAATTTGTCGGAGATCCAATATCATTAGAGATAAGGCATGTTTAATGTATATAAGTATGTAGCAACCCTCACCTTACAAGTGATTTTGTAGGGTTGTGGCTTATAACCCATTTCTAAGACTTACCCCAACCCCACTAACCCAAAATGCATAAAGATGAAAGATTTGCACCCAACAGAACCCAAAATCGTTCACATTATATTATATATGCCAAAAAACCCCTCCCCCCTAACAAAAAATGCATAAAGATGAAACATTTGCACTCAACAGAAACCAACATTGTTACTTAAAACCTGCAAAGCGAGCCTTACATTACATACCACAACCCCTCACCAAGGCGAAATGCATAGAGACAAAATATTTGAACTGACAAGAAGCCAACACTGTTTCACTTCCACCAGAACCAATGTATCCACAAAAATATAAATAATGCAACAAAAAAACAGCATACCATAAACCCTTTCAGTGATTTCTAGAAGCCCATCCGGGGGCTTCTTATAGAAGAACTTGCGAAACAATGCCATTGTGTAGAAGAAGATCCAAAAGGGTCACCTTGGCATGTAGGACACCTACAATGACCCTAATTCAACCCACATTGCATCAAAGTTCAAAACTTTAAGATCCCCCACCAAACATAAAATCAATTGCAATCGTAATCATGAAGATGGCATTGAAGGGAGAGAGTGAGTATATGTGTGTGTGTATTCAGGAATCAGAGGCATGGATTTTTGCTGGGTCTTTAAGAAACACTTTTCTGGGAAATGTCTTTGTCTTCACATGCACACTTTACCTCTATCTGATAGAAAGAGAAACAAAGGCAAACTTAGCTTTCAATCAAAAACGGCAAACAGAGAAAGTGTGTGGTGAGAATCTAACCTCACAATCCACAGTTGCATTATAACATCTCATATTCAAAGGGAAGAAAGAGTTAGACAACAGATATGGTTATTAGTTGTTGTTGTTGTTGTTAGAAGAAGTTTAGAAGAACAATTTGGATCCGAGGTTTCTCTCTCTAACGCAATCTGTTTTGTATGTGTTCTTTTTTGTGAAAATGTGATACATAGTGATGATGTTGTACCATGTACTATGTTGTTTATTTTATTCACTTTTCTCATTTTCTATCACTTTCACTAATTCTCTTTTTTTTTTTTGTTAAGGATAAGAAAAAACACAGACACACTTACAGGATAAAGATCCGTACTATGTTACAATTATCAAATCAAACAGATCCGGGGACCACGCTTTGTTAGTTATCATTATATTACTATATTACTTTGTCTTATTATATACACACACTTTCTATAGTTTTTAATAAATAATATTTTAGTTTATATTGTTATTTAACCTTACCTTATTATATCTTGTATAAAAAAACTAAATATCACTTTTAATTTTATTTTTAAAAATTTTACTTTCATCCTTTATTTTTTTAAAATAATTTTATTATTTATTTTTTCAATTAACTTTCACATTAATAATTTAAATTTTAAAATAATGAGATTTTTAATTATAACTATTTATATTAGGAGGGGAGAAAACCATGTCATAACGAAATTGTGGGTATATGTAAACATTCTACTACCTTTTAAACATACATGATGATGTTTAAAAATTATTATTATTTTAAATTAATTATTTTAAAATATAAATCTCCCGTGTCAACATGAAATTGATGTTTTTTAATGAAAAAAATTTAAAGAATTAAAAGGACACAGGTTAATAATATAAAAGATTTAAATAATTATTTTTAAACCTAAATCAAATAGGAAAGTCTTTTAAATTAAAAAAAATGAAATTCACATTTAAAATTAAAAAAAAATTAGTTAAGATATACATTTACAATAAATGACGCTAAAATATTGGCACTAAAATAAATGGTTTATTTTATCTGTTATTGGATTTATGACTGGTATTAGTTGGTATAGATAAAAGTGGTTTGTATATCTGAATTGAGTGATTTAAAAATTAAATTCTAATTAGTATAAAATAGATTTTATTAAAAGGAGATTTCATGTACTCTTCCAAATATTAGTCATTAAAATCTTCATTTTCATATTGTGCGTCCTTTCTTGGTCCTTTTGTAATATAAGTTTTATTCTCAGCATTTTTTCAAATTTATCCATGTCATTTGTTTTGTTTCTTTATAATTTTTTTATCATTTAGTTCTTAACCTTAAAATTATCTGATCTAATCTTTATACAAGTATTTTTAATTTTGTTTCGATTATTGGTTCCTTGCCATTAAAAATAATAAAGACTATATAGAAAGAAACAATAGTGGTTGTGTAAAACTAAAACAAAACAAAAGACATGTAAAGAACTAAAATAGATGATTTTTTTCAAGTTTAGGCACTAAAAAGTAAAAGGTAAACTTTGTATATTAAACATTATTTTCCTACGCTCCCAACAATGTAACGCTGGAGAAATTAAATTCACAATAATATGTATTAAAACACTTTTGTTCAGAGACGATGAACAATAAATATATTATAAACTGACAATAATTTATCATAAATACAAATAACATAGCTAGGTAATGTGGTTGGTGTTGAATGGCAAACCTTCTTTGGCATGTTTTTGGCAAACTTGTGGCGCCAAAGAAACTTCATAGTCTTTAGACAAAGTTCTTATGATAGCCAACAACATGTGGTGTGTGGAACCAAACTTAACAACTAAGCTTTATGTGAAGCAATTTGTTGAAAAATCTGATGAGTCAAGAAGCAAGAATTTTCTCCTATGTATAGAACTTAAAATGATCACTAAAGATGAAGATGAAAGCAAGCAGAAATATCATACCATGGATTTAATGTGAAAACTCCTCAAATAGATAAATACCATGGATCACATTCAAATTCAAAAATCTCTAAAGGAAAATATATTAATAAACAGAACATTGTTTAATTAGACTCATTTTTATTGGTTAGGTTTTCTTTTATTATTATCTTTTAAGTCTGTAACAACTAACTTGTTTTAACCTTGTTAACTTTCTTTTTTTCTACCTATAATATTAGTATCAAAATATCCACCACTAATGCGATATTAAATTTTGTTGAAGATCTTAAACTTACAAAAAGTATATAATTCCCTGGAAAGAATAACAGCTTCACTTTTTATTGGTTTGTTTGTCACAGTGTAAATAGATATTCATATTCTTTTATTACATTCCTAACTCATCGTCTTAGTGTTTAATAGGAGTTAAAATCTCTTAACTTCAATTAGCCTAACGATGACGAAACCGAAGTCTAAGCGAAACAACACATCAGGTCAACAACAAATAACAACTCTGGGTACAATTCAAAGAAAATCTTAATAAAGAAATAAGTCATAAAATATTGATCATCATTGTAACCGAAGTTAGTTAATTTAAATTTAAACATAATCTGAATTTTCCAATCCTGGTCCAAAAAGAGGGATGTGTTTAAATTTTTTAACTGAATGCTAACTTAACCCTTAGTTCCAAATCTCTCATAATTTTATCAAGTGAATTGAGAACTTGTAATAAGAGTTATTTATGTATATCTTTTTATATTAAATTTTTTTAAAATTAAGATAAATTAGATAAGAATTATGTCATTTTGAGTGAATTATAATGGTGTTGTTATGAGAGTATTCTGATGTATTTGTTCAAATATTAAATAATAATGAAATTATTATGAATCAAAGTATTAAAAACTTCATCTGGCTCATTCACTAGCATGAATCTTGGTTCAGTTGGTGTTGATGTTGAATTGCACTCAAGCAAACCAAACTTCTTCAACACGTTTGTTACATATCTAGCCTGATGCATACAGATTGCTTTTTGAATTTGATCCCTCATCCATGTCTCCTAATCCATTAGATAAAAAAATTAATTTTATTTGTAGTACGTGTGATTATTATTAGCTAAATATTTTTTCCATATCAACCTATGGCAAATTTATTAGTTTAACTACCTGTGATCAACAATTTTTTTAGTGATTAATTATATATCATTTTAATTAATTATTATTATATAATTTCTATTGATTTATGGCCTTCTTCCTTGGTTGGATGGGTATTCCATAAATGATATTGAGTTTAATTTTATAATTTTCAATTTAAAGAATTTTACATTATTAATTAACTAAAATTAGAAATAATCTAAATAATTGTAACATTTTACATGAAAGAACCTATCAATGAAAATGAAAATACGTAGTAGTTAATACTGTGGAAAATTAAAATTATAAATTGTTAGATTTTATTTAAATTGTTAAGATTAAAAAAAATTGTGACTTGTTTAAGTGGTATTGTAGCGCTAAACAACATTTGATTTTAACCTTTTTAATTTTGGTAATGCTTTAATGATTCGAACGTAAAATTCTTACCAATTTTATTACTAATAAGCAATTAATCAACTAACTTACTTATAGAATATTTACGTATTTCTCTCTCTTTACATTTTATACATATAATATTTTTCTCTCTTCACATTTTATAACTGGTTGTCTGATTGTCTACGTATTGCAATTGTCAATCAAATATTTTTCAATTCTTACATCTTAGAAAGATAATTGTTCTTATTTAATACACATATGTTCTTATATGATATACCTTCTTTAATGTAATTATTAAAAAAAAAATTATGAAAATATCATCATATATGCAACATTCGATTAGATAAGAATATAAGAAATAATTACATTCTAATTTTTCTTATCTTCTTAGGGATATCTTCTGGCCCATTACATTCAACAATTATCACTCATCATTAAGTTAACATAATCTCTCATTGGGTTATAAAAAGTGTACAATCCCTCATTGAAACTTCTTTTAGTAAATTCATGATACCTTTCTCAATGTTGCTTTTAAGCATTGCCTATGTTGGTTAAGTTGCATCAAATCTATGAAAGCATTCAAATCAAGGAAAAGAAAGTATATATTAATACGAAGAGAAAAAAGGTTGTCTACGAAAAGTAAGACAAAATAAAAAGCACAAAATATTAACTTAACTACAACCCCTTTCTTTTGTTAATGAAAATATTTAATTAACACTTACTTTACATGATTAATCAACTAAAATAATTTTAAAGTAATTATTATTAAGAAAATCATAACTTTATTTGTGATTGGATCCAAATATAATTCCTTTTTACACAATTAATATATATTTAAATTAAATTCTAATAAAAGAATAATGGAAACTCTCTTTAAAAAAAAGAAGGAAATAGAAGTGAATAACGTCTGAGAAAAGGAAAGCCAAACCAAGCAACAAGAAATCATATCCTATAATGCCATAAACAAGAAGAAACAAAATAATCATGAAAAAAATAGAGAATAATATTTTCAGTTGAGTGCACGTAACATGATGATTTAATAATGTATTTATAAAGTGTTATTTTACTCTAATCTTTTATCTTTATCTCTCAAATACTTGCATATTTTAATTTTGGAGTTGAGAAGAGAGATTACTTGCAAAAAGATATTCCAATACTTAGTATTCTGTTTAAGAATTTAGAGAGTTTCAATGCTAAAACTTATCTTTAGACCTAAATTATGTATTTATATTCTTTTTGTGGGTCTGAATTTTATCTATCTTAAACTTAAATTACTTAGCGTGTAATTACTTTCAACAAATCTAGTTTTCTCTATCATTTCTGACTTTAATATATCTTATTCTGACAGTAATATTTGATCCTTTAATCATTAGTGATTGTTATTGTTAGTTTGTTGATATAACAAGTAAAAATAATTTTTATTTTTATTAGTAAATGGCAATTAATATGATAAGTAGGAAATTTATAAAGTATTCATATCTTAATCTATTTTTTACATATATGATTACTACGTGATTGCCGCACCACAAATAAAGCAAATCATAAAGTTATGAACATGAATAAATTGACACGTTTCCTTCAACTTGAAGAGATTTCTAAGATAAGGTAATGACATTTTTGTCAAACTTTTTAATGTCAACGTTTCTATGAATTTTGAATTGAAACAAAGATGATGCAAAAACTGTGACAATTCAAATTACAAAGGCTGAGGTGGGAACAGAATATTGGCCTCTCTTTTTGGTCTCTCCATTGACTTTCTAAGAATAGCAATTTGTTTGGTTAATGGAATTTATATATATCTCAGTATTTAACAACCTAACACTACTTAAATATGACTGCATAGTGTCAACTATTTTCTAGAATGAATGAATATTTTAAATATTTGTTCTTTTGCATCAGATGAATAAGAACCATTAAATATATCCAATTAAATATTTTTTTTTACTTACGATAGTAAATTATATTTTACTGGTTTAAACTATTTAAATGTTATTTACACTCTAATTTTTTATTAGTATCATGTTTTCTTCCATTTTTATCAATATAATAATATAATTCTTAAGTATGTTACACTATTCTACCTTGAGCTTTATCTATACAACAAAAAATTCAAACTTCCCCAACATGGCACACCATTTCATTTGAAATAACAGAGTTTAGTTATTATGACTTTTTAAAAGTGATAATTTTGGTATTATTCAATTTGCAAAGACATCTTTAATGGATCGTTCTTATATGAGTTCTTAAATTAAGAACCAGTTATTTTTTATTTTCTTAGAGTGTGTTGACATGATAAAAGGTGGAAATTTGATATTTTCATAAGAAGCCATACAAAGTAATAAATTAGGGAGAACAAATAGAAAAGCAGTATAAATGAGATAAACTGTGAAATCTACTTAAACTAAAACAAGAATCCAAAGTATTAGAGTAAAAATCAATGTATGTTCTCAGACCTTAGATATCCGTAAGGAATCCATTAAAAACTATTAAGAACCCTAATAAAATTCTAACATTGAAAATGATCTAAGTTTATAGAAAGAGATTGAGTTTAGTTCCCACGTAACAAATCAATGGAGAGGGACTAATGAATTTAATTTTAAAGTAAAAAATATAATATAATATAATATAATACGTTAAATTTAATTGAAATTATGGGGGTGTTACATGTAGACGTTGGTTCGGATGAGTTTTTCCAGTAAAAAATGGATTTGGATGATAGTAAAATCTATTTGACTCTAGAAGATTATGTTATGAGTTGATATAGATGAATAGAGTGTATATATAAATAAACTGAAGATTTGATATTATTTAAATAAATTATGAAGCAATGGAATGTAATTTACTAATTTTATACCCATTCATCTCATAATAAGTTTCGTCCAAGATTTTAGTAAAAAGGAAAAAAAAAAAAAAAAACTAAGAAAGATATGAAAAGTGTAATAATTTTACAACAATAGATTCATTATTATTTTCTTTTTCAATTTCCATAAAATAATTTTACAACAATAGATTCATTATAATTTTATTTTGATTCTCTAAGTTTTACTGAAGTATTTTTAAGAAAAAAATTAAAATTTTAATAGATATATGTAACGTGTTTGTCAAATTTTGTAAGACTTTTATTTTTAAAATTTTTAAATAGTTTCATTTTAGTCTATTAATTTTATAAAAACATAGAATTTATAATCACTATGCCGTCTACAAAATTAATTTCTTATATTACTAAATAAAATTCTTCTAAAACTCAAAATGATGTCATTGTTAGAAATTTTTTACATAATATTTTATGATGTCATTTCAATTTGTCGTCTTAAAATTCATCACTCGTGACTTCTTTTTCTCAAAAGTTGCTAGCAGATAATTGGTGTCCATAAGTGATAAGAGTTTTGAGAGATGAATGATTGGTGCCATGATTTTCAAAATCACTAATTAAAATAAGACCATAAATATTATGCAAAAAATATTCTTAAAATGAGTTAGATTGAGTTTTGAAAGAACGATAGAGGGCAATGTAAAAATTTCATTTGCTGATGTAATGAAATAACTATAAATTGCATGAATATATAATATTTTCATAAATATTTTTTAGACTCAATTTGTAAAACAAAATTATTTAAAAACTCAATATACTAAAATAAAAAATTTTAAATTTTTCATAGACATCACATATGCTAAAATTTTTAAATTTTTAAATCTATCGCATCTACCATCCTCACCTTGCAGAGAATTAGTGTGTAAATAACGTATATATAATATTTAAAAATAAAACTTTTAGACCCAAAAAGTATTAAAATAAAATTCTTTCTGAACCTAAAAATTGAAATCAATCAAAATCAAAATTTTAAAATATTATATATGAAAATGAAAAGAACCGTTAAACATAATAGTTGACATTAAACCTAAATTCTATATATATATATATATATATATATATATATATTTATTGTTTTTTCCCAAAACAATTTTTAGCCATAAGTTTTTTCCCTGAAGTTTTTAATACATGTAAGAAAGTCAACATCATAAAATCTATTGAATTTAAACTACCCATCCATTTTGAGTGTTCTAGAAATAGCCAATGAAAGAGAAAAAAAGGAGAGGGTGGCTACCCCACAAATATAGGAATCTCTTAAGAGTTAAGAAGGGTCTTGAGAGTGTAGGACCCACACGTTTGTCTTAGACATTGGCAATTTCCAACTTGGAAGGACAATGTTTATTCCAACAACCACCCTCTATCCACGCAATGCACACAACTTTCCACTTTTTTTCCCAATTAAGTTTTGTGTTCCCTCCATTCCCACTTTTTAATCCCATCTACCCTTATCTTTTAAGCATATGTTATATGATATATATATTATATACTATAGTTTTCCCATCTTAATAAATCTCATTAAGATTCTCTAGTTAAAATCCAGTTTCAACCCCCCACAACCATATTTGTGCATCCTTAATTTCAAGGTACGTTTTCCTTTTCCTTCGTTTGACTTTGTCTATAATCATGATGCACAATCTCTTTTCGGTTAAGGATGTCAAACATATCGCATTTATATTATGATATGAAGCTATATGATTAAAAGGGTGGCGCTGAATTTGACTTATAATATTTATTAGTACTTATTATATTGGTATGTCCTTGTGCTATATAATGTTAATGCAATCATGTTTTATATCATAGTGTGTGTGTGTGTGTGATCTTTTGGGTGTTTCAATTTCAACTACTTTGGGTTGATATTGATATCATTACATGATGATTAGATTTGTGTTAGTGATTCTTGTGTTGATTATTGGTACCTTGAGATGCAGAATGGCCAAAGCAGAATCAAGTCCTGATAATGGGTACACTTTAGCTTCAGTGAGGGAGGCTTTGGTTAGACAAGAAGATACCATCATTTATGGTCTCATTAATAGAGCCAAGTTTCCTAGCAATTCTCACACCTATGATGAAAAGTATGCTGAAATTCAAGGTTTTTGTGGCTCATTGGTGGAATTTGTTGTTAAGAATACAGAGGCCATTCAAGCTAAGGTACTGGTTATTGTTATTATTATTACCTTATTCTTAGCTTTGTCTTGTTTTCTGTTGTTGGGTTGTTAAATTATGTTATAATAATGGAGTTGTTGTGACAGTGAATATGCATCTGAATGTATAGCATGTGATTTATGTTAGGCATCACTATCTGTTGGTTAGTTAAATGCGTAACAGCAGTATAAATAAGAGTTGATTTTAATAACTCATTATCTTTTGCTCAATCAATTAGTATGATTTTCCATGATACTCCTTTACTCTATTTTGAGTTTTATGACGCATGGTCTCAGTATGAGGGTATTACTTGCATTCTTCCCCAAACAGTTTCATCTGAGATTTCAGATCCTTTACTATCAAACAATTCGGCAGATTCTTATATCTTAAAATTCTAGAGGTTCAAACATCAAACTGGGATGTTATAAGTATGTCATTAAATATGATTGTTTATTATCCCTTTAGGAACCTAGTAGCATCATATAGTGGAGAGTTGAAGACTTATGTTGAATACTACTTAGAAGAGCAACATTCTCAACCAAAACATTGCTAGTAGCATGCTAACTTATGGCAGTTAATAATTTTATCTCTTTTGGGATGTTAATTTTCTTTTTCTTTTTTTCTTCCTTTAAAGAAAAATGAGGATTGAGGTATAAGTTGGTTTTTTAAGTCATTACAAAATCCATAATCAGTTCTGGCTTTTATTTTGGATGATGAAAATGAGGGTAATCTTTGATAATGTGATGCACTTGTACTGCTCTTTTGATATGATGGAACTTCTGCACAATTTTTTTCAAGATGTATAGTTCATAATTTTCTGCTTCTGTTATAATCATCATCATTGTCATAAGACTACTAAATCTTTGTTAGTCACCATGACTTGTTCTTATTTGGTCTGTATTCTGTTATTTGCATTTTAAAGAATATTAGGCCTAAAATATTGTTGTAAATTACAGGCTGGAAGATACAAAAACCCTGAAGAAAACCCCTTCTTTCCAGAACATGTACCTGCATCAATTGTGCCATCTTACCCCTTCAAACAGGTAACTCACCAATGTGGTATAATTTTCTAGTTTCCATAGTTCATGCAAGTTAGAAGAAAATGGATTTCTTTTAACTTAATTCCATCTTCAGATTTTGCATCCTGGAGCCGCTTCAATTAACATAAACAAGTCCATTTGGAAAATGTATTTCCAAGAATTACTTCCATTGCTTACTACTTCTGGTGATGATGGCAACTATGCACAAACTGCAGCTAGTGATCTTTCACTATTGCAGGTAACATATTCTCTGGATGTTCTTTTAGGAGTATATTTATGGATGAATATGTATAGTGATGTTTACCATTTAACTTTTGTCAAAAGCAATATCAACTGAACTATAATTTTGTGCTCGTATTGTAGGCTGTGTTTGAATAAACTTTTCAATTAGTACTTCCAGGAAAAGAAAATAAGAAATAAAATGAATCAAATTTTCTCCATAGGTTAAAATCAAAGCATGTGTTTGGTAACATGTTTGTTACTAGTGGAAGTGCATCCAGTATAAGCCACAAAGAGCTTCTACGTTTTTTGCTACTTTGAACCTGAAAACAGAAAGATACTTCCATTAGAAACGCACAATTATACACACTAGCTTTTAGACAAGTTAGATGAAAGAGCTTCAATACAAGTCATTATATATAAGTTGATTTTAAGTACTTATTGACAACTTTATCTTAACAAGATCCTAGTCCAACTCAAGAATTTACTAGTGTCCTAAACCAGTGATGATTCTGACTGTTCATTCTATAAAACATTTGCAGGCCATCTCTAGAAGGATTCATTATGGAAAGTTTGTAGCAGAGGTGAAATTCAGGGACGCTCCTCAAGATTATGAGCCCTTAATTCGAGCTAAGGTATATATAAGTGTAGATTGCTTTGTGTTGGCTTATTTAGTTCAATGACTTCCATCATTCATACATCAATTCCAGAAAAATATTAGCAACACACTATTTATTATTAATCAAAGTTTCTTAAAAATTTTGGAAGAAATGAAATGTGTCACAGAGTATTTCATCAGCATTCCTCTATATTCTATGGTCACTTTTGTTTTTATTATTCTACTTTAGTCTTACATTTAAATTGTACACACTTGGTTTTTTGCAGGACAAAGAAGGATTGATGAAATTGTTGACATTTACAAGTGTTGAAGAGATGGTGAGAAAAAGGGTTGAAAAGAAGGCAGAGGTGTTTGGGCAGGAAGTAAGCCTTGACAGTAAAGATGATGACAGTACAAAACAAAAGTTTGATCCATCAGTGGCTTCTCAGTTGTACAAAAATTGGGTTATACCTCTTACCAAAGAGGTTCAAGTTGAGTACCTCTTGCACCGTCTAGACTGAAAGCATTTCAATGGAGTTAGAATTTAGCAAAAATTGGAGATGGATGTGATGTTATTCAATTGATTAAGCTCTTAAATTATACTGTGTTATCAATCTGTTGATTCAAAAAATAATATTTCTAGCTTTACACTATATATTTCCTTTATTTTCCCCTTGCTTAATAGAAAAATGATTAAGATTGATGAGCTTCAATATGTAGCCCTTTTAAGGGCCAGGTTTATCATGGTTATAACATCCTCATAGAGACATTCCCATGGATATCAAAACACCTCCTTACACACCTCATACTTCCAATACATATGCATCAGTAGTCAGTTCTTTTTATTCGTAGAAATCAAATATGTGTCAGAAAGTTTACATTTGCTTCTGTCATATCAATGTAGGTAGATTCTTGGATAAATAAGTTTTTATATGTAGTTGGTAGTAACATAAGTAAGGAATGATTAAGAGTGTGTTTCACTTTTCGTTGATATGCTTAGAAAAAGATGTTTATTTTAGTTAGTAATCCTATACTCATGAATTGTATTGAATATGTGTTGAAATGTGCATTGACCAAAAAATAAATATCACTTTTAAGCATGTCAATGAAAAAAGGTTGAACTGAATATGTATTTTTCACTTACTACTCAATATAGATAAACTGAAAATAAACACACCGAGTAGTGAGTAGCTAAATAGAAAAAAGGTAGAAGTAATAAATTGTTATGTTTGATTAAACTTTGTGAGATTGGTTTAAAACTTTCTATGTTCTTTACATTGAAACTTATGAAAATAAATTAATGTAACATTTATGGTATGTGATAGAATTTTACTAAACAAATGTTTAAAACTATTCATCCAAATACATCATCTGTGTGTGTGGTACAGTGAAATGCTTTTAGGTGCATCGGATTAATGAATTATCATTGGTGTTATTTTAGTTATTTTTTATCACTGAATATTGGATAATAGTTAATCATCAGCATCATTATCAAAATCATACATATATATACATATTTGTGTGTGTATAAAGGGATAAGCATTCACTATCAGATCTTCAATAAAAATTGTTTGACTTTTTTTAAAGCCTGTGTAATATTTTTAAGTGGTCACGTAACTTTTTAAGTAATTTTAATTTTCACAGTACATTTCACACCACATACATGAACGTGTGTATTAAACCTGACATCTCCTTCCTTAAATTTCAGCGGAAATCATTTTGAGTAATTAGACTACCAACTCTTTAACTTTTGGCTATTGAATGCATTGCCTTTTTCTTCGTTGATGCTCTTACTCCTCTCTTAAATATCAATTAAATACTAAAATTTGACAGCTAATAAAATTTGACAAACATAAATTTTTATCATCTAACATGTAAATCAATTGATACGAGATTGTTGCAATCAACCATACATTAAATACTTACAGGAAGAGTTTTATTATCCATGATAAGTTTCGAGGAGTACAAAGAAACACACGTGCTGTTTACGGAGAAGAAAACCTATGCATGGAAAAAAAATCTTGAAAAAAGATTATAAATAATGCACTTACTCAAGTGTTTTTCACGGTAAAAATAGTCTACTACTGTTGATCGAGTGAAACTTGGTTAATAATATTGAGTGTGTGATTGTTCGATCTCCGCAGAATACATTTTAAGATAAATGACAAGTTTTATGATACGTCGTCCGAAAATTAATTATTCTAAATATTCAGACTATTTTGCCACCTTTAGCTTCACAATGAAGAAGTTAGACTATTATGGAAGTTCTACTTCAATACCAAGAGACATTGTGTAAGCTAAAATTATTGTTATTGTAATTGCAAAAGTATCTTTGTAAGCAATATGAATTTTGAGGCCTCTGGTTTTGATGAATCCCCAAAATTCAATTCATCTAATCTCTTTGGACTTTGATCTACAGTAATTTTGTTTGTGACAGTACAGTAAAACTTCAATTATAATCGATTATAACACAAATGTTATGTTCCACAAAATAAAACTTCACAACATACTTACCCAAACAAGAATTGATTTTGATTATAATCGATTATAAAAATAATCAATTATTGAAATAATTTAGTTTTCACAATTATTCCAAACACACCATAAATAGATAAATTATTATTTGACTTGCAAAATGATATATTTAAAATGCATTTAATTTTATAAATATGTTTACACACCACACCACCTATGAAATTTAATTTGATCCTCCTAGTGACTCCTTGTACTCTAGGGATGGCTAACGAATTGACATCGTGGTGAATGAGCAAATTGGATGATCTACATTTTCATGAAGGAATAGTGATAATTCAACCACCCCTCACCCAACCAAAAATAAAAGTACGAATTCTACATTTTTATGACATTACAATTGAAGTTTGAGAACAAAATGAGAACTCATTAGTCTTACCCTTGCTAATAATGAGCGTTGCTTAGATGTGTGCTAGTTTCACATGTAAGGTTCTCGCAAAGCCGTCGGCAGAACTAGTTCAGATTCAACTTCACTTGATGGAGCGAAATAGTATTCGACCATGTCCTCTGATATATCTTTCAAAGTAGGTGGGTCCCACTGCAAATTTGGGAATAAAATGCTTCTGATAAATCTCCAAAAAAAGATAGGTGCTAACTGAATTCATAAATGTAAAGATTCTTGGACAAAATAGATATACCTTGGGTGCGAAATCTTTATCAACCATTCTTGCTCGAACACCCTGTATAAAGATCAATCAAATCAAATAATAAAAATAAATTGAAGTGGTTTTACTGAAAATATACAGAAAAATCATTACCTCAAAGAAATCAGAGGAGACTTGCTTAGAAATTCTACGAAGGGACATGCGGGACTCACGAACAAGACATTGATGAAGAGTTTCAAATCTACCTTCACGTATCTAAATTAAGTAGAAGATGTTAATGCAGAAGACAAACACCTTGAAGGGGAAATAAATAGACATGCAAGGGAGATGTAAACTCACAGATTGTAAAGTAAGTTTCAAACTCAACGGGGAGGCTTCTCTTAGTCTCCTTAGTGTAGTCGAGCACCATTGGTCATGTGACTCGGCAGCCTCTTTCTCCTGACAGAATAACATTTCATTATGAATAGAAAAGGTGAAACTATTAAAGTGCAGTGTAATTTTTAACAATATCAATCACTTGTTTCTTCTAACAAAATGTTAAATGTTCAGTTCACTGCCTATTTCTCTGCCTATATTGTTTTTATTTCTGTTAGGTCAAGGAGGCCTCATTACTTTCTAAAACAGTTTGAACAAGGTTCCTTGTACCAAAATGCCTATTTTCAGTTCTTTTGGTGGTGGGGATAAAAGCAAACACACCATGGAGCTTTTCACCACATAATCACAAAATTGTAATGGATTGTGGATCAAGATATCATCAATATTGAAATGGCATTTTCTAACAAAACCCAAAATACTTACTACTTAGTCCACTGCCTATTCTCCTTAGTCTGGATGATAGCCTGTCTGTAGTTTTTGTTAGCTTGGTGTTACCTCCCTCAACTGGAGACTGGATGATAATGTGGTGATTTCAGGTAGCCAGTGATTTGGCTACAGATAAGTTATGACACTCGAAAGGAATTTCCCAAAGAAGTCACAACTTCTAAGGGTTGAACAAGGGGTAAGATTCAGGGAAGCGCTTGATTTGAGATGTTTGAAGGGTGAGCTTGATTAGAAATATTGTCATCTTGTACATTCAAAATTTTAATATTTCTCCGGAAAAGTTACAAGTGACAACAAGCTTAATTAAGTTCCTGTGACGACAATAACTAACTAAATTAGTGTAATTAATTTTAGTTTTATGCTTTTTTATTAAAGATTGTTCAAAATTTATATTTTTTTTGAAATATTTGCATTTTGAAAAACTAACTTGTATCATTTGTCAAGGAAGTCTAACTCGGTTGGTTAAACAGAGTGTGTGCATTCTTGCAATCCCTTTGACGTCTGTGTTTGATTCCTATGGATAAAAGAAAATCTCATTTGTCTCGTATTATATGTCAGTATTGATATTTTCTTGTCACATTATATGCTCAATTATGTACAATACACCAAATAAAATATTAATTTGCCAATAATTTAGAATAAGGTTTCTCATAGAAAATGCCTACTTTCAGGAAATTGAACTTGCAATCAAAAAGAAAAAAAGGCAGACAAACAAAAAGTATAACAGGTAGGCAGTAGCTATTCAATGAATTTCACAAAATCTTGTAATTATAGTTCATTATGGATCAAAATATTTTATTTTATTTTTTTCCAATTCAATTCCATTCAGACTCACCAAAGATCATGTAGAGATTTAATACAATGCTTACCAAAGCTTCAATAATTTCCTCCACAGTTTCATGACCGAAGCATTTATCAATTGTATCAATCCTGCATCAACAATGCAACAGTCGAGTTGAAAATTAGGGCAATGAGACTAACATGAGTAGAAATCAGTTCAAATTACAATGTTCACAATTCTAGGTTCATTAGTAGTTCTATGGTTCTTAGAGTCATTTCTTTTTTTCAAGATTCATAAATTTGTTGTAACATTTTAGTATAAACATGATATCAGCTCAGTGCATCGTTCCCTAGAGAACCCATTTACTCTATTATCCCCCGTGGTTTCAGTTGTACATGTTTTGTTCATGATTTTTCTCCAAGTCGTGATAAGAAGTCCATGCCATCATGCGTGTCATTTTGGGGAAAGGGATATCGGCCAATGGTGTTACTCTCCTCATACACATCACATCTATGCCTGTTCATAACATGTGGTTTCCTCCTTGTTTCCTCTTTTTTTCCTAACTCTCTGGAACCTATTTCTATTAGTAACTTTTTCTGTATTTGAAATAAGAAGAATACATTTCAGATGATTCTCTTCCACTTTCAACTCTTCAACACCTCTATGACTCTCTTTATCACTTCAAATATTCACCTATCTTCAAACGAATACGAAAATAACATAAAAGAGGCCCCTCCCAAAAAAACTTACAGTAAGGGGGCATTAGGTACAAGGGAAGCTTTTAGTTTCCTGGAAATCTGAAGTTGGGAATGTTTGTTTCCCATAATTCCCACAAAAATGCTCCCATGGGGGAGGTGGAAATCTTATGAAATGTTTGGTTTGAGTATTTCCTGTTTTCATTTTGACTGAAAATAGAGGTGAAAACGTGTTTGGATGATTTCTTTGAAAATGTTTTCATGAAAATATTTTCAAACTTGGGTGAAAATAAGGAAACACCGTGGCTCCATCTTTACAGTTCTCAAAAAACTGTTTTCAGAAAATGAAAATTGAAAATGAAAACAATTCCTCAAACCAAACACCACCTTACTTTCCTGAGTCAAAATTATCTGTTACTGATGTAGAAATATCACATTACTTATGTTAAGTAATTTAATGCAATAAATAATTAAAGTTGCATGGAAAATTATATTAAAACTAAAAAGTAAAGTTATTAAATTTTAATGACCAACCAAACAGATTTTAGCCATGCCTATGAATCACAATTCCCAGGCATAAAAAATATTTATTTCTACCAAATACACCCAAGAGTTCATAGACTAGAAAACAAATAAGGCCATGCTGATGCAACACTACCTGTGAATGACACTGCTGCTATCTGGATAAACAAGATCACCATATTGTGCAAGGGATGCCTCCACAACAGAAGGTTCATCTGTGATCAATTTACCAAGGCGTTCTTGAAGCAAATCAAGCCTCTGTCAGGAGAAGCCAAATAATGTAAGCAAAGGAAAAGTAAGCCAAAAAAAACAGAACAAAGAAGCACAAACCAAATAGAAAAACATACTGCATTTAGTGAATAATGAGTAGCAAGGCCACAGGCAATCATTTCAACACCATTAAGCTTATCTCCTGTAAGGGCCAAGTATTCCCCTGTATAACATAATATAAAATGAATAAATTTCTGCGAATTAATTTCCAGTTTACTATGAGGACTAGTTGCACAAGTTTAAAACAATAGTTAAATGATGAATATTCAACTGCTCTTGGAAGTCTATGGTTGTATAAAACTATAAATCTTCAGTAGAAATTTTTCGTAAAGGACCAAACATCAACACAGAACCATGCAGGGGGAAATATCATTTAGCTTTGAGAAGAAAAGTATTGTGATTACTACTCTAATATAACATTAAAAGTAATAATAGTAAAGAACATGAAAACATTAATATTTTGTCCATCATAAAAGCAGTTTAAAAATCTGTCGGAAATTTGCACAGAGATAGCTATATGCATCATGCAAATACTCTTCCTTCTGAAAAATAACATGCACGTATATAGTCAAATAAAATAAGAAAAAATATATTTTATCATGAAATTTTAACTCTTTCCCAAGCATTGGTAATAAATAAATTCAAAATGAAAGGAATAAATTAAGGGCACTGATTCTATAACCCATAGACACTAATAATCAGAGCAATCTCAACAACATAATTTATTACTTCATCCAATGTATGGTCCAATTCTAAACCAAAGGATGTAGAATGCAGAAAACTTTCTAGGAATTAAAAGTTTAACAACTGTTTTCAAGAAAGAAATTCTCTTTTAGACAAATATTGCTCTTCAACTTTGTGTAGTTATATTATCAGATCCATTTTGCGATTTCTGTTCCAGGTTCTTTGAAAAATGGCACCTTTCTAATACACTTTAAAATAGTTAGACCTCAGTAAAAACAGTATCGAAAGTGTTATGCAGGTGTCCAGCTCTCAAATAGCACGCAATATGTTTATTACCCAAGTAACCAGGGAGACGAGACAAGATATAAGAAGCTCCTGCATCTGGGTGAAAACCTATTTGAGCCTCTGGGTGAGAAAACATCTGCAAAGTTAAGGCAGAAAAAAGGTTTAGCTGCATGCATGCATTGCACATAGAAAACAATTAATTTAGTGAGTGGGCGTAAATTCAGTGAGCTTATGAAGAAATGACATACAGTTTTGTCAGTTACCACACGGAACATCCCTGGTAGAGAAATTCCAGATCCACATCCCATTGTTATTCCATCCAAAATCGCAACCTACATCAATGCCCATAAAATCTTTATACAGGTTTCTGAAGCTTTTGAATTTTTTTTTAAAAGAAAAAAAAATCAAATAGAGAGATCTACTGTAACTCATTATGCGGTGATAATATTCATAACACTACAGTGTGAGAAACTTACTAGCCCAATCACCTCGCTAGTGGCTTTCAACACTCTGCCAATGGGTTTAAGTATTTAAAGTTTCATCTAGATTTGTTTCAACTTTCAAGAATTTTCCAAATCTTGCCTATGCAGGTACATGTTAGGTATCTCTTCTTGAGATTGAAAACTTGAAAACCCAGCAATTGAAAATTCTCCTTCGCAAATGAATCAACACAAAAATCTTCCCTTTTTATTAACCAAGAAATGAAAAGTACAAATGATCAAGGTAAACAAGTTTACCCCCAAAAGGAGCACTCTCCTTTTCTCACTGCCTAACCAGTTTGAATGATTATTTTTCTAATGATCTGTCATTTACAGCAGGAGGGCTATATAAAGGAAATCCTGCCCCTTAACTAACTAACAACATTTTTACAGCTATATAACAAACTAAACAACTGCTAACACCAGCTAACTCCTTAACTTTTTATTTGCCTCTTTTTCTTCCTATGCAGGTACCACAATCTACTGAAAATATCTCTTTCCCAGAGGAGACAGATCTATTTACACAGTTTCTATTTCTTCATTGAATATACTTTAAACTAATTTGTTAGTCTCTACATCTACACTAAGGGACAGAGCAAGAAACAGAGTAATGACAAGAAACATGCGGGAGGAAAATTGTATATATTGCGATGTGAGAGAGTAAGAGAGCTGAGGAATAGAGAACGTTGGTCCTGGTTTCACCACTTCAAGTGGCAGGAAAATGTACGAGAGGATGTGAGAAAGCTGAGATCCAAAACTGAGCCCCAATTGCTCAAGAGACAGAGTCACAGATCAATGTCATTTTTCTCTAAAATGGGTATGGAGGTGGACTCACCAACTCAGCTTTGTGGTGTACATACCCCATCCTGATAACTTTATTTCCAGCATGATATAATTTATTACTGATCCTCATCCCAGTATGCATTAGGACATTGAAAGGTGCTAAGATCTTTAATCAGGCACACATAGTTTTTAAGTGCTTCACCCACACAAAATTCACTAATAACATACTAGTTTTTTATAGAATGATGTCAAATGAGGAGGACTTCGGTCATTCATAAACAATAAGCTTTAAATTATAGTTACTTTCTATCATTTCAACATAATTGTAAATGCAAATCCTGATTTCCATGATTTCAAATTTTCAACAATTTTTTTATCCGTAGGACACAAGTGTTAAGATTCATAACTCAGGCAAGTTTATGAGTTAAACTAGAGTTTAACAGCCACGCTTGGCAGGACCAATCTTGTTCCACTGGAGAATGAAGAACATTAGCAAATATGATTATATTACTTATACATCACTTCCCTAACCCAAACTACTCAACATCCCAAATAAAACACTTAGCAATGATTCAACACTTACATGTGGTTTAAGATATGTCCCTTGAAGATATACAAATGAATATAATGTTTTGAAAAACTGTTCGGCTTCGTCAGTATTTCCTGCTCATTATAAACATAAAAGTGTCATCACTTGTGAATGTAAAATGGACCTCCAATGAAGAAGCAACTAAAAACTACAAGTGAACAAAACTAATTCAATTCACGATCCTAATGCGACTCTCTTAGTTTGCCACTCATGTGATCATAATTCATTACTATAAGAATATCTTCAGTAATATTTTTTTATTATTATCCAAATTAGAGTCCAACAAATAAAAGAACAAGAATATCTCATGACCACCTTCCAGTAGGACTCATCTGAATATGATTTAGGAGTCCTATGATGACAATCTTCTTTTATTTTGAATAAATACCAACAGCAATTTATCAAAACAGAGTCAAGATAAAAGTGTCAAGATAAATAGAGCATTAGCATAGAAGAGTTATAGTCCCTCCACATAATCAAACAAAACAAACACACACAGGTAGAAGGTGTTGATATAAACTTCATGTGATTTAGATGAAAACAAAAAGTAACAAACAATCCTTAATATTTTTCACACAAGGAAGTGAGAGATAAATATAAAAACAGACATTACACCTCCACTCCCAATAAGCAACTGAATTTAGCAAGTCATATTTTTTTATCCAGAACAAGAAGGACACACTAACACTATGTACAAATCAGATTTTAGAAAGCCACTAAATCACCTACGATTTAGATATAACTTAGAAGATGGCGAGTACAACTTAAAAAAGGGAAGGCGCGTGTTGGGAAATTCAGGTCTCTAAAAGATAAGAAAAGTTACCGCAGTAATTGGATAAAATACTCAAAAGCTATTTGCATGAAGTTGATGTATCCACTTGAAAGATTGAAACTGGGAAAAACAGTCTACACATTGACAGTATAAAGCACTTTCATACTATCATCTAATAAATTGTCATGAACCTATGTTTGTTGACTTTTGAAATAACTTCCTTAAAAGTCTTACCAACCATGATTTCTGATTGGTTAATACTTTGCGTTAAACAAAATTACACAAACAATGCATAAAAATTAAGCTCTTGAAACTAAACAGACAATGTAGTTGTTAATTAATTAATTTATAAATATTAAAATACAACTCACCTTCATTGAGTGAGTGATACAGCCTAACAACATCAGCACCAGAACAGAAAGCTCTACCACTACCCTTCAAAACATTCAACATTGCAATTCATACTCAACACGATGACCAATATCTATAAACATAATAAAGTGTTGTGTTACATATACAACAATTTGCACAACAATCTTTTTTCTGTCTATCTCTCTCCATCATTATCACATGAAAGAAATGATGCATTGGAGAGAGATTGATACAAAAAGTTTTGTTGCACAAACAGTATTTCTCAATAAAAAAAAATACTACTATAAAGCTACAACCTATTAAACAGAAACTAAACATTAATAATAATTACGCGAAAACTTAGGTACAATGCCATAACTGCATTTTGAAATGTTCATCAATCAAAATTGGAAGTTTCACTTTTACAATTGCATAATCCTTTAATGCAGAATTTCATCTCATAATTCAGTAATGAAGATTTGCATTAAAGGATTATGCAATTACCAAGGTGAAATTCCAATTTTAACCGGAGATTAGACAACAGTAAAAAAATAACTACGTTTTTTCTACTAAGAAACTGTAGATAAATTTTATCCTAATAATAATTAATATCACTACGTTGCTTAGTTCATTGGCAACTTATTGGCGTGAAAACGACAGTGATACCTTCATCAAAACAAAGCCAATATCAGAGTTCTCTTCCCAGGAATCATACAACCTCTTCAATCGTGCAACCTGCGAAACGGAAAACGACTTGGCGTTTACTTAACAGAAACGAACTCAAAACGAGAAATGAACAAAACGACGACGTACCATTGAAGCAGTGAGAGAGTTCAGCGAAGAAGGCCTGTTGAGAATAGCTGCTCGCGATTTCGCTCTTCCTTCAACTAAAATCTGTAATCAAACAACGACGTCGTAAATTGGAAACTAAAATTTCAAGAGAGAGAGAGAAATGTGACCTGTTCCTGAGAATCATCGTCGTTGTTGTAGTGTTCTGCGTAATTTGGTTGAGCAGAGAAAGCTCGGCGATGAGAACAGAGAGTGCGAAGTGAGAAGCTACGTTGCGGTAGCAGAGTTTTGAATCTCTGCATCTTTGATTTTGCTTTTGGCGGTTTTTGCGTGCAGAGAAGGTGTTTGATGTTTTTAGTGTAGTGTGACACCGGTGCGAAATGGAACCTCTAGTTCTGAAGTTGAAGAACGTTTTTCCCTCGGGAACCAACTTGGGTCCGAGTGGCTTTTAAAGGCCCATACATACGACCCGAATTTTCTTAGGGTTTATTGGGCCTGCAAGACTTTCTTCATTCGGCCCAAAAATCAATAGTTTCTCTCTCAATTTTTATTTGTAAAATATGATAATGGACCAAAAATATGATAATATTAGGTCACCCAAATAAAATAAACAAAAGTCTCACCTTTTTATCTCAAAAATAAGTAAATTTTAGTCATTTATACCTATTTATTATTTTTAAAAAAGAAATATTTCATGGTCAACATAAATTTGTGATAAAAAATATTTAATAGATAACTAATGAACAACCCAATTATAAAGTATGCTAAAAATAGAAGAGAAAAAAAAATTAATAAAATAAATATGTATATTATATATTTAGAAGTGAAATGATTGATTAGCTACATATTAAAATTGACTATAAAGAATAAAATTGTTTTATGATTATATATTTCTCTTCCTAAAATATCATTTAACTAATACAATTTAATACTTCAACTCTTTGTTTTATCCAATAAATAGGAATAAAAGGGAAACATTGTTTTATCCAAAAAATAGGAATAAAAGGGAAACATTGTGAAACTAGTAAAAATTTAATGCCAACTCTCTCTAGTAAGTAGTATGTCTGTTTTTTTTCCTTATATTCGAGAACATATGCTAAGCAACTAGGGATATCAAAAATATTGTAATTGAGACCAAATTGAAAATACTCTAACCGAATCTAAATTGAAATTACTCTTAACAAGATGCAGTTAAATATGATTTTTTGTGAACAATTGACAAAAAGTATTTTTCAAATAGCAATTACATGTAGATTGGTCCCTCTTGAGCCCTTACCAACCTCCTTAGTGTGTTGTGAGTTGGGACTTCTTAGCCCTCTCTTTAGGTAGGGCTAAAAACACTAGGATGTAAGTAGACTCACCTTAAAGACTTATAGGCCAAAATGACACATTAGGGTGGCACTGAATGAAATAATACCTAGAGATAGGGTCCCTAGCACAAAATAAAGATTTCTGAAACATTGAAATTTGAAGATACAGATAAGACACAATGTCATTACAATTTTTTTTTTTTGCAATTCTAGTTGACACCTTTTCCTGATTCTGTGCATGCATAATAAAAATACAATCCTAACACTTTACACTTCACATAATTTTTTAACTGTCTCCTTCATTGAATTATGAAAATTGATCCTAAGAGATAGAATGCCTCCTGTGTCTCAATGATGAACCTGATGATTTGGTATCTCCAGGGACAACAGAAGTTGGACTATTAGAACTCCCTGAAGTTTCAGAACTCCTATTTTCTCCTATTTTACCAACAATCCACAACTTATCAAAGATTCTCCTTGACCTTGATGGCAATAACTGCATGCCACTTCTGCTGTTTTTGCTACTCTTCTTGTTCAACTTCCCATTCTTATGAAACACTTCATCTCTTATCTTCAAATGACACACCTGGTTGTTGAGGGATTCACAGATTTCTCCCCCAGTTTTCGCACACTCATTTCCATTCATAGTTGAAGGATTACCAAGTGCACGAGCATTGGCAGCGGCTCTTACCTGTTCAAAATAAAGAACTTGCACCACAACTCGAAGAGGAAGCCGGTCATTCTGCGCAGCGTGCATTGATGCTTCAACTGTCAATTTCTTGACGTCCATCAGTCCACATAGCTTCTTCCTTTCAGCTTTTGTCAAACTTGGATGCTCCTGAAGATCAAAACTCAAGTGAGAACTAAAATGTCATTAACGTCATTAGTTAGTTAAGGCTTAACCATTGAATAAATTTTTTCCTCTAGAAAAAGTACACACACACATACACAAGATTTTGAATGTTTGTTTAATAATAATTTTAACAATAATTAATAGTAGTCACAATAAAATAGCAGGACCCTGAGTCAAGTTACTCAATACATGAGACATACCACAAGGGGAATCGATCAAACATTTAGAATAATTTTCTGCGATAAAACAAGGATAGAAGCAATGAAAAAACAGGCCATCAGTCAAATCATGTCCATTCTTAATCATAGGATGATTGAATACTTCATGTTTACAAATCTTACCTTCAAGTAGATATCTATAGCTTTGTACAATCCATCATGATTTGGTCTAGCAAACTCTGGAATTGACTGTGACAAATCAACAAAACAAGAGAGGCTGAGATTTGGATCATGCGCAATTTCTCCAAGATAACTGTCTACCAACTTGCCAACATTCAATAAAAAGCTGTGTCCTAAAATAGACTCATCATTTTCCTTATCCTTTTTCTCCTCAACCTCCGTATCACAGCTACCCTTTATGTTAGCCATGTATATATTCAAAAGATCTTGCACCAAATCAACATCATATTTGGTATTCTGGGGAAACCTTGCTGCAATCAGTAAATCTTTGACAGAAGCTTCATGCAATTTTAGGCCAATGTTCCTCATCAATTGTTCCCTTGAAAACTCATCAGCTTCAACTAATATGGCCACTTTCAATAGCTTCAACAAGAAACTACATGAACAACCAATGCCATTATCGCACGGCAATAAACATACAATTGTTTCTACCAGAGATTTGTTCCTCCGCGCATGAGCATCAGAAACCAATGCATCCACAGAATCAGGCAACCATCTTACTGCATAGATTTTCAATGCCTCGCCAATCACAACTCCATCCATTCTTCCCTTTGATTTTACTGTAATCATTACTCGTTTATAAAGATCAATGTCCAGCTCACATATATCTTCAATCCACCAATCCTTAGGAACCGGCTCAATTTTCTCTTGGGGTGTTATCTTGTCCTTGACAATTTTATCAAGCTCTGATAATTTTCGGTTATAAGTGTAAGACCAAGTGATGTTTGCTGGGTCCACAGAAGTTTTAGAAGCTATGGAATCTATACATCTCCCAACAATCTTTAAGTCCTCAGACCATGGCAGAAGAGATTTAGTGGCTTGGAGAACAATTATAGAATCCTTCCAGCTACGAAAGATACTTGAGGTAAGAAACACCTCAATTTTGAAAATTAAGTTTCCTCTATCAATATCCTCAGTCATCTCAAGGTACTCGGCTGCGCAGCGAGCAGCTACAACATTGTATGCATTAAGAGTAACAGTCATTCCATAGCAGAACTTGGCACATATTTCAAAGGCCTTAGGACCACCAGGAAAACCATCCAATTGAATTTCATCAGAATTCTCTTCATTAACCTTTGACAGCAACTTCTGCAAACAGTTACTCTTGGACAGTAGAGGGAACTACAACTCAAGAAAAGTCATCATCAATATACAACATAAGGGGGGAAAAACTAGTTGTCTCCATAAAAACCAGAGATTATAAAGGAAAAGCAAAATCAATGCACAAAGTATAATACACATTGGAGTGGTCTAATTGTCAAATTCATCCTTTCTAATCTTTCAATTCAGTCCAATAGAAAACACAGTAAAATGTTTAAGTTATTAAATTGTAAGAGATGGTGTTGTTGAATAACAAATTATTTCCAACATAACCATAACTTGATAGTTACATAATGAAGACCTAAAAGTATTTGTTACAGTTACTGTGATACTGCTAACTGATTAATTAAATAAAGGGATAATTACACTTACACCTAAAAGTATTTGGGACAATTACTATGTTACACTTAACTCCTTAAATTAAATTCATTACATGGTCTAGAGAAGTATATAACTTCCCTACTCGACACAGAGTTTGTGGAGGAGGACCTGTGTTCAACTCCCACAGAGAACACTCATGGGGAGGGGTAAGGAGCCTTAAGTGTGACTAAGTTGCGAGCTGAGTGATTACGGAAAAAAGAGCACTAACATCATGGGTGATCATTGTCATTATCCCTTATTAAAATAATTAAAATAATGAATTTTCTGATTGAAGAGGGTAACAAAACAAATATGCTAAAAAAGTCCATACCTTGTGTAGGTGAAACTTAACTTCACCAACAGTTATGATAATATCTGTAGCCAATTCAGATGATATGTACCTTCATAAAATGAAAATCAATTGCTTAGCATATAAACAAGGGCAAATTATTCATGTGGTTAAAAAATTGACAAGGAGGGGACACAGAATTCTCGCTCCCAAAATATAATGAAGCTATATATGCATGCAAGATCGTGTCACATCTTCACAAAATTATGACAGAAGGAAATTAGCTCAGGAAGTCAAAAACATACAACCATAAGTGTATAGTAAAGATGCATATTGTTCGCCATAATGTGGCAAAAAATTAGTTATGTTTTACATCTTGAAAGAAATCAAATTACTCCATAATCCAAATAACTTCATCACATTCACAACCTCCATTATCCAAATAAGTTCATCACATTCACAACCTTCCCCCCAAAATAAAAGAAAATAAATAGCTCCAATCAATGCTTTTAAGGGATTGAGAAGTCATTCAATTTTATTTATCTCATGCACAAAGAAATTTCTGTTTACAGAGCACAAAATTTAACATATTAAACACAGGTAAATAGTCATTTTGTCCTAAATATAATAGTTATTCATTTTAGACTCAGAAAGTGTCTATTGTCATTTTCATTCGTCAAAGCACCTACAAACTATCATTTTAGTCTTTAACTTTAAGGATTAAAATGATAATAAATAGTTAAATTCATAGAGCAAAAAAACAATAAGCAGTTAAGTTCAGTAATCAAAATAACAAAAGAGACTTTAAGAGATTAAAATGAAAATCTAATTGCATTTTCGCAACCTTTTTTAATTTTATTACTTCTAGATACCAAAATATAATACTTCACGTACACTTTCAAAGATCAAAGTGAATATTTACTCAATTAAAAACTCAGAGCAAAACGACTAAATGGAGGCACATCGAAATTAACATCAACTGTCCAAACGTGCTTCTTACTTTTCAGTTAAATACATACACACACACACACCACATGCATGACAGATGACACTTCATTGTCACATACGGTTCATAACAGGCTTAAAATCCACACAGAATCCATCCACAAGTGAAATTCTCAAACCTTATCCTCCTCCATTCACAAGGTGGTATCCATAATCTAAGTACACCAGTTTGAAGTCACATGAACATACACAGAAATTAATATAGTTTTTAATAGGCTATGCATTTCGCCATGATTTAACACGCTGGAAACTCCACACACTTTACCAATATTTGGACCACAAACTATTAAAAAATTTCACAACTCAACAGGACCACTACTTCCTGTTCAATTGCTTTCACTCTCTCTCTCTCTCTTTCTCTCGCTTCTTTTTCATAACCAGCAATAGAGAATATTAACATTACTTCAGGGGTTGTTATGCAGACAAAAATAAATAATGGCTTTCTTTAGAAACCATTCAATTATGAATCTCTAACAAGCAGTACCTCACACATAACTCAAAATCAAATGCATCTATGACCAAAAACAACAACAACAACATCATCATCATCATCTCAGTTCACATTCCGTGCCAGAAACACGCATTAACTTCATCACTGACACACCAAAAAAACAAACACACATAAGAACGCAAGAAACAAACGAAACATGAAGAACCATAACACCCCATTTGGATAAACTTCTCCATAAACACTCGTGAGAAAACAAGAATAAGAAAATAAAATAAATTTAACTTTTTTCACAAACTAAAATCAACAAAGTTAAATGAAAAGAGATTCTATAAAAGCAAAATACATAAAGTCCATTCATTTAACTTTCTTATTTTCTTATACAAAAAAGCTTTTCAGAAGTTCATAAAAAAATCATCCAAACACACCTCTAAAAGAAAACCAGATAAAAAAAAATAAAACAAAAGAAAAGAGAAACAAAACTCACCTTATAGATTTTCCATCAGCTTGAAACGCATCAGGCTTCGAACCCAACTTCATAAACTTCATTTTTTTTCTTTTTTTATCTCTCCTTCAAACAAACTCAAAAAAAAAAACCACCCCCAAAAAAAAAAAAAACTATATTCTCAAAAAAAACAGAAAACAACCACAACAACGTTCTTCAAGTCGCAGACAAAAAACGACAAACGACACCACCGTTTGGTTCGTTGCCTCCCACGTTAACAAAACAAAACAACAAAACGCGCGCGAACACGCAAAACGCACGCGTGCGTATAGTAATAAGTAGAATAGAGTAATACTACAACACAATGAAACTTGACGAAACTCTTGTACAGTTTTCACTGTTTTCAACTGTAACTCAGACTCAAAGCATTTACGAAGCAACACATTTGGAAGAAAAAGAAGAAGGTTGTAGACAAGGAAGCGTGTTTGGAAAGAGAAGAAATTGAATGCGTAATTTTGTTTATTTTTTATTTTTTTATTTTTTGGTTATTGTTTGATGATAACAGTGAAAAGATAGTATTTGGTGAAGAGAGAAAGAATGGCGTTGGAATGAAATAAATGGTCGCCGCCTTTGGATTAAATGAGAATTGATTCGGTGAAGATCTTGGTTGGGGGGGGGGACGGGAATCTCAAGAGAAGGGTGTGTTTGGTTCAGCGTTGTTTGGGTTAGAGTGTTGTGAATTGTGAAGTGTGAATGATGATGAGGTTTGGCAGTGTCTGACGGGGATGTCTCTCACTAACGAGTTTGCAGGATAAAGGCGTTTTTAGAGGGTCATCGTTGTAATGTCTAAGTACTGTAATTGTTTTAAGGGAGGGGAGTAGGGGGACTGTGTCTCAGACTGGATCACAACTACTTTATCACTCACTTTTTTTGTTTCTCTCTCTCTTTTATGTTTATTCCTACAAACCACGCCATCTTTTTCTCTTTCACGCTTTTATCCCTTCTTTTTCTTCCTATTCTCTGTTAACTCCTTTCCTTTTCTTTTTCTTTTTTCCTTCTCTTTGACTATATTTAAAAAAGAAAATACAAAAATAATTTACTTTTACAAAATTTAATTAATTATATATTTCTCAAACTTCAATGCTAAAAGAAAAATTAGAAATAAATTTTAATATTTAATTAATCTCCCAACTCATCCATAATATATATATATATTTATATTTTATAAATAATTATATAATTATTTATAATTGTCTATTAAATATTTTTCAGAAATATATTATATTTTAAATAATGATGAATAAAATAAAAACATTTTCAGGAGATTAAGAAACTATAATTTATAAATTGTTTAAAGTAGAGATAAGAAGAAATGTTAAACACCAAAATCATCTTTTAAAATAAATAATGTATGTATTTACTGAAGCGATTTAAGTACCACCATAACATAATAATAAATAAAACACATGTTTTCTGAAATATTTTTTTTAAAATTGATATATATATATATATATATATATATATATATATATATATATATTATGGTTCGTCTTTATGTTAATATCAAAGTCTTAGCGCCTTAATTAAAATATTATAATTTTAAAATAAATATTAATTAAAAAACATGAATTTGTAATCAATTTTGAATGTCGAGTATTTTCAAATAACAATTTTAAATATTAAAATGTTTTCTCACTTCTTCAGTATTAATGATTTCATAAAGGAAAAATAAAAAAATAATAATATATTAACTCAATATTATGAGATTTATTAAAAATAGTTCAAGAATAAAAATTAATTTTTAACAATAAAATTATTCTAAGAAATTAATCTTATCTTTAAAAACAATTAGTTATTCTTTTTATTTTTTAATAGTATAAAACACCCACACTAATTAATACTTAGTGTAATTGAGTCTTTGTTTTTCATTCAACTTCACGCATTGGTTAAGAAACTCCGTACACGTTTAGTTGCAAATATTCCTTACATTTTTTATATGAAATTTAATAGATAAATAAATATAAAATTAAGGGTTTTCTTCTGTATTTTTTTGGAATCTCTCTTTTAAATAATAATTCAAACATACACTTAATAGACATTTAACTACGTTATAAAACTTCTAGTTTGACTTTTGTGTTCATAAATGAGATTAATTTATTTAATTAAAAAATTTCATATTTAATACTTTAATAACTCTTTACATCAGTTACATTTATAATATTGCAAGTAAAATTGATCTGTAATTCAATTAACTGAAAAATATGTGACAAGATAAAAAAAATATTGTTTAATATTTTGTGTCATTAATTAATTAGAAATTAAGTTTAACACAAATTTTGAGATAATTATTATTGAAGCAAATAAATTTATCATGAATTATAAGTAATATCGAATGATAATTTAAAAACGTTATATATATATATATATATATATATATATATATATATTTCAAGTAGCACGAAACCAGAATAACTATTTGTTATAAATTACATGCAACTTTCATGGAAAATGATTTTATTTAACTTTGCATGGACTTTTTTCTATTTATACTTTACAGAGGCTATTATAAGTCAATAAGTTTTTCTTTACATCTTTGCAATAATTTCATATCTAAGACTTGAATTTGAATATATTAATTAAATTAGAATAATTATATCATATTTAATTTACGTGTTTAATAATATACAAAACTGTATTTAATTTTTTCTTTCTTTCTTGTCAGTATTTTCTTGTTCTAATTTTTAAATTAAAACATTTAAATAAAACTAATTATAAAATACTCATTAGAATATATTCTTTAAAAAACATAATGTTAGTAGCAATGTAGCATTTGATATAGTCGAATTATGTCACCTCTAGATAGTTAGATAATTATATTTTATCAAAATATAATTATTTAGAAAAGATTGATTAATATCTAATTTTAGTATCCAAATTTAATACCCAATACTCACGCAAAAAGAGTAATAATAATAATAATTTTCATGCATAACTAACTTAAAGAATATTTTAATGCTATTGAGTAATTAAATCACTTTCGACAACTTAAAATAATATATATACATGTGTTTGTAATGGATTTGTATATTATATTGTTTGTGATGAATCTATGGGTGAAAAGTGAAGCACTTTTGGCATGAAAGGCTTATGAAGTTTCGTTGTCTTGATAGAGATGCGAGAAATGATAAAAACTGCAATCAATCGTCACCAATTGTGAAAAGGAGTGTAATGTTATGGATTGGTTCGATGCAATGCGGCAACCACATCGTAGAAGGATCTTATCTCGTCGTTTCAAATTATTCGACAAAAAGTTTCTCCACCTTTTATCTTTCAATTCTAGCTTTGTAAATATTACAATAAATTTGTTATTTGTTAATTTTTAGATAATTTTGGATTTTTTAAGAAAGTTCGAAGAGAAAATTTTTATAAATTAATTAGTGAAAAATTAATTTTAATTTTAGAAGTATATTTGATTTTTTTCTATATTTTCTTTTTATTAGAAGTCTTGCTAATTTTTTCTTCTTGTAAACTCATTAGTGATAAAAAAATATATAACATGTTGAAGATTAAAAGCGATGATAACTCATTGATTTTTAAAAATTACGTTGAGAATGTGAAAAGTTTATCACATAAAAAACGCAAAATCAAATGCTTTATAAGATTGTAAAATTTTGTTTTTAAATATACAATGGAATTGAATGTGCAAAAACTGAATTTAATATTTAATTTACATGAATAAATATTCATGTATGTTGGAAAAAAATATTAAATATAGAGTATATATTTGTTTGAAATTTTAGGACATTATATAGGCATTTTTTTATTTTTTTTTAAGAAAAATAGAATGAATTCTTTGACTCGTTAAAAATATTATACTATAATAGAGGTTACTGAACCCATCAAAAAATATTTGTAAAAATTATGCTTAGTAAAGCTCGTTGGCAAAATTAGTTGTTAAAAAGTTGTTTAAAAATTACAAAGTTAACTATTATCTCAAAGCTATAGTTATTAACTGGAAATTAATATATATATATATATATATGAATGTTAAATAAAGTGAAATATTAAAGTAGTTGATAAACATAAAATAATATAAATGGATATAATTATAACATTTTTATATAGATTTTAATTTTATTTTTTTGATAAAAATATATTTTGAAATATATAATTTAATTTTTAGGAAAAAAAAATATTATATTTTTGTAATTTTATTTATTGATCAATTATTGTAATTACATTATTATTAATTTGTAATTATTATATATTCTACTTATATTATATTTTTAAGATATTTGTATTTAAGTTTAATATTATCAGATTTTAGAATATAAAATCTTACTTTATATAGAAATGGTGATAGAAAATTTTAATAAATATTTTAAAGATAAAAACGGATACATATGAAAGGTTAAGAGTTAGGAATTAGTGTCATGATAACGTTAAACAAGATCTCAAAAGATGTTAGAAATTTTTAAACGAGTTTATTTGAATTTTGCTTATCAGATAATAAAATAAATCTTTTAATAGAAAAAGTTAAGATTTAATTAAAATATTTTATCAAACATAGTCAAATTATTGTAAAAAATCTAAGAAATATCAATATAATTTATTCTTAAATATAAGTATAACCATGTTATCCACAATTTTAAAATAATATTTACTTTATAATTAACATTCTTATATGCAAAAAAATAAATTGGTATTTTTTTTACGGAATATAAATTCGTATCTAAACGATATGAGTGTGTCTTTGTATTATTTTTAAATTATTTCCTGCACACATATTGTATGTTGGATTTATTATTATATTCTAATAATTTGTAAATGCTTTACTTTATCATAAACTACCGTTTTCTTATTACAATTGTATCATTCTAAATGTTATTCATAATATTTATTTTAAAATACTGTATATTTTTATTTTATAACTACTAATAGTACAATACACGAGTTATCCCATCAATTAAAAGTATATTGCTTTAAAATAAAAAAATATTTATAATATTACTTTACTCGACTTAAATTAATGATATTTATCTAGCAATAATATATATATATATATATATATATATATAACACAATTGTGGAAACAGAAATGTTCCATTTCACTGCCAATGTTAACAACAAAAAGGTAAATTTCATACATTTGATTATTTCTTTCTTTGTGCAATACAAAAGGAAATCATGCAGATTGGTTAGCCACAGTTCTTCAAAATTACCTTTTTCTATTAATTGAGAGAATCTTTCTCCAAGTACTATATCAAATACTAATATTTTTATTGTAAAAAAATTCAATATATCATTATTTTATACAAAATTAATCACTTCTACAAGGTTTAATTTTTTTCATCTCTTTTAATAATTTGTTCAATTTTTTTAGATTATTTATATTTATTTGAGCTTAATAATAATTTATTACTAGTATACAAAATTTTAATTGTTTTAAAATTATCGTGAGTTTAAAAATTATGCATAAATTAATTTTATGTGATTAATTAATTATAAATTAAATACATAAAGTCTTTTTATAAATTTTATAATTAGATTGTAAATGGTATTTGATTAATATGTGTGTGTCTAAAAGAAAATAAACAGAAGAAATTAACAAAAATGGAATAAACATAGTGTTGTTGATGTGCTTTCTGTAGTTACTGGTATAGTTATATATCATAATCTAAATGTCTTTCTCTTATTTAATTTATTCGTACAGTGGATCATATTTACAACTTGTATATGAAAACTTGAAAGGGATGAAGAAAGTGATGCATATCATGCTATTTTTCCAAAGGGATTTTAGAAATTAATTACTTTTATTGTTCATGATGAACATTTGAAAGTGATGCCTCTATCAATTCCATCATATTCATCCAGCTAAATTTATTGTTTACAATTAAAGTAAAAATACAAGTGAAAGAAAATTTATCATCCAAAAAGAATCTAAATTTACTATATCAAATTTATTTGCAGATGCAATATATTCATTACAAAAGTGATGTGTATATATGGCTAGATATTTTGATAAAGTATATGTTTTCTTTTTTCAATAAAGCATGATTAGATTTTTTTCTGAACACGTGCAAAGGCTGCTAGACATCACAGAACTTTCTAATTTGAATATTTTATACATAATTATGATATTGGTATAAAATATCTATGAAATATAATTTTACTGATTAAATTTCACTAGAATTTAATTGATTATTTTTAATGACATTTTTTCAATTTTCTTTTCTTAGATAAAAATTTAGATTTAAGATATCTAATTTACCAACCCTGAATAATTAATAATTAACAGTATAAAATATAAAAATAAGTTAAGTCTAAAGTCTATAAATTCATCAACATCTCTTTGGCTAAATATTACAGTCTATGTGTTCAGACTCTGAGAATATGGTCCAAGTGATGGAACACTGACACCAACTACCATCTGTGTCATTAATGACATGTTTTCTTAATTTTTGGGTACTTAGTACCTCAAAACTATTATTCACTTTTAAAATGAATACAAATAGCACAAGCAAAAATTCTTGCCCCAACCTACCCAATAATTAATAATACAATTCAACATATAAATGATATCTACCTAGTTGTGTGTTTAACATTTTGACATTGAAGTTTTTTATTTTTTGAATGTAATATAAGAATGGATTTGAACTTGGCAGTTTTGTGAAGAGGAATTATGTTTAAATTTTTACAGAATATAGTTTTGAGAGGGGTGAGAGATTTTAAGTTTATGAATCAAGTAATTATGATATTGCTAATAAAAAATTATAATGTAAAAAAAAGCAGAAAATGAAATAAAAGAAACTTAAATATTTTGAATTTATGTCTACTCACATTAATATTTTTCTCTAAAATGTTATAATTATATTAATAATTAATTCATATAAAAATTAATTAATTACTTTCAATGTATCTTTATTTTTCAATCACATTTTTTATACACAAGATTTAAATTATAATTTTTCTTAAGAAATCTGAATCAAATTTCACTCTGATGAAAACAATTTAGATATACATTTTCTCATAAATTTTTTTTATTTAAAATAAGAATTTTAAACTTTTTAAAATAATCAGAATTAGATATTTCAAATGGTAATTATTCCGTATTATTTGCTTAAGTTTTTCCATTCTCATTTTTCTTTGTAAGATTCAAATGGTAATTAATTTGTAATTTATTATGTTCACTTGCCAAATCTATAACTAAACTTTTTAAGGATACAAGTGGTAATTATCAAGTATTATTCAGTTTTTTCTAAGCTAAAGATATCCCTTAATGGAAGTTAAAGAGTAACTTTTTTAAGATATAATAAAATAGATTTTGTATCTCTCAACAAAATTCTTGCCATATATGTAAATATTTAAGAAACTCAATTGTGTATTAAGTATGTTAAATTTGTTAGTTTGTAGCTACGAGTGTTGATGACTAATTTATGGATATTTTTAACAAGTAGTTACAAAAAATTATTTATTATTAAATAATTAGGTAAAATTATTTTATATTATCTATTCATTATATTTAAAATTTATAAAAAATATATATTTATTTTTGAAAAGGTTAGATTACGCAACAAGAAAAATTACACATAAATATTAAAATTAGAAGTGTATAAAATAAAACTTTTTTTTATGGAAAGAAAAAAAAAATTCAACCGCATAAATTTCTAAGGAACAGAGAAAAAAAATTAAAAACAAAAAGAATACAAACAAATAATTTTAAATAAAAATCTCCAATAAAAACACCAAAACTACGAGACTTTGTCAAAAAATACTTTATTATAAAAAAATATTAAAAAAAATACAGCAAAATAATTTTAAAAAAACATTATACCATAAAAATACATTTATTATATAAATTTTAAGATATGACATTTTCTCTTTTAAAATATATTAACGTGAAACTTTTAATTAACACAATATATTATATATTTTATATGGATTATTGATGAAATAAATGTAAAAGAGTTTTATTAAGATAAATTTTTACACATTTATAATAAAAATAAAAGTAAATCACTTAATAGAAAACTAAATATAAATTTAAAGATATTTATAATAACCCACGACATATCTAACCTAAATATTTGAATGTGATAAATACGAAGCAACTACTATTTTGACACAACTAGAAGATTGAATTGAGGTTTCAATCAGTACATTCCTTCCCTTGTGCTGTGGTCACAATCCCCAAATGTCATATCTCAGTCACAAAGCTAAGATTGATTGATCAACATCGCTGGAAGGTTCACAAACAAATTTTATTCCAAGGACACAACCATGCCCATGCTAGGGGTAAGTAAATGCTCCTTTTAACTTGTCCTAATATATGTAAATATACAACTTTGACTTAAAAAAAATTCAATTTTGATAAAGTTTTTGTAAATTTTTAATAATTTATTTATTTATTTTGAATATTTTTAGTTTATGTCATCAAATTAAAATTATTAAATATAGATTTATTCTATAAAAATAAATTAAGTAACATTTTCAAGTTAATATTTAATGTTTAAAACTAAAAATGTTGACAAACTACAAATTATGAAAAATTATTAAGGCTAAATGTGAAAATTCTAAAAATTTTGACACACTGAAAACTTGATTAAGCATGAAAAAGTACCCATCTTCTGTAATTGTGTACAAATTATAATATATCTGTTTTTTTTTTTTTCTATTTGAAGCCGTGTAATAATGTAATTATGTCAAGATGTCTGTTTAATTACAACCATAAGATAAATTAGTTGGATAGAGTGATAATATTAAAACCAATTTACCATCTCTTTCAAACATTATATTTTCTTACCTCTATTTTTTTAAAAAAATAGATATTATGGGAGAAACATTTACTTTTTTAGGGGGAATAACATGTTTCAGGAATGGTAATTTGGAAATTAAAGTTTCTAGAATTTCTTTAAATAGATTATTTAATTTAAGTGATCATGTCATTGGAAATTTTCAATCAATATTTCTGTTGAAAAAGTTTTTCAGTAAAGATTGTTCCAGGTTTCAATGCAAAGATTGCTATTATATGAACTGACACCTTGGTGAGTAATTAATTAACATATTCATTGGCAAAAAAGAAAAAGTTTCCGGAAAAGTCACCTAAACATGCAATTAGAATTTTCTATTTTGAAGGATTATTTTGTTGTTGTAAATTAAAATTTAATTTTTAAATAATATTTTAACTACTTTTTTTAACATTCTTTACTAAAATTCTCTCTCTTAAAAGATTTCCACATCACATGTCATTTCAAGTGAACTAATATCTATTAGAAAATTTTAAAAAAAATATCATGTTATATAAATAACAATATAAAAATGTACTAAATTTGCCTAAACAAACCTACAAATACAATAAACAAAGAATTCTTTACAATGTCTTTATCTGACAAAACAATATTAAAAAATCCTTTCTATCTTATGAATAGTTATCCTAAAAAGCAGGCTAAAACAAATAACAATTAATGCTTTAAGAAAAAAAGCAAATCACAATTAATAAGATAAGATGAGGTTATGAGGACCACAATCAAAGCAAAGTACTGGTCCTCCACTAGCACATGCATTTGATGGAGACTAACTAGATGCACATTAGGTTTAACCTAAGATCATGAAGTATAACAAAGGACTATAGAATAAATTAAAATAAGGTAAAGATGATTACATAACGAGTATTTAACATTAAAATTCAGTTTATTTGTAATGTATATCTGTATTTTATCCTTGTAAAAGATGCATATACAAATTGTTGAGAGTTTAATTGTTTTTAAATGGAGTAAAATTAGTTATAAATAGTTAAACATGATTGAGACTCACAATTGTTAATGAGTGGGTGTGTATGGTTTCAACTTAACTATAAAGTCGTAATTAATTATATACTTGAAAAACTTTATTTCTCATGATGATTTTATTTGGCCAAACGAACTATCTTGTGTAGAAAATGTGTGTGTATATATATATATATATATATATATATATATATATATATTCTAAAAAGTTAATAATAAACGTTTTAATTTAATAAGAAATTTTAAGATTAACTTTTGCAACTGAATTAAATATTCATAAAGTTGTTCATAATAATTTTATTCTACTTAAATACGTTTAGTCCCCTCAAATTCGGATTACTTTTATTTTTTTCCTCCAAGTTTAAATTTGTTTTTTTAGTTTTTAAAAATTGAAAATTACACTTTTTTAGTCCCTTAACTAATTGATGCCAAACGATGAATATTAGAATTGCATTTTATGATGATTTATGACTGTCAAAATTTGTTTTTGTAATTTATTTTTAGTTTGAATTATATATATAATTTTTACAATTTAAACTGTCAACATGCATTTTATGATGATTTATAATTGTCAAATTTTGATTTTGTAATTTAGTGTGTAATTTAAATTTTTTATATATATTTTTTACTATTTAAAGTGTCCAAATCAACTAAAGCCCAAGCTTTTGGGTCTATTTAATAAAGGAGAAGAAAATAGAATGAAATAAAATAAAAATATTTAAATAGAATATAAAATAGTGAAACTCACGTTAAATTTTTAAAAAATTTATCCTAGACAAATCATTTATGAAGTTTGATTATGAAATAAATTGTAAAATCAAATTTTAGCACTAAAAAATTACCATAAATCACAATTTCATTCTTCTCGGTTTAACATCCATTAAAAAAACAAATTTAAGTATAAATGAAAAAAAAAATGAAGGGACTAAAAATATATGTAAAATATTAAAGTTATTAGAATTGATGGAGGAAAGAAATTGATTATATCAATGATAGGCAAAGGCAGTATATGTAGATGTACACAAATGAAAAGTTGTCATTTTGTGGTGCCATGTCCAACCTGTGACCTGTTTCATTCAGATACGTAATGATTCAAGTTTTGTGCATGCTCTTCTCTACAGCACCAAATTTGTCACAACCATTTGGACAATTGCTTTGATAGAGAATTGACCCAAAAAAAAGAGAAAAATGGTTCAGTCATTTGAGTCCAAATGGGTTGTACATGGCAGAGAAGACCATTTCCAACGTATCATGAAGCATGCTTGTGATGATCTCTTATGCGTTGACACTTTTTTTCTTCTTTTTTTTTTTATATACCAACCACTAAGTTATGCATGGTCCCATGGCTACACATTTGTGTCATTGTATGGGTACTTTCATGGTTAGAGGATTGTGAATTCAATGCTCATCGCTTTTGCACACCTCATAAATTTGAACCAGCTAACACTGCTCTTTCATACATATCCACATTGCTGGCTACTTTTTCTTTTTAATTTTTTCCCCTAAAAGATAGTCTTCTACGTTAAATGAAATTATTCTAGATAACAAAGTATATTTTTCCAAATATTTATAACAAAATTACATATTTAATATAATTATTGTACTATTAAGTTAAAGTCAAAATATATCATTATTTTATGTTATATCATTAATCTTCATTGTCAATAACAATATATTATATAAAGATATTACTACACTCTTACCAATGACAGAGTTTATTATAATTATAAAGATAGCCGATCAAATCTATTTGGCTATCTTTTTCAATTAACAAGTTCGTAATTACGATAGAATTTATCACATCAATCTAAAATCTATAAATATCTTTTCACTTTTAGAAATCCTTAAACTTTTTTCATTTCACTTATAATCGCATATTCTTCTCTTCCCTTAAATTAACTTAAACATTAGAATATTTAAAGGTATTTTCTCCTCAGATCAGACAAAGACCAGTTGATTAGAGTCATCTCACTTCAAAATTCTCTCTCATTATAGACTAGACCAACTATAAATAAATTCAGACAAAACCAATTTATTAGAGTAATTTCACTTAAAAATTCTCTTTAATTAAATACTAAACCAACTATAAATAAGTTCACACAAGTATAAAAATATTTTATTCAATTAACAGGTCATGATCAATGTATTACACTATTTGTTAATTTTAATAACAAAATTCTAAAAGATTAAATAGAATTTTATTCATAATTAAATAACTATATAAAATTATTTTATAATTATTGACCCGCAACCTTTAAACTTTATCACTGCCTGTTTAAAATTTAAAATTGTCTAATAATTTTATGTCAGTTGATGAAGTAAATGTGATATTTCAAGCACCATATATCAATTAAGAAAATTAAGAAAAAACATGCAAATTAATTGTTAAAGGAACACTTGCATGGTGGGGACCAAGGTTTGCTTTTGTGGCTAATGGTTTTCTTAACCACAATATTAACACAAACAACCACAAAAAAGGTACCTGATAATAGAAAGGGAAAATCACAAAATCACAACTTTTATTTTTGGTTGAATTATGTTAAAAATCACAAAATCTAATAAGTCTCTCTTAGGTTAGGTGTGTTGTAAATAATGCGTAGCAACAAAGGTGCTAACCTTTGTCGGGATTATTCTAGTTACATTAATGTCTTTGTACACTTATTTAATTTATTGAAGGCAAAAACAGTAAATCTCGTTTTTTATTTAATGAAATTTACTCCTAATTTTATAAATTTTAATACATTTTATTTGATAATAATAATTAGGTTAAAAAAGTAATGTCTCTATACACCTATTTAGTTTATGATAATAAAAAAAGGGTAAGTATCATTTTCTATTTAATGAAATTTACTTGTAATTTTATAAATTTTAATTAATAATAATTGCGTTAAAAAATTAATTTATTACTTTATCGTCAAGATCCACCGTCAGTATAAAATCACATAAAACACAATATAAAAATACCTATAAGTTGCTTCGAGAATACCCACCCAGCAGTCATCAATGTGTTACCGAATTCATTAGATGTATATTGTTAGCATTCATCGATCTGATAAAAATTATAGTTTAATTTTAATATATTATCAGTTAATTAAATAATAAGTATGATTATCTAAATAATTATACCAAAAGTTAACAATTTGTAGTGATATGATCATTCATGATTTAGTCAACATAAAAATCCTATTCAATTAAATTTTAGAAACTACTACTAGTAATTAACAAGTTACTCTTAAAAGTGACATAAATTTATAAATTTAATTATCTGTGAATCAGAAAGGCGATAGTGGCATTAAATTCAGGTAAATTTTACTCTTACTAAGTGAATGCAAAATATTTAAACGAGTAATTTTATGTATTTTAATAATAAAAAAAATTCTTTTTTAGATTTTTATCTAATATCCTAAAAATTGATTAGCATTTCCTATCATCAAACTCTAATTATGTACAAGTAAATCACCCTTTAATACATGAATGAGTGTGAGTTAAACAATTTAATTTATGAGATGTGAGAAATAATCAAATAGTTCATGTAAATATAGAATATTTATTATTTTATTCTCTAAAAGATATCTAGAGTCATTCTAATTTAGAAATTATATTATTTATTATATTTTAGTTCCTCATTTTAATTATCTCTTCCTTTAATATTATAAATTAAAGACTAAAATAATAACAAATAATGTAATTTATGAATTAAAATAACTATAAATATGTTTTAGAGATTATATCGGTAAATATATTACACTTTTAAATATTACTTCATTATTTTTAAAAATTTTAAAAACTAAATTATTATAATTTTATTTTTGAAAGACTAAATTAATTTACCCTTACACTCTAACAAAGCAATTATAAGGTTCCACCCCCCTTTTAATTACTCCCATCATCTCCAATTATTTTATTCTCCCTTAAACCATTAAAATATGAAATGACATGACATGTATCCACAATGTGAAGCTACTTACGTCCCCTTGGTGTGGTAGCATGTGTGATGGCGAGTGGCTTCCACATGGGTCCACAAAATCCTCTAATCATAAGTTAGGTAAATGGTGATACTATACCATTCCCTAAAGTCCAATGCCATATTATTATATTCTACATATTCATAGTATAAAGTTCCCTAAGGGCAAAAAGTAGACATTTCTTTAATTTCTCTTTCTTGAACCATAATTTAGAGGAAGAAGTCCAAAAGGGTTGTTAATAGGTAGTATAATTACGAGACAAGTAGTGGTTAATTATGTCCATAGCTTAGTTAAAAACATGCATAAAAAAGGTGTCATCAAGTACCTTTTGTCTAATCATCTGCGCATGTGTGTGTAAGGAGAAATCATGGAGTGAGATTAGGCGTGGGCAAAAGCCTATCACAAATAAATAATGGTGGCTTTCATGGAGGGTCCCAATTTTTTTTGATAATGGATTCATTGGTGGGAAACATCTATGTGTTTGATTAATTAGTTTTTACTTATTAGTTTGCATTTAACATATCAATTCAACTTTTTTAAAGTTTTCATTTCACATTAAGAGAGAATAAATTGATCTTGATTTTAAGGATTGTTTCTATCCATTTCTTTTTGGTTTTTTAAGCTAAAGTTGACTGGTTAATACAATTTCAAAATTTTTTTTTTAAATAATACTTCATTGTACCTTTCGGCTTTAAAATTTCAAGCTTTTTCTTTTTCAAATTTCATGATTTTATGATTTCTAGCTCATATAAGAAACAAATTATAATTAAGAATTTTATACTAATTTTTTTCTTTAAATTTGGTATAACTAAGATAATTTTGTAGCCGTTTATATTTTGATTTTGATAGACTTTCTAGAAGAGAAAAATTCATGGAATGGTGAAATTTTAGGGGACAAAATTTATGGAAAAAAATTTGGGAGGAAAAAATCACAAGATCATAAAATTTTATGATAAAAAAATGTAAATAAACCTTTTTATTGAGAGTACTTGTATTCTTTACTAGAAACAAACTTCGGTAGAATTATTATAGGTGGTAAAATAAAATCTGATTATTTAATATATGTACATATTTAAGACTCAAGTTCAATTTAAGTTAATTTATCTTTTAACTATGATAGTTTTTCTATTCAAGAGCAAAATTCATGAAATAATGAAATTTTAGAGGGAAAATTTGCAGAAAAAAATTTGAGAGGAAAAAAATCATAAGAGTATAAAATTCTATGGTGCAAAAAAATATAAATAAACCTTTTTTTTAAGAATATATGTTTTCTTTGTTTTAGAAACAATTCTATTTGAACTAGCTAGAACTATTATAAGTAATAATTTATTTTTCTAATTATTTAACGTTTTTACAGATTCAAATTCAATATAAATTAATTTTAAGATTCACATGTTTGATAAATTTGTAGAAATCAAATTAATGACACTTTATTTTTGAGGAATGATTTTAACATTTTAATAATTTGAAGATTACTTTAATTGAGGATTACAATTTGGAAACTAGATTAGTGATACACTCCAAAAATATAAAATAATGGTGGCATTGATTGATGGAGGGTCCCAATTTTTTTATAATGGTTGGGGTGTGGAGGAACTTTTCTTGGCAAATTGACCATTTTAGGGGACCATGTGGCTCCCTTTATGCCCTACCCTCTGGCTCTTGCTCCACCTCTGCCTTCACATTTTAGAATAACTTCCATGTTTTGGGTCAAGGTGCTGTTTGGCTTCACAATTTTGTAGATTCTTTTCAGCTTTTACCTCTTCAAACCCTAACATTATAGTAGAATTTTATAGTTGTGTACACTTGAAAGCTGTACTATAACACCTTTTCTCCCCACTCATACTTCTTGTGGTATCACTTCATGACTTCATCACAAATAGTGAAATAGTCTTACACAAATGGCATATTCTTACACATGCTGCCCATGATAAAATGCTTCTCCTAATAAGATTTATTTATTAATATTAGAAAAAAATATTATCATATATTATCTTCTAATAATATTTATTTAACAAAAAATATCACTAAAATATTAAAAATGTTATTAATAATATTTTAAAACATTTTATATGCTTCATGATATTTTTTTAAAATATTATCAGATATATGTTTGTGTCTGTGTGTGTGGAGAGAGAGAGGTGTTTAGGATTTATTTATGTTTCTAACTTTGTAATTCAATATATATATATATATATATATATATATATATATATATATATAATTTTGTAAGTGTTTTTTTCCTCTTTCATTCTTAACATTTCATTTTTAATTCTTATATTTTTTTTTATTTTTTTCATATTTAGTATTTATAAATTATTTTAAATTTTAGTTCAAATAAAAAATATTATGAATAATTAAATACCGAAAAAAATAATTAACAAAGTCTGAAAAATAAAATAAATTAATGATAAAATAAAATATAGAAACTAAAACTAAAACATTAAAAATATATTAAAAGTGAGAGTGAAACTTAAAAGACTGAAATTAGAAAAATGTTGAATTATAAAGTGATTAAAATATACATTAACATAAATTTAAGGTTTACTAATAATAATATTGTTTTTCTTTTTCTAATGGAGAGGACTACATCTCATGGACCATAGCAAGTCCTATATATGATGATGTAAAGGTATAAAATAGAGCATCATTGCATTTTTTAAAAATATCATCATTACTTAATTACTGATTTGATATTTTTGGTTCATAGAGTAATGATTAAATGCCACAAGAATATGATTCTTTTTAAAATTGCAGTTGATGCTAAAATTTTAGATCATATATAACCTAGTTATAAAAAGGAAATTGACAGCTCTGGATTTGTAAAAGTTCAGTTGTTGCTAAAATTTTACATTATATATGACCTGGGGATAAAAATGAAATCAACAGCTCTGGATTCAATCAATTAAAAATAGGAATTTTTTTAATAAAATGAATTTAACTCTGGATTGTTCATTTTATCAAACTAACTTTTTTCCTTCAGATAAACAAAATTATTTCTTATTTGATTTTTTGAAAAAAGAAATTAATTAGACTACTTGAAACTTGAATTGAGTCTAACTTAAATATAAATTTTGAAATGCTGAGCTTAACTTATTTCTTCGAGGATAATTTAATTTTTGAAAGATAAAAATTGATATAATAGTTGTTAGAAAGATATTATTATATTTTATTTTTGAATTTAATTATTTATTAATAATTTAATTCCTAATTTTTATAAATTTTTATCATGATTATTCTTAATTTGCAGAGATTGTAATGAGAGTGGAATTCTTCTGAGGATCAAAATAGTATTATATTAAAATATTGTTATTTTTTTTTAAAGATTAAATAACCTGACTTTTTAGCATGTGATTTGATGGATTTGATTTATCTCTTCTGTTGACACAAAATTTATTTTTCTTAAAAGAATATTATTTCTTATTTTATTTTTTGAAAAGAACAAATTAATTAGACTACATGAAATATGAACTGAGTCTAACTTAAATATAGATTTTGAAATGTTCAGCTTAATTTATTTCTTTGACTAAATTATTGTTTTTAGATTTGTAGGATTTTCATAAAAGATAAAAATTGGTATAATAGTTACTAAAAGATATTATTATCCTATTAGTTTTTAAATTTAATTATTTATTATTAATTTAAACCTTAAATATTATAAATGTTTTGTCATTATTATCCCTAAATCTTAAAAATTAAAATAACAATGAAATTCTTTCCAAGATCAAAATGATAATATTTCATATTTTTTAATTTTTTTTTTAAATTTTTTTAGAGGTTAAATAATCTTACCTTTTACTGTTTTAAAAGACCACAAGGTGATTTCCTCTATTTGTTCTGTTAACATAATTTTTTTTTCTTAAAACTTTGTATTCAACTACATGGTTTATTATTATATGGTTAAAATCACCTCATTCAATTCTATGCTTGCTCGAATTCACTAGTAAGCAACAGAAAAAACATAATATATTTGTGATTTAATAGTTGATAAATAATGCTATTAGTTATGATTTTTTTTTAAAAAAAATTGGAAACTATCCTTTGGTGTACAATATATATTCAAGAAAAAGATATGATAAATAATTATAATATATAGATACTCAAACAATTAATTATAAAATATAAAAAAATAAAAAATTTATAAAAAATTATATATACATAAAATAATATATATTTTACGAATGAGAAAGTTGAGTGCCAAATAAAGTTTTAGATTGTATATTGAATATGTATCTATGCAAATTCATGTTACAAAGTATTTTCTGCTATAAGTGTGATCACCCAATATTCATGCATATTCTGTTTTGTTTTGGGTCTGAAATGTGTCTTCGGAAAGCCCAATAAAGAAAGAAAATACATGGTCAGGCCCATTACTTAGTTTAGGCTTACTCTTGTGTAGTTAACTATCCTTAGCCTCCTTAATTGGGATGATTTTAATATCTCTTAAGTATAATTTTTGTTATTTTTTATCAATAACTATCAATACTCACTTTATTAATTATTATATTTCTTTTCTCATATTTTTCTAGTAATAAATTTTTTCTTTAAATTTATTATCTCTTGAAACAAAATTTAATCACGTGAAAATATAAATATAGGCGTGACCAAAACCCTTGGCAGTTGTATTATAACTAGTATACTACTGCCCTATAAATCCTATTTATTCCTCCTATATATAACCACAACAAGTAGAAATGCCAAAACAAATAATAACTCTAGTTACAGTTAATTAATTAACCACTAATATCAGGTGAAACTCAATTACAGGGTAGACTGGTCCAAACAAAATTACATAAATTGAATCTAAGCCATACATGATGGCCAATAATAATGTCTCTATGGGGAACTGGACCTTATCAATTGTGAGGGCTTGAAAGTTCATTAGGACCTAAGACACAAAGTTTAAATCATGCATTTTACTTTCTGCACTCTTCTATCTTCTTCACGCACTTTATAACTCACATTAATTTCTATTATATTTGTTTCTCTCAATTTAGAAGAAAATTTGAAAATAAAAGAAAATAACTGACATTAGTTCCTAGTATATTTTATAGATTTCAACATTATGTTATATTTTATTATTATCCTTTGGGATTGTATGTGGAGAAATATACACGACCCAAAAAGGACTCATCAACAACAATAATCGCTGCGGTGAATAAATACATTGTAGGGTTATTATTTAATTATGAATTATTATGTACATTAATGATCAACGACATGAATCAACTTAATATTTAACTGTGTTAAATATTCGTTTGAAAAAGTTTATCATCCATGATAACATTGTTGGCATGCAAATAAACTGACACATGGCATGATCCCATCAAGTTCCATTCAAAGTTTAGTATCAATAAAATATATATTAAAAAAGAGAGAAAAACATGTATAAAAAATATAAATTTTTTATATATATAAAAGTTGTGAATTAAATATTAAAAAATTTATAATTTTTTTTATGTAAAAATTATTAGTTTTAAAGGTTATCTCAACGAGAGACAGTGAAATAAATCTTAACATATTAAATTAATTTATTTTTTTTATATATATATTTTTTATTTTAGTCGAGATGTCAACACACATCACTTGACTCAAATAATTTGATTTTAATAAGATAATATTTATAATTTTTTTTAAGGCAATAACAGTAATCTAGTTATCATGAATATGAATTTAACAGTATATATTTAATTCAAAATTAAATTAATTGAGATGAAGGATTTAATTAAAAAAAATTCCTCATCACTAATTACTTAGAATATATAAAAATTAAATAAAAATATAAAAAAGAATAAAATATATTATTTAGAAATCGAAGCCAGTACATTGTATCTAGTGGCAACTAAGTACCTTAGCTGGAACATTGTCGGTGGCATGGTAATTGCTTCATTCTTTTGCTGTCACCACTTTTCCCATATTTCTTTTATGAGCCGAGTATTACAATTTCGGCACATGTATACCAAACATTAAGGGAAAAACCATTTTTTATTTTCTACTTTAACATTCTTTTTGCCTTCAAAAATTCAAAAAATTAAGGTCAAGAACAAAACGTCTCTTTCTTTAACTACGTCCTTAATGGTCCTGAATTTGTATCTTTCCAATAATTTTCTTTTCTTATTTCAGTATTAGTCTTTAGTTTTTTATTGCTTGCTTTAACAGACATAGCTGATTTATAAATTACACATAAAACTTCGTTTTCATAAGTGGTTACAATCTAACCTAACATACCCAGCATTTCTAAGTCTCACCATAAGCATAATCTTATACTATATTTTATTAAATATATGACTTTGTGTTTTTGTTATCTTTTGAGCTCAAGAACCGACAACATTTTTTTAACTCAAAGATTTTAATAATCTCATCGTTTTAACAAAACTATATACAAATTAAAATCGATACTAAACTTGCTTTCTCATCACTCATCATATTGTATTTTAATAAAATTACACTATTCTATTCCTACATATGTTTTGTCCAACAAGAAACTTTCAGATCTGACATATAAATTATTTATTATTTCATAAATTCAATATTACAAACCACCGATACAAAATAATTTACATTACTAATCAATCTTTTCTTTTATTAAAATAAATTTCAACATAATTATCAAATAAATTAACAAATTTAACATATATGGTAATATATACTGCTAATTAACTGATAATATATTTGCATGACTGTTAATATTATTATTAATTTTAAAAATTTAATATATAAAGAAAAATGTAACCAATCATAATCTACCATATTGTTAGCTTAATAATAAAATTTATAAATTTTTTTATTTATACTTATTAACTGCTTAATTATTTTAAATCAATATATAATGCTTAGTGTATTATTGTTTACCATTCAGATCTGATTTGAAGAACAATTGACAAGTTACTTCATAAATCTTCTTCCAATAACCAGTCACATGAATATGTAAAATTCCGATCGTACCCTCGCTTCAAGCGAAAGCAGTGACGTGGCAAAATCACTGAGTCACACTAGAGTAATAACCGTACCAAAGCATAACAGGAGAGAAAGGTTCACCTGGTTCTTCATTCCCCTTATTATATCACTCACTCACACTCAACTCTCTCAACAACGAACATCACATAACATAACATAACAATTCAAAACACCTCACAAACAGATCTGATTATACTTTCTCTCTGTCGTTTCGAATTTCGATCTCAAACGCCATGGCGTTTTGGAGATCCCTCGCATTCTCTTCCATTCTTCTCTCTCTCTTCTTCCATTGCGCTCTCTCCTTCTACCTCCCCGGCGTCGCTCCACAAGATTTCCAAAAGGTTCTCTTCATTTCCATTTCCATTTCACGCGCATTCGGTTTTCTTTTGAATTTCTCGTTTGTTTTTCGCCTTAATTGTTCGATCTGTGTGTTTGAATATTAGATCTGAGTTTACTATATTTGATTTGTGTTGTTATAATTTTTTTTTTGTTTGATTAGGTTATTGAAGTTGTGATTTATGGTTATTGTTTACGGTTTCTTAAGTGATGGTTTAGCGAACATTGTGGAGAAGTGTTGTTGTTGTTAGTGTCTGTGTTAATTTGACTTCGATCTGGTGTCGGTGGATTGCTCTAGTTATTTCGGTCATGTTTAGTGTGACGCATTTTGATGATTTGATCCGCTCTAGTTACTGTGGTAATGTGTGAATGTGATGGAAATTTAAGCTTGAGTTTTAATCCTAGAAGCATGGAGACTTGTTAATGGTAACTGTTTGGGATACAGAGTTCATGTTAGTTAAATCAATGGACGCTTCAAATACTCGTAGTGTGTTTGTATAATTATTATTTTTCACTTTTGTTTCATAAAATATCATACCAGTTCTAATAGATAAGTTTTAGCAACTTGTGTTTTCAAAACGTCAGTTCTTCCTTGTGATTTAGAATTTTTGTTTTATGTTAAATTTTAGATTAGATAAATTTACTCATTGCAAGATAATTGTGTTGTGTCTTGTGATTTTTAAAATTTGTCTTACATCCACGTCTGTTAAATTTTGTTTGTGTCTCATGTTACATTGACACGCTCCCTAGGATGTTATAGGTAGTAGGCTGTTTGCAGTGGAGGCATCGAGTGTGTGAAGGTTCTGGACATGTGTTTTTAGATGCTAGGACCAGGAATTAGTGTGTATATTGTTTGTTATGTTGTTGAAGAGGTGAATTATATAATCTTCTCTACATTCACGCACCTGTCTTGTTCCAATTAGAGAAGTAATTCAAACTTTAAAATGTGTATATTTGGGAGGGAGGGGTTAAGTGTAACTGCAAGAGGTGTGAAGAGCTAATGTTGACTATACAATTATATATGGATCATTAAGATTTGCTTACTCGAAACTAATCTTGACCATTCATGTAAGTTTGAAAGGTTAAGATTTGCTCCTCGCATTCTCACCTGATACACACTCACTTTCTGTTACTGGTTTTGGCATTGTGTTGTTTCATCGAGAAGAATAGCATCAAATTTTGTGGCTTTTGCATCTTGACTAGGATTCATCGGTATCCAAGTCTTGGAAATCTAAATGTGACCCCTTTGATCCTTCGCAGATGAGCATTTAGGTTTTCTTATACTTAAACTCTACACCTGCCTGTTACTCAATTTATTGTTTTCTTGTTATATTTCTTTTCTATTTGTTTTATGAACAATTGGACATCTACATTTGGTAGTTAGGCTTCTTTGCATGGTTTTTTATGCCCCATATTTTCTTTAAACTTGTTAATTGCCAATCAATTGAATGATGCATTGGGTGCACACAATTTTCATGTATTTAAGGTTTTGAGCTTCAATTATTTTGTTAGTATTGACTATTCTAATATTTTATGGTGCAGGGAGATCCACTGCAAGTTAAAGTAAACAAATTAACTTCAACAAAGACCCAGCTTCCATACACATATTATTCTCTTCCTTTTTGTCCCCCAGAGAAAATAGTGGATAGTGCTGAAAATCTTGGAGAGGTGCTTCGTGGTGATCGCATTGAAAATTCTCGTTATGTGGTAAGTTTTATGTGAAATGTTAATTTGCGCCCAATTAGTTCTGTTATGGTTATCAACTGATTTACTCAGTGACATATTTGCAGTTTAAAATGCGTGAGCCGCAAATGTGCAATATCGTGTGTAAGCTTAAACTTGATGCCAAGACTGCAAAAGATTTCAAAGAGAAGATTGATGATGAGTATCGAGTGAACATGTATGGCATTCAGTATTTCTTGTATATTTTCATGTTACTTCCCTGCTGCAATGTTATATCTTATGATGGATTTTCCTTTTACTTGCAGGATCCTAGATAACCTTCCTCTGGTTGTTCCCATAAAACGGGTGGATCCAGACTCTACTGTTTATCAACTTGGTTTCCATGTTGGCCTCAAAGGGCAGTATAGTGGGGTATGTTCATTATTTTATAGGGCAATGTTTATTATTGTGAATGCCACGTGTTTTCTTGTGCTTACTTTGTTTAAATATACAGAGCAAGGAGGAGAAGTATTTCATTCACAACCATTTGGCTTTTACCGTCAAGTATCATAGAGATACACTAACTGAATCTGCTAGAATTGTGGGCTTTGAGGTTAAGCCATTCAGGTCCATAGTTTTGTGCCTACTTTGTTCTATTAAGTCATCGTGTTTAACAATTGTGGTTTGTAGCAATAATAATTTTCCTAAATTTGAATGTTTCTGTGCAGTGTTAAACATGAATACGAAGGGAAGTGGGATGAAAAGACCACCCGTTTGGCAACCTGTGACCCTCATGCTAAACACACAGTTATCAATTCCAACTCTCCTCAAGAGGTTGAAGAAAACAAAGAAATTATCTTCACATATGATGTTGAATTCCAGGTGAGGTTATCTTGATTAAGTAGCATATGTATACTCCTCAGTAGGCATGGGTGGCTGTTGGTGGCCATAAGCGAAGTAGTTGAAAATACGTGATTTAAGGAGAGTCTGATTTATGAATTATGACCGAGTAGATAAATTTCCTTGTGTTAATGAGCAGTTTATCTAGTTTAATATATTCTTGTTTTTTATTTTGTCGTCACATATTTTCTTTATTTTTCCTTCTCTCCACGGCTAGTCATCTTCCTTGTCCTATTCTCAACTTTGTCATTTTCTTTGACCTGCTTTTACTTTGCCTACATTCAGGAGAGTGATGTGAAGTGGGCATCAAGATGGGATGCCTATTTGCTGATGAGCGATGATCAAATTCACTGGTTCTCAATTGTGAACTCATTGATGATTGTTCTCTTTCTCTCGGGCATGGTAGCAATGATAATGCTGCGTACACTTTACCGTGATATTTCAAAGTACAACGAATTAGAGACCCAAGAAGAAGCACAGGAAGAGACTGGTTGGAAGCTTGTCCATGGTGATGTTTTTAGGCCACCAAACAACTCAGATTTTCTGTGTGTTTATGTTGGAACTGGTGTCCAGTTTTTTGGTATGATACTAGTAACAATGATATTTGCTGTCTTGGGGTTCCTTTCTCCTTCAAACCGGGGTGGGCTAATGACAGCCATGCTCTTGCTTTGGGTTTTCATGGGGATTTTTGCTGGTTATGCATCAGCCCGCATATATAAAATGTTCAAAGGAGCAGATTGGAAGAAAATTGCCCTCAGAACTGCAATCATGTTCCCTGCAACCGTTTCTGCCATTTTCTTTGTATTAAATGCTCTCATCTGGGGACAAAAATCATCTGGAGCAGTGCCATTTGGAACAATGTTTGCCCTGATCTTTTTATGGTTTGGTATCTCAGTTCCACTTGTTTTTGTGGGTGCCTATGTTGGATTTAAGAAGCCCGCAATTGAGAACCCTGTAAAGACAAACAAAATCCCAAGGCAGATCCCTGAGCAAGCATGGTACATGAATCCAGCCTTCTCAGTTCTGATTGGAGGAATCCTTCCCTTTGGAGCTGTTTTCATTGAGCTTTTCTTTATCCTCACTTCAATCTGGTTGAATCAGTTTTACTACATCTTCGGCTTCCTCTTCCTGGTCTTTGTCATCCTCGTCGTCACTTGCGCCGAAATAACCATCGTGCTTTGCTACTTTCAGTTGTGCAGTGAGGATTACTTGTGGTGGTGGCGGTCTTACCTCACTTCTGGCTCTTCTGCTCTGTACCTCTTTCTTTACGCGACATTCTACTTCTTCACTAAGCTTGAAATCACCAAGTTGGTATCTGGGTTATTGTACTTCGGTTACATGCTTATAGCGTCTTATGCCTTCTTTGTTGTTACCGGAACCATTGGATTTTACGCTTGCTTTTGGTTCACAAGGCTCATCTACTCCTCAGTCAAAATCGATTAGGTAGTGGTTGGATTAAGCTATAACACTTCTTAAAAGGACGAAGAAGACCACCGTTTGTGTAAGGATTTTGAAATTCAGGTACTGTCTGTCATGTTCAGAATCAGATGTAACCTATTCTATACAATTTTGCATTGTGACGATGACACTGTTATTCTTTTGTTTCAATATCTTTACCTTGCCTGAGTTATCGAAGTATAGATTTTAAGGTGTACCAGGCAGTCTAACTTGGCTGTTTCCTGTGTTACTCATGGAGAATTACAAGTTTGCTCCTTGTCACATGATTTTTTTATTAAACGGTGTAATAAAAATGAGATCTCAACTACGTAGTTTGCACTCATCACCATCATTGCTTCTTGAACCCTCTTTTATCTTGTTATTGTTAATCTGCTACAGGTGCATATATGAATTGATACTTTCAACATCTGATAAATACATGATTCTAGATTTTGTCCAAATTCTTTTAAGATTGGGAATTCATAAATTTTGGGGTATTTGAAATATGGACTGCTTTTAGTCTTGAATGTGGAAAAAATAATTTATACAAATTAAGTTTAAAAGAATTTTTTTTAAGAAGAGATAAAATTTTGAATTCTTTACTTTCGAATATTTTTAAAATTGAATTTATCACGGAAAATTTAGAATTCTAAAAAGAATAATCACCCCTTTATAATCCCTTATCCAAACAAGTGGATGGAATTGTTAGAATGGCAAATTTTTTTGTGCAATAATAGGAATTTTCCAAAGCAGAATAGGCAATAGATGTTTTGGTCACAAAGTCAATCCTTTATCCTACTTCTAGTATTCTGGTGATACCTAAACTCCTGTAGTTATATGTTTCAAGTTTAGCTTCTACACTTCCATAGAAATATTCAATGTTGAGTAGTAGTGTAACAGAAAAGTTTAAGGAGAGTTACAGAATATGAATTTCTAAGCAACTATTATTGTAGTGTAAAAGATGTTTCTTAGGAGTCTATAGCCTGGGGTCTAATATGGTTTGAACATTGTGATTTCGTTACCGGAAGCCAGGTTCGAGACATGGCAGTGGCCAAATTCAAATTCCATTATCCATTACAAAAAAAAAAAAAGAAAAAATAAAGAAGATTGCTTAGGCTGCGAGCTAAGTATCAAGGTATAATAGAAGTAAAGGAGTATTAATTTCCAAGCGACTTCTATGAGTGTCAGAAAAGTTGCTTAATGCAACAAAAGAGATGCTTATGCAGCGAACAAAAGACAAAGTACAAAGCAAGGTTATCTTTGAATAATATGCATATCCTGTGATCACTTCTCCGAAACAAAAAGGAACAATTGGATTTTCCTTTACGATTTATCCATGACATTTCATTCATCTAATTTTCTACTCTGTATTAAATGTATTAAATTATTGTTATTATTATTATTATTATTATTATTTTCCAACGAGCCTAGAACTTGCTCATCGAATTTGACAAGGATGGCAATCGCAGGACGAAAATGGAACATAACATAACACGAATTCCATCTTATATTTGATGATTTTTAAAATAAATTAGAATAAATTGAAAATAATAACAAAATATCTTCTCCTCCGTTGTCAAATATTAATAACATGGGATTTGGTTCATTTTGCATCTAAAATATATACAAAGTAAAACAAGGCATTATGGTTCAGTTTGCATCACACAAAGAAAAAGTAAACTATATATATAAAATGAAAAAAAAAGAAGAAAACAACAAAGAGTAGTGATTGTTGACACCCTTAAACTGAAAATAAGAGTTTGACAACAAGTATGTATGATAAAGCAAACAAAACCCTATTTCTTAGGGTGAGTGTCCTCAGGTGTTGCAACTCCAACAGAAACCTTAGCTACATCACTAGCACTTGCTTCTGGCTTCTTCTTAACGTATAAGACAGAATATCCAACAACACCTGTAATTAGCAAACCAGCTATGGCCATTGTTGTGAAGTTAAATGGAAGTGATTTCCTTTGATGAAGTACTTCACTTGCTCCATGATTTGCTCTCTTTGTGGCTTCTGCTTGTGCTTTTTGTGGATCCATTTTTTTTTTCTTTCGCTCTTGTTCTCCAACAATGCCTCTTATGTGTGAAATAATCTTATATTCTTATCTTACAAAGTTGTTATTGTTGTTAATATTAGTAACACTTAATTTAATTTAGCATGAAATGAAATGTTATTAGCCACGTATTACGTGAAGTAGGGTGGATTCTCAACACGTACATGCTACGCGTCGTTGAAGTGGCTACGTGTATGCTATTTTGTCAAACACACGTTGCATGCTACCTACCACTTTTTCACTAGGATTTATTTTTTTATAGCAAGAGAAATTATTACTATATATGATGCTAATATTGAAATGAATTTTTAAAATAGCATACATAAATTTGTTGCGTTTATTCAAAGATTATATAAGTTAATATTAAAAAATAATTTTCTAACAACAACATGCAATTAACAGTATTTATAAAATATATACATATTTTTTTTCATATTATATATATATATATATATATATATTTCTTTACATTTTATAATTAATTATTTATCTTTATAAAAAGAAGAAGGTAAAAAAGAAGAGAATGATATAACACTTATTTATATATATTTTTAAGTTAGTTTTAATTTTATTTTAAATTTAATAAAAAGAAATATAAGTGACTAATTTTTGAATTATTTTAACATTATTGCCCGTTAAACAGATCCTTTTTTGCCCATTGTTATATGAATTATTTTTATGGCACTAGATGCATCTGTGTCTCCAGATACATTTTCAAAACTCTTCGTCAACACTTTTGTTCATATCTCATGTATAACTTGCATTTGATTGATTAAAATGTTTTATTTAAAATATAATCATAATACATATAAAGTTGTCATTTCTTGCAAGTCATATTCCCTTTGAGTATCCGTTTCTACTGGTATATTTGGTAGAAAGTAAAAAATAAAACAAAATTATGCTTAAGTTGTAATTTTTACAATGATATATCTTTTGCTTATTTCTTTTATCATTATAATGTATAGTAAATAATATATAAAAAAGAGAAAAACATAAAAAGTGTTATATAACTAATATTTCTAAGAAAAATAGTAAAAACATGGATAATAATATTTTTTATTAATTAGAGAGAGAAAATGAAAAAATTAATTTTAAAAATAACCGTTTTCTTTCTCCTCATTTTTAATTAAAATTTCAATTTCTTCCCCCTTTTTTTCTGTGTTAGAATTCTGCCACTCAAATTAATACTGCACAGATATGTTTTTTGACCGTTACTATTACAAGACCAAATACAACAAAACAAAATTGAGTGGACCCCACATGATGTTGCACACTGCTATTCCCAATGACACTTAACGGCTAGTTTTTTTTTTCTCACCACAACTTTAAATACAACACTCAAACACCACACTTCTTCACTTCAACTCCATTTTCATCTTTCTTTCTTATTATAATTATCTTCCTCTTTTTCTCTAACTCTGAGATACAAAGGAAATAGTAATAATAAGAAATATTATGGCTGGTTTTTCAAAAAGTAGTACCTTAGCTTCTCTTTTGCTTCTTTTCCTTCTCTTTGGTTTATCTGTTGCTAAGGAAATTTTGGTTGGAGGTAAGACTGATGCATGGAAGGTTCCATCTTCTGAATTAGATTCACTCAACAAATGGGCAGAGAGGGCTCGTTTCCAAGTTGGCGACTTTCTTGGTAACTTTATTTTTCAAATCTTATCTTTTTTCTGTATTAAAATGCACAAATCTTAGATGGTAAATATTATTGTTTGATTAGCTGCTAAAAAAACACATTTTTTATTTTGATATTTTCATGACAAATGGAGTTTGATGAGACACCACTATTATCTAAGTTTTGTAATGTGAGTATCTTAATCACATGACTCATTCTTCATGTATTTTTTGTTCACAGTTTGGAAATATGATGGTGGAAAAGATTCAGTTTTGCAAGTGAGCAGAGAGGATTATGTGAATTGCAGCACTTCAAACCCCATAAAGGAGTACAGTGATGGAACCACCAAGGTGAAGCTTGATCATCCAGGGCCATTCTACTTCATAAGTGGAGCAAAGGGTCACTGTGAGAAGGGTCAGAAGCTAGTTGTGGTGGTTATAACTCCAAGGAAGGGAAGGACCATTGGTGTGTCTTCACCAGCACCTTCACCTGCTCCTTCTTCTTTAGCTGAGTTTGGAGGTCCTGCTGTTGCTCCTACTAGTAGTGCCAATGCTTTGAATGCAGGCGTTATGGTGGCTCTTGGAATGGTTGCTACGTGGGTGTTTTCTATGTGAATTTGTTGATTTCATTGGTTGTTAGTGTTGTTTAGTATCTTAGTGTATGAGACTGTCACAGTGTGGTGATTGTCATTGGTGATATTTTTTGTAGGAAATTTGATTCATTTTCTAAATATAGATTATATGTTTTGGTCTGTTCGTCTCCAAATATTGCTCATAAAAAAGTAAGTTATCTGAAGGCATCAAACAAAAGCAAGGACTATGCAATATAACCTCCCATGAACACAGCTGCATGTTATCCATATACAATATGCAAAACTGAAATTCCTAAGAAAATATCACAGGCAGAATAAAATGAAAAACAGTAAGAGTTAAAATTTCTAGAATACTGCAGGCTAGGACTGTAATCTCAGGCCTCTTAGCTTAGGCGGGTTTATAATGATCCTCAATCCAAATTCAAAAGTCTACACATAAAATTGGAAGAAATTTTGTAATGCGTGTTAGTTGGATTGTCTTATTACGAATTGACATTTTTCTGCTGTTGAATACTGAAACAACCTTAAACTTTGAAGGCTCCACGCCAAATCAATTCGGAATACTAATTGGAGCAGTCACATATGGGCTTTTAGCTTTTCTTTCTACTTCAAGTCCAATATCTATCCTGACTCAGGTCCATCCAGTGAAAAACTCTTGCAGTATGATTGATTAGCAGAGAATGGAGGGGGAGGGATGTTGAGGGAAGAGGCCTCAACTTTGATGAAGTTCATTTGATTCAAATAAAGGTGAGGGAAGAGATTTTAGTCACCCTTTCATTTGGTGCAAACATATAGGCTTAATTGCATATTTTGCCACCTAACTTTGGTGTTTTCATAAATTATGTCACTGAGCTTTTGTATTTGCACATTTTGCCACCTAATTTTCAAAATTTTGCAAATTTCACAACTAACGGGGAGTGGCAAAAATTGTGAATAAAAAATTTTGGTGGAAAAATTTGAAAAATCATGAATGTTAAGTACCAAAATGTGTAACTAAGCCAAAAGTTTTAAAGGAAAGAGAAGGGAAAACAAGGAGAGGTCACAATCTCATCTCCCTTATTTTTGTCCCACCTCCAAGATTTGTATGAAGGGAAGCTCTACCTTCCCAGTTGCCCTCCCCATTAAAATTCCTCTCCTCTCCTTTAAACCAAACTCCCTTTTAATGCACAGTTGATCAAGGTCTCAACACAACAATGAGAGATAATGAAATTGAGAAAATAGGATTAAGGGTAACTAACTAGCATGAAGTATGGCCAGGTTTAGTAATAATGGTAGCTTCCAAGGGAAAAAGAAGCAGGGTAACAACTAACAACATTATGATCAGAATCAAGTTGACAGAAATCAACAAAGGAATTAAGAGATTCTTCTAAGTCGAAAAATAATCATTCAAATTCAAAATAATGACAAATAGCTCCATACGATAAATCCTAGGCAACTATTTATAGTATGGTTATTCAGTACCAGTGATTGCAGAACTAACATCATACCACTGATCCTGCCTGGTTATAACTAAATATATTTAGGGGCGATAATAAAATAAAAGTAGAAGATTTGGACATAAACAAGATATGTGTCAGTTGCACAAACAGAAATTGCACTATATAGCATAATCAATGTTAACACTACAGTATCACGCATAATCCAAACTCTCCTGCCACATTTTATTCTTTCTATTTCCTTTCAAGTTTTGAATAAATTACATTGCCATCTCCTGTACACTTAGTACTCTGTTATTTCGTCAGCATTCCTTCAGGGGACTTCGGTGCAATGCTTTTTAAAATTAAGGGGAATCAGTGTAATACATGAAAGAGACGTCAATGTAACAATTAATGGATCTTGTTTGAGTAAAAAATAAGGAGGTTTGTGAAAAACACGTGGGATATCAATATAATTTTTTTCTAATGCAGTGATAGTTTTGATAAACTTGCAACTTGAACCTGTGCTCTCTTCCCAAACCAGTGCCACCACCGCGTTCAGTTGAGTTCATTGGTATCACTGTGATGGTGCCAGACTGGTTTTTAATTGCCTAAAACCACAAACTTCATAATTTTATACTTTGTTTGGATTCAGATTCTACAATTTGAGAAGAATTATGAGCACACATGTAACATCGCTTAAACCAATAAGGATGCCTTTATTATTTCACCATAAGATTTTGTCAGGCACCCATAATGAGTTGCAACTTATCATCAAAGAAAGAGGTTTAGATGGATTCCTAAAGTTTTTTCTTTTTTCGGTAATAAATTTATATATTTCGCTTATGTTAGCGGTTTGAGAGGATAGAAATTGTTTACATATAAATATAACTACTCATAAGATTATATATGGTTACAACTTACAATTACTCACTCTCAAAATTGGGACTTATATGTTTGAGGTAGGACCTTAAATTTTACTACTAATGCATTATTGCCAATATGAATAAAACATTTTGCTTTGCACAGTTTCCATGTTCAATAACAGCAGTAAAGGTCATGTCATATTGGTCAACAAAGCAAAACAAAGGCATCTATGAAACCTGCAAAGATCCCCTAACATGTGTCATGTGTGTATGCCATTTGCTCCACCAAGATATATAAAATTTGGGAGACAAGAAATTCTTTTAGTAAACATGGACATTACAGAAACTCTGCCAGAATTTGGGAAAACTAAGGAACAAGTAGCTGATCATCATCAATCCTCATCATCTGAAATGTCAATTACAATTGCTCCCTTAATATTTCCATTACTAGTACCACCAAGAATATCCCCCTTCTCTTTCTCCAGGGATTCCATGGCTTCAATTTTAACAAACTGTTCTTCAGAAGATGGATACTTCCTCTTTTGACCAACCTGTTCCTGATAGTTCAACGTCGGTTCCTCTCCTCCACTTGTGTTCTCCATGTCTTGCTTCTGTGCTGCAAGAAATAACCACTTCTTCACAAACAGATATGAGATTCAAAATGAAAGACACACACAAGGCAAGATATGAAGTGTTCAACAGAGAGTCTAATCAAAATACAAACCATCCAATAGGACTAATACAACTGATTCTTTTAAATATATACAAAATATTCCAAAACAGGGAAAGTCTTCAAGCTCAAAGAACACCCGTATCAAAAGTGGGGACACAAACCTACAGATATCAAATTCTAAAACCGGACAAGTGAAACAAAGAAAACAACCTTTGCTAACAAAACCTTAAAATACCCAAAAGAGAGACATGTTCTCAAAACAATACAACACGTGAAAGTATACTTGCAAAAGAATAAAAATGAAGACTAAAAAACACTCATTGATGAAAGAGGTATATGTACTATTTTTGTTTTGTAATAAAAGAGGTATATATATACAGAAACTAAACAAAACTAATCAACCAAAAGATCATTCCGTGAGCAAGGATCGTTCATTCTCAAATTGAAAAACTCAACAAAAGGATAGAACCATACCTTCACTCAAACACGGAAACCGTTCCAGTCTCTTCTGTAACACATTTATCTTATCCTGAGGAAACAACACAAAACCCACAAAAACTTCAACCAACCCACATAACATAAATCACCAAAGTTTGAAACTTGAACAAGAAAATCACCATGCAACGCAATTTAAAGCATGCCCAGAAGACCCATTAAGGACTTACAAGCTCGAATTTGACAGAATGGTCATTTGGGTTAACCCCTCTGCACCTCAACTTCACTGAACAATAAAAAACACAGGAAACAAAAGAAAAACAATGAATTGAAGTGGAATAAAAAGTAGATTAAGAAAAGGGTATGAATGGTTAGAGATGCAGACATGAGAAGAGAGTGGAGGTGAATTTGGCGATGGAGAAGAGTGAGTGAGCGCGTTGAACGAGTGGCAACTCAGCGAGGTGTTCAGGGTCAGAGAGAGAGAGGAATTGGGGTAACAGAGTCTCAAGTTGTAGAAGATTCTCGAGAGTACAATTCAGAGTATCTAGGACGGATTCAGGGACTTGAATTCCATCCATTTCGCTTCCTTTCACCATTCTCTCTCTCTTCCTTAACGTCACCGCTCACACATCAACCACCTGCCACAAACAAGAACATGGAATTAATTTGAGTATGAGCTTAACAAAAGTTTAATATTATTTATTTATTTGTTTATTTTTATAACAATGTGTGTTTAAATTTTTAAAAGTCAAGATTCAGTACAAATATTTAAACCATTGAATGATTAAAAATTATTAAAATTTTTGAAATGATTTTAATTTATGTCCATAGTTATTTTCTTTGTTTAGTTAATTTGGAAAGAAATACATTATTCTTGTTTTAACAGTTTTTTTAAATATTAGTTTATTAATTTAATTTCTACAACTTAAATATTAGAATTTTATATAAAATCTTTTAAGATATGTACCTTTTTCAATTAATGGTGAGATTCATAAAAATTAATATTCTATAAAATCTCAAAATGAAATCTGTCACTTCAGATATTCTACTGTAAATAAAAATAAATTAATAAAATTTTAGTTTTTTCTACTAAAAAGTCTATAGAACAATTTTTATTATAAATATAAATAACTCAAATACAAATATACAATATAAAATATTCTCTTACAAACTTTTCAAGCTTGAATGCATTGATGTTAGCTATGAAACAAAATGTAAGATATAAAATATTCTCTTACAAACAATATTATAGCTAATATTCATGGAGAATTCATAAATCTTTACAACTCTTTTTCATTGAAGTTGTACAACAATTTCACGTACAAACATTACAAAAGAAAAACACATTCATTTGTATGTTGCATCTTATCTCAGTGATGTTACAAGTTAGAAGGCTTTAAACATATTGAGCCAGAACCTGCATTCCCATTCATCATCAATCTAAAAGTAGACTTTCTAGTCCATTTCTTTGAGAAATTTAACAAGTGATTCCAAAGCAGCATCAGGATCCTCATTTCTCATTAATTGCTCTGCTACTACTGCTGGAGTGACTTCTATTTTCTCCAACAGACCCTCAATTTCTTCAAAGAGTGGATGATGTCCTTCAATGCCTAAATAATTGGAAGCTAGGATTGGAAATGCTTTGCCTTTAAGGAAAGACAAGTGAATATGCATGTCCATTCGACCAGGACGCAATAAAGCAAGGTCAATTCTTTCTTTATGGTTAGTAGTGAAGATTATAATTCGTTCCTCTCCACCACTTGACCACAAGCCATCCATGTAGTTAAGTAGACCCGACAAAGTAAACTTGTTAGTCTTGACCTGTGCAATGATTTTCAAGAAGCATTACTAGTAAGTCTAAACCACTAGAAGAAGAAAAATATGAGTTACTCTGTTAATGGCATTTTTAAACCATTAGATTGACCTAGCAGTGAGAAGTTAAAATTGTTAGAGATGCCACGCTGTCTAGAGATAGACATGTAGCATGTATAAATATGGAACCATCGTCACCTTACAAGCTAGTTTTGTAGGGTTGAGTTAGACTCATCACCTATCTTTCTAACATGGTATCAAGTCTATTCTAGGATTGTTTGTGCCCCGTTGTCGAGGATTGTCTGGTGTTGTTAGGTTTATCATGTCCCGTTGTTAAGTCGATATTGGACCGCCCGTTTATTTAGTCTCAAAGCTTGGTGCGAGGGGGTGTGTCATCGCCTAAAAATATGGTCTATTTTATACAGTTTAATTAAATCCATAACCTACCTTTTTAACAAAAATAACATGAAAAGAGTCCTAATATCAAATCTAGTAGCAAGGTCAATACTAGCATTTGTGTTCTTTTATTATCCCAAAATTCAATTTTGATCCCTTAGAATGGATAAATAAAAAGTAAAGGAGGTGAAGGTGCTAACAGAAAACAAACCTTGAAAGGCATATGGTCATAGTCTAACCCTGACTCTGAATCTGAACCATTTGTGGCTGATCTAGCAAGCACCTCTGCGTTACAGTCTATGTCTTCAATCACAATGATGGAACGGTTACATGTGTCTCTCAATGCTCTCATGAGGTCCGAGTTAGAACACATAGAACTTAGTTCCAAATCATACACATCAAACTTCAAGTGGTTGGCCATAGCAGCAACAAGGCTAGATTTTCCTGTTCCTGGAGGCCCATACAAGAGGTAGCCACGTTTCCAAGGCTTACCAACTTTCTTGTAGAGTTCCTTTCTCTTCAAAAACCGATCCAAATCATCAATGATGGCTTGCTTTTGATCAGGGTCTAATGCAAGTGTGTTGAATGAGGCTGGATGTGTTAACTCACTCTTATGCCAACGCCTATTACTGCCCATGGAATGGATCTTAATGCTTCTTTGTGATGCTTGCATTGCATTGTATGTGCTTAGAATGTGGGGAATGTAGTTGTTCATTACTTTATCTCTATGCTTCTCATCAAAGGTTAGTGTAAATGAATGATTCTCGTTTGAGTTGGGATGATCAGAATTGTTTTTGGAACTTTCAACAAGTTTCCACCTATTAGAAAAATTAACAATAGTTACCAAATAATTTATATATAATTTACTTAATGGATGTAGTTTAATTAATAATTTAAAATATTAAGACTTATTTGAAGAGTTAATCTATTTTAATATATATTTTTTCATACACATAAACTAGATATTAAACTTTTCATGCACATATATCTATGAAAAATATTTGGTAGATAACTATACTACGCAGACAACTTAACAATTAGTTATAAAATGTGAGGAGGAAGATATACATATGTGTATACATATATGATCTGTGAAAAAAATTAGTTGAATAACTACGTATTACATTTAACAGTGAAATAAAGTTATATATCTACAGTGTTATACTATATTAATCAGTAATATTTTAGTACCTGACCTTGATGTCTTGAAATTGATCCACCACTTCTTGGTTTCCATCCAAGGCCACTACTATGTTCTTATGCATTGGTAGTTTGCCAACTTTGAGGGATTTGTAAGAGTTGGCTATCCTAGCTGGTATATACTCTTGGGCAGCATGGAAGAGTTGATTGGTTTGGCGATCCCAAAACTGATTGATCTGAAGTGAAACCTCATGGTTTTGTAGGATCTGGTGCTCTGAAAAGAAACTCTTCAGCTTTGAGACAATGAAGGATCTGATTTGGTGGGGTATCAACTCATTGATTGCTGTTCTTAGCAGCACCATGAATGTGGATAAGGCAGCATACACCTCAAACCATGATGATGCTGATGTGAAAGAAGAAAAAAGGTTATGCCTGTATAATCCCATAGTGTATTACTATGAACTACAATGTTACAACACAAAGATAGAAGCCATATGAGATTTTCTCAAACCCAATATTCATTTACATTGATCTCAATCCTTCCAACTCAAGCTATTCTGCCTTGCCTTTTATTATTACTATTATTTTAGAATGTTAATAATTTATTCTTGAGTAGATTACATTGATATTTTAATATATTTTTGCAGGATTTTATAAAATTTCCTAATTAATTAGAAAATGTAATATTGATGTCTTCTTTCCATATTATACTAATCTTATAAGTTTGAAAAACATTAGACGGAGATTCTCATAAAGGAATCAAAATAATATTAAAAGTAGAATAGAAGGACCATGTTAAAAAGGAATCTTAATGTAATTTATTCTTTATTTTATAACTTAAGTATTCAACTACTTGAATAGTATATTTTAATTAAATTATTTTTTTGTTATTGATAAATATACATGAGTTGGTGCAATGAAACTTCTTTTTGCTCCCCTGTTACCATCTTTTCCACAAGGAAAGTCAACGTAATCACCCATTAGGATTTATGTATTTTAATGCTACATACATGGCTTATCAATAGGGATCTGTCAAAGATTTAAATCTTCATTTTTAACTACTTTCCCTGACAGAGGCTAAACAATATCTACCAAAAGTATATAAAAAACTGTGAAGGAACATTGCAGTCAGATTTATAGTTTTAATGCTTTTGCTGTGAGAAATGAAAAAGTAATCTTGATTATTTTTTAAAATGCTACTTGATTTGAATGCATGTATACAAGAATAAATTGGTTAAGTCATTCCCAGTTCCAAATCTTAACCTGAAATATGTTCATGGGATCAAATTATCAAATAATTGACCTGGTCTCTGATTAGAGAAGAAAGATGGGATCAGGTTATATTATTAAAAGTAGTCAATTTGAAACTAAAATGTTAAAAATGTGCAATGAGAATCAAATTCAATCTATTTTATTGGCCTCAAATGTGCATAATCACGAAACAAATGACAAAATTTTCCTTGGCCTATATCAGCAGTATCTCCTCAATTGAAAATATCAGATGTATATCATGATCATTATCTTATTATTAAATAAAATATATAACTAATCAGCTAATTTAATCACGTAATTTACACATATATAAATATATATTTCTCTTCTCTCTATGTTTCATAATTAATTATCTTATTATTTACAAATTATAATTGTCAATTAAATATTTTTTTTATATTATTCTTACTTCTACATTATCATTCCATGACACTTTCTTTTTTCCACTTTTCTTTTCATTGGTTGAAAGGTCCAGAGGCTTGTCAGTAATAGTCATTGTCTTTCCCACTGGCTCCTCGCTCCCATTGCTTTGGCTAGGACCAAGCTCCTCCATCTGTAATTTTGTTAAAAATGCATGGCGTTGTCTCAAAAATCTGAAATCATAGAACATTGGTCATGGAATTGTTCAAAAGAAGATGACATAACATCAAGAAAATGCAAAGTTTGAATGTTTCATACCGAACTTCATCTACAAGTATCTTTTGCTTCTGCCTTTCTACTTGCAGTTTCCTTTTCTTATAATCACACTCCTGTAACATTGTTATAATCTTAAGTAAAAAATTTGCTATTAATCATCAAACGAAAAATAAAATTAAAAGCAAACAATTCAAAGGGTATAAACCTTTAAATCATCTTTCTCAGCTATTTTAATAGCAATCATTAAGTTTTTAGGCTTATTAATGGATCAGACATTCATTTAGTTCATTGATTTTTAATTTTTTTTGTAATATGATTTTCTAAACATGCATTTACCAGTTACCCACAAGGGATCTTAGAACAAAGGTTCACATATTAAAGTTTTAATACTTTAATTCTCATAATCATATGGATCCTAATCAATGCAATTTTCTAACTATAGGTTATAAAAATAAACACGACAAGTGCCAATATATCATATTTAACACTTCCTCTCTTGTCACAATGTTGAAAAATCTATAACCGAAAAATAAAATAATAGAATATATGATCAAATAGCATATTTCATCATTTTAAGCCTAACAAGAAACATTAAGCAGCTCACACTTCACGCATGATGATAATATCAAAGAGAAAAGTATTAATTTGGTATATCACTCTTCAATTTTTTTTTCATGACAAAAAAAAAATATTAAAGGGTGTTTGTATGTCGGGGACACCCGATTACGTAGTGGAAAAAATAATACACAAATTAAAATGTGTGTAAAATAAAATTTATGAAATATACAACAATTTAAAATTTTAAAAAGTCAGAAAAATTAAAAATGCAATTTTAAAAATCAAGAGAAAATAAAAATGTAGGAATAAGAAAAATATACCAAAGAGTTTCCACCAGAGAACTCATACAAAATTCTCCATTCATAACTAAATGAAAATGCAATATTTAATACACTCATACAAAATTCTCTATTCCATCGAAGTCTTTCGTTTCTCTTTCATGCCCCACTAACTTTAAAATATTTATTCATATGTCTATTAGGAGATAATAAAAAAATATTCTTAAATATCTTTAATTTCTACAAACATTATATATCCATATGTATATCCATATATATTAAATTGTTATTAAACTTTAAATATACTAAGAATTGTTAATTAAAGTAGTCATGAGAATGATTACAAGAATATGAATTTTTCAAATGTAATCAAAACATGGAAATAAGTTGTGACTTAATTGATCTGAAAGAAATTTTTTATTTCATCCAATTTTTGGAACTAATGAAATAACCCTTTTTTTTACTTCATATGACAATAGCAAAACTTGATCAGTTTTGTGTACTTGACCTAAATCGTATTACCAGATTAATTTTATTGGTTTAAAATAACATTTTTTTAAAAACAAAATAAAAATAAAATGAAATAAAGCATTATATAGAACAAAAAGTTGTTTAATTTCTCTTTTAAAGACTAGTAAATGTTTTGACTACTCAATCATATTCCAATTGTTGAATCTTAATTATAAATATTACTAAGAATTTAAAAAATCACACCAACCTTTTCTATCTCTGAATAATCTTCCAATAATGAATTGTATCTATGAGCAAGTCTTGCATCTTCTAAATGGCCAGAAAATTGATGATAATTGACAAAATTCTTCTTCATCTTTAATGCCTCAATTCTGAATTTTCAATCGAACAGGAATGAATTTTCACTGATTTTTTTGTGGGCCCCTTTCAACTTGAAAGTATGCTTCTAAAAAGAATATTTCAACGCAATAAGTCAACTTTTAATTAAAAGAAAGAATGATGAAAAAATACAAGGGAGTAGAATGATTGTTACCCTAAAAAGAAGTGGCTCCAACTTTGTGTACGTGAAATCAAGAGTGAAGAACTTAGATTCTTGAAATCATTAATAAACAAGACGAAACAAAGAAGGATATATAGTCGGGGAAAGTCGAAAATTGAATTATCTTTTTGGAAGAGATAAAATTATCTTTTGATCATATCTTACTATTCTATCTTCTTTTTAATTAATTACATCAATATCTTATCAAGATTTTTTAAAATTATATTAATATTTCTTTCGTTTCTAATTTATATTATACTAAGATTTGTTTTGTACTACATTAATCCTCCCTCCCTTATTTTTGAAAAAAATAAATATTAAAACTTCCTATGTAATCAAAATAATATTAAAAAAATATATACGTATTAAGAATAATTTCAAAAAATATTATAATTACTAATTAGCTCATATTTTTTTAAATTCTTCTTTTTGAAGTATGATATTATTTATATATTTTGAGTTAATATCCTCCTTCGTAGGAATGAATATAGGGGATCAAGTTCATGGGTTAGCCTGTAAACTCCGCGACCTGCGCAGGTATTGACCAATTTTTTCATAATAGAGATATAGTCCGTAAAAACCCGCTCATGTAACTCGCATGGACTTTGCGGGCCAAACCTGGTCCGCGGGGCGACTCACACACCTGCATTATTTAAAGGATTGAAAGTTGAAATCCTAACTTCGTTTCATTTTTCCTGTCGCCTCTTAGTCTTCTCGCACTTCACACCTCCCAATTTCCTTCAATCTTTTCACACCCCCTCAATTTCTTCGTATGCATCAGTTTCGCTTCTGATTATGCTGTCACTTTTCTACCATTATGTTAGAACCAGTTCCGCTAAAACTAGTTCCGCTAAAACTAGTTCCGCTTTTGTAGTCGTTCCGTCAGAATTAATCTCAATCTCAAACCTTAACATGAATATGTAGTGATGGAAAAAAGATCAAGCTTCAAAGATGAAATCAAATAATTGAAAGATTATATTGTTGACTTATTAGTAATTTAAATTTATTGTTGAAAATAATTAAAAATTTATATTTTAACTTATTTTATTAAGAATTTAAAAGATAAAATATAACATTTTTTTATTAATACTTCTCTTAAATTCCAAATTTAGCAATTTCTTAATTCTTTAATTAAAGTAGCATACCCGTTTGACCCACGGGCCCAACTCGTAAGACAGGGATCAACCATCAAGTTAGGTTTGCTTAACATTACAGAACGAGACAAAATAGACCATACTCTTCACATACCTACGCGGGTAAGCCTTAGGTGAGACATACCGACTTACTTAACCATCCTTTGTAAGACAAATTCAAATCCAATGAAATGAATTTTGTTTTAAAGGAAATGACGAATTTGGAATAACTACTAAAAGATAATTTTATATTATTTAAAAGAATAAAAAGAAAAGAATTATCAATATTTGTACAATTTAATTAATTTAAATTGGTGATAAATATCAAGTATATTATGACGGTGAATTCATATGTTCAGAAATATTTATTTAGTGAGAAAAATATTATGGAGGGGAATTTCAATTATATACAGAGAGAAAATTATATAATATAATATTAATTATAAAATATATATAACTCTCTAGTCAATTTAGGATCCTTATATACTATCTAAAGATCACCAAAATTTGTGCAGATTGTTGCTAATGGCTATGAACACTGACATTTGGAGCCTCTTATTGAACAATCAAAACAGGGTCTAGGTGTGAAAAGTAAAAAAAATATGGAAATAAGTGCTAGTTGAAGTGAAAATTCTAAGCAGAGAGCAGTGGTTCACACTATACAATGCATGTGTCTGGTGTTGCTGCCCAAAACCTACAGATGTAGCTTGTTCATTTCAAGAGGTTTGCTCGCATGCTGGTGCACTGGACTGTGCCTGTTGTTTGAACTGCACTATAATCATGGTCATGTTATCACATCCATCACCAACAGTTATTGTTGGTGCTAAACAACGCTCTAGTACTCTTTCACAAACCACAGAGAGTTTAGTTTCCTGTGAGATAAAATGGTATCATATAACATTAGCAATTGCTACCGGATAGTTTGTAGAAAAGAGCATTAGTGATACAACATATTAGGATACAATCAAAATCTCATATCAGATGAACATCAAAACCAAGATCTTATACCAGAAGAACATCAGAAGAATAAGGGATGGAACATGGATTTATATCCATTAGAGAGAAGATTTTGAGTGATAAAAGGATTATGGATTTAAGACAAATGCGAACAATATCTTACCAATTAGTATCAGAGCCTATGGTGTGCATAACACAACATAACTCTATCCATAGTTTGAAAGAACAATAAATGAAAATAAAATCTAATCTAATTCTATACAAGTGATTACATGAACAAACAACAATTATTATCCATGACAGTACCAAGTCCTGCATTAAATGTCATTATTAAGCATAATCTATGAGCAGATAGCAATGACAGCAAATTATTAATTGAATACTCCACCTATTAGGAAACTTCTATAAATTAAAACTCACCAAGAGCAGTTGTTGACGTACAAAATCTACCAATTGTTGGCTTGACAAGCAATCCCTGAAACAAGAGCCACAATAAGGACATAAATGAACCACTCAAGAATTTCAAGACATGATGACATCCTGCAAGGTAGTTTATAATTTAACTACATTTTAGTATTTTTTTTTATACATAAGAACCAACAGGTGTTAACCAGAAAAAATCTGTCAGTTATTACGTCTAAATAATGGAAATGACTGATATCTTCCATATAAGTGGTAACATTCAGAATTAAAATGGGGATATAAAAGCATAAGAAGCATACCATATGCCATCACAAGCTAGCACTACAAATTCATCTTCATCACAAAGTTCAACCTTTGACACATGTCAAAACAAAACTATCAAAAGTTAAAAACTTACACAATAGTAGTAATTAGTAAATGCCGAGACTCTTAGCCAAGCATTTCATTATGTATAACTTACGAAGTAAGCTGATAAGGAACAAACTTACAGTATTTATGTCTGGATTGGCTGTCACCATTTGTTTTTCAGGAGAAAGGAATCTATTCTGCTTAAATTCCATGTCACCTGCAGAATATTGAAACATGTTGAATGGATCATGTAAACCATGTGCAATCTACACCATTCCTAAATATCCAAATAAACAAACATGAAATTTTCACCAAGAAATTAACATACACATGAAACAAACACGAATATGAAACATTTGGTTTTCCAATTTGAAATCAACTCATATGGATAGCAACCTCCTCTTGCCTTGAAAAGAAACAAAGTAAAGCATAATGATAAAATAATAGAAAGTTGACTTCATTTTTTAGTGCACTTTATCATCATTTTATCATGTTCAGTTGTTAAAAGTCTCATAGATATGTCGAACTGATTGTGAAGAGGCCAATGCTACTCATTCAAGTTATAATTGGAAGAAAGCTTGAATAAATATCTACAAAACCTCGCATCATTTGCTAGTAGGTAAGTACCTATAGCTCTTGCAAGGCTTAAAGTCCCATTAACTCGTCTTGCATGAATAAAACCACCAGCTTTTATGATTCTTTCCTTCTCAATCTCAAGATCAGGCTTATGATCTATGGACAAATCATACGCCTGTAGATGTAAGCCATAGTCAGAAAATAATTGTAATTCTTATACACTAGATCTGTTACTTTGAAGATGAAAATCCAAGAGTTATCATCTTGAAGTTACCTGACCCTTCCTGCATATTATACACCGTGAATCACCAGCATTTGCTACAAAAAGTTGGTTGTTTCTAATAACTGCAACACAGGCTGTGCTTCCTGAAGTTGGTCCACCAAAGTTAGAATGAGGACCCTGCTTACAAAGTTGCAACTCATAAGCATTATAGGAAGACACGAAAAAGAAAAAAGAAAAGAAAGATGGAGGTATAAAGAAAATCCATGAACACAATACTTCTTTAAAAGGTTTTAAAAGGTGGCCAGCAATCGCGATTTCGGCTGCAGCATTAAGGTTTTTGAGCTCCATGGGACTAATTGAGCTCATAATTTGGTCATATTTGTCAGCAATTTCCCACAATGTTAAGGATTGCAACAAAATTGTAACCGCAACCGCAATTTAAAGCCTTGCATCTATGCTTAAAACGCCATATGCCAGTTACCAATAGATCAAGTATTACCCATGAAAGCTATTATGTTGAGAAGTTAAAGGATCCTCCAAATGTTATACCTACCTCCTCAAAGGCCCAATCATCATCTTGGTCCTTACTATTTTTGCTGCGTGGAGACCAAATCAACCCTTCTATCTTACCATTGAACTTGTTTATCTTATCACCCAAAACTGCTAATTCCCTCCATCCCCTTTGACCACGCATCATTGTGTCCATTCTGCAATCATTATCAAATTGCTAGTTCATTACTCATTTTTCAGTTCTTTTTCTTCTGGTGTTCTTGATGTGAGAGTGGGAGAAAACAATGAATGAATAAGTATACTAGTGTTAGTTGATCCAGTGTAGAAGTTACTTAAATTTGCTTTAACTCAAAATTAATCGTGGATCCAAAATCAATTCCTCAACGTAAAATCAAACATGTGAATATTTATGTAAAATCACATTAGCTGGTGTTTCACTGTGATTTTGGATTATCTATCATGAGTCCAAACACAATAAAAGAATTTGAGATGTAGAAAGCTGAAAACTTAGCTGACTATGCAAGCTGAAGTTTTAGACTCTTATTTAGTATAAACATAAAACTAGCTTTAGCACTATATTCTGAATACATGACAGAGGAACCACACCATTGATTAAACATGATGGCCCTTCTTTTTCCTCTAACCTGAAAAATGATTCCCGTAGAGAGGTTCCTATATCTCCAGCTATGTATGCTTCATTCTTGAGAACCTGCTGGTGAAGATACTTGGCACAAAACTTTGCAACCACCTTACCTGAAAATTTCAGGGTTAATTGAACATCCATAACATATTGTAGATCACAAAATTACGCATAATTTAGAGTTAACTTTTAACTTACAGAAGAGCTCTGTACTCATTTTACCTTCTTGATTCATTTTATTTTCTTCTCTTTTAACAGCTTATCAGAAAGTTTATGGAAACGAGGTCCAAGTCCATTCACCCAAATAGAGCGTAATAATAAATAATGAAGAAATAACATTAAAAATTGTGCTTAAAATATTGAAATAACTGAAGACAAGAAACTAGTAACCCAAAGGTTAGCTAGATGATATCTATGAAAAATAAAAAACTTAACTGAAAAACAGAAAACTGTATCATTAGGAAAATAATTTCTGCAGAAGTGTCTCTCTTGTGACTACTCAGAGAAATTGCAAAGCATTGCTGTTTTGATTTTTTGTTTTTAAGGATTCTTTGTACCTTCTATTAATAATTGCAATGAGTAGAAAGAAACAGCAAAAGTAACAAAGTTGTAAAACTGAGAAAAAATGAAACAGAATTGCAAGGAAGACATCTGTAAGAAAATTGCAAAACTGGCATTCAACCATTCTTCTAAACAGTCAAACTTGTTCAAATCTTACCTCCATGACCATCATAAACACCAAAAAAGGAAGTGGACTCATCCAGATCAAGATGTGCAGCATGCTAGCAAAAGTAAAGACAATTAAGAAACTTAACAGCATATTCATTAATGGTTAAACTAAGAGCGACCTAAGCAACAAAAATGTGACAAAATGAGTTGCAAAATACTAAATCAGGAGCAAAACTAATGGTATAGATATTTTTTCCACAATATACAATTGCTGGATCCAAAACCCCATTGTCTATAAGGCATGAGGAACTAGAGATATAAAATTTACATCTTCTGATCCCCTAACAACATCACCATCTCCTAACCACTGCATTAGGACAAGCCCAAATGCAGTGAACTGAACAAAAATGTTGGCTAACAAAGCATAGCATACTTTTACTCTATCACTACTGGTTATTATTTTACTAGAAATGAACTTGGGGGTCTCAACTATTCACTTTATAGAGTTCAGTAATTTTTTTATGCAGACAGAATTCAGTATTCATTACACAGAAGACTTTCAATTTAGTGGATGTTTAAATTCACTTTCCAGAACTGATTCTAAGTCCATAATTGATTTTGAATAAATTTTAACATAATTGGTTTTTCATTGAAGTAAAGTCCATAAATGATCACGATTTCGTAGTTGATTTTAAGTTGAAGTAATATACTAAATTTTAATACAACTTGATTTTATAATAAAATAGCCAAACATAAATTACATCACTTTGAAATTAATTTAATCAAAATCCATTTTGTGTCAACACTGATCTAATCATATACTTAATAAACTAACTAACAACTTTTCTGTGATTTTTACTCACCGCATCTTCCATTGTTCCACGCCAGCCTTGCATAGATGATAAACCATATCTAAGATGGTCATTTTCACCATCCTCTGAAGACTTTTCAGTTTTGGGAATGCTGAGATTAGTTCCCATTACTATCTGAAATAAATAAATAAATAAATAAGCATTAGTTTTGTTTCTTCAGTCATGGAAAATAGAGAAAAAAACCAAAATAAGTAATAGAAAAGAAAATTTGGATATCATTTTATACTAAACTCTAACAATATGCCATCATAACCCAAAAAAGAAGAAAAAAGAAGTAAAACCATGATGCTAAAACACAAATTTAGTAGTTTTTAAGAAAGAAAACGCATAAAGGGTTAAGAAAACACTGAAACTGAACACAGAATGTTCTAAAACCATGCAACACAAGGAGGAACAAAACATTTCATCATAAAATTAAATATGAAAGGACAGAGCAAACAGAATTGAGGCTATATGCAATGAAAACTGAATAAAGAAGAAATGGTGTCATAAAATCGAAAGATGATGTAGAATATTAAAAAAAATAAAAAACTTGGAAATTCTGTGTCTTAATAGTTAATTCTGCTAAGAGATGTATAAAAAATAATGAACATCAAGATTAATCAACAGTCTTAGAGAAAGAAAGAAGCAATAATCAAAGACCGACAGAAAGTACAATCCATAATCAAGGAACACCCCAGATGATAATATCAGCAGTAGATGAATAATAAAGCTCATAACTCATAATTCTGTGCACTTTATCTTGAAAGTGAAAAAGAAAACTATATGAGAAGAAACAAGTCATGAGAAAGATTCTTTTTTTCTTTTTTTTTTTTCCTTAATTTTTTAACTTTTGAGAAGTATTAACAAGTGAATGATGGAAAGATTGAAGAGTACCAGTATGAGAAGTATGAAGAAAGTGATGAGTTAAGTTTGGAGTATGAAGTAAGAGAAACAACAAGGGAGCACAGAAGTAGGTACAATTACTAAGCCATTATTATAAAAGAAAGAAAGAAAAGTAGACTTTATGGCACAGAATGAAATTTCTTTCTTGGGTTTTGAGCCTTTGAATTTGTCAACACTGTTCATCCATCATAAAATTTTCATACACATTCAACCTTATTAAGATATTTTTGGATAATCATCTGAGGAATATGTTTCGGGTGGTAAAAGTGTTTTTTATTAATGGATTAAGATTGTTATTTTCATATTATTTTATTTTTATCCATTAGATTATTTCTTATTGTAATTTAAACGTTTATCCACTAACTTTATATCATATTATACTTATCATAAGATATTTTTAAATATGATGTAGTGAGAAGTATTTAGTAAAAGATTGTAATATACAGATAATAAATAATTTGTAAAGAAAGAGAAATTAATAATTAATGAAGAAAGTGAAATATATATATATATATATATATATATATATATATATTGAATTAATTGAGTGATTAATTATATATCGAAATTAAACGTGAAATAAAGTAATAATGTAATATAATTTTTTTTATAGATTTAATGTGTAAGTTGATGAATATGAAATAGTATTTAGTAAAAAATGTCAATTATAAAGATTTTAATAATTATTTATTAGTAGATAATTTAATCAAAACATTTTTGTTTCCTTGATTTTTCTTAAACGACACTGTCACGTATTGACACTTACATGCTATTCTCAAAACAAGACCCAAATGGTCTAAAGCAAACCAGCTACCATCCATTCAATAGAATGTATAATTGTCCAAAGTTAATCAACAAGTCATTGACGAAGGAAAAATCTATACAAGAAAGTGACTTGTAACAATATTTGAATATATTTAAATTGATGGATAGAAACATAAATTTAGATTAAAAAAATTCAGATAAATAAGTTAACAAATGCTTAGGTTTCAATACATCACAAAGGTTAGAAAAATCTATGCTCAACGTTAGAGTGGATACACCATAAAAATAGAAAATAAACAAACATGGATTTCATCTTTTTAAAATTTATTATAATTTAAATCTTATTTTATTTTATTCTCTTTCCCCTTACCGAATATATTCTTGAAAATTTATTTTTAATATACATGACGAAAATTTATTTCTTAAAATTTTATTTTTAAAATAAAAAGTAAATATAAAAAATTAACATTTTGAATCTATAAGTTTTGGAAAATTAAAAAGTTTTTTATGAACTAATGTTTGAGTAGTTGCTATGGCGTTGTTGTTAATGATGGACAAGGACTTCTAAGTCAAAGTCTTCGCCATGATAAACTGGTTGGAACGAAACATCGCCGAAATTTATGAGGCAATTTTTCCAAGTGAAAATAATTCGTTTTATTTTATACCAATAAATAAATACACAACACATTAAAATTATTTTTAATAGATTATATAATAAAGTAAAATTATTTTCTTACAATTTTATTTTAAAAAAATACATGAGAGTTTATAGGAACTTTGTCGGTAATGAATCTTGGATTTTGCCTCACAAACTTAGGAAAGCTTCCATATCTATACTTTATAAATTTTTTTTATAATGTCTTATAAAAATGATGATTTTTTTAATGCAATTGAAATGAATTTATGTATAAATAAATAAGTTAAAAACTGATTTTAATTTAAACAAAAAATTTATTTTTTTTATTTTCTTCTTTTGTATGAAAAGTCTAATCTAAAAGGGAAAAGATTTCCGAAATTTATGATCCATAGCAAATGATTTGCTTGTGTGTAAAGATTTATTTACTCTAATCAATAAATTTATTAAACTTAACAACTATTTTATATTTTTTAATATAACTATTTTATAGGTATTGAATCATCCGTTGAATTAATTATTTCATTAAATTTATAATTTTATATAATTTAATTTTTGATTCATATATATATATATTATCATTTTTTAAAATGTCATTTCTTTGGACAACATGTAAAATATTACTTAGAACACTAAACTAATTATTTCTTTCTTTCATAATAGTTTAAAGATAGAAAATAAATCTTAAAGTGGATAAATACAATTAGGACCCATATACCAAAGTGAAATAAAGCTAAGTGTGCTCCAAAGTGGTTTAAGATAAGATAAATGTCTTTTGTTACAATTAACAATTAACAATCCTATTTTCTTGGAAAAAAATGAGATATCTATATGAAGTCATAAAACTCAAGATAAAATTGAGATACACATTCACGAATATTTTAATTATTTGAACACAAACTAGATTCTTCCAGAGAATTTCATGAATTTTTCAACATTAAAAATTTTCTCTTATTTTCTCATTATATTCAAAACATGCACCGTCACCGACAATAAATGTAGGTTTGCGCATTGGTTTTTGTGTCCTGCACGAATATTAATAATGATCAACAACCATCGTTTAATATACATATAAAGTTTGATGTTTTAGATTATTTTTTTTATAAAATTTCAGAGAAGTTCAACAGTATAGGAGTTTAACAGAGACCAGTGGCAGATATAATTTTTTTTATCTTAGTGGGATAAGAATATAATTCACAATAAATAATTTACAATTTTTTTTAATGAAGTATATGTAATTTTATGGTGTTTGACTCTTTAGAAAATAGGAGAGTGCATTGTGCATTAGCTTGTTAATGGTTTAAATTTGTGATAAAATCAAATAAAATTTTAAATAGTAAAATTTTAAAAATTATAATATTAATTATTAATTTATTAATTATTTTTTTAGAGAAAACTTTATCCTTTAAAGTAAGAAGGTTCACGTATCAGTTTTTTTTTAAAAAAAATTATTAAGTCTAATAAAAAATTGTATGCAAAAAAAAAGTTTTATCAATTTTTTTAGTAGAATCTATCATTTAACTTAATATAATTAAATAATTGATATACTAGTATGAAAATAATATATTTTAGTTAAATTAAATCATTCCTATTAATATAAACATTGATTAAGTATTTTCAATAAAATATTCATTTTTTATTTTTAATAAATTAATAAACCAAAATTATATAATTATAATTTCCTATAGCATAATAACAAAAAAAAAATCGCACAATAAATTAAAGTTTCATTTTAATTTTGAAAATTTTCAAGAATATAGTAAGTACAAATTTTTCATTATTCTACCTTTCAGTGTTATTTATTTTATATATTTTCAAATTGCATGGAGACAAAAATTTCTAGTTTTTTTAACATTCTAGAAATATAATTCTCGTGGGTTATATATATATATATATATATATATATATATATATATATATATATATATCATTGGTTGGAAACCTTGAGAATATACAGTGCAGGTATTTTCTTCCTAGTATAGTCTATTGGATACTTAAATTTTGTAAATCGCAACAAGAATTAATTATCATAAATTTAAAATATAATTTATATTTTAAAATATTTTTTATCACAAAATTTTAATATAACATAAATTTGAAGTTCAAAAATATTTATTTATTTTAATTTTAAACATATAAAATAAATAATTATTCTATGTAATGCATAGACTAAATACTAATATATACTACAAGTATCTTTTATAGAAAATACAGCTTGAGTCAAATATATTCCGTAATAAAATTTACCTTCTACATATTTACAATACACTTGGCAGGGACTTTCCCAAACTAAGTAAAAGCTGACTTGGTTTATCCCTTTTTATTATAAAAGCAAAATTATTTTTTTTTAAAAGTCCATTTAAATAAAAAAAAACAGTTCAAGTCCAGACCTTAAAAATTTTTTTTTTAAATTTAACAAGTCGATTTATTTAATTATTATTATTATTAAAATTGTTTTGCTTTTCAAGTGCATTTTTTAATATCATAATTTTTTTTTAATATTCTATTGATATATTTCATTTTCCACAATTAATACTTTTAGGTTTGTGTATTGATTTTTATAGGTATTTTGTTATTAACGTTTTGCTTAAATTTAAATTAATTAAGTAATCAGTATGTCTTTAAACATATTTTTAAAAGGCTTGCGAACGAAATCGAACCTTTAAGTAGATCATGTCAAGTCTTTAAAAACACTTATAACGAATAACAACTTAGTTTCAAATCTTATATATTATAACAAATTTCATCAATAAAATTTCAAGGCCTAATAAAATTTCACCAACCTTCAATAATTATTATACAAATTTGTTTTAATATATTTCAAATGCACTATAATTTATATTCCACGAATAAATGTTTTTGAACTGAGAGAAAATGTATTCTTATGACAAAACAATTTTTTTTGTCAATATTATATTATATTATATTATATTATATATATATAACAACGAATAATTAATAAAAGAGATGAGACACGACAAATAAGAGTGTTTGGTGAGTCATCATCAACCACATGAAAAAATCGTCCGAATCTTGATTTGAGGTTTCAAACCATTCTCCTTCATTCAAGCCCCACACATAGTAACAATCATATTTATCCTAATGTTTTCATATCTTAAATATAATCATAATTAAAAGAGAGAAAAATGATACACTCAAAGAAGAAATAAGAAAAAGGGTATCTAGAAGCCATATAAATTTGGAATTGTTTTTTTCTAAATTAATTTTGATATTTTATTAGTTTACAATTATTATTCAATTGTCTGTTTAAGTAATGTAAATGTGGGAGATGATCTATTGTATGTTATTTGGGTTTTTATAAACTATTAATATTGTGGATTGTACATATTTTATACTAATATATTTCATATTAATGTTATAATTAAAAAGAAAAAAATGCTTTTTTTGATGAATTAAATTAGATTTGTAAATGTGTTCGGTATATGTGTTTGTTTCTATTTTCTTTTTAGGTTTTAAAATTTATTTTTATAAAGGAATTTTAGAAAGGAGGAATAAAGGGTGAAACTGCAAATCGATAAGAAAGAACATGTATAATAAAAAGAAAAAGTTAAAACTATTTTGATTTTGAAAGCCCATCTTCACAGTATATAAATTCGATTCATACTAACTTGACTAACTTTTATTGACTAAACAAAAATAATTTTAATACAAATATAGTTATATTAGTTTTTAAAGTTAAGCAACTTGAGAATATTGCAAATAAATAAATTTTCTATATAAATATTTTATGTAAATAGTTTAAAGACATATTAATAATATAAAATAATTTTATACAGTAATTTAATTTTATATAAATTATAAAATTTTATTAATAAGGGTTGTTAGTTGACTTATAAAATATTTTACAAGTGTATGGGTTTTCTCTCTCTTCATAAATAAATATAGCCATTCTTATTACTAAAGTAGTTTTTTTTTTTTTTTTTTTTTTATTTATATATATTAAAGTTAGTGTTTTCATGTCAAGGGTGAAATAAACTTAGACTTGCTAAAGATAAATAAAAAAAAGTTAAATTGAATTCTACCATTTAAATAAAATTTAATAAATATTTTATTTCTAAAGATAAAACATAAAATAATTCATGTGTTAATAATATAAAACTTTTTATACAATTAATCAATTCCAATTAAATTTATTAATTTTAATAGTAAAATTTATACAAACTATATAAAATCAAATTTAAACTCAAAAACATTTTCTCATAAATCTTAGATAGCAAAAGAAAAACCATAAAAAAGAATTAATTTGAGAGTTTTTTGGTTTCTTTTGTGAGAAGTTAATAACCCAAATTATACTCTTCTTTGCTTCTTGGTCGGTGGTTAGTATGAATGGTTATTGTTGTGTGACAAAAATAAAAAATCTTTTTTATAAATTTTCATGTAACACACACCTATTATTTTTTTTCCTCTAATTTTTTAGATGGATTACACGTGTAACCCCCCAATTCTACACACATCTCAATTCTCAGAGACACAAATTCACTTAAAAAGTTCAACATCCTATGAAACATAACATTGACAAAGTACCAAATTCAGAAGTCTTGAGTTCTGAACCAACCAGAATGTCTTCAATGGCTTCTTCTACCACCTTCTTCACACATTTCTCTCAAGTCAAAGCAACTAGCCTAACCACTTCACCCACCTTTCCTTTCCTCAAATCCTCTTTTGCTTCCTCCAAGTCAACATTTTTTCAACCTCCCCTTTCTCTACAAACCTCATTCAATTTTCCTAGGCTTTTTGTAAAGCCTAGGTTTTTCTCAGTTCATGCTAGGGCTGCCACAGACAAAACCATTTATGATTTTACTGTCAAGGTACCATGCCCAATTTCAATTTCCATGACCCTTTTTCTTGGAAAAAAGTGGGCCAACCTTGGATTTTGAATTGGAGAATTGGGGTGTCTAGATTTTGTATAATTGGGATACCCTTTTCAAATTTAGAGAAGAAAAGTTTATTATTTTGTTATTTTTGTTTATTTTTTATGCTCTGAGAGTGTGTATTATATTATATGGTGCAGGATATTGACAAAAAGGATGTTGCTCTGAACAAATTTAAGGGGAAAGTTCTGTTGATTGTCAATGTTGCTTCACGATGGTATGTATTATGAACTCTTCAAAGGTGATATGTAGCTCAATTTTTGTGATGAACCGTATTTTCCTTTTTAATCTTGCGCATAATTTTCCAATTCTCGATAAAAATTTGAAAATAAACCAGTTTAAACTAACAATTGTGTCAATCTTTCTGATTGAATTCGTTTCCTTTCTATGGCAGTGGTTTGACATCATCGAATTACTCGGAGCTATCACGGTTGTATGATAAATATAAGAATCAAGGTATGTTATGTAGAGAGGACAGTTATTTGTGTATCTTCTTGATTTATGAGTGCCTATGACAATTGCTCATGTTTTACTTGATGTTTGCAAAGTGTATCTTCTTGGTTCTGAATCTATCTTCTTGTGCAAATCATTCTGTTCTTGTTGGATACTGTATAGAAGTTGTGAGTGTGTCCTTCCTACTTGAATTCAGGCACAATTTATTGGTAATTTTAGATGTGGATATTGGTGTGAATGAATTTACCATCTGGGATTTGTTTCTCACATGTTCTCCTATTCTTATCAGAGACACCATTCTGTTGATATGGATACTTAAAAGTCACATCTTTGTATGGAAGCTATTGCTTATGATTTTACAATGTATGCCCATTTCCCTGTGTGGTGCTTGATACAAAATCTTCTAACAAACTATCTTATCATTTTTCCAAGTTTAAGGATTTGTATATGATGCGAAATACTTCAGAACCTGATATCTGTTGTAGTTTATTCAATTATTATTATTATTATTATTATTATTATTATTATATTGGATTTCATTAGAATTAAGAACCATCTATGGCTTGAAAAGAAAGAATACGTGCTTAAATGAACTTATTTGACTACATTTTCCGACAACAATGCAAAATATTATGTAGAGTTTTGAGTATTTTTTTTCCCTCCTTGATCAAAGTCAAGTTTTAAAATGAATTATTTTTATGCAGTAGAAGAATGGAAACCCGAAAAAAAGACATTTAAGGATTCCATGGTTCGGAATTTAGGATGTTAACTTGTCTGACATTATTGTATTGATTCCCCCTCTCCTCTGTCCCAGGTGCATGTTTGTGTCATGCTACGTGTAGATAAATTAAGGTGTCCAATGTGCATGTTAGGGAGACTGGAAAATAGAAGAGTTGGGTAGGGGAGTGATGAAGATGAGGTTGTTTTTGTTTTCACTCGTTTTGTATGGAGTTTGGACTATATATTGCATTTCATTCCTAGTTGGGGTGGATGAAATTATAAAGTGATAGAATGCCTTTTAGCTGCTTCATCTTCAGTTGATCTTTGTCATTCATTCATTCTTCTCTGCCAAGCACACTTTTAAGTTTCTCATTAACATCGGTAACATTACAAGGTAATATGGTCAAACATGGGTGAACTTTGGCCTTAGATGTGTGTCTAGTCTCTTGATATTTGAAGAACATTGGTGGTTTTATTGTTAAAAAATTAAAATCCTTCCTTCGAATGATTTAAAAGTGACTTAAATTGAATTTTATGTTTTGTTGTTTTAATGAATATGGTTCTAAGTTTTTTAATTTGAAAGTAATATGTTCTCTCAGCCACACTATTGAAAAAAAAAACACTATTGATGTTGCCATGCATTTTCTTTCTAGGCTTGGAGGTTCTAGCTTTCCCTTGCAATCAGTTTGGTATGCAGGAGCCTGGATCAAATCAAGAAATTAAGCAGTTTGCCTGCACTCGATATAAAGCAGAATTTCCAATTTTTGATAAGGTTTGATAATGTTTCTTTGGTTACTAGTTCAGAACAGTTTAAATACAGAGTAAATAAAATAATGATGTTCTGTGAAACAGGTTGATGTAAATGGACCATTTACAGCTCCAGTATACCAGTTTCTGAAATCAAGTGCTGGAGGCTTTCTAGGTGATCTTATAAAGTGGAATTTTGAGAAATTCTTGGTTGATAAAAATGGTAAAGTTGTTGAAAGATACCCACCGACAACGTCTCCTTTTCAAATTGAGGTATGTAAAGATTCCCTGAGTAGCAAAAGTCCAGTTTCTAATAGTTACAATAGAAATGAAATACTAGCTAGTGAAATATCTCAAGGTGCTTTCTAAACAAAATTGAAGGCAAGAGAGTGATAGAGTGTTTGCTATTTTGCACTGAAAATTAATTCAGAGTTGAAATTTTTAATGCTGAAAACTAGATTTTAATGTTTGAAAACTTGATATTTTGAGTGCCTAATGAAATAGTTTACGCTAGTGTAACCTGTAACCTCTTCCATGCTGAATGGTCTCAGAAGTTTTCACTTACATTCACCGTAAGTTAGTATTGAACAAACACTAGTGAATTCTTTTCAGCGTAATTGAGTCTTGAAATAGGCCCTACATCTGAGATATTAAGACAACAGTTTTCAATAACTTGATTCTAAATAGAGTTACTCTCTTCCTGTAAATTGTAGCACAAATGAAGCTTCTATTCATTGTTGTTAGAACTGCACAATTTGATACATTAATTCGCATCATGTGATGAATTTGATAAGGGGTTTGGGAGAACAATGCGGAACCGACTGTAGTTGGAGAGTCCGAAGTCTTACAAATCCCACACTAGAATCTTGTACCTCCAATATGGAACATACTTCCCATAACTTTCAAGTGGATACTAACAGAATTACATATGGCTTTGAATTACGTGATACATACTTGAATTGGTGTGATTCTGTATCACTAAATATGCTTTAAGGCTTTTGAGCAACAGTAAATGTGTTGGTTACTTGGTAGCCTTACCATCAGATTCATATAAATTCATTGGATTAGTCATTAGTTTTAACAAATAATGTCTGTGATCTATCTTTGTTGTTTAGTTAATTCTCCATAATTATAGCAAAGTCTGCAGATGAAATTGTGTGGAAAGCCAGGTGACTATGATACCACCAAATCAGCATTCTACATTGGTCTTTGAAAGTGATTTATGATTTTACTGTTGAAAGGAACTATCAATTTGTTCTTACATTTATATATAAGACAAGTTATACATGTATATTTTGATAATTGATACTAAAGCTATAAAAAATATATGACTAACCTGGTTTTTTCTGATTTATATTTTTTCAGAAGGATATCCAGAAGTTACTTGCTGCATGAGTGTGTAAATTCAGAACACTGAAAGGAGAGCTGTATGTAAGCAATGATGAGGAATAAAATATAGCTATGTAAATTTAATTGGTGTGTTTACTAAAGAAAATATGAGTTTAGGGGAAGAAAACTATATTGTATTAGCCCAAAATGATTCAAAATAGTATTTGCTTTTTCTTTCTTTTTTGTGGGATAATTCTCTGGTCATTTATATAATATGCTGTCATTATGAAAGTAGTTGAATGTATCTTCATTTTGAAATGAATATAGCTAATTATATTAAAATAGCCATCATATCAAAGCAATCCATGACATGGTGATTATGGACCGTTTGGTTAGAATTAAAAAAATTACTTACAGAAAAGAACTTTTTGAAAAAAGAATTTTTCAAGAAACAGATAAGAAACAAATTAAATTATCTTACCATGACCAGACTGACATTAAATTACATTTGACAGAGAAATTATTAGAGTAACAAGTACAGGCAAGGAAAAGGATACTAAGAATTGACAACTTAAATATCATATAATTAGAAGAAAAAAATTACATGCCCAATGAAGTTTTAAATTATATGCATCATCAATTTATTTTATAATTCACTCCAAGATGTTGATATAGATCTTCCATGTTGTACAATTTATGTTTCTCTATTAGACTTTATACATAGTTTTGTTTATACAACTTAACGTTTTATTGTTTTTAATTTTTTTTCTTTTGTTTCGTTTTGTTTCTAATATTTTGTAACAATTTTTTTAATCTTTAATATCTAAAAACGTCGATGTGATAAATATCTCTCTTTTAGATGTGTTTTACCCGTCATTCAATAAAAAACTTCTCAATAAATTTTGCCTCAGTTTGCAAATTGATAAAACGACGTACTAAAGTTGAAAACTGAATATGTATATATAATTTTTAATAGCTATAATATTAATATGAAAATTGAAAATGTGAATATTCTTTTTTTAACTTATTTTATTTCATATCCAAGTTAGTTAAAATTTATTTCTTACCTATTTATGATCTATTTGAATTTTTATTTTTCCAAGTCAAATCTAAATTATGAAAAATAAGAAATATTTACTTCTACGTTAATTTTAACGTTATTCTAAGCTAAATACTATGCATTTAGTTAAATGACAAATTAGAAAGATTTTAGTTAATCAGGTGTATTGAATAAAAAATTAAAAATAAAATATATTTAATGTGTAAATTATGAGGGAACGTAAAATACTAAAATTTTGAATCTTAGAATATTTTTCAGGGAAGTTAAGTTGTCTTAGTTAAGTTATATTTTGGTATTTAATATTTATACGTTTTCCTCCCAATTTTTATATGTCATGCTCGATTTTTCACCTTTCTTTGATATGTCGTGTTTGACTTACAATGTAATTGTCTGCATATTTTAGTTGTCTATCAAATCATTTCCTTTTGCTTAAAAGTCTATATAAAGGCTTGTTATGCTCTGAAGCCAGTTCCGGTTTCAGCAGCAAATCTCTACCATTCTTATATACTATTCTTGTACATGTGAAGTTAGGTTCAAGGATCTATCACCGTTTCTAATTTTGTAATCGAAGAATTTGTGTTTTCAACTATTGTCAAGTAATTTTCTTAGTTTTGACGAGCTTAAACATCTTGAGAAGTGCAGCCACGTTTTACAAATATTTTGAACACATTGAGAAATCCTTGACATGTAAGTTCTTGCATTTTCTCATTTTAACTTTTGATAGATTAAAATTGGTCAAAATGAGTATTAACAAGTGGAAGGGAGAATTGTCTTCTTATGAAACTAATAACATTGTTGTGATCTAGTTAAGTCTTAATTATAAATACGAAGTTAGATTTTGAAGGCAATTCCTTTTTTAATCATTCTTTTCTTTTTTGATGTATAGTTAATGATTGATTCCTACATTAATCTTTTTGACTTCAAATGTAGAATTTGAACCATATAAATTAATTAATGTGTTGTTGTCCTTATTTTAGTCCAAACAAAATGGTGACTAGAGTTGTGCGTAGATAGACACAATTTGTAAGCTTAAGGGCAATGTTGAGATTTGTACATTAGGCTTTCAAGCGTGCTACAACAAGTAAGGAAAATCTTGTTTTATGTTGGCTTTTTATGTAATCTGAGTTGCGATTTATGTTTCGGTTGAATGCGGCTTTTGACATAAGAAATGGTTTATATTTGTGTTTTGTGATGTGATTGTTATGATATTTGTGTTGGAATGAAATTTTGTAAAAATGACGATTATTAGTTGGTTTCAATTGATGTGTATGAAGACATTGTAATTAAGTATGTTGTGGATTGTTTTGGTTGATTATGGTCAGCATATTATACAAGTTTAGGAAAGGTTAAAATGATAGGGACTATTTTTCTTAGAAAAACATGATTAACTTATATTCTAGAAACTTGTCATATGAGTCCTTCTTATAAGTTGATCTAATGATATATTTTGTACTCCTTGAGATAATTGAAAATTAATGTTTAGTTTATAAATATTAAGTTCTAGTAATTCTCTGAATAACTTGGATAATATTCTTGATTAAATATGTGATTGCTATACGATATTAAAATCATTGTCTAAGACTTTTGAAATTGAGTTGATTGTTATGATATGATGAAATGTTGAGATTTATATTGATGTGATGTTATTGGAACAAAAACTCTAGTGTTGAGATGAATTTTTTCGTGCAAAAACTAGTCCGACCATAAAGGAGAATAATATTAGATGTCATTAGGTCTCAAATTATAAAACTTGTTATTTTATCTCGAAAAAAGATTATTAATTTTTTTTTTAATTATTTTACCTAAAAATTTAAACATATCAATAAAAATAAATCTTGATAACATCCAATCTTATTTTATCTTTAAAAGAATTAAAACTACCCAAATAATGGTAAATTTAGTGGAATTTTATTTTGCTAATTAAAATACAATAAACATGACCTTATATTTCTACTACCATTTTTATCACTTCCAAATTTTAATTTCTTTTCTACTCGTTTCTCCCAACACGAAAATTCTATCGAAGCATCATTTGTCTTATAAATTGTAATTTTTCATTGGCGATGTTTTTTTACCAACTTACCACAGTACAATGTGTCCTTTTTAAATAAATGATAAATTTGTTATAAAAATAATTTTAGGGGCCTCATTTTTAAAAATAGCATAGAGTCTCCATATTAATTAGGATGGTCTTGAGACTAGTCTATTGATATATTAAATAGTAATGTCATGTGACGCGATAATGAGAGTACACGTTATCTTATAAACCTAAGTCAAGGATTTGTTTGAGGTTTGAGACATGACATACTGGTAGACATCATGTACGAGTATGTCGTACAAGGTACCTGTGTACATTAAACACAAGATATGAAACACATGTATTCGTGTGGTGGATGAGTTGTGTGCTACCATAATGTGAAGTGGAAGTCCTAGTGGAAAACAACTATGTGTTGACACTAGAGGATGCTTATGCATTGTTCTAATCTAGTCAAAGGTGGGATGAAGTTATGTGTGACTAACGAACCATGATAGTTAATGTGTTGGTTCTCTACTGATAGTTTTTAGTGTCACAACGAGAGACTCCACAATGCTCAAAAAGAAACTTAATAATAAGTGATTGGAGAATCACTCTTTAGAGTTCTAATGCGATAGGTTGACATCTTAGGATATGTTGTGTAAAGTTAATTATCTAGTGGGTGACATACCAGTGGGGTAGAGGTACAGATAAAAGCTCATTGATCGACCTCGACAAGACTATATACATTGATGAAAGTCTAACACCATGTTATGGTGAATGTACTTCCAACAAGTCATTAAAAACTGCTTTGTTGTAAATTCATTTAACGATGAAAACTCGATGTTATAATTGGCCAGTAAAAATGATTAAACTAATTAGAAAATAAATAATATTTGATATTATTATGTTGGAACTCATAATATCAAGCATAAAATTCTTATGTTATAATGTCTGTAACTAATATAACTGTGTATATAAATTTTATCTTGTATTACTTATTCTATTCACTTTTATATTATTATTTTAATTATTAATATATGTGATATTTTAAACTTATATTTAAATAAATAAATCTATGAGAAAAAGGTATATACCACACTTATATTTAAATAAACAAATATATGAGCAAAAGGTATATATCACATGAATTAAATAAATTTGATAATTCAACTAACAAAAGTTTTAGAAAATTTAACATGTAAAATTAATAAAATAATTCAAATAGTAAGTTACGTTATCTAAGCTATTTTAAACTTAATAAATTGATATCATATTACAGTAAAAAAAAAAATCTAGAAAGAAATCTTTTTCTTTCCTTCCTTTAAACAGTGTTTTTAACACGCAAATTTGACATCTGAAATTTTGGAAAATGGAATTTATTTTGTTTTTGTAAGACGTGACAGCTGTTGTTAACCTGTTACCTTTCAACTTGACATTTTCTATTAAATAAACAAACACTGAACTGATCTTCATTTAGTCAATATCCCAAAATCATTCCAATTAAACAACCATGTACCACAACCAGGCAAGTATAGAAATGAATAATAATAATAATAATAATAATAATCAACTCCCAAGTCCACACTTACTGCAAGGTTCTCTTCCCAATAAGCCACCCAACAACACACTTCAATCATCAACACTCCACATCTTAAAAAATCATAACTTGTTCCATAAACTTTGACCCACAATTCTTGAACACAATATTCATTCAAGTCAAACCAAATCTCCCATCTCAATGATCTCATCACATCCCAATCCTAAAACTTGAACACCCACCCACACACACACACACACACACAAAACTCAACACAATGGCTATTAACAATGAAAATTCTAATGCAAATGCAGCTACAATCACACAAAACAAACCCAAAAAGACCCTATTCAAATACCTAACAGAACCAATCCAATGGATAAAAATGCTATCTTCAAACCTAACCCCAACCTTCATAATCGGAGTATTCATAATCTACGGCATAGGCCAAGGCTTCTCAGGTTCACTCTTCAAACTAGTCTCAGACTATTACTGGAAAGACGTTCAAAAACTCCAACCTTCAACCGTTCAACTCTACGTAGGTTTCTACTTCATCCCATGGCTTCTCAAACCCCTTTGGGGAATCCTCACCGACACTTTCCCCTTCCGCGGCTACCGCCGCCGCCCCTACTTCATCATCGCCGGCGTCATCGGCACCGTCTCCGCCGCAATCGTCGCGCTCCGTCAAAACTTTCCCGCTCTTGCTGCGTTGATGTGCTTTCTTGGTCTCTCCGCCTCGCTTGCCATTGCTGACGTCACCATTGATGCTTGCATCGCAAGGAATAGTATTGAGGCGAAGCACCTCGCGCCGGACTTGCAGAGCCTCTGCGGGTATTGCTCCGGCGCCGGTGCCCTTGTTGGGTACCTTGCTAGTGGCTTCTTCGTTCATCATCTTGGACCTCAGGTATTATTACAAAGATTTCAACAATTTTCTCACTTTCTGTTTCATTCATTCTCAAGACTTCAACGGTTTCATGGTTTTTGATTTCAACTTTCTTTTCACTTTGTTGCAAGAAGTGTAAAATTGAATGTGTTCTATGAATTTCATTTTCATGAAAAAGACTTTGAAATGTTTTGATAAAGACTTTATGAAATATTTGAGAAAATACGGATATGCAAATAATTCGATAATTACTTATAAAATATAAAAATAAGAAATAGTTAATAAAAGAAAATATGTAGATAATTTTACGAGTTAGTTGTCTGATTTAATGAATATGAAAAATTATAGAATTTGGTAATGTATTCTCTGAAATATATTATAATTATTTTTATTATTGGATAGAATTTATTAAAAATTATAAAATTTTGTGGATCTTATTTTTAATTTAATGAGTTACTATTTTATATATATTTTTAAAAAAATGAAACAATGTATTAAGAGAAATGAGTGTATTATTATAGAGTTAATCAATTTATCATATATTGTCAATACCTTTTGAATTAAATTTTTGTTGGGCTTTGTTACAGGTGAGTTATATATATTGTTTTAATTAAATTTTATTTCCAGTTGAATGTATGATTCTGTGGATTTCAGTGAACTTAAATGTGTTGAAAAGAGTGTATTTATTTCTTGAGAGGACATGGTTATGGATATGGATCATAGATACATTTATTTGTGTAATTTGTAGGAGTCGTTGGGTCTTATGGCGGTTTCTCCTGCATTGACAATTGTGCTGGGTTTTGTGATTTATGAAAACAGAACAAGTGGCTTGCATACAGAAAAAAAACAGGTTAGAAGATCTTTTGTCCTTTTTTGACCCATTTTGTTTAATGTTGACTTTGTGCTAAATTTAGGTTTTCTTCCAAAGTTTTTTTTGTTGTTAATCTTATATTTCATATATGGTTTTGGTTATTATTCTTAGCTCTAGCTAACAAATTTTCAATCTATTCTCATTGATGTCATCGGTGGATCAAAAGAAAATTCATACATTCATCTTTCTGGAAAAACAAAAAATGAAGGATCTTAAATTTTAGGCTAGAGGCAGAGTGTGGTGAGATGTTATGATATAAGCCTCAACAACCATGATTTTTTTATGTCATGAATCAAATTCTATTTTAGTATTACTCAGTTTCGTGTTATTTTTCTTTACTAATTAATCTGCAATATATTTTAAAATGTGCCTGCTCACTCCTCATCGTTTTCTATATATAAAATCAAAGGTCTGTGTCATTGGCGGGTATGGTTTTGCTGTCATGTTGCTTTTATATCCCTACGAAACATTTTACAATGAATTATCAATTAATATTCTCGAGTTGATAACTACCAAAATAATTTTAATATGTTGGATTTGAACTTATTTGTTGTATTTTGTTGGACCATCTAATTGCTCTATTAGATTCTTTAATATATATAATATTATTATCACTAGGTTGAAAAGTATGTCATATTCATATGTTTGAATTCATCAACAAAGACTGATAAACTCGTATAGTGGGGTGGATCAAGGTGGGGCCAAATACTCTTGCCCACCTGGATTATACTCTTAAAATTAAATCATTCAAAGTATCCTTTTCTTCATTTATATTTTAGAGAAATATTTTCATAAATAATTTTAATATGCAGATAATTATATAATATTATAAAATGTGAAGATAAAGAAAAAAAAAATTAATAAAAGAAATACATATATACATACTATTACGTATTGCTTATGGAACATTACTCTTATTTCTATAGCTTTATCTTCCCTTTCACAAGTTTCATTTTGGTCTTTTTTGAGTATGCTGATTCTAATTGCTATGTATTTTCAAGTTACATAATGTACACGTTTAATAGTAAAAAAAAAAAAAAAACGCATGAAGATTGTAATAACTAATGTCTAATCTTCTATCAAAGAAATTTTAGAAATGGTTGACGAATAATTTTCCTATTCTGAAAGACCTACTACCTATGTATGTTTGTTAGGTAGATGATGATCTAACTAAACATAAGATTTTTCGCAGGCAGTGGTGGAGAGTGTAAGAATGAAGATTAGAAGCATGTACCAAACAATGTTGTACCCTCAAGTGTGGAAGCCTTCTCTGTTCATGTTCCTTGCCCTGGCTCTGAATGTTACCACACACGAAGGCCATTTTTACTGGTATACAGATCCAAAAGCTGGCCCTGCATTCTCTCAGGTACCCCTCATAAATATGGTGTTTGCAAGTGACTAAAAGAGAGCAATTTTCTCAAAGTAAATATTTTATCGACAAACAATATAAAGGACTTATATCCTACCAATATGGTGTGACATGGTTGATAGATAACCTTGTCCCCTTTAGTTTTTTGATAAGCAAAAGGCACATTAAAATAGACCCTCACACAAGTCATGTGAGGATTGTGAGAGTACCTGAAGTCTCTATATCAGTTAGGAAACTAAGCAGCAGTTACAAAACATTCTAACCAAAATCCTATCTACAAAAGTTGATGTTTGCATTTGACAGTATATATCTCCTATATTGCCAAAATCCCTGTGGAAAAGCTCTGTATAACCCTTTAGACCCCTTCCAATTTCCATTACCCTGATCTGTGGATAATCAATTGTACATGTGACTTACAAATCATAGGTGCCACTGACCAATCATATTGAGACACGTCAAATCTTTGCATTTTGCCTTAATCCACATCCATGACATATAAATGATGCAGTCCATGATGTAATCGACTTCTACCTTTTGGTCATTGAAAATGACATTGTTCCTGCTAAGCCAGATACTCCAAACTATTGCTAACCAGACTACTAGCCAAGCCTTTTTCCAAACCTCCCTTTGATCATATTCAAGTGTTGCCACAGATGTGCAGTTGTATCTGTTGGTAATGCACTTTGAAAGCCAACCCATCCATAACAACATTGCCATATTCTGTATGCTATGTTGCAAGAGAACATGAAATGTATAGCAGATTCCTCCTCTTTGTTACAAAGTGGACATAGTCCTGTCATGTGATTAGGATAAATATCTCCATTAAATTTTGAGTTGTTTGTAAACAATCGAACTTTTGCTTAGAGATTGATTCTTTCCATAATCGTATATCCCTGCATGATTAAGTCACACTTGCCATGATTTTTACTGATTCATAGAATAAAATTGAAATTCTATAAAAGTTAAACTCTTTTTGTCAACATGCCATAACTCAGTTTCCTTCCTCCACTTGCAGGAGTTTGTAGGAGTGATCTATGCAATTGGAGCAGTGGCTTCATTAATAGGGGTTCTAATATACCACAAGGCTTTGAAAGACTATCCATTTAGAGACTTGGTATTCTATGGACAACTCCTATATGGTATATCTGGTGTACTAGACTTGATATTCATCCTCCGTTGGAATTTGGTCATTGGAATCCCTGACTACTTCTTTGTTGTCGTTGAAGAAAGTGCTACAAGAATCACAAGCAAAATCAGATGGATGCCCATGATGGTACTTAGCACCCAATTGTGCCCGTTAGGCATTGAGGGCACTTTTTTTGCTCTGTTAATGTGCATTGATAGCACTGGTGCCCTCTTATCTAAATGGGGTGGAGGGATGCTTCTTCGGCTCCTCCACATCACTAGAATTGACTTTACAAACCTTTGGTTGGCTGTTCTTATTAGGGACATGCTTAGATTTGCAATACTTGGTTTGGTTTTTCTTGTCCCTAAGACAGATCAATATGAAGAACTTCTTCCTTCTGAGGTTTCAGAAAAGAATGTGAGTGATAAGGTAGATGAAGAGACTTTGGAGCTTGTCCCCATCAATGGCAAGACTGAAGTTTAGATACAATTTGTTACATTTGTACACACATGTCAACCACTATTCAATTACTTATATGCAAGTTTTTTAGATGCATATATAACACCGTGATTAGCACCAACAATTTACACTTTTTTCCTGTACTACCAAGTATTTTTATGTGTTTATTCTTTCAAATGAACTCTTCCAACACTTTTAACTTGCATCTAAACTCATTTTCAATTCATAGTAAAAAATTTAATCTTACTGGAAAATTGATCTAAACTGAGTATCGATCGATCTTCTCTTTCTAATTCTATTTCCTATGTAATTTTGTATTTGCTTTATTTGGTTAATTTTTTTTTTATGTGTTGAAATCTTAAGAGAAATTAAATAATTTGTAAATATACCCCACTAATGTATAAATAAATTAAGCCGATAATTATTTATATATAAGAATAATAAATTTACCAATTCAATATTTATATAATTTTATTCTCAAAAGTCTAAAATTCTTGTCCAATATTCCGAAAGTTATTATACAATGTTTTTTTAAATACTTAAAGAATATGAAAAATAAAATTATATTTTAGTTTCTGTGGTGCAATGTAATTAGGAGAAAAATATTTCATAATTAGTGTGAATTCTGTTTTCTAGTGGTGATTTGATTTGTAATTTAGTTGCTTGTTTCCTAAATTAAGTTATAGTTAATTTATAAATTCTGATTATAATTATTTTTTATATATTTTTTGATATACACAGAGATTAAGGAATATACAAATCTGTTCTTCCAATTGTTTCTTATATCATAAAATTCACTTTTTATAAAAAAAACGTTTTTATATTGTCAACTAATCAAAATCTATCATAATAATTTAGATTATTAAATTCTTATAAATGAAGCAAAATTTTACTTATGATGGGATATAACCTCATAATTAAAATTCATAAAAAATATATTTTTATATTATTTAATATTATTTATAATTAAAATGAATTTATGAAAATGGAAGCATTAAATGTTGAGAAAGAGTGTTTAATAAGTTGAACCGTTTAAAAAAACGATGATCCACGGTTAAGACGCGGAGAGAAGGTTTGGAGTGTGGAACGTGGAAATTACTTGGAGCGAGCGAGGTTGACTGACTTCGCATATTCTCAGTTTGGCAATTCCTTCATATCACTCTCCTCACTGCAACAACAAACACCATCCAACCATTCTCTTCTTCTTCTTCTTCGATGGTAACATTTTCCTTCACTTTTCACCAATCCCTATTTCCTTTCTTTCTTTCCTTTTCTCAACTTTATCCAACCTATTAGGGCTAACTAATTTCCGCGTTCCCTATTTGTTCCTTACGCCTCCATTCACTAACCTTTCTTTTCTCTTTTCGCGATTTTGCAGGCTAATCGTCACACCATTATTCTAATGCAGACCTCTCCCAACAGAGCAACTAGGACCTTCATGGATTATGAATCCATCACTCAAGCCATGGATGGTATTATTAACTATTAACTATTATTTCATACTTGTATTTTCTTTCTTTTACTGTAGGTAAGATGCTTGTGTTTTTGCTTTGGTTATCTGAATTTTCATGCAATGCTATTTTGTTAATTGAAAAGAGAAGACTGTACTTTGGCACTTAAATTAAATTGTTTTTGTGTCGAGGATTTAGCTTAGTTGGTTTAGGTTGAGTAAGGTGCGTGAGTTGTTGTAAACCTTTATGTGTAATGTTAAATTGTTTTTGTGGTTGGAGGTCTGTGTTTTCTTGTATTCTTTTCGTGGTTTGAATCGGCTAGAATTCTTACTCACTACTACTATGGTTCCGTTTGGGTAGAATTTTTATGAGTACTTATAGGAGAAGAAAATAAGAAGGTAAAATGGATTGAGCTTCTTTTGGAAGTTTAACTTAACTTATGTACCTTAGATTTTGGAGAAGTTAGATGAGAGAGATTTTGTAAAAGCTGATGTGCATAAGTTGATTTTGATTTATGAGAGAAGCTTTTATTATTTTTTTCTCCTATGTTTTTTTTTTGTCCGGCCATGGGTTCCCTATAAGTACTCATGAATAAGTTTATCCAAATAAATGCCAAAGCATGTAAATGTGTTGGTGCTCACTTTCTCCTTAGAAGGAATATTTCACCAATTTATTTTTGATGATTTATTTATTGTACATGTGCTTCTTCATATCTAGATTGAACAACAACCATACTCTTTTGAGAATAATTTCATATGATTACTTTCAAATTTAGTGGACTTTATTTTATTCATCCATTTGCAATTTATGTTTTACCCTTTGTGCTTTTTCCGTAAGTTTGGCTTTCTCTGTTTGTTTTAAAACATCGTTTATGTAACATTTTTAGTCCTCGTTGCGAGTTCTCTCTAATTCACCTATTTTAGAAAAGAATGGTTGAATCTTGCCCTAGCTACTTTGGGGCCGCCATGCTAGGCATTTCCATGGAGCTGCTGTGCTGCTCCGCACCGCACTGCTATTAACAACTCTTCTTTAGGCATGTGTGGATAAGAGCAGGGGAAGCCTAATAAGGAGATTAGATGAAATGGAGGGTAGCCCTACTGTTAGTGGTAGAGGGAGGTTGAGAAAAACTATAGGTGAAACCAATAATAAGGATTTAGTGGTCAATGGGTTGTCTATGGAGATGGTTCAAATTAGATTACAGTGTTGTTTGATCCAGGTGACTGTCCCCGTAGTCGGAAAAGGCTTTTTTTTGGTGTTCTTGGGATAGTGGATTCAGGATTAAGTAGTACGGCTAATGTATGCGAGGCATAGTCGCATTGAGAAAACATGAACTTAAATATCAATTCATATCATTACATTAGTTTAGTTTTGATTGTGTTTATTGTATGTTCTGAATCACTTCTGGTATCAGTTTATGGGCAATTTAGCTTTGTTTGAAAGATGTATTTTCATTGGAAAGACCAGGCCTTGTGTTGTTGTGCTTGAATTCATGTTTTAAGATTAGATGCTTTAGATTATATCTCTGTTGTTTAGGAAGTATTTCTTAAATTTTGAAGAAATACAAAATCCTGTTGTACTGCACTAATTCTGATGATCATAGATGATGAACCCATGGCTACAGATTTCTGTTTACTTGATTGTGTAATGTAATCAAACCTTAGATATGATGCCTAGGTTACTTCTTGTACCCTGTATTAATTTTATTTTTACCATTGCAGAAGTAATTAGTAATTAAAAGCGGATAGTGGCGAGGAGTGACCACCCCTAAAAAACGCTACAGCAGAATAGCGGGAGTGTGATGACCGCCATTTTGATCATAAGCAGATTTGTATCACATGATATATAATCTGAAACATAAACAAAACACACCTAAACTAAAACATATTCTAATTAAGAAACACAGAATAGAAACAGATCTGAAACATAAACCAACGTTTGACAATGCCATCAGCTTCAAGAATCAAATAAAGCGTGGACACTGATTAATTTTAATTTTCATTTGGTGTGAATTTCATTTTTATTGAAAAGGTGTCTCATTCTTTTGGCTTTTTAAAGGAATATCCATGTAAGATAAACACAGAAAAAAAGTGGTATGCCTCTACAGTGAGCAAACATAGAAATATAGCATGTTAGAAAGGTTACAAATAGATAATTGATGCTCCTTTTCTTTTTGTTGTACAAGATGGTTTTTTTTTTTTTTTTTTTTTTTTTTTTGTAGATATTCTGTGTTGATGCTTTCTATTGTTCAATTCTTAGCATTAGTAACAGGTTTTAATCTTGCGTTTGTACAGGTATATGTGCACTTTATGAAAGGAAACTTAAAGAGTTAAATCCTGCAATCAGAAATCTCTCTTATGATATTGCTGATCTGTACAACTTCATAGATGGTCTCGCAGACTTGAGTGCCCTCGTGTATGTCTCTCTTCCTCTCACTAAAATTACGGGCATGCATAGTTCATTAATTCAGTCACAATTTATTTTTTTATTATTTAATCTTTTTTATTCAAAAGGAAGTCAAAATGGCAAAATGATGGGATCCCATTTAGAAACTTGTTATCGAATGGGATCTGTTATGAAACAAATAGGGGGGGTTTCAATGTCATGCAATGTTAAACCAGAAGTATAAAATTCAATTGATGACATTGAACTGCACAGATCAAGGAAAACAAGGAATGAACTGTCTCTTTGTTTGCTCAACCGTCTGTTTGTAGCTACACTTCTCTTATCGATGAAATAAATTCAAAATATTTTGTTTCGAGGTCTTGTACCACCCTTGATAGAAGTGTTAGAGAAAAAAATGATTTGTTATCTCTCCTTCTGTGCCCCTGCCTCCCCACCTGACCCTGTTGTGGTCTTAAGGGTTGATAAGAACTTAAAGGTCATGGTAATTGCTGTATCATGTTTACTTTACTTGTTCTGACCCTCTGGGGAAAAAAGATTAGGACAGTTGAGCGGACTTATGTATCAGCTTATGTCAAATGTCTATGCATATAGTTGGTTTTCTCTGTGCATGTGGCTTGCATTGGCATTGATTAATATAACTGGTTGTTTGGTTTCCACCTGCAGGTATGATAGTTCGATTCATGCTTTCTTGCCACATGATAGACAGTGGATTAAGCAACGAACCTTCCAACATTTGAAGAAATTAGCTCATTGATGAATCCTTAAATTTTGGCAACTTAATGTAATTAAAGAAAATTGCAAATGTCTAAACCTGTCTGTTATGTGGGCTATACTCCGATGGCTATGTAATATGAATTCTGCAAATACTGGCCCGTAATTATTAATTGCTGGTTCTGCTAAAGAAGTTTCATAAGCAAACGATTGTTGTTGGCATGGCTGTTCTACCTTCTATGTCTAGAAGACTTGTCCTTCTTAAAAATCTTCATCTTATAGTTGTATTATTAAATAGTAAGTTGCACTGCTGAGTTATCTGTCTACACACTATGATTCACAATGTCATGAAATTATGAATGCTAGTTTTGAGAGTTCATAGCGCGTAGCATGACCAATTTGTCTTGTACTGTCGATGGGATACTTATAAATGTGAATTAGCACATGCATGTAGAAATATCAGTTCAGTTTAGGTTGCGAGGTGTGCTGTCCCTATTCTGTCTGATGAATGTTTCTTTTTATTTATTAATGCACAATAATATTATTTGATGTATTGTATTGTGAGAATAAAAATTTACATTGTAAATTTATTAATACTCAATCATATAAAGAGCTATATTTATACCACATGAGAATAGACTATTTTGTGGAAAACATACATTAGTAAAACACAGAATTTCTTGCTTCAACTTCTGATATAGGAGAGCCTTTCGTGAAAAGGCATGTCACATAGAAAGCAGTGGCAATGGCATTTCTTGCTTAAGAGCACTAATCACCTGTTCTGCTTTTGGCCTTCTCTTATGTTCATGGTGGGCGCACCATAATCCCACAGTGAGCAAACATGTCATTTCATTCTCATCAAAATCCCCGTTCAATCCTTCATCAGCAACAATTAAAATATTCCCTTCCACATAATGTCTCCACACCCAATTAATCAAAGGCACATGATTACACTCCACATCCTTGAAAGTCCTCCTTCCACATGCTATCTCCAAAGCCACAACCCCAAAACCATACATGTCTGATTCTTTACTGGCCCTTCCTTCCTTCATATATTCCGGAGCCAGGTACCCATATGTCCCCACCACCCTTGTCTTTTGAGTCCTCAATCTCGGATCCACCAACTTTGCCACCCCAAAATCACTAACCTTAGTATTGAAATCAGTGTCCAACAAAACATTGCCTGACTTAATATCCCTATGAAGAACACACTGCTCTGCATCTTCATGAAGATAACTAAGTGCTCTTGCCACACCTAAGGCAATTTTGTATCTCACATCCCATGTCAAACTTCTTCTATTTCCAAATAGATGAGTGTCAAGGCTTCCATTAACCACGTACTCAAAAACCAGCATTAGTTCTCCTTTCTCGTGGCACCACCCTATGAATTGCACGAGGTTTCTATGTATAAGACGACTTATAATCTTCACTTCGTTTGTAAATTCTCTCTCCGAATTTTCAACATCAGAAAAAATCTTTTTCACTGCAACCACACGTCCTAAATCCCTGAGAAACCCTTTGTAAACTTGACCAGAGCCACCTTCTCCAAGCTTTCTATCATCCGCAAACCCGTTGGTGGCTGCAACTAATTCTTCATAACCAAACCTTCTCGGCATAGCTGCTCTATCCAAATCAAAACCACCCCCATTTCTTCTCTTCTTCATGATCAACCGAGAAATACTAATAACCACCAACACAAAAACAATAGAACAAATCACAGCAACAGCTACTACTTTAACTTGAACTTTGTATTTGATTATTTCTTTATCTACCTCTAGACGAGTGGAATTCAAATCCAGACTCGAAGTGAATTCCCAGGAATGAATAACATTCTCCTCTTGAGTCCCGCCAGTTGCACCAGAGAACCCAATAGTCACCCACTCTGGTAGAATTTCCGCTAAGTCAATCCGGTGTGAAAGAGAAGTGTTAGCAGTTCCATCAAAGTACCAAGAAACAGCAAGGAGAGTAGCAGAAGCTTCGTAAGTTATGAAAGCATGACCCATGTTCCCGAAGTTATTCTCAATATCAAAGTTGGCATAAGCAAGGGAAGCCACAGAGTTATTGTTGATTCCTACATGTTGAAATGGTGGATCTTGATCGTTTACATAAGTGTCAAATTCAACGGCAACAATTTGGTGTGTGCTGTCACTGTATATGCCAAGAGTGCCACCATCTGTTGCTGAATTTGAAGGAATTGGGTACAAAAGTGGCGCAACGAAGAAGGCAAAGCCATCACCGTAGTTAGTTTTAGACGGAACGTTGATAGTGAATGAAAAACGACAAGAAAAATCAGTGACATGTCGGTTGGAAGAGTTTTTGAGGCGCAGAGGTTGGCCATAGATGGCTCTCCCAACTCCATTATTGATCATTGGGTTCAACACTATGGTTCCGTTCACAACTCCTGCGACGCCTGCGTAGCCGATGATACTTGCGCTTTCAGTGTCGTTGAAATCAGTCATGCTGAAGGAAAGTCGTTCAAGTTCAGCTATTGGAAGGATCGTAAGTATGCTCAAAACAAAAACAAAACGTTTGAACAAGTACAAACATATTGTTTTGTCTAGGGTTTGGTTCATGTCCCCTTGATTTGCTTGTTTCTGCTTCGTTTTCATTGGAAAATCATTTTGAGTGTGGTGCACATGATGAGTGATTACTTGGGCGTTATAAGTGGCCACAATGATGCTATTGCAAGGTCTGTTGCTTAATATAAAAGGAACCAAAAACATAACAATACACTTTTTAAAAAGCAGTTGAATCACTGAAGCGAAGACATGGAACTGCTGAGTTATGAATGACACTTGGTATAAATTATAAGGGATGATGATTTGTAAACCTCTAACCTTACGTTTTGAAATGGTCATGACTTGGAATTGATCATGATAAATTTTAAATATAGGATCATCACGATCTTCTCATGTGCGATGTGCAGTCAAGATTGAGTTAGGTCCTGTTAAGAGTGATGTGTTGTAAATACAGAGATATTATGTATCTAAGTATATATGGAAAAGTGGGACTTTTGAAAAATTGCATGTTAGACGAGCTTTTCCAATATATATGGACAACACATCATTCCAAATTGTTGGACTTAAAATTTGATGATGCTTGGAGTCGATCCCTGTAGTTTTGCTTTTGATGTTTGTACTTTCTAGTTTTCTTAGACAAAATGTATTAGGTGTTTTTCATTGTATTGTTTATGTAGACTAAGCATGTGTGTGATTGATCTTGTTGACATACCAATTGCTTAAGTAGAATTCTTTGTATATGATAGGAATCTTAAATTTGATTTAGTAATCAACTACCATGCATTGGTAACATATTACCATGCATTGGTAACATATTACTAGGTCTCTCAAAGTTCAAAACATTCATTTCCCTTTAATTTTTTAAAATAAAATTTGAAATAATCAATTACCAACTAAGGTAATAGATGAAATCAATTTTCAAGTAACCAACTAAAGTAATAGATTACCGAAAATGGTAATCCGGTATAATCGATTACCACACGAGATAACCGTTTACCATTAGTCCAAATTACTTACAGTGAGTTTGCTTGTTGTGATAATTGATTACCAGCATTCAGTAATCGATTACCCTCATCAGAAACTATCATTGATTGCCTAAAATGTGTTTTAAACGTTTTCTATATAAACCTTTGTTTTAAAATCTTAAAAGACAATCTTGAGAAAACATGAATGAACATTCTTTCATACTTATTTCATTCAAAAATTGAGTTGAGCTTTTTCATCAAGAACATCCTTCAAAGAACTTCAAGTTTTTTAAAGAAAAGATTTCTTAAAGGCAATCATGGTAGAAGAATGATGGTTGGTAATGTCCTAGTATTTTCTTTATGATCAGATCCTCATAAATTAGGTGTTATCTCAACTGATCCGTTGTTATTTCATTTTTGGCTGAATTTGTTACTGATGTCTCTCTAGGAAAGAGTAAAGGGTATCCTTGAGAAGGTTTCTCAAAGGGTGTTGGTTTTTTGAAAGGTGTTCAGAAATTATGTGTTCTTGGAGTTACCAAGAATAGGGAAGAGTGTTCTTTGGGTTAAAGAACATAGTGTACATGTTGTTTGATTTCGTTTTTGTGTTGCTTTGTGTATGTAAGAACACAAAATGGATCATAGTGGAAACCAATTACAACAGTTGTTGAGTTGAGACTGGATGTAGGCCGAACGCTAAACCAGGATAAAATCTATTGTGCAATTCTTCTCTACCCTTAATATCTTTTGTTATATGTCAGTACGATTATCAAAGAATTGGAATTCAATTGAAATTGACTTAATAACAGATTTGGTAATAGATACGATAATCAATACAAGATTGATATACTTGAATACTAATTGTATGATATTAAGGAAAAAAATTGAATTGTTAACCAGTTTCTTAATCCTTCTTAAAATTCCGTTGTTAATCTCTGAGTTCTATGTGCTAATTTATACAAAGTGTTTACTATCCTATCTGTGATTAACTTAAACAAGACTAGGATATATTTAAAATTAAAAGAAGGTAGAAACAAAGAAATATTGGGTATAAGAGGGACCATAATCTATTCACCCCCTCTAGATTCACATAGGGACTAACACAAATGTCATCATTGAGTTCTTCCATGAGGTTGAGTTTTATTGGGATATGCTAGCTTGCTTACATGAAGATTGATGTAAGCTTGCTTTACAAATTCATTAAGAGATGGAGGTTTGAGACCCACACCTTTCATACGTGGTGTAGGGAGTGTACTACTACGTTAGAGGATTTTGTTGTGTTGGTGAGTTTACTGTTAGATGGTAACATTGTTATTGGCACACATATTGGACTATCATGGAATATTTCAGATGATATTCCATACATGGATGAGTGACTTGGTATTGATTTAAGGCTACAATTTGATGCTGAAGCAACTAGTAGATGACAATGCCCAAGAAGAAATTTGGACAGGAAAGATCGTAGATGGGATAGACAATGTGGGATAGATGAGAGACATGATCACTATTGTTTTTTTTTCTTATTATTTTGAATATGCATATTCACATTTATAAGTTATGTATTTTTTCAAACATTTGTTAATGAATGCAATTGTTTATTTATTTTTTTAGTTATTACATTGTAAGACAATTTAATAAATTAATTGGAAAAGAAAATAAAAAATAAACAATAAGTGTGGGACTTCAAAGTAAATAAATGTGTAAAATTTATTTAATTTCAATCTTGTTAAGAACTAGAAGGACAAAAACGTCTGTTATGTCTCTCTTGACCACATCTTCAACATTTTTGTCTCCTTTGAGATGGTTTAACACAATCTATCTCATTTCGTATTCTAGTCATCAAATTTGGTCTTCTCTTGTCTCGAATGGTTGATGGATCAGGAATTAACTTCTAATCATGGTCAACCGATAGAAATGCATCCTCTCATTTCCTAGTGGCCACCACTCACCTGAATACGCCTTCAAAATATATTCATTTTGGAAGACATCATCAACGTATTGGAAGAAGTCAAATAATAACATATCCACACACAATAATAATATGTGAACAAAGATAATGGAAAGTAGTGAACCAACCGCATTAATAATATTTATTGAAATTTATGTTTGCCATATTGTGTCATTGGATTAAGTGACTTCCACCTCAAATCTTATTTAGTGAATGTCATAAACATGAACAATGTGGGAACATGTTTTTTCTTGATTTTTTTGTATCGCTTGCATTATTTTTTAGCAATAAATATGACTATCTCTTAATTCTTAATGCTCTTAGCGACTTCATTTTACAAAATATTCACGACAACGATTGTACATTGACTTGGCTAAAGCTGTGATTGAAAGATTTCTATAACTTATTAGAACTTTATTTATACACTCGGAAAGATTTATGGTCATGTGTCTATATTAGTGTCATTCCTTATCATATGTCGTACCTAATTTTTCTTTAAAAATTCCTTTAGTCTAAGTGGCGGTCGCAAGACTCAACTCACAAAATTTCTCAAATTTCCTATAAAAAATGTGTTTGCTCATATAGCATAAAGAGTGATAAAATACAAGTAGTTACTTTTTTTTTTCTTTTGAAGGTACATTAAAACATTACTACTTTAAAAAATAATAATATTATAAGAATAGACTATTTATACTTTAAAAAATAATATTATTATAAGAATAAAATATTTACCTAACGTCATCGACATTTATTTTTGTTTAAGGTTCTTAAATCAATTGTTGAATTTATTGGCAATGTGTCTAATGCTATACACATGGTAAATATGATTCCAACCAATTACTTCATTATCAATTGTCGACTTGATGTTCCAAAAATTTAGGCATATCCATGATTTATGTGTGACACAGACATAAATAAGAAAGAAACTACGATCAAGTTAATAAAGTTTCACCTTCTAACAATAGCAAAAGCAAGAGATAAAACATTTTCATTCTCATCTTGTCTTATTGCTATTAATAGTGTTATGTGATATCTCTCTTACAAGTGTGTACCTTCTATCTGTATAATTGACTTACAAAACTGGAAAGCATGGATGAAATTGTTGGAGTTCACAAACCAAAGTGTTACTAATAAAATAATCATCATGACATATTAGATAATAAGAATCCCTGGCGAGTGAATTTACATTTATTTAAGTAAAACAGGAAGTTAAACATATGATTCTTCTTAATAACCATACATCATTGTCATTACTTTTTGTTTTGCTAACCATGTCATCTAGTAAGATATTTTATAATTAAATATATTTGCAATTATCTCTTGTACCAAATCAATTTTTATGATAGATCTTCCCTAATCACATCTATCAATTAGTAAAAACACATGTTAAGTAAATAAAATTATTACCTTAATCATTGAGACGATAAATTACAATATAATAAAATAATTTTACATACCTAAAATTCATCTACTTATCTCATTGCGACATGTTCTCCCTCTTTTTCATTTTCGATTGTATAACTCATATATAAAATAGACATGAGAAATCATCACTACTTTAAGGGTAATGAACAACATATATGGTTGATTTTGACTTAGGTACTCTCAACGTTTGATGCATATTTATTATATATTATTTACCAACATTTTGAATTTCTTGTTTGGTGTCAATTCCAAACTAACATATAATTCTTATTCAACAAACTAGTTTGAAGCAACATTTACACTCCATAACTCTTCTCGATTAATGTAATTAATTAATTTATATGATAAGATGTCTCTTTCTGTTATCTTCCTGCTACCTTATCATCAATTAAATATTTTGTATTTTCATTATATGAGATTGTAATTATTTTTAATGCATACCAATCTATTTGTGTTTCAACAACAACTTTAGATTGCACGTAAAGGCCTACACTGTAATAATATTTATTTGTATCATCACTATCCAACACAGGTTAATTGTTATTAAAATCTTTTTTATTAAATAATTCATTAATATATAAATTAGAAATGACATAATTTTCATTATTGTTATCACCGTTTAACTTTATACAACCTTTTTAATTAAATCTACTAATATTTACCTTAATTTTTCCCACATTCTCATAATTTGACATTAAAATTTTTTAAAATGTTATAAACAAATATCACCAATAATTACTTCTAAACGTGATTTTATATTACAAATATCGTATAATTAAAACTGAGTAATCGTAAGATTTAGAAATGAAGGGTTTACTCACTGTGGATGTGAAGGCATAAGTTGTCTGACGTGATTTTTTAGGTTTTATCACATTGCCAAAAGTGTATGGCATGTTATGCGATACTATGACATTTTACCACGTGATTGAATATGTCTCGATAATTACACAACCATTTCTAATACAGATTATACTCGACTTATCCCAAACTACTAATATATGTTATATCAAGTTTTCAACTAGCTCGACTCACGTAACTATTTTGCATACTAGTTTCTTACATTTTCCTATTCTCTCTTATTTTTAATCTTTGACAACTTGCGCTAAGCTTGTACTCAAAATAATGTATTAATAACTTCACAGTAAACAAAGCACCAGATGGTGCCTTATTTTGGAAGATGTTGCTTTTACCAGATATAGCCTTACAATAAGAAGTCAATGCAATTATCTGTACTAAAAAAATTATGTTCTAGATGAGAATATTAATTAGGTGTTTCATATTTAGAAATATTTAAAGATCATTAGTCTTTGTTGCATTAATTCGTCTAACGTTGAATGCTTCCTAAATATTTAAATACAAATGACGCATCAAACAGACCTTTCCATGGGGTCCAATTAGCAATTTTTGTCAAGGGAACTTGTTTTATAAACCTTAATTGTAGCGGGTACTTCAACATCAGCCATATATATTATTGTCTTATGCACCTTAATTGTAGTGGCAACTTCAACATCAACAATATATATATTATTCTACTTGGCTTTATACCGGAAGACTTGGTTCTTATCATTTCCATCAATCATTGTACTTGACGTCACAAAATCACTTACATCAAATATTTAATGAAATTATGTCAGCATTTTTATAAAATCAAATTGATAGTGCTCAGATTAATCTATGGACCAGGTCAAATTAAAAAACAAAATAGTTAACAAACTAAGCTTCACAATTCTATCCATATTTTATAAGTAATACGTAAAGAAGTATTCATAATGTATTGAAAAAATATCTAATCAATAATTTTCAAAAAAAAAAAAGAATACACATTTAGAATGAAGAATTTATCCACAAAATTTAATTAAAATAGGTATGAATGTACCCGGCCATCCCAATCTATACCCTCCACAACACAAAAAGATACACATCTTTTGAGATTATAATGTATAACTAGAGTAAACCAGCACTTGAAGTTTCTTGATTAAATAGTGGAGGACTTTTATATTAGTCTTTAAAAAATTACAAAAATGTCAAATAAAATTTTAAATTAGAATTACTATCATTTTAATTTTTAATAACGAGAACTAAGGTAATAATGAATTTCATCTTCAGAGATTTATTTAAATGTTTTCTAATTTTAAGAACTATTACAATGTATAACACTCTACAATCACAAAAAATAGAATGACAATTTATTTTATATAACTATAAATTAATATTTTATATACTTTCTAAAATATAAATAAATTTTAATAATTTTTGTACTATTTGATATTTCTATTTCTAGTATACCAGTTAATACTAATATTTAATATGTCAACTCGTTGTTTTATGTATAACAAATAAGAGTGAAAAAGATAATTTAAAAAATTAAAAATAATAAAATTTAATATAAATAAAATATTTTAATGAATATAAAATACTTTTTTTTCTTTATTTATAATCAAGATAGACAAAATATGAGGTTAAGTGACTAATGTTTTATTCACGGATCTAATTATGTTGAGAAAATAAAAAATAATATTTATATATTTAAAATTTAAAATATGTATATTTTTATGATCATTAAGAATAAAGTGAATTCATAAACCAATAAAATTATAAATATAAAAAATAATCATATTTATTTAAAGTAATTTTCTCTATTCCTTTAAATGTTTATCTTTTTCTTGTTAGATAAGTCTTAAAAATTAATATAATTAAAATAAAATTACAATAATTAAAGTAAAAGGAAAATTCATATATTTTGACAACTAGTAAATTTTCAAGTGCTTTTACTCGTTGGTCAAATACTATACTGGTTAGTCATTATTTATGAGTTTAAATATAAATTATTCTGTATATAAAAATAATAAAATTGATATTGAAAATTAAAGATGTTAAATTTAATTAAAAAGTGATTAATTTTTAAATTAATAAATAAATAGGAAAAAAGTAAGAACAATGAATACGATGAACAAACTTAGTAGAGAAGAAAACAAGAGAGAATTATAAAAATATGAAATTGATGGAATAAAAACATCTCTAATCGTAATTAATGAAGAAGGAAGATTACCTATATAACTCTATTTGAGATTTGAGAGTTTTCTGCATATTTTTTTTTTTATGAAAGTTATTTTTTTCATCTAATGAAATAGTGATTTATAACCTCTTATCAAATAGATAAATATTTCTCAACTAAATCTTGCTTATTTCCAGGAAACCGACGTCAAGGACACACAACGTATGGAATCAGTTATCAATTATCAATTTCAATTATTATTGATTAGTATTAAAAGTATGCATAAACCAAGAAAATCAGACAAAAGGAAGCACCAATCAACCGTGACGTACGTGGAGAAAATTATTATTAAATTATCTTTGCAACGACTTTTTAGTACATTAAATTTACAATTAAGGATAAATATCAAACTAAAATTATAATAAATCAAAGTACTTTATTATTATTAATTATAGATAGAAGTCAAATCAACTATAATAAACAAAACCGGTAAATTATTACTGAAGGCAGAGATTAAATCAATTAAATAATAATTGATAAAAGTACTATATTATAAATTCATTATTAAAGATAAAAACTAGATCAGTTGTAATTAGTAAAATTAATATATTATTGTTAAGGATAAACAAAAAGTCTATTCAAATTATAAAAAGTAAAAGTAGTCAATATAAATTATAGTAAACTAGATACACTAGTGAAAAAAAAGAAGACAATGGTCATAATCGCGTTTTAATCACCATTGTTGAATTGTCGTCGTTTTTCTTTCTTTTGACGACAAAACATTAGTAGAACTTTCGCCATTGTCATATTAAATGTGATTAAGAGCTAACACTTTCAAGGATAGTTACGTCACAACAATAGTTAAACTTTGTTTCAGTATTTCTTTTTATTTTCCACCATTATAATTATAATCCATCACTAACATTACTTCAGATATCACGTAATCATTGCTATATTATAAATAGTCATCAATAAAATCATACGTTTAAGTCTAAAGGTCTAGAATCATATAAATATTAAGATGTAATTATTTATCTATATCAATTAAAACTTTTATAAACATCATCAATTCATCATATATGCCAATTCCATGTGGCTTTCTAAATTTCTAAATAATAATAAAAGAAAAAAGAAAAAAAAATACGTAGAAAAGTCAATAAAAAAGTGATAGAAAAGAAAAAAATAATATTATGATTTTTTTTAATAATATAATATGAAGTTAATGGGTAGTTATTGTAATTTAAACGAAAAATATGGAAGTTTAAGTAGTAATTTAAGTGTAAAATTATCAAATTAAATGAGGAAATCCCTTTATTATTATTAGTATAGAAGTTGTTAAGTATAAATGTAAAATCAATCTAAATAATAATCAAGTCATATCTTATGAAATAGAAAAAGGTAACTACATAACTATATATAGGAAAAAAAATGCATACGTTTTTTTTTGGGACTAAAATATAAACAACTAACTTAACTTTATTTAATGTCTTTATTTTGAAAATATAAATTCTTATATTAATTCAACTTTTTTATAAACACTATATCAAAAAAAGTATAACTAAAAATAATTCAGAAAATGTATTTTATACTTCCATCAATACGTGAGTTGATGTCACAAAATAAAACCACTTACGTGACTATATCCGATTAAGTTATAAGCATTTCTGTAAAATCAAACATGATCATTTCTATAGACGGTCAAATTAAAATAAAATAAAATAAAATAATAGTTTGTAACTAAGGTTCACAATTCTACCCATATTTTATAGTTATCTGTAAAAAAATTGATAATGAATTGAAAAAAATCAATAATTTCTTTTTTAAAAAATATAGAATGAAGAATTATCCACAGAATATTTAATAAAATAGGTACAAATGTACCTGGCTATCCCAATCCATACACTCGCAGTTATATAAATATATAATTATTTATTTAAAATATCTCTCTCACCCCCATAATACAAAAAGATACACTTGTTTTGAGTTTATAATGTATAACACAAAAATGTCACCAAGGAAATGAATAGATTTATATATACTCTTGTTTTCGTATTTTTACAGATTTTTAACTCTTGATTTATAATTTTTTTTTTATAAATTTTGTATTTTTATCTTGTTTTACTTTTCATCCTTACAATCTAACTTAATTAGGAAAATGTCTATTGGTGAATGGTCATCTATGTCTAATTTGTCATGAGCTTATTTGAATTCACTTTGAAATTTATTTAAGATATTTTGATCTTGTATTTTCATTGATTTTTGTTTTTGTCTCTAATCTTTATTTTTTTATTTATTTTTAATTCTTATACTTTTACCATTTTTTATTTACAATTCCTATCAAATCTCATGATAGGTTAAATTATGATCTCATTATGTAATCAATTTATGTATAATATTTATATAATAATAATAAGGAAATAATTGTGAAATTTACATTCAAAATTTAAAGATGCTATGATAAAATAATACATATTAATTAGAAGGAATACTAACTAAATAAAAAAAGAGAGTGGAATGCAGGTGTAAATAAGAATTTTAACTACATAATTTTGATATTATTAATATAAAGATTAAAAAGATATAAAGTGACGTCTTGACTTTTTATTAGATGGAAAAAAATGGATCTTATATTAATAGAAATTGAATTTTGACTATTATTAGGAGATCATGCTTAAGTTTAGCAAAAAAAAATTAGATAAATATATAAGATAAAAAATAAATATGAAATAAACATTAGAGATAAAAAGAAAAATCAATAAAAATATAAAATTAAAAAATCTTAAATAAATTAAGACAAAATTAAGTAAACATATAATGACGTAGATATGGATTACTATTTTAAGTTAGATAAAAAGACTAAAAAAATATTCGTTAAAAACAGAAAGAATAATAAAAAAATAATAAATAAAAATACTGAAATAAAAACATATTTAAGCTAAATAAATAACAATAAGTATACTGAACTCGTCCAAGACCAAAGTTAATTATGTTTTTCAATTTAAATAAGTAAAGAAATGTTTATAAAATCTAATGAGTCTTTCATGTATACCTTTTTTTATAGTAATAAAAAAATTTAAGAAATATAATATTCTTAATATTATTTCTTTTATATAAAAATAAATTAACAATTATTTATAAAATTATTTAAATGACTACATTTATTTTCACTTTTTTATTAATCAAATAATTTATTCTATCTTCTTTTCTTTTAAATTTCTTTTTATCATAAGAGTTACTCTCCTTTTGATTCCGTTAATTTCAGGTAAAATTCATTATTGGATTCATGTAGTTAAGTATTTATCGAAATGGATTAAGTTACAAACTATTTATTTAAACGGTACATTTTTGGTAGAGTCGTTGGGTCAATTCATGACTCCAGAAAAATGAAGTCATTATATAATGTAACAACTTCATAAAAATTAAAACACATGCTCATAGATGACTCAAAGACATTCTAGGTGTCGCTGAAGTCGTCGTAGACACTGGCGGATTTCGGTGTGATATGCGGTATCAAAGCCAAAGTGGTAGATTTCAAACGGTTTGTGGAGCTGCAGCAAATGACGACTCCACTCTGACAAGACTGAAGTTGTCGCAACAAATGACAACTCCACTCTGACCTTTCAGTTTATATTTCATATTTTAATTTCATAAGGTTCAATTAATTTTAATTTATACTAACCTACTTGTGTTTTAGCAACAACTTTTGGTTGAACGTCAACATTTAAACTATAATTATCTTCGTTTCTTTCTTCATCATCCGATTAAGGTAAATTACCGTAAAAATCTTCTTCACTGGATGTCGAATCAACATATGAATCTAAAACGAGATAATTTTCACCACGTTTGCTAGAATTTAACCTTGTGCAACCTCCAACATTTGACTCAAATGCACTGCCAACATTATGCGAAGATACACCACCTGCAACAATTTCATCTACACTTTATACACATAATTTTACAGGACCCATGCCATGTTGCTGAAAATTAGTAATCATAAGATCAATATCTTTATTTTTAACTATTTTTAATGCTACATATTTATTTCCCAAGAAAATATCTAATTGTAACGGAACCAATAACATTATTAAAATTTAACTTAAATTTATTATGTTTTCTTTTTTTTTTTTTCAATCTATTACAACTTATTCCATGTTTGATTTGTAAAACCCTTCTAAATCCTTCGAACATTACTCCTTTATCATCTTTAGTTATTCTATAATTAATATAAACAACAAAAACAATGACTAACATCATCTTTTGTCAAACTATCCAAAAAAAATAAAAGAAGTTTTATTACAACAACATACTAAATTAATAAAAATATAACAACTTAACAATTAAAAAAATCAAAAAATATATTTACCTTACAATTATCAAATTTGACAATTTTTACATTCCACCACTAATATCTTGCGTATTCAAATAAACTAATTAGTTTGTTTCAAACTAAATAAAAAACAAATTATAGAATCTTGTATTATGAGGTACCTTGTGTGCTAAGATTTCGGGATGTACATGTGATACAAGAACCAACTCCTTAGCATTGGAAAAGATTTGTCTCAATTTTCAATTCTTCAAAGTTCTTCCCAAACAAACTTGTTGCAAGTTTCGACCAATGGTTCTAAAGACATAAAAGGTTTCAGTCAAGTGATTAAAGCAAGGAAAACAAAGAATTAAAATGGAAAGTGGTAAAAGTTTAGAAGATGGATGATGCCATGGTTGAAAACCAATAAACCATGATGAGGAATCACCACAAAGAAGGGTCTTTGATAAGATTCAAGCTCCTTCATCGAAAGAAGATGCAAGATAACTCTTTCTCTTAAGAAAAAGCTAAAAGCTCAATTTTATTAAAATGATTCAAAAGTTTTTACAAAGGATTGGAAGAAGGCTTTTATAGAGTGAAGGAAGGCTTGGAAAGTAAGTAAGACTAATCCAAGGGTGAGGGTTGAAAAGGAATTTGGTCCAGTGAATCTTTGGACTCAAGGTGCACGAGAAAACCCATGCTTTCCACCAATGCTGAGTAGCTGTGGGATCTAATGCTAGAAGTAAGGGTGAAGATCCTTTCTTAGCCTCAAGTGAAGACTTGAATCTAAGGAAAGTTCCTCAAGAGTTTTATCTCTTGGATCCACAAATGCAACTCAAATTAAATCAAGTCCCATTTGTGAATTTTAGTAGATTCAATGGTCCATTTCCTTTTCCAACTCCACTAGTCTTACTCTTCTTACTTTCTCCTCTAATAAAGCTATCAACCAATGAAGAAACTAAGGAAACTAATGTTAGGCCGAAAACATATACAATGACCTTTGAATCATGGTTTACATATCAACCATATATAGTAAGAAGATTACAAGAGTGATTAAAAGTAAAGGAAATGTCTTGAGTTTCTATCTTCATGAGCTCCTTTTCCACCTTTTCCTCCATCCTTTTGAGCATCATTCTTGTGAGTCTTCTAATAATGTTGTCTTCCTTGGATGATCCTCCATCAATATGTATAACTTTGGAGTCATAATGGTTTGGACTTGTACTGTAATGATTGGTGTATGAGATGAAATCGCCGCAGATGTAGACGACTCATTTAGAGATGAAGTCATTAAAAAGCTGAGGACTTCAACTTACTGAACTTGTTGCAGAAGTCGTTGCTGGCCACAACAAGTTTATATGGCTGAATGTCACGTCAAGACAAAGTTATTCAAAGTCACAGGACTCTTCCTAAAACTGTTGTATCGTGTGTTAGTTCAAAATTAGGTTTTATTTACTCGCACCACATTTTTGAATCTAAAATACCCATTATAGATTCAAGGAAATTCACTCATCTCTCTTTTTACTGCTCACCGATGTGAGACTTTGAATTAACACAAGACACAACAAATCTCCCCTTAATTCAAAGTCGTACACTTCTACGATAATCCTTCTTTACATCAAAACTAACAAAACTCTTCTAAAGCGATATTCTCTTCTGAAAAATTCATTCTTTGTAGCAGAATCTTCTGACGTCTGAAACAATCCTCCTTTGTAATAGAATTTTCTGACTTTTAAAACAATCTTCCCTTTTTACAGAATCTTCTTACAGAAATTTTTTTTCTCTTCTTCAAATTTTACATCTAAGACTTTGATTATATCCCAGAAAAAACATCACCCACGCTGCTTTCAAACTGCACCCATAAAAGGATTTTAGAAAACAACCACTTGACATTTACCCGTCAGTTTCTATTTAAACAGTAAAAAGGATTTTAAAAAACAACCACGTGACTTTTACCCGTTAGTTTCTATTTAAACAGCAATGTCCATCGATGAATTCATAGAGCAGAACTTCACTCATAAAACAAATCCAGCACTTGTGCTATTCCCTTTCTCTCTCGACCCTTTCGTTATTTATACGAATTTCTTAGCTCAAAACAGGCACAGACAGTGAGAATGAGAATACTAAATTTCACCATAATTTTTGTTCTGGTGCTGGGTTTTCCTCCTCCATCCCTAAAAAAAGCAGAATCACTAAACTTCAACATAACAAACTTCAACGATCGAGAGACTGAAAAAAACATGGCATACATGGGAGACGGGAAAGCCAGTAACGGGTCCATAGACCTGGTCATAGTGGATTATCTCTTCCGTGTTGGAAGAGCCGTGTACGCACAGCCTCTGCAACTTTGGGACTCATCTTCAGGTGTCGTAACAAACTTCTCCACGCGCTTCACTTTCACCATTGATAGAGCCAAAAACGGTACCTATGCTGACGGCTTCGTCTTCTACATCGCCCCTCGTGGCTACCAGGTTCCTCTTAACGCCGAAGGTGGCACTTTCGGCCTTTTCAACATGACCTCCAATGCCTTCATTCCCCATAACCACGTCCTTGCTGTTGAGTTTGACACAAATAACGGCACACTTGATCCTCCAATGAAACACGTTGGCATAGATGATAATTCTCTTAAATCTGTTGCCTTTGCCAAGTTTGATATTGATAAAAACCTTGGTCGTAAATGTAACTGTTTGATAACTTATAATGCTCCCAACAAAACACTTTCTGTGTATTGGTCTTTCAATGGAACCGTTACGCCTCGTTCCGGTTCAGGTTCTTCACTTTCTTATCAAATTGACCTCATGGAGATTCTACCTGAGTGGGTGGATGTTGGGTTCTCCGCTGCAACTGGAGAATATGCTGAACGGAATCTTATTCATTCGTGGGAGTTCAGTTCAACGTTGAATTCTTCATCTTTTCCGAATATTAATTCATCTGATAGTAATAATGTACAAAAGCATCGAAACAGGTTGAATGTGGCTGCGCTTGTTGTTGCTGTGACTTGTACAGTTTTTGCGTTCGTGGCAGCGAGTGTTGCAGCTGGGGTAGTGATCAAGAATAAGAGAAGGAGAAAAAATGAAGATGAAGGTGGACAGAGCTTGATTAAATTTGATTTGGATAGAGAGACTATACCTAGAAGATTTGACTACAAGGAACTAGTTGCAGCCACCAATGGATTCTCCAATGATAGAAAGCTTGGAAGAGGAGGCTCAGGACAAGTTTACAAAGGGGTTCTGAGTGATTTAGGAAGGGTTGTTGCTGTGAAAAAGATTTTTGCTGACTTTGAAAATTCAGAGAGAGTTTTCATCAATGAGGTTAGGATCATAAGTCGTCTTATACACAGAAACTTGGTCCAGTTCGTAGGATGGTGCCACGAGCAAGGTGAGTTTTTGTTGGTTTTTGAGTACATGCCCAATGGAAGCCTTGACACTCACCTCTTTGGGGACAAAAAAACATTGGCCTGGGATGTCAGGTAAAATAACTTCTAAGTTTGGTCTATTATTTGTTTTTATTTCAGATAGTTTAAATCTTGGATAAAACTGGGTTAGAACTTTGAAGTACTTTTATAAATACTTTTGGTTTGGTCTTTTTCTAATTAAAAGAGTTTTAATTAAATAATAATATGCAAACGAACATTTGTGATAATTATAAAAGTTTGCTTTAGTACTGATGATTACATCATGTCACTGCACCTTTTGTCTGCGTTAGTTAATCTTTCAAAATTTTAAATATATTTTAAATATAAAAGCATATATATTTATCAGTAGTTAATTAATACACAGTGTGATAAATTAGGTGATACTATAAAATATATCTTATAAGAAGTGTTAATTTCAAATATTACGTAAGTTGATTAAAACTTACTGAAATTTATATATTTATGTATGTTAAAACTTTACACTCTTGTAACAGAGTTTATGCAGTTAAAACTTTTGCTACTATTGTTCTGAATTCTTCTTATAGGTACAAGGTAGCATTAGGTGTGGCTTTAGCACTGCGTTATCTACATGAGGATGCGGAGCAGAGTGTTCTTCATAGGGATATTAAGTCAGCTAATGTGTTGTTGGACACTGATTTTAGCACCAAGCTCGGAGATTTTGGAATGGCAAAGCTGGTGGATCCAAGGTTGAGGACTCAGAAGACAGGAGTGGTGGGAACATATGGGTACCTTGCACCAGAATATTTGAACGGAGGTAGAGCTAGCAAGGAATCAGACATTTATAGTTTTGGAGTTGTGGCTCTTGAAATTGCATGTGGGAGGAGACTTTATCATGATGGGGAGTTTCTTGTGCCTCTGGTGACTTGGGTGTGGAAACTGTATGTAGAAGGGAAGGTTATGGATGTTGTTGATGAGAAATTGAACAACGAGTTTGATGTAGATCAAATGACAAGTTTGATTGTTGTGGGGTTATGGTGTACTAATCCAAATGACAAGGAAAGACCCAAGGCTGCACAAGTTATTAGGGTTCTTCAACTTGAAGCACCATTGCCAGTTTTTCCACTTGATATGCATGATGGTCCTCCTTGTTCTCTAGTTACTTATGCAAAACAACCAACTTATGATTCCTCACAACAAGTATTACCTTTCACTAATAGCCTTGAAACTGTTGGGCGTTAATTGGCTATGCTCGAGTTTAATCCATCTATTTCCTATAGCTAGTTTTAAGAAGTTGTGCTCGTTATGTGTAATTTCGTTTTATGATTTTGAGTGTCGGGGATTAGTTGTTGTCTATGACAGACTTTGAATCATCTATTTCGGGTAGCAGGGGATTGAAGAAGTTGGGATTTTTAATGTATAATTGCACTTTATGTTAAATCATATAATTGCGTGAATTCGGTAGATTGAAATAAAATAGAAATATTTAAAATGAAAGTTCACGGTTGAAAAATAAGATTCATGTTTATTTATTTTTGAGTAAATTATATTAATATGTTTATTTGTAGACTGTCTTTAATATTTCTCTATTTTTTTATTACTTTATTAGTCTTCTCTGATGTGATTATTATTTTTTTAAATTAAAGGAGTCAATGTAATTTATATATATATATATATATATATATGTTAGTATAATATTTTTTTAATAGTTAAGGAATTTTGTGTAAGAATATATAAAGAGAGAATATTTTTGTAATTTTTTTTAAAAAATATAAAAGATATCACATTAATTTGATCTGTTAAATTGTTTTCTTTCAATTTTTTATATTTAATTATTTATTTTCATTTTGATTTTGAATTAATAAAATTATCACACTAGTAAGTCTTTCACCCAAACAATATTACATTGAAACATGTAAATGAAAAAGCAAAAAAAAAAATGGTTGAATTGTATTAAAATAATTTTCCAAGCTTTTCATACAATACCTTTCCCAGACACACGATTATAAAACAAATTTCTGTATAATTTAGGTTTGTTAAATAAATTAACCCCTGTAAGCGAAATAAGAAAAGATAAAAGAAAGCCAGCATAATAAATTTGTATACTGGTTTGTCTTATCCTCAAATTACGTCCAGTTCTTTAATAATAATTATGATTTCACTACTTTCAACAAGATATACATATTATTGACCCCTGTTACCTCTACTTATACAAGTATTCTTTGACAGATTTTACAGAAAAGTATACTTCTAACAATACCACACAGGGTGCAAAATTTATAAAAAAAGATTTTGTCTAACTAAAATAACCTCTATAAAGAGAGATATACACAATTAAGAATACTAAGATTGTTCTACAAGAAAGATTTGAATTTTCAAATTAGAAGAGCTTCGACTTGTTCCAAGTAAAACTCTCTCTCAAATCTTCAATCTTCGGTCTTTATATTGATGGAGAATTAGTCATTAAACACAACAATTTCAACGTCTTCAATTCATCTGTTGGAAGCGTGTTGCATGTGCATGTGCATATGCATTAAATGCATATGTTTAAACTATCTTATCAGAGATGTCAAATTTCTACATAAAAGAAGGACAAATGCAGAAAAAAAGTGTTTCCCTTTCTACAATAGATCCTTATGTCAAACAACTTCCTCTTTGTTCTGATTTTGCTTATCTTTTTAAAGAAGAAGTGGTTAGATTCATATGCCAACAGACTTTTCATTAGAATCTACAAAATTACAACTTTATGATTAGAGTTTGTACGTATATAAGTATATGTTGAGAATGATACTTATCTTGATGTAGTGATGTTTCGTCCGAGAGTGATACTTATCTTGATGTAGTGATGTATTGACATCATTTATCTGCTCCATAGACCTAAACTTCGTCTTATACATATAAGATGAAACTTTTATTTTAATCATATGCAATAATCAAAATTAATAGTTATGATTTGTCTTTACACAAATTTGTATTAACAATCTCCTTTTTTTTTTTTATGATAACAAACCATTCTAATGAAAATTTACTCAAGTCTTGTCTGCACCAGATGTAGGCAAAGACCTAACCATTCATACGACATGATCATTTTCCTATTCCTCAGTCATAACTTTACCTAACATGAAAGTTAAATCAAACACGAAGCATATGGAATTAATCAATGTGAACACAAGAATATGGAAACACAAACTAAGGGCGAATTAATCAATGTGATCAGGTTTTGTTTCTTTTATAATTGTGTGAGTTTTCACATCTAGATTATGTGTTTTCAATTACATGTTTGAATAAAATTGTTGTTTTCCTTGAGCTTGAACTTTTCTTCATACTTGAACTCTTCCTTTATATAAAGGTTGAAGAATGAAGATTTGAAGTTAGAAGATTACTCTGAAAAACTCTTTGTACTATTTCATTTGTTCTTGTAAAAAACCTTTCTATTTTAATCTTCATTGTATATCCTCCTCTTTGTAGAAATTGTTTTCTCCAACGTTAGACAACCCTTTGTAAATCCACACCTTTAGTGGTAATTTATCTTGAAGAGGTTGGGACCGTATAATACTTGACGTTGTTAGACCTGAGAGGTTGGACCAAGAATACTTGGAATTGTTAGTTTGAAGAAGGTAGGTTCAAACAATACTTGGGTAGTGTTAACTTGAAGTGGTTATAGCTAAAGAATACTTGGGTTAGCTAGAAGTGGCTGGAGTCAAATAATACTTGTAATCATTCTAACATAGTAAAATCTTAATTTTTGCTAAGAAATTGCACATAGTCCTGTTAAGATGAACCAATATAAATTTCTTTATCTTCCTTTTACCGTTCTTCTATTTTATTTACGGTCATTTGCCACTTATTATGTAACTTTGAGTCAGAGGTACCCAATAACCTCAAACACAATGTCTAACATTGCCTTAGAATTAATTAAAAGTGAATGGTGAATTAATAGTAATTAAGATAAGAAAGTCAAACTTAAAACAAAAATCAATTCATTAATGACAAAGATGTAAATATTATAATTTTTCTTTATTGGGAAAGAAATTAAGTTGATATTTAAAATGGGTAGAGAATTAAATTATAGACCCATGACTAGGCAAAGAAAATTCTTAGGAACCTAGAGAAACTGAAATGGAGGAAATCGAATATCCCTGAAACTCAAACGGCCACACCTTGGTAGTGGGCCCAAAATGTTGGCTGACGTAGAAGTTAGGGCTCCACTCTCTGTTGGCCCACATGAATGCTTTAAGGAGAGGCACACAGATTGCTTTCATTTTGTGCCGTCAACCGTACTCCCAAAAATCTCCAGCACCTAAAACCCTTGTTTGGTTTCCTCCACTACAACACTCACACACAACCACTCATTCTCCATTTTCTTTTCTTCTTCTTCTTCCTCTCTTATTTTCCTTCATTCACGCGGCCACCACTTCCAGCATTCCATGGAAAACCATCGCCAAAACACCACCACCACCATTCAAAGGGGAAAACTCCACCTTGCTTCCTTCTAAGTTGATGATTTCCAAGCTTCACACAAAGTATGAGGGGTTTCTGTTTTGAAGAGTGGATTTGTGCTTGTCTCTTCATTATTTTTCCTCCTTTGCTCTGTTTTTGTTGTGCAACCGGAACCCTAGAGTGGTGGAGTTTTGAACTTGATTTCTCTATGAGACAATGTTAATGGAAATTTAACAACTAGAATTCTAAGAAAATGACTTGGTGTAAGAGAAACCTGAAATTGGATGTTGGAAAAGAATTTAAGAAAACTTATTCTTCAATGAAACCATTTAAGAAAACACTTTTAACATCCATTTGATAAAGAGTAATGTTTTTTCGAGCTACAAATGCAAATAAAATTCGAATAGCTTATAATTTAGTTACATGAGCAAAAGTTTCAGTAAAATTAATACATTCTTGTTGGCTATAACAATGACATCTAACCTTGCTTTGTTTCTTCCAAATTTTCTTGATTCATCTAATTTGTTTCTAAATACCCACTTTGTTCTATTGATGATTCTGTGTGCTATCTTTAGCACCAGGATCCAAACCTCATTTCTTATGAATTGATTAAGTTCCTTCTCCATAGTAATGACCTAGTCATTATCTTGAAAAGCTTCGTCTATATTCTTAGGTTTAATTTCTAAAAAAGAACATAATTGGTTTCATGGTTTAGGATGATCTAATCTTTACTCCTTGATTTCTATCTCTAATAATGAAATATTCGGGGTGATTGGTTACGAATTTCCAATATCTTTGTTTTGATTGTTCGGATGTATCAAGTTGATGAACAAACAAATGTATTATTGGTTCGTCTAATGGAATTGTTTCGTTTTTCTTGATACAATCATCTAATCATCCTACTTCACCTGATGGTACAGGAAATCAAAAGAATTTTCTAAGTTTGACATGTCTTTGTTAGCCTTAGAGTTATCTTCGGATTTTACATGGATAGATTCCTTTACCACTTGGTTTCTAGAGTTATAAATTCTATATTCCTTTCAAGTGTTATAATATCCAAGGAAAATTTCTTTATCCATTTTAGAGTCAAATTTCCAAGGTGATCTTTAGTGTTAAAAAATAAAACATTCACATCCAAAAGAATGGAAGTATGAGATATTAGGTCTCATTCCTCTCCAAAATTCATAAGGAGTCTTATTTATGATTGATCTTATTAATATTCTGTTTTGGAAGTAACATGTAGTGTTTATTGCTTTTGCCGAGAAATGCTTATGAAGATAATTTTCACACAACAAAGTTCTTATCATCTTTTGCAAGATTCTGTTATTTCTTTCAACTACCCTATTTTAGTGAGGTGTTCTCGGTGAAGAGAAGTTGTAAATGATATCATTCTAATAACATAAATTTTTGAACTCTGAGTTGTGAAATTTAGTTCCATGATTACTTCAACATTTTTTATTTTGTACTCATTTGCAGAATATTTTAAAAACAATAAGACTCATGTTTGTGAGCTAGAAAATATATATATATATATATATATATATATATATATATATATATATAATAGTCATCTATAATGTCGAATCCATATCTCTTCCTTCCAAGATTTTGTGTTTGTGTAGACCGTAAAAGACAAAAACATAAGAAGGGGGGTTGAATTGTGTTATTAAAAAAATTTGTCTTTTGCGTCTGTTGTTTTTCAAAGGGTCAGACGCAACTTTTGTTTTTTTTAACTGTTGATTTTAATGTTCAAAGAGGTTTAAGTTGATTATGTAACGCCCCGCTATTTTTCATTACTAAAATTTTATCTATTTATTATTATTATTAATTGAAAATGTTTCCCTTGTTTTATATTTCTTTGAATAAAATCTTAAAATAGTTTCCTTGCTAAAAAAACGTCACCAAAAAAAAAAAACATCACATAGATCACATCATAACCATACATCAAAAGTTGTTTACAAAACGTCACATAGATACGTAATATTGTGACAATTATAATATATACATTATTCTATTACATCCTCGTGTTAGCTAACATTCCTTGACATCTCCACACGTGGTTACTGAATCTACCTGTCAATCTGCTCCTCCGAATAAAATTCAGGATCATCACAGGTGTCAAACCACAGACACAAACACGCAAGGGTAAGTTCCAATATTTTAATAAAAATACATATCATATAAAAATATCAATACAACACATATCATATAAAAATATCAATATGATACATATCATAATCAAATAAATAAATAATAAATTGTGACTTAAATGAAATTTCTATATGATGCATGCTCCAACCTCAACTCCAAAAATATGTAATGTGGTACCATCTCAGATAATACGACATCATCATCGTAAAACTTACCGACCAGTTGGGATTCCACAGTGGTGCACAGAATCTCATAAATAAACATGTGATCATCATGAATTAAATGAATTCTCACTGTTGGAAATCCCCCAAGTCTGGCATCCCACCAAGACGCACGGATTAAGTTATTATCTGCACCTCAAATCGAGGCCACCTCTTTTGAGGCATGTATGCATGAATGAAAATTTTACCTCCCTTTCTAGAATATCATTTTTAATCATTCATATTTTGATATACCATCAAATACCAAGAATACCAATAAACATCATGAAACCAGGAAATCAAGAAACACCAAGAAAACACTCATCAAAAGTAACGTTATCGTGAACAAGATCGTATAAGTGAATAGTAACGTATACGTGAATAGTAACGTATAAGTGAACAGTACCGTATACGTGAATAGTAACGTATAAGTGACCGTAGTCCGTGAATAGTACACCAGGTAAGTTCCCAGGAAAGAGAGGTGGGTCACTAATGGACACACTTAAGTACCAAGTCTTTCCTTAGCCAGAACTTTCCTAGACATGCACTTCCACACTACCAACCTTTTCCTAACAACAAGAATAATTCTGTTCTGATGTGGAAGATCGGACAAAACCGCAACCACAGAGCATACTAAGAATTTTCTTAGCACCTTAGTATCAGATAAAATAAAGATAATAACAACAAAGAATAGTAAGATAAGGATAGCTCCCCTTACTTGTTTCTCTCAGCTTCCTATACTCTTCCTCTACTTACTTGTTCCTCTTTTAGAGATATTTCTTCCTAAGAGAGAGTTTGAGAGAATATAGAAATGTTCTTTTGTTTGTTTCCTTATCCGAAACTTCTGTGCCCTATTTATAGAATTCCCAAGGTATTTATTTTCTGCTAATATTCTATAGAATATAGAATATTCCACAGAATATTCTACAGAATATTCCACAGAATATTCTACAGAATATTCCACAGAATATTCTACAGAATATTCCACAGAATATTCCACAGAATATTCCACTACAGTAATTTTACTATTTACCTCAGTGATTTTATTATTTACTACAGTAATTTTACTATTTACCACAATAATTTTATTATTTATCACAAGATAATTTACTATTTGCACAAGTAATTTACTATTTGCACAGTAATTAACTATTTGCACAAGAATTTACTATTTGCACAATTAACTATTTTTAGTAAATGTTTTAACTACGCATGAAAATAAATTTTTGAGGATGTTACAATTCTCTCCCCCTAAAAAGAAATTTCGTCCTCGAAATTTACCTCATTGAAATAATGTAGGATAGCTTTTCTCGCATCTCACTTTCCAATTCCCATGTCGCATCATCCGTTTTCCGTATAACCTTTACTAAAGAAATATCTTTTCCTCTTAAGGTTTTGATTCTTCTATCCTCAATTCTCATTGGTAATGCTTCATAGGTTAGATTATCCTTTATTTGTATATCATCTAACTCAATTACATGTGATGAATCAGAATGTATTTACGAAGTTGTGAAACATGAAAGACATTATGAAGATTAGAAAGAATTGGAGGTAAAGCAATTTGGTAAGCCACGGGGCCTACTCTTTTTATTATTTGGAAGGGACCAATGAAACGAGGTGAAAGTTTTCGGATTTTAAAACTCTTCCAATACCAGTCCATGGATTTACCCTTAAGAATACGTGATCACCAACATCAAATTCCAAATCTTTTTCTTCTTTTGTCATGATAACTTTTCTCGCCTACTTTGTGCCATTTTCATTTTTTCCTGAATTAACTTAATCTTTTTCGAGGTTTGTTGTACAATATCAGTCCTAAAATTAAACTTTCTCCCCGATTCAGTCCAACACAAAGGAGTTCTACATTTTCTTCCATATAAAGCTTCAAACGGTGCCATACCAATGGAAGAATGAAAACTATTATTGTAGGTAAATTCTATCAAAGGCAAAAAGTCTACCCAACAACCCTTATGTTCTAGAACACAAGCTCTCAATAAATCTTCTAAAGATTGGATTGTTCTTTCAGGTTTGTCCATCGGTTTGGGGATGATAGACAGAAACTTAATTTTAATTTGGTGCCTAAAGCTTTATGTAGACTCTCCCAAAATCTTGAAGTAAATCTAGGGTCTCTATCTCGATACAATACTAGATGGTACACCATGTAATCTTACAATCTCACCTATGTACAAATTAGTTAATTTCTCTAAAGAATACCTAATATTAATAGGAATAAAATGTGCAGACTTAGTTAAACGATCTACTATAACCCAAATTGAATCAAATCCCCTAGGGCTTCTTGGCAAAGCTACCACAAAATCCATAGATATGCTATCCCATTTCCATTGTGGTATTTCTAAAGGTTGCAATAAACGAGGGTTTCGATGTTCAATTTTAGCCTTTTGACAAATTAAACAAGAATACACATATTCACAAATTTCTTTCTTCATTCGAGGCCACCAGAACATGGTTTTCAAATCTTTGTACATTTTAGTGGCACCAGGATGAATACTTAATTTGCTTTTATGTGCTTCCTCCAAAATTGTTTTTCTAACTTCTGTTATATTAGGAATACAAATTCTATCTTGAAACCTCAAAATACCATCCATTCCAATCTTAAACTTACTACTTTTTCCTTGATTCAAAATTTCCATTTGAGTTTTCAGAAAAGGATCAAATTCTTGCTTCTGTCTAATTTCTTCCAAAAATGTGTTAGAAATTTGTAAAGCTCCTAATCTAATACTCGTATTAGTAGTTTCACACACTAAACTAAGATCTCGAAATTGTTCTAATAAATCCATTTCTCTAATAGACATAATCAAAGACTTCCTACTTAAAGCATCTGCTACCACATTAGCCTTTCCGGGATGGTAATTAAGTTCAAAATCATAGTCCTTTAAAAATTCCATCCATCTTCTTTGTCTCATGTTTAATTCTTTTTGACTAAATAAATATTTAAGGCTTTTGTGATCGCTAAATACTTCAAACCTAGTTCCATACAAATAGTGTCTCCATATCTTAAGTGTGAATACTACAGCCGCTAATTCTAGATCATGGGTTGGATAATTTTTCTCATGAATCTTAAGTTGTCTAGAAGCGTATGCTACAACTTTTGAATCTTGCATCAATAATCCCCCTAAACCCATTTTGGATGCATCACAATACACTACAAAAGGTTCTTTGGGATCAGGTAGAGTTAATACTGGAGCAGTGGTCAATCTTTCCTTTAGAGTTTGAAAACTATCCTCACATTGAGTTGTCCAAATAAATGCCTGATTCTTTTTAGTCAAGGTAGTCAAAGGCAAAGCTATTTTAGAAAAGTCTTTAATAAATCTCCTATAATATCCTGCTAATCCTAGAAAACTCCTAATCTCTGTTACACTTTTAGGTCTCTCCCATTCCAAAACAGATTGTACCTTACATGGATCTACTGAGATATTCCTCCCCGACATATCACATGTCCTAAAAATTTCATTTTCTCCATCCAAAATTCACACTTAGATAATTTAGCAAAAAGTTTTCTCGTCCTTTAAAATCAGAATACTATATTTAAGTGTTTGGCATGATCCTCCCTAGTTTTACTATACACTAATATGTCATCAATGAATACAATTACAAAATGGTCAAGATAAGGGTGAAAAATTCGGTTCATGTAATCCATAAATACTACTGGAGCATTAGTCACTCCAAAAGGCATAACTAAATACTCATAGTGCCCATAACTTGGTACCGAAAACGATTTTGGAATATCCTCGGATTTTACCCTAATCGATGATATCCTGATCTTAAATCAATCTTACTAAAAATACAGGCTCCTTTTAATTGATCCATAAGATCATCAATCCTAGGCAAAGTGGATATTTATTCTTAATGGTTACTCTATTCAATTGTCTATAATCTATGCACATTCTCATGGTTCCATCCTTTTTCTTAACTAACAAAACTGAGCTCCCCAGGGTGATACACTAGGTCTTACAAACTGTTTACTTAACAATTCTTCAATTTGTTTCTTGACTTCTCGTTAATTCTACAGAGACATTCTATATGGTGCTATGGAAATTGGTCTTGTTCCTGAACTAAATCAATGGAAAACTCTATTTCTCTTTCGGAGGTAATTGATCCACTTCTTGAAATATCTCTGTAAAATCTTTTACTATTGGCACACTACTCACCTCATTTTCAGATTTAGTTTCATTAGCGGTGATCATGTATACTTGGGTATTATTTTCCTTTAAAGATTTTAAGACTTTATTTATGGAAACAATTTCAATATCCCTACTCACCTCCTGTCTCGAAAAATAATTGTTTTGTCAAAGCAATTCAACAAAACATGATTAGTGGACAACCAATCCATACCTAAAACAACTTCAATTTGTTGAAGAGGTAAACAAATCAAATTGACACAGAAAGTTTTATCATCAATTTTTATTTTACGATCTAGACAGAGATATCGAGGTTAAAACGAAGTCCCAGTTGGAGTATTTACTTCTAATTTAAAGTTTAATGAAGACACAGGGAGTTTCAATTTTTGTACACAAGAATATGACACAAAAGAATGAGTAGCACCAGAGTCAAATAACACAGTTAAAGGAGTTTCATTTATGAAGCATTTACCTCGAATCAAAGGTTCTGAAGTCTCAGTTCCATTAAGAGAAAAAATTCTTCCTTGAGCCTTCGGTTTTTCAGACGGATTTTCTGACATGCTTCTCTTTCCTGGACAATCTTTTGCTAGATGTCCCTTTATGTTACATTTGTAGCACCAGATGCATGATGAAGCATAATGTCCAAATTCTCCACACTTAAAACACTTGACATTAACAGGATTAGATTCACGATTTCTCATAGGAGTTTTAGAAAAATTTCCAGCAGAACGTTCCTTAAATCCTTGAGAAGTTTGGTATGGTTTCCCTTTATTTTCGAACCCAAATCTTTTATTTTTAATGGGTCCTCCAACATTTTTATTTTTATAATATACAGCCCTAGCACGAGAATCCTCATCATATATTCTACACATATTTACAAGCATTGGAAATTGGTGAATACCTTGATAATTTATAGCCTGTTTTATTTCAGGACGCAGGCCATTTAAAAATTTAACACATTTTGACCTTTCACCTTCTTTTCCATGGTAGTGTGTAGAATATCTGACTAGATCTTCAAACTTAACCGCATACTCACTTTATCTTGTTAAGTTCCCTTGTTTTAATTCTAAAAACTCCATTTCTTTTTTATTCCTTATATCTTCAGGAAAATATTTTTCTAAAAACAATTCCTTAAATCCTCCCCATTTTATTGTTTCTCCTTCCTTCGCTTCATACTGGTAAGTATTTTCCCACCAGTATTCTGCCTCATCCACCAACATATGAGTTGCAAATTACCTTTTTATCCTCGAACATCCCATTACCCGAAAGATTTTCTCAATTTCCTTACCCATCGTTGAGCACCTTCGGGTCATATCCACCTTCAAAAGTAGGCGGATTATTCCTCCGAAACGCTCCAGGCCACGATATTCGTTATGTTCGTTGTTGTTCCTACTTTGACTTCCAATTGCTTGAGCAAGTTTTTCGAGTGCCTCAAAGAATTGCCTTATCATTTCCTCCACCATCTATTTACGAAAAAATAAAATCTCAAAGCACATCAACTAACAATCAAACAAGAATATAGAACACATAAACAAACAATCATTCACACAACCTTATTGCTTCTAAGCTCACTACTTAATCACAACAAAAACATGGTTAGCTCAAAATTCACAAGTCCAAGAAAACATACTGCTCTGATACCAACTGTAACGCCCCGCTATTTTTCATTACTAAAATTTTATCTATTTATTATTATTATTAATTGAAAATGTTTCCCTTGTTTTATATTTCTTTGAATAAAATCTTAAAATAGTTTCCTTGCTAAAAAAACGTCACCAAAAAAAAAACATCACATAGATCACATCATAACCATACATCAAAAGTTGTTTACAAAACGTCACATAGATACGTAATATTGTGACAATTATAATATATACATTATTCTATTACATCCTCGTGTTAGCTAACATTCCTTGACATCTCCACACGTGGTTACTTTGAATCTACCTCAATACCGCTCCTCCGAATAAAATTCAGGATCATCACAGGTGTCAAACCACAGACACAAACACGCAAGGGTAAGTTCCAATATTTTAATAAAAATACATATCATATAAAAATATCAATACAACACATATCATGTAAAAATATCAATATGATACATATCATAATCAAATAAATAAATAATAAATTGTGACTTAAATGAAATTTCTATATGATGCATGCTCCAACCTCAACTCCAAAAATATGTAATGTGGTACCATCTCAGATAATACGACATCATCATCGTAAAACTTACCGACCAGTTGGGATTCCACAGTGGTGCACATAATCTCATGAATAAACATGTGATCATCATGAATTAAATGAATTCTCACTGTTGGAAATCCCCCAAGTCTGGCATCCCACCAAGACGCACGGATTAAGTTATTATCTGTACCTCAAACCGAGGCCACCTCTTTTGAGGCATGTATGCATGAATGAAAATTTTACCTCCCTTTCTAGAATATCATTTTTAATCATTCATATTTTGATATATCATCAAATACCAAGAATACCAATAAACATCATGAAACCAGGAAATCAAGAAACACCAAGAAAACACCCATCAAAAGTAACGTATACGTGAACAGTACCGTATACATGAATAGTAACGTATAAGTGAATAGTAACGTATACGTGAATAGTAACGTATAAGTGAACAATACTGTATACGTGAATAGTAACGTATAAGTGACCGTAGTCCGTGAATAGTACACCAGGTAAGTTCCCAGGAAAGAGAGGTGGGTCACTAATGGACACACTTAAGTACCAAGTCTTTCCTTAGCCAGAACTTTCCTAGACATGCACTTCCACACTACCACCCTTTTCCTAACAACAAGAATAATTCTGTTCTGATGTGGAAGATCGGACAAAACCGCAACCACAGAGCATACTAAGAATTTTCTTAGCACCTTAGTATCAGATAAAATAAAGATAATAACAACAAAGAATAGTAAGATAAGGATAGCTCCCCTTACTTGTTTCTCTCAGCTTCCTATACTCTTCCTCTACTTACTTGTTCCTCTTTTAGAGATATTTCTTCCTAAGAGAGAGTTTGAGAGAATATAGAAATGTTCTTTTGTTTGTTTCCTTATCTGAAACTCCTAGGCCCTATTTATAGAATTTCCAAGGTACTATTTGCTACAGAATATTCTATAGAATATAGAATATTCCACAGAATATTCTACAGAATATTCCACAGAATATTCCACTACAGTAATTTTACTATTTACCTCAGTGATTTTATTATTTACTACAGTAATTTTACTATTTACCACAGTAATTTTATTATTTATCACAGTAATTTACTATTTGCACAGTAATTTACTATTTGCACAGTAATTAACTATTTGCACAGTAATTAACTATTTTTAGTAAATGTTTTAACTACGTATGAAAATAAATTTTTGAGGATGTTACAGATTAAGCCTCGTTAGTCTCAAGAACAAAAACAGATAAAGATAATGATATTGTTGGTCCCTATTAGAATCTAGAAGGGGGGTTGAATAGATTCTATGTTCCACTTTTCGGCGTTTTTCTTCAGTTCATTTCTATCCTCTTTTACTTTTACTTTTAATCCTATCTTTGTTAATCTAAGAACAATTAACCAAGGATATACCACAGAGTTCATACAGCGGAAAATCAAGAAGATAGATCAATTTGTTGTTCTTACTTATCTTTCCAAACCTTTTATATTCAGAGAAATCTTTCAAATGAATTTGACATACAAAGTTAATTTTTATTTGAATTCAACATACATGTAATAGAAATATAAAAATATAAGGAGAAGAAGATTTGCACAGAGTATTTATACTGGTTCAGCCTTCTGCCTACATCCAGTCCCAATACAACAACTGTTGCTATTGGTATTCCACTAAAAATCAATTTGATCCCTTTGTGTTCTTTACAAGCAATTTGCACATGCAACACAAAACGAAATAAAAAATGCTCAATACAACCTGTTCTTTATCACAAAAAAATTTCCTCCTCAATTCTTGGTACCTCCAAGAATCAACCTTGAGAAACCTTTCTCAATCAACAATATTGTTCTTCTAGAGAGACCTCTCTCTAAGAGTAAAACTAATCTCTAAGACAAAATTCAAAAGATAATAATTAGAATACACCTGGTTGTGCATAATCTGATCAACAATAAACTCTAAATCATTCATACACCAGTTCCTATTCATCCTTTAGGAAATCTTTGAAAGCTTTTTCAAAATATTGATGAGTTTCTTGGAGAAATGTTAAGAACCCAATCAGTTCTCAATTGAAAAGTGTTTGAACGCTCCTCTTGTTTTTCAAATCAAAAAGAATCTCTATGAAAAAGTTTTTCCAAAGACTATTTAAAGAAAAACATTTGAAAACAGTTAAGGTTGATTTTCTAATGTGGATAATCGATTACAAGATTGGAGTAATCGATTACTCCAGTGATTCAATTCCTAATTTGAAGTTCCAAGCTCGTGGTAATCAATTACCTAGAGCTGGTAATCGATTACCTAAGCAAGAACTTGAATTCCCACAAAGCTAATAACTGTTGGTAATCGATTACACTGAAATGGTAATCTATTACCTCAGTTAAATGCTTAAAATGCTCAAACAAGATAATCTATTACTTCAGTTAGTAATTGATTACTTCAGTTTAGTTTTTCTTTTCAAAAGGGAATCACCAATTCTAAACTTTTAGAGCAAATCACTCAATTAGATTTTAAATCACCATGAATTCTAAACTAAACATTTACATTCACAAAGGCCTAAGATAAAAATATCCAATACAATAGCAAATCTATATATATGTCTATGAAACCAAAAATACAAGTTTAAGCATCAAAATCAAAAGACTCTTGAAGACCAAGCAAGGCTCCTCTAAGCTTCAAGTCCAACAAATATTTTTATACTAGTTCGTCTTAAGCAGACTACGTCCAGTTACTTAGCAACTTGCTAAGTTTTCATTACAAATTGTGAAAAGGTTACAAGTATTCTTTGCACCTAGTCACTTCTGGCTATACAGATAATCTTTGATCCCAGTCTTCTCAGGATAATACAACAAGATATTCTTTGGAATGCAGCCTTCTCAGGCTAATACAAAAGTATTCTTTGGAACACAGTCTCCTCAGGCTAAGGGCACCACAACAGTGGATTTAAAGATGTTCTAAGAAAAGATTATCCTTTATGTAGAGAGGTGTTTACAAATGAAGAACAACATTCAAGTGCTTAGGAGCGAAACTTAGTTAGATAGCTTTTTAAGCGTAATTTCGCCAACTTGAACTGAAGAGCTTGAAGTCCTTATATAGGCAAGGTCTTGAGAAATCTGTTAGACTCATCTTTGAGATTGTTGTCCTTTTTTTGAAGCTTTCAAAAGTGTGACAGAGATCAATCAGAATATTTAATGAATGCACAATGGAGTCAGCGCATGTTCAAAGCTTTTTCTGACTTGATCAGAGATATCAGCAAAAAACATGATTTGTTTTTCGTGTTGCAGAGGTTTTGCACAGTCTCCTAATTTGTCTTTGGAAGCTTCTTTGAGTAAAACCTTGATTTGAAATCTGGCGCGAGTTATTTCGTCTGTAATCATGGATATCACTTGATTTCTATAGACAAAGGGTTTTCACTTCTTCGTCTGTCTTCAGTCTTGAATCTTCGTCTTGAGGCATGAGTTTGGTCTGTCAAGTGTAGACGAAAACTTCTTAGGATGTAGACTTTGAAGGGTCCATCTTCATCTATACTTGTTCCATCTGACTTTGGCTTGCAATGTTTCAATCTGATACTGATCCGTCTGTTATGTAATTAATCAAAACTTAGGGTGTTAATCTTCTTGATCTAACAAGGACCATAAAGATTAATATGTAATAGTTCTAATGGTCTTGCGGTGGTAACAACATTTTTAGATTTAAAAGAGACTTTGAGTTGTTTACGATGCTGACAAGATTCACAAGATGATTTGATTTCCAAGAGATTTTTGGCTGACTTTTTGTAAGATCCTTTTTAGATAATTTTGAATATACTTGAGACTAAGATGTCTTATTTTCTTATGCCAAATATCTTTTTATCATTTGATGAGATTAGACATGTTATATTCTGATTCTGAAAGATTAACTTCATAGATGTTATTCTTTTGTTGACGAGTTAAGAGAATAGACTTGTCTTTCTTTTTAACTATGCATTCATCTTTGTTAAAAGATACTTTATACCCACTATCACCAAATTGGATTATGCAAAGTAGGTTAAATTTTAGATCTTTTACGTAGGATACAACATAAATGGATGACATTGGTGCCTTACCTACTGTACCAATACCAAGAATTTTACATTTTCCGTATCTGTAGGAGGTTGATTCTTTACTTTGTCTAAGGTCTTGGAACATAGACAAGTTTTCTCTCACGTGTTGCGAGTATTCACTATCTAGGTACCAAAAATTGTGATTGTGGTACCCAAATTTTTATGGATCCTTTTTTGTTAAACATTACCATTTTCTTTTGAACATGATGTTTGGATACAACCTTGGGCAGGATGGTCTATCTTTTGGTCTTAGGAAAATTTCTTTATCTCTTACCATCTTTTGCCTGTGTTTTTAATCTAGATATAAATGGTTCTTTACAGGTCACCTCAATGTGACATATCTTACCACATCGTCTGCATAAAAATGCAAGAATGTTGTAAGAATTTTTGTTTTCCTCATCTATAGGATCAAATCTTAACCTATTTCTATTAAAAGACATTATTTCATATTTTAAAAGCATTTTTAGTTTCAAAGAATTAGAAGTGAACATAGTTAGATCTTTTCTAAGACTTTCATTTTTTTTTAATTATCAATTTCAAAAAGGAAACTTGCCTTATCAGACTTAGGCATTAGATAAACCTTAACAAATTATTTCTTCTTAGTTAAATCTTCATTGATAACTATTAGTTTTGAAATTTTAATCATAGCCAATTTCAATTTGTTATTGTACTTTTTTTATTCGTCAGTTATGAATTAGGAGTTATTTAGAATAGTGTCATAAGACATCTTATCATTTTCAGAATCTGAATTAGAGGAAGATGAAGATGAGTTACTATCAAATATATGAAAAGATACCTCAAACAATTTTATTGTGTATGCCATTAGACAAATATTTATAATTTCTCCATTAGATGATTCATTACTATTATTATTAAGATATTTCTAAGTGAGCAAATTTTTTTTCTTCTTATCCTTTTTAGATTCTATCTTTTCCTAAACTCAGGACATTCAGCTCTGATTTATATAACTTGCTACACCAATTTCATTGTATGATAACTACTATCGATCTAAATCTGATTAGAGGTAAACCTGAGTTGGGTTAAGACAGGTTATACTCGTCCCTAACCTGACCTAAATTTTGTTAAGGTTATTTTCTTTAGACCTTAATCTATTCCTAACCCAAATAAACCCAAAATTTAATGAGACAAATTAATACTGGTTTATCTAAGACGAATTAAGTATACCCAAAATACATAAAACTTAAAAATTAAAAAGTGATTATATTTTTTTAACAGACGAATGAATTCATTGAGTAAAAACCACAAGGACCACATCTAACAGTTAAGAACCACAAATTAGGAGTTGCATTAGAGTTGTCATTACACTCTCAAAATGTTCTTTGTAAAAAAAAAAAAGTACACATCTCGTCATGTTACGATTTTGTTAAATCACCCAGTTGCATGCATTGAATAAGAACTTTCTTATTTTAATATCATAAATAATTTTTTTTTCTTTATTTAGTTTAATTTGAAAAGAAATACTTGGTTTTTATTTTAATAGCTTGTATTTTGAGTGCTAGTTTATTATCTTGATCTTCATAACAAAAATAAAAAATAAAAATGAATTATACAATTTTGGGAAATGACGGGTAACCCAAGGGCCAACCCAAATCCTTCCCAATTTGAAGCTAGGTCAATAATAAAATAATCCCTTTGTTTTTTTTTTTTCTTTTCCGGAACAAGGTTTAACCTGGCCTGAAACTCTCGTGTGTCAAGGACAGGTTACCGGATTGATTGAGTCTTATTCACCTTTAAGTTTAATTTAAATAACTTACTAACCAGATTTGATACAATTTATCTAATATAAATTTATAAAATTATCTTTTTTTTATTTTCAAATTCTTAAAATTGTTGTATTTTTGGAATATTACAAAAGCCAAAACTTTTCACATCATCTGGAAACAATTATTATATTTTAAAAGTAAAAAATAAAATAAAAAACTCACATCATTCAGAATTAATTATTGTATTATAGTATCTCAAAAGTCTAAGTTTTACCTCAACTAATAAAATGACATATGATAATAGTATAAAATGCTAAATTCCACGTTGTTTCAGTAGGAACTACAGTCGTCTGCCTATCCTCATTACTGCCGCTCACCGATTCAGTAGGATATATTTTTGCATTCAGATTTGAATTAACTAAAATTTAATTAAATTATATTAGGTAGGTGGTGATGGGAGGTTTTAATTAAGATAAAAACAATCGATCAAAATCACCTTCTAAACTTATCATTTCATTACATAGATAGTTAGATCTGTAATAAAAATGGGAATCACACACATAAAACTCATTCAAAATTAGCTACATCGTGTGATATATTACATAGGAAATCCTTTCATGAACAGGCATGTCATATAGAAAGCATTGGCAATGGCATTTCTTGTTTAAGAAGACTAATAACCTCTTCTATTTTTGGCCTTCTCTTGTGGTCTGGGTGGGTACACCAAATTCCCAGTGTGAGCAAACATGTCATTTCATTCTCATCAAAGTCTCCATTCAATCTATCATCAGCAGTATTCAAAATATTCCCATCCACGTAATGTCTCCACACCCAATTGGTCAAAGGCACATGATTATACTCTCCATCCTTGAAAGTCCTCCTTCCGCATGCTATCTCCAAAGCCACAACCCCAAAACCATACATATCTGATTCTTTGCTGGCCCTTCCTTCCTTCATATATTCCGGAGCCAGGTACCCATATGTCCCCACTACCCTTGTCTTTTGAGTCCTCAATCTCGGATCCACCAACTTTGCCATCCCAAAATCACTAATCTTAGTATTGAAATCAGTGTCCAACAAAACATTACCTGACTTAATATCCCTATGAAGAACACACTGCTCTGCATCTTCATGAAGATAGAGAAGTGCTCTTGCCACACCAACCGCAATCTTGTATCTCACATCCCATGTCAAACTTCTTCTTTTCCCAAATAGGTGATTGTCAAGGCTTCCATTAACCATGTACTCAAAAACCAATAACAACTCCCCTTGCTCATGGCACCACCCCATTAATTTCACAAGGTTCCTATGTATAAGACGACTTATAATCTTCACCTCATTTGTAAACACACTCTTTGAATCTTCAACATCAGAAAAAATCTTTTTCACTGCAACCACACACCCTAAGTCACTCAGAAACCCTTTGTAAACTTGTCCAGAACCACCTTCTCCAAGCCTTCTATCATCTGCAAAACCATTGGTGGCTGAAACTAGTTCCTTATAACTAAACCTTCTCGGCATAGCTGCTCTATCCAAATCGAAACCACCCCCTCTACTTCTCTTCTTCACAATCAACAAAGAAATTACACCAAGAACAACCACCACCACAAAAACAACAGAACAAGTCCCTGTAATAACAACCAATTTGACTTGAAACTTGTATTTAACTACCATGTCACCATCATAGTCTTTATTCACCAGTGGACGCATTGAATTTAGATCCAGACTTGAAGTGAATTCCCATGAATGAATAACAACTTTCTCGTTTGCCAATCCAGTTGCACCAGAAAACCCAATATTTACCCACTCAGGTAGAATCTCAGCTAGGTCAATCAACTGTGAAAGAGAATTGTTAGGCATGAAACCAGAACTACTACTTCCTTCAAAGAACCACCAGACATCAATGACTTTCGCAGAAGCATTGTAAGTTATCAACACATGCACCATGTTCCCTAAATTGGTCTCAATATCAAACCTCGAATTAGCTAGTGATATCACAGAATTAGTCTTGATCCCCACATGCCGAAATGTTGGATCAAAATTATTCACATAAGTGTCAAATTCAACAGCAACAATTTGCGGCGTTCCATTGCTGTAAAGGCTGAGGCCGCTGCCACCGGAATTCGCCGGAATTTGGTAGGAAAGTGGTGCAACATAGAAGGCAAAGCCGTCACCGTAACCGTTTGAGTCAGATACATTTATTGTGAATGAGAAACGGGTAGAAAAATCTGTGAAGTCCGTTAGAAGAGTTTTTGAGGCGAAGAGGTTGGCCGTACATGGCTCTTCCAAATTCATTGTTGTTGAGTGAAGTAAGCACTATGGTTTCGTTCTCAGTGCTCGATACACCTGAGAAACCAATGAGACTAGCGGTTTCAGTATCGTTGAAGTTAGTTATGTTGAAGGAAAGTGATTCAACATTTGGAATGAAAAGGGTGCAGGAAAGAAGAAAAAGTTTGAACAAGTGGAAACATGCAAACATGGCTTGTTATTATTATGACTGAGAGAGCAAATTCGGCACTGTGTACGTGGAACTGCTGAGTTATATAAGGAAAAATATTTGACACTGGCGTAATTATAAGGGATGATGATTTGTAAATGTCTAACCATACGTTTTGAAATGGTCATGACTTGGAATTGATAATGATAAATATTTTGAGATTTTCTTAGATTTTCTTGAATATTCTCATAAACTTCAGTGGTTGTTTTTTTAGCATTTTAGGTTTCCATTTTCAAAAAATAACATAAAAAATATGTGAAAAAAATGTTTGGTTAAATTTTTAAAACATTTTCAAATAGTTAAAACATTTCCAATCAGAACAATGAAAATATGGTGACATGAATATAATTTTAAATAATATTTTTTATTTTCCCAACGAAATTTTTTTTATGAAATAAAAAAAAATAATAAACATAATAAATAAATTCATCATAAACGAGAAATATAAATAATAAGAACTTACGAAGAAATTTGCAGTTAATTTGCTCTTCTTTTATACCAATCAAATTGGATTACATGGACCAAATCAACGGTGAAACACTCTTTGTATTATTCTCTCTTATTTTTAATCTTTGAGACTTTGACAACTTGCGCTATGCTTGTACTCAAAATAATGTATAATAACTTCAGAGTAAACAAAGCACCAGGCGATAATGCCAAATTGTGGAAGAGGTTTCTTTTACCAGATATAGCCTAACAATAACTATAAAACAAGTCAATGCAATTATCTGTACTACAAAAATATGTTCTAGCTGAGAGTATTAATAAGATGTTTAATATTTAGAAATATTTTAATATCATTAGTCTTAGTTGCATTGATTTCTCTAGCGTTGAATTCTTCCAAAAAATTTAAATACAAATGACGTATGAAACAGACCTTTCCATGGGGTCCAATTAGCAGTTTTTGCGAATGGAACTTGTTTTATACACCTTAATTGTAGTGGCAACTTCAACATCAACCATATATACTATTGTCTTGTACACCTTAATTGTAGTGGCAACTTCAACATCAACCATATATATTATTCTACTTGGCTTTATGCCGTGAAAACTTGGCTCTTATGCCGAACACTAACATGGTAGTATAGTATCTCATTTTCAATGCATAAATAAATAACATGTGAATATATGACTTTACGTACTATGAAAATAAATTTGACTTAGGCTAATATAACATAAACATTTAATTAAAGTAGATACTTTTCAAGCCAAAACAGGAATAGAGAGAAAGGAAAATGCCGTGCAGGATATTCACAGTATTTGAGACACAAGCCAACAACAGTACATAACAATGCCAATTAAAATTTAAAAAAAGTCTTGACGACTAAAAATTTGGTAATTAGTAATTTTGATAAAAACTAAAGTAAAGCTTTATTTTAGTTTTAGATGTAATTAATTTTTTTTAAAAAAAAGATAAGTGTAATTAGTTTTTTATTTTAATCCTTAAACTTATCTATTACTCAATAAATCACCGATTTAGTATTTGGGAATATAATGATAACGTAATTTACTCATCATGTATAATGTTTGAACGAAAAATTACAAATTATTTTTCAGTATTTGACACATTCAACCTAATTTTTTTTTTTTTACTAAATTTAAGAATAAAGTGCGAGAAAATAAAATATATAAATCTCTTTTTTACAAGTACTTTACTCCTTTCTTTTTTTTTTAATTTAAAGTCTCTTATTTATACGATTCTTTCTTGTGTCATAATCACCTGACTCCGAAAATTTTATAATCTTTTCTTGTTTTAGAGTCTTTATGATTTCTAGAGCTATCCAACGATCTTCGCATGTAATAGAATTTTTTTACGGGCAAAATTTTTATTATCCTTTAAGAATTACATTGTTATTTTAACGTGAGTCTTTGATGGTATAAAAAAAAACTCACTTAGTTCTTATTTCAACAAGAAGGCTGATGGATCAATTCAGAACAACCTTACTTGTCAAAACAAATCACTACTTTTGCTATTCCCCTTCTCTAGCTCTTTGTTATTGATATGAATTTCTTAACAAAACATTAATTGCAGAAAAAAACAGCAATTCACATTCCTAGACATGATGGTAACAGTTTTGCTTCTCCTCCTCGTTTTCTCTCTTTCCCTGAAAACAGTTGAATCACTAAATTTCAACATAACAAACTTCAACGACCCAGAGAGTGAAAAAAGCATGGCATACGTTGGTGACGGAAAAGCAAACAACGGGTCCATAGACCTGGTCACCGTGGATTATCTCTGCCGTGTTGGAAGAGCCTTGTACGCACAACCTTTGCATCTTTGGGACTCATCTTTACTTGTTGTAACAAACTTCTCCACACGCTTCACTTTCACTATCGAAAATGTAACAGACGAAAACTCCAGCTACGGTGACGGTTTCGCCTTCTACATAGCCCCTCAGGGCTATCAGATTCCACCGAACGGAGCCGGTGAAACTTTTGGCCTGTTTAACGGAACCAGTACCAGCTACCTTCGTCAAAACCGGGTTCTTGCGGTTGAGTTCGACACATTTGTCGGAGTATTTGATCCTCCCATGAAACATGTTGGCATAGATGATAACTCTCTTGTGTCTGTTACTACTGCTGAGTTTGACATAGACAGAAACCTCGGACGCAAATGTAATGCTTTGGTAACCTATAATGCTTCAACCAAGAATCTTTCCTTGTATTGGTCCTTCAACGAAACCGCAACGCCTCGTTCCAAATCTTCACTTTCTTATCAAATTGATCTCATGGAAATTCTACCAGAGTGGGTCGACGTTGGGTTCTCTGCTTCAACCGGCGAACTCACTGAACGTAATATTATTCACTCGTGGGAGTTCAGTTCAACTTTGAATTCTTCCACTTGGAATAATAATCATGATCGGCAAAACGGTAAAACAATTAAAACTTAGTTTATTCAATTACATTTTTAATAAACTATTATTTTGATCTATGTAGATATAAGGATGGGTAATTTTACCTCTCAAACACATGATATAGAAATATAATCGAAAAGATATTTATTATTATTATTATAAGTGAATTTAATTATTTATTATTATTTTAATTCATAAATTTAAAAATCTTATTTTAATTTAATGACTAAAATAATTTTAGATATATTTTTAAAACTAAAATAATAATAACATATACTTTTAAAATTTATTTTACTAAATTTCATTTTAAATTATTCAACTGAAATTTTTAAGATTAAAATAGTGGTTTACTTTTAATTTAAAATGTTCATTAAAGAATAATTATTATATAACTTTTTATTTAAAATTAATTTTTTCTTTAGAATTTACATTAAATTTCATTTACTATTGGACCGATTCTGGTAATAATTCCTCTTATAATTAATAATATAGGGAAGAACAGAAGTGAGTTAAACAATGTTGTGGTTGTTGTTGTGGTGACTTGTTCAGTGGTTGTAGTAGGGGTGGTTGCGAGTGTTGTAGTCTTTGTAATAATCAAGAAGAAAAGAAAGAGCAATAATAATGATGAACAAGGACAAAGCTTGATTAAATTTGATTTGTATAGAGCGACTATACCTAGAAGATTTGATTACAAGGAACTAGTTGCAGCCACCAATGGATTCGCCAATGATAGAAAGCTTGGAAGAGGAGGCTCGGGACAAGTTTACAAAGGGGTTCTGAGTTATTTAGGAAGGGTTGTTGCTGTGAAAAAGATTTTTGCTGACTTTGAAAATTCAGAGAGAGTTTTCATCAATGAGGTTAGGATCATAAGCCGTCTTATACACAGAAACTTGGTCCAGTTCGTAGGATGGTGCCATGAGCAAGGAGAGTTTCTGTTGGTCTTTGAGTATATGCCTAATGGAAGTCTTGACACCCATCTTTTTGGGAACAAAAAAACTTTGGCCTGGAATGTTAGGTATTCTTGCTTATTCTTGCTTTACATTATATGAGTATTAATGCTATATATTCCTATCATACCATCCTATTACTTTATAAATAGAGTATTTAATAGTGAAGGTAAACCATTTAATATTTTGAATGAGTCATTTAATGTTTTGGAAATATAAATGCATTCAATATTTTAAAAAAAGCAGAATTAACAAGGGGATGAGATCTAGTACTAGGAGAATTTAGGTTAGGAGGGTTTAATAGTTATTATGTACGTTGAGTTTAAAACTTTTTTATATCTTACTAATTATAAATCAGATTTAATATAATTCTTAATGAGGATGCGGCTTTCATAATTCTCTTAACAGGTACAAGGTAGCGTTAGGTGTGGCTTTAGCACTTCGTTATCTTCATGAGGATGCGGAGCAGAATGTTCTTCATAGAGATATCAAGTCAGCTAATGTGTTGTTGGACTCAGATTTTAGCACCAAGCTCGGAGATTTTGGAATGGCAAAGTTGGTGGATCCCAGGTTGAGGACTCAAAGGACAGGGATAGTGGGAACTTATGGGTACCTTGCCCCAGAATATTTAAACGGAGGTAGAGCTAGCAAGGAATCAGACATTTATAGTTTTGGGGTTGTGGCTCTTGAAATTGCATGTGGAAGGAGGACTTATCATGATGGAGAGTTTCACGTGCCTCTTGTGAATTGGGTGTGGCAAATGTACGTGGAAGGAAATGTTTTGGATGTTGTTGATGAGAAATTGAACAATGAGTTTGATGTGGATGAAATGACAAGTTTGATCATTGTAGGGTTGTGGTGTACTAACCCTAATGATAAGGAAAGGCCCAAGGCTGCACATGTAATAAAGGTTCTTCAGCTTGAAGCACCTTTGCCAGTGCTTTCACTTGATATGCATGATGGTTCTCCTCCTCCTCTAGTTACTCATTCACCACCCACATATAATTCTTTACAATCTCTACCCTATACTAACAGCCTTGTAAGTATTGGACGTTAATTAAGTTTTTGAGCTAGGCTTAGGGTAGAAGAGTACGAAGAAGGTTGCACTTTGTCTAGAATAATTTTATTGTATGATCTTTAATTATATTTGTGACAAAATGTTTAACGAGTATATAAATAATTCTTGTTTCACATTTTAAAGTCAATAAGCTGATATAAAAATGAGCTCTGATGTAAAATATATTGCAACATATAGACGATGCATGACCTTTTCTAATAAAAATAATATGAAAGTCTTGATGGAACGTTACAGCAAACTCAAAAAGGATTCAACCAAGGATTAAGCTTTATGCCAAGACAAGTCAATTTGTATTGACGGTAAGATATAAACCAAGTCTTTGCACGCTATTTATTTATTTACTCATTGCTCATTAAAAAATCTAAGATGTCATCAAGACCATGTCCTTATTATATAAATTAATTAATGATGAATTAACATATATAATACTTTATATTTTAAAAATCTTAAAATTTTTAAAATATAATTAAAAACTCAAAATGTTACGATACAATTAAGTGGTGCCGTAAAAACACCTAGAAACATATTATTAAACTAAATCCTCACAAGATACAATTAATAGAATAAACAAATATCATAAGCTTGAGTAACATGGATTAAAAAAATGATTAAAAGAAGAAATTCAATTAAAACTAGTTATTGATCAAATTTATAAATATTCCATATTAATATCGTAGTTTAGAAAATAAAACGTCAAGAATGACAGAAGTTATTCCACTAGGTGCATAAAACAAGCTCTCTTGAGCAAACACTAGTTTGGGATCCCTTAGCAAGATTAAGATATAAACCATTTTTATTTTTAATAGTTTAGGAATATAATGGAGTCTTAACGCATTTTAAGATAGACAGATGGAGAAAAAAGCATAAGGTTTAAACATTATACGGACAATAAATAAACAAATAAAAATATAACGTGTATATTTGTAAGGAAAAAATATTTAAGAATATTTACATGTTAATTTTGAGAAATAAATATTTTTCTACGAAAAGTGTATCTTTAAATGTGTTGGCTAGTAGTTGGATATAATATGTCGAGAAGTTAAAATCTATTGTCAAATTAAGTGTTTTTTTTAATAGAAACAAACATGATATTTTCTTTTATATTTCTATTACTTTTCTTTCATGTGTTAAACTATTCGACCCTTAAGATAAATTTATAACTTTTAACATTCAGTTAACGTGAGCCATTTTACGTCGGTTAAACATTAGATATTAAAAACTATTTTTCAAACTCACGTTATTTTCATCATATTTCAGGTCGGTTATCTTAATAAACCAACGTGATTTTTTAATAAAAAATTATAAAATTACTTTTCAAGTTGGTATTTTTTTATATTTGACGTGAAAAGTTAGTGTTTTTTTAAATATTTTTTTTATTTTTTTATTTTTTTAGATTTAATAGAATTATTACTTGAATAAAACTTTTTTCTATCAAACAAAACAATACTAACATTAGTAACTATAAATTCATTTACAATAAATACATTTACATGATTGTGAATTTCCAATACTCAAGAATAAATGAACAACAAACAAAAGATAAGACATTTAATTATTAAAATTATTCATAGTCATATATAATATCAATTACAAATATCAATTATCAATAATGTTCACTTATTCCCGGTAATATCACTTATTCCCGGTAATATTACATGTAAATCAACATTAAATCATAGAATACATGGTAATTTAAAAGTAAACAAATTAAGCAGACTCCTGTAACAATAACTCTAGAATCAATGTTACCTGAAAAAAAATTAATTAATACTAAACATAAGATTGTTTGATACGTAATTTAAAGAATTTAAAGATTATTTAAAACAATAATTTTAACAAAAATTGGGTAAAATTTCACATTAAACCTGTTAAAAATCAATCAAATACAACTCAGAATCATTCAATCAATATATATTATAATAGGACTTGAATCTATAATAATCTAATAACAAATTTATGCTTAAAATTCGTAATACAGTTAAAGTGCTTATTTAAACTTAACTTGAACATAACAACGTAACCTTTGTTCATAAAACAAAAAATTTTCATAAAACAACTACAAGGTGTAGGGTATCTATTTATACAAGGATGTTAGTATTATGAACCTCTCTTTATTCGAACTAGATATGCATCCCATTTCTTTCGAAAAATCTTAATATCATCACTTTGTAATGGCTTAGCGTCTTTGAACATCTGAAACATGTAAAAAAATTAATCCTTATTGCTTGTGTTTTAAATGTCTTCTTTTTTATAATAACTATATAAATATATACTTATAAAGATATTACCTGAAACCAAGATTCTATAATACAAGAGTATTTTTATACTAGTTCGTCTGTTAAGACTACGTCCAGTTATTCAGTAACACGCTAAGTTTTCACTAAGAGTATTCTTTGAGCTCAGCCACTCCTGGTTAATTACAGATATTCTTTGAACCTAGCCTTCTCAGGCTAAACCGGTATTCTTTGGACCCAGCCTCCGCAGACTAAACACGGTATTCTTTGAACATAGCCTCCTCAGACTAAACCAGGTATTCTTTGAACACTTAGCCTCCTTAGGCTAAAGCATGTATTCTTTGGACCTAGTCTCCGCAAGCTAAAACTCAAGGTATTCTTTAAACACTTAGTCTCCTCAGACTACAGATACCACAACAGTGATTTACAATTAAGATCAAATAAAATATTCTCTACGTAGAGATGGATTTTACAATGAGAGTTATTTTAAATGCAGGGCGAGTGAACTTTCTTTGAGTGAAGCTTTGAGAAAGAGTTTCATTGCAGTGTAGTTCACCAACTTCCTTTTATAAGAAGTTTCTTGAAGTATTTGTTAGACTGAAGATTTGAACGTTTGTCATTTGTCTCGGGTAGTCCAACATCTGGCAAGGTGACCAATAAGAATATTTAATGCAAAGTTAGCGAATGACAGCTAAGATATGACTTTGACTGATCTTCTCAAAGATTTCATCGAAAAGTACCATTTACTTTTTGTGTTGTAGAGGTTAAGACCAAATCTCTTTCCACCTTTAGAAGCTTTTGAGTAATAGCTTGATTTGAATGAAGGCACGTGTTACTCAACGTTTGAACTTCATTAACCTTGATAGACAAATGAATAAAGATGAGTTATGTGTTTCAACTCATTCATTTGTCTTCTTTCTTCTTCTTTGTTCTCAATTTCAATCTTCATATCTCCACATTTAAGTGCTTGACTTGAAGTTGAGATGAACTCTTCATCTTAAATGTTGAAGGTTCTTCATCTGATAAAGTTGTTTTGAAACTTGATGACTTGAACATTTCATCTTGTGCGTCTTATGTTTGAGGGTGCATCTTTCGTTTATGCTCATTAATGATCCGTCTGTCTTGTAATTATCAAAATAAAGATATTAAGTCATTTTGACTTAACAAAATATAATTATTGACACTTAAAAATATAACAAATAACTTCATAAGTTTAAAAGGATGAAATTGTTTGATAAGAGTGGAGACAAAAAAATAGTTATAGAAAGATGAATACTTTTTTTAATAGTTATAGATAGTTATAAATAATAAATATATTATTATCTATTTAAATTAATTTTCAAAATCTATTTTAATTATATTATTCAATTAATTTTTTATATCATAAAATTAATTTTCCAACAAAAATATTATTCTACAAATAAAAATGTAAAACTTTTATGTAATTTTTCTTAACTTGTCACTAATTTTTCCGTACACAATATTCATTATTTTAATTATATAATATAATTATAACTTTTGTAATCCACGAGTTATATTCTTGGTTTAATAAAAAAGACAAAGAGGTAGAGATGTGAGTAAGGGTGCCGATGAGATATTTTAAAAGATGGAATGTTAAAATATCATTTATTCTTAATTTGATCTGTGATATATTGTGATGAGATGAGAAACAAAGAGAAATGAGTGTTACCAGGGTGTTTATATATTTGGAAGGTAAAAGAAAATTAGAACTCATTGTTAAAAGAGTGAATTATACTCATATCATTATTCTATGTTTTTACGATATTATTCTTAGTATAACTCTATTTTTTTAGCTTAACTTTTAAATCCTTTATACAGGTGTTAGTATATTGATTTTTCCTAAATTAAGGAGTTCTAAGCATAAATGATATGTTAGTGTAATGTTTTTCAAAAAACTTAAGTGATTTTGTATAGGGATAAAAATAGTAAAAATGTTGTTAAATCTCATAAAATATAAAGGATGTTAATGAAATTTATTCTTGTTGAGTGGACACACCACTTACACACTGATAATAAAATTTGACAAGTCTATTTTAATATAAAAGGTAAGTAAGGTACATCGTGTGACAAAAATGGGAATCACACACATTAAACTCATTCAAAATTTGCTACATCGTGTGATATATTACATAGAAATCCTTTCATGAACAGGCATGTCATATAGAAAGCATTGGCAATGGCATTTCTTGTTTAAGAATACTAATAACCTCTTCTGTTTTTGGCCTTTTCTTGTGATCTGGGTGGGTACACCAAATTCCCACTGTGAGCAAACATATCATTTCATTCTCATCAAAGTCTCCATTCAATCTCTCATCAGCAGTATTCAAAATATTCCCATCCAAGTAATGTCTCCACACCCAATTGGTCAAAGGCACATGATTATACTCTCCATCCTTGAAAGTCCTCCTTCCGCATGCTATCTCCAAAGCCACAACCCCAAAACCATACATATCTGATTCTTTGCTGGCCCTTCCTTCCTTCATATATTCCGGAGCCAGGTACCCATATGTCCCCACCACCCTTGTCTTTTGAGTCCTCAATCTCGGATCCACCAACTTTGCCATCCCAAAATCACTAACCTTAGTATTGAAATCAGTGTCCAACAAAACATTACCTGACTTAATATCCCTATGAAGAACACACTGCTCTGCATCTTCATGAAGATAACGAAGTGCTCTTGCCACACCAACCGCAATCTTGTATCTCACATCCCATTTCAAACTTCTTCTTTTCCCAAATAGATGATTGTCAAGGCTTCCATTAACCATGTACTCAAAAACCAATAACAACTCCCCTTGCTCATGGCACCACCCCATGAATTTCACAAGGTTTCTATGTATAAGACGACTTATAATCTTCACCTCATTTGTAAACACACTCTTTGAATCTTCAACATCAGAAAAAATCTTTTTCACTGCAACCACACACCCTAAGTCACTCAGAAACCCTTTGTAAACTTGTCCAGAACCACCTTCTCCAAGCCTTCTATCATCTGCAAAGCCATTGGTGGCTGAAACTAATTCCTCATAACTAAACCTTCTCGGCATAGCTGCTCTATCCAAATCAAAACCACCGTCCCTTCTTCTCTTCTTCACAATCAACCAAGAAATTACACCAAGAACAACCACCACCACAAAAACAACAGAACAAGTCCCTGCAATAACTACCAATTTGACTTGAAACTTGTACTTAACTACCATGTCACCATCATCGTCTTTATTCACCCATGGACGCATTGAATTCAGATCTAGATTTGAAGTGAATTCCCATGAATGAATAACAACTTTCTCATTTGATGATCCAGTTGCACCAGAAAACCCAATATTTACCCACTCAGGTAGAATCTCAGCTAGGTCAATCAACTGTGAAAGAGAAGTGTTAGGCATGAAACCAGAAGTAGTACTTCCTTCAAAGTACCACCAGACATCAATGACTTTCGCAGAAGCATTGTAGGTTATCAACACGTGCACCATGTTCCCTAAGTTGTTCTCAATATCAAACCTCGAATTAGCTAGTGATATCATAGAATTATTGTTGATCCCCACATGCCGAAATGTTGGATCAAAATTATTGACAAAAGTGTCAAATTCAACGGCAACAATTTGCGGCGTTCCATCGCCGTATAGGCCAAGGCCGCCGCCACCGGAGTTTGCCGGAATTTGGTAGGAAAGTGGTGCAACATAGAAGGCAAAGCCGTCACCGTAATTGTTTGTATTAGACACATTTATTGTGAATGAGAAACGGGTAGAAAAATCTGTGACAAGTCCGTTAGAAGAGTTTCTGAGGCGAAGAGGTTGGCCATACATGGCTCTTCCAAATTCATTGTTGTTGAGTGAAGTAATGACTAAGGTTTCGTTCTCAGTGCTTGATACACCTGAGAAACCAAAGAGGCTTGCGCTTTCAGTATCGTTGAAGATAGTTATGTTGAAGGAAAGTGATTCAACATTTGGAATGAAAAGGGTGCAGGAAAGAAGAAAAAGTTTGAACAATTGGAAACGTGAAAACATGGTTTGTTATTATGACTGAGAAAGCAAATTCGGCACTGTCTACATGGAACTGCTGAGTTATATGAATGACACTTGGCGTAAATCATAAGGGATGATGATTTATAAATGTCTAACCATACGTTTTGAAATGGTCATGACTTGGAATTGATCCTGATAAATATTTTGAGATTTTTTTTTTGGATTTTCCTAAATATTCTCATAAACTTCGGAGTTGTTTTTAAGCATTTTTTGATTTCATTTTCAAATAACATAGAAAATGTGTGAAAAAAATATGAATTAGAATTTTAAACATTTTCAATAGAAATATTTTTAAATTATAGTTGAAAACAAGAAATCAAGACAACTTGTTTATAATATTTCCGATCCAGAACAATAACGAAAAATACAGTAACATGAATATAATTTTAAATATTTTTATATTTTCTTAATTTTTTAAATATAAAAATAAAAATAAATTTTAAAAAATTAAAACAGAAAATATTTTATGAAATCAAACATAATAAATATAATAAATAAATTCATCATAAACTAGAAATATATAAATAATAAGAACTTACGCGGAAATCTGCAGTTTGCTCCGTTTATATACCAATTAGTTTACATGGACCAAATCAACGCTGAAACTAGTTCCTCAACTAGGTTGTAACTTATGGGGTGGGTGTCCACACTCTTTGTATTATTCTCTCTTATTTTTAATCTTTGATAACCAGATAATGCTGAATTTTGGAAGAGGTTGCTTTTACCAAATATAGCCTAACAATAACTAAAAGAAGTCAATGCAATTATCTGTAATAAAAAAAATGTTCTATCTGAGAGTATTAATAAAATGTTTAAGATTTAGAAATATTTAAATATCATTAGTCTTTGTTGCATTGATTTCTCTAACGTACGTTGAATGCTTCCAAAAATTTTAAATACAAATGACGTATCAAACAGACCTTTCCATGGGGTCCCCAATTACCAGTTTTTGTCAAGGGAACTTGTTTTATACGTACACCTTAATTGTAGTGGCAATTTCAACATCAACAATATATATTATTGTACTTGACTTTATGCCATGAAGACTTGGCTTTATGCATTGAAGACTTGGCTCTTATGCCGGACACTAACATGGTAGTATCTCATTTTGTCAATGCATAGATAAATAACATTTGAATCCATGGCTGTACTGTACGTACTATGAAAATAAATTTGACTTAGGCTAATATAACATAAACATTTAATTAAAGTAGTAACGTTTCGAGCCAAAACATGAATAGAGAGAAAGGAAAATGCCGTCCAGGATATTCACAGTATTAACTTGAGACGCAAGCCAACAACAGTACACAACAAAGCCAATTAAAAATAATAAAAAAAAAAGTCTTGACGACTAAAACTTTGGTAAATAGTAATTTTGATAAAAAAAATAAAACTAAAGTTTTATTTTAGTTTTAAAAGTAATAATTTTTTTAAAAAATAAAACATGATAAGGGTAATTAGTTTTTTATTTTAATCCCAAAAATTGTACACTATGGAGTAAACCACCAATTTAATAGTTGGAAATATAATGATGGAGTAATTTAGTTTCTGAAAGTACAAATTTATCATTTTAGTCTTTAAAATAATTTTATTACCAATTTGGTCCTTGAAAATTAAAGATTAAATAAAATAAAATAATAAAATAAAAAGATAATAAAAGATTAAATTTAGGAATTAAAATAATAGTATATATTTCTAAGGATTATTTTGTTATTTTTAATTTTTTAAGAATTAAATTATCGTATCTTTATACTTTTAAGGACCAAAATAGTTTTATTTTGGTAGCTTATTATTAGTTGGTCCTTAAAATAATTTTACTACTATTTTAATCTTTTAAAATATCTATTTATTATATTTTAATCATGCATTTAAAAAATATGATAAATAGTTAAATTTAAATACTAATATGACAATAAATAATTCTGAAACTAAAAAATAATAAACACTTATTTTAAAGAATAAAATGATAAATCAATTAAGTAAATATATTTTTAAAATTTTATGAAAGACACTTTAAATTTTCCCGTGTATCCGTAAAACTTTACTTAACCATAAGAGGGAGACCCATTAAAGATTCTAAGCTAAGTTTTTATAGAGAAAATGGTGAGACAAAAAAGGCAAAAACTCACTTAGTTCTTATTTAAACAAGAATCCCGATGGATCAATTCAGAACAACCTTAGTAATCAAGACAAATCACTACTTTTGCTATTCCCCTTCTCTCAGCCCTTTCGTTATTGATATGAATTTCTTAACACCATCAAACATCAATGGCAGAAGAAAACAGCAATTCACATTCCTAGAGATGATGGTAACAATTTTGCATCTCCTCCTCGTTTTCTCTCTTTCCCTGAAAACAGTTGAATCACTAAATTTCAACATAACAAACTTCAACGATCCAGAGAGTGAAAAAAACATGGCATACGTTGGTGACGGAAAAGCAAACAACGGGTCAATAGACCTGGTCATAGTGAATTACCTCTTCCGTGTTGGAAGAGCCTTGTACGCACAACCTTTGCATCTTTGGGATTCATCTTCACGTGTTGTAACAAACTTCTCCACACGCTTCACTTTCACTATCGAAAAAGGAAAAGACGATGACGCCAACTACGCTGACGGTTTCGCCTTCTACATAGCCCCTCAGGGCTATAAGATTCCACCGAACGGAGCCGGTGGAACCTTTGGCCTCTTTAACGGAACAACTAACAGCTACCTTCGTCAAAACCGCGTTCTTGCGGTTGAGTTTGACACATTCAACGGAACAATTGATCCTCCCATGAAACATGTTGGCATAGATGATAACTCTCTTGTGTCTGTTACTACTGCTGAGTTTGACATAGACAGAAACCTCGGACGCAAATGTAATGCTTTGGTAACCTATAATGCTTCAACCAAGAATCTCTCAGTTTATTGGTCCTTCAATGAAACCGCATCGCCTCGTTCCAGTTCTTTACTTTCTTATCAAATTGATCTTATGCAAATTCTACCAGAGTGGGTCGACGTTGGATTCTCTGCTTCAACCGGCGAACTCACTGAACGTAACATTATACACTCGTGGGAGTTCAGTTCAACTTTGAATTCTTCCACTTGGAATAATAATCATGATCGGCCAAACGGTAAAATAATTAAAGTTCAAACTTTGGGTTATTCATTAAATTTTTTTAATAAACTGTTATTTTGATATGCATAGATATAAGGATGGGTCATTTTAATTCTCAACAGACAAAAAATTGAAAAATAATAACTAAAAAGTATTTTTTATTATTGTAATACGTGAATTTAACCATCTAATGTCGTTATTAAACTAAAATATAATAAATTTATATAATTTAGTGACTAAAATATTCTAGAAATATTTTAACAACTGAGATAATATATATATATATATATATATATATTATTGTTAAAAAAAATTTAACAACTAAAATAATGGTTTTCTCTTAATTAAATATGTCTATAAAAGAATATTTACTATATAACTTTTTATTTAAAATTAATTTTTTCTTTAGAATTTAAATTAAATTTCATTTACTATTGGACCGATTCCGGTAATAATTCCTCTTATAATTAATAATACAGGGAAGAAAAGAAATGGGTTGAACAATGCTGTGGTTGTTATTGTGGTGACTTGTTCAGCGGTTGCAGTAGTGGTGGCTGCGAGTGTTGTAGTTTGCGTAATAATCAAGAAGAAAAGAAGGAGCAATGATAATGATGAACGAGGACAAAGCTTGATTAAATTTGATTTGGATAGAGCGACTATACCTAGAAGATTTGATTACAAGGAACTAGTTGCAGCCACCAATGGATTCGCCAATGATAGAAAGCTTGGAAGAGGAGGCTCAGGACAAGTTTACAAAGGGGTTCTGAGTTATTTAGGAAGGGTTGTTGCTGTGAAAAAGATTTTTGCTAACTTTGAAAATTCAGAGAGGGTTTTCATCAACGAGGTTAGGATCATAAGTCGTCTTATACACAGAAACTTGGTACAGTTCGTAGGATGGTGCCATGAGCAAGGAGAGTTTCTGTTGGTCTTTGAGTATATGCCTAATGGAAGCCTTGACACCCATCTTTTTGGGGACAAAAAAACTTTGGCCTGGGATGTTAGGTATAATATATATTTTATAGTTTATTCTTGCTTTACATTATATGAGTATTAATGCTATATCTTCCTATCATATCATCCTATTACATTATAAATAAAGTATTTAATAGTGAGTATTAATGCTATATAAAGTATTAATGCTATATGAGTATTTTGTTTTCATAATTCTCTTAACAGGTACAAGGTAGCGTTAGGTGTGGCTTTAGCACTTCGTTATCTTCATGAGGATGCGGAGCAGAATGTTCTTCATAGAGATATCAAGTCAGCTAATGTGTTGTTGGACTCAGATTTTAGCACCAAGCTCGGAGATTTTGGAATGGCAAAGTTGGTGGATCCCAGGTTGAGGACTCAAAGGACAGGGATAGTGGGAACTTATGGGTACCTTGCCCCAGAATATTTAAATGGAGGCAGAGCTAGCAAGGAATCAGACATTTATAGTTTTGGGGTTGTGGCTCTTGAAATTGCATGTGGAAGGAGGACTTATCATGATGGAGAGTTTCATGTGCCTCTGGTAAATTGGGTGTGGCAAATGTACGTGGAAGGAAATGTTTTGGATGTTGTTGATGAGAAATTGAACAATGAGTTTGATGTGGATGAAATGACAAGTTTGATCATTGCAGGGTTGTGGTGTACTAACCCTAATGATAAGGAAAGGCCCAAGGCTGCACATGTAATCAAGGTTCTTCAGCTTGAAGCACCTTTGCCAGTGCTTTCACTTGATATGCATGATGGTCCTCCTCCTTCTCTAGTTACCCATGCACCACCCACATATAATTCATTGCAATCTTTACCCTTTACTAACAGCCTTGTGAGTGTTGGACGTTAATTAATTTTTTTGGGCTAGGCTTACGGTAGAAGGGTACGAATAAGGTTGCACTTTTTATCTTGAATAATTCTATTGTATGATTTTAATTATTTTTGCGACAAAATGTTTAACGAGTGTATAAATAATTATTGTTTCACATTTGTAAGTCAATAAGTTGATATAAAGAATGAGTTCTGATGTAAAATATATTGCAACGTGTAGACGATGCATGACCTTTTCTAACAAAAATAACATTAAAGTCTTGATGGAACGTTACAGCAAACTCAAAACAGATTCAACCAAGGAGTAAGCTCTGCGCCAAAGACAAGTCAATTTGTATTGACGTTAAGATATAAACCTAGTCTTCGCACGCTATATCTTTATTTTATTTACTCATTGCTCTTTAAAAAAAATTTAAGATGTCAACAACACCATGTCCTTATTATATAAATTAATTAACGATAAATAAACATATATAATATTTTATATTTAAAAATATGATTGAAAGAGTCAAATTAATGTTACGATACAATTAAGTAATGCCGTAAAAACACCTAGAAACATATTATTGAACTAAATCTTCACAAGAGACAATTTATAGAATAAAAAAATATCATAAGCTTGAGTAACATGGATTAAATAAATGATTAAACGAAGAAATTCTATTAAAACTAGTTATGGATCAAATTTAAAAATATTCCATATTAATATCGTAGTTTAAAAAATAAAAAGTCAAGAATGACAGAAGTTATTCCACTAAAATTTAGCTGCATAAAACAAGCTCTCTTGAGCAAACACTAATTTGGGATCCCTCGGCAAGATTAAGATATAAACATTTTATTTTTATTAGTTTAGGAATATAATGGCGTCTTAGCACTTTTTAACATAGAGAGATGGAGACAAAAGGCATAAGGTTTAAACATTATATGGACCATAAATAAATAAATAAAAATATGGTAAGTTAAATGTGTTTAAAGAAATTTATACTCCTTAAATTTTGATAATAATATTATAAGATAAAAGTCTAAACTTATAAGATGAATAGATTTCTTAAACTTATCAAACTGTGTTTGTATCTAACCAAACGAATTTGCAACTCGCAGATGCAACATTGCCTTATTAGATGAATGAAGACGGTTGCAGACTAATGGAATGACATACGATAGACAAAAACAAAAGATGAGTATTTATTTTTTATTACTACCTAGTATTCTTAAATTCTATCTTTTATATCTATCTATGTCGAGTATTTTAATTATCATGAAAGTCAGGGTATACATTAAGAGAAACGTTCGAAAGTTCAAAAACATGTTTTTGCAAATTAGATAACTTTTTAAAATCTCTAAATCTCGTATCAAAACAACTTTTCGCATTAGAATTGACAACGTTTAATTTGCATTAATTACTGAAGAACATTGCATGTTTCTGCTGTTAGAAAAAACAAGATTTGAATCTTGATTTGTTTAACACCTACTCTAAATCTTCTTTTATACAAAGGCACAAGTTTGAATATTTCAAGTTGATGAGAACGCTACATTTTAAAGAACTCAAGTCTTTGTCTCTCTTCGCTCAATACTTCATTGTAACTAAATTTTTTATATTGTGTTTCTTTGTAAAATTCCTCTCTGCATAATTAAACCTTTTTGTTAGATAAAATCTCTGTAAAAATTCACCTTTCGTGGTACTTAACCTGAGAAGGTTGTACTCAAAAAATTACTTATGACTGTTAGTTTGAAAAGACTAAGTTTCAAATAATATTTGATTTAATTTAGCCTAAAAGGATTACTTTTCAAATAATATTTATGATTAGTTAGAAGTGACTGAAGCTAAATAATATCACTCTGATAGAACTTTAACTTTTATTAAGAAATTGAACATAATCTTACTGTAACTCATTAAGGTTTAACTAAACTAAGTATTTAAACATCCTTTATTTCGTCTGTTAAACAAATCTTTCTGTCTTCTTCATCTAACAAAATTTTTGTCTTACAAAGTATAACTTGTATATTTGTAAGGAAAAAATATTCAAAATCAAAATAATATATTACAATTACATGTTAATTTTGAGAACTTAATAAATATTTTTCAATGAAAAGTGTATCTTTAAATGTGCTGGTCAGTAGTTGGATATGATCGATAATGGTCCCAACAGAGATCAATAAAATTAATAATCCAAGAATGGTAAAAGTTACAGTTGATAATTTTGTTCATTTCTAAAAAGGAAAGTCACAACAAGATACACAAAGTTATAAGAGTAGTCTTAGTAATTAAAAAGAATACTCTAAGGATGAAGGGAAAATAATGGAGAAATACATCACATATTCAAATTCTTTCGTTATTAAAAAATTAATAATTAATATTTTTAATAATAAAAAGAAAAGATACACTATCCATCAGTATCATCCTCAAACAGGTGGAAATGCTCTCTATAGGCTTCTACTACTAGAACAACTATCACTTGTACATTTTATTTTATTTTTTTGCAAAATTTTCTTGAGGTGCTATTGTACAATGTACAAGCTTGTTCTACTTCTATTTGTCCTTGCCTCAGGTAGCACGTACCAGTATGCTTTGTAACATGATTGTCGCAGGCCAGGTGACCTTTTACTAAATCTGGTCACCTTTGTTAAAACCAAACTAAGTTCAATCTGGGATTGGACAGTCCCCCAATAAGTCTTGTAAGGGTAAGACAGGGTCGTTTTAATGAAAAATGAGACTTCAAATAAATTTTGAACGAAAACAAATTGAATTTTTTTAAAAAAAAATAATAAAGTTATTGAAAAACACAATGAGCCTAAAATCTATTTCTTGAAATAAAAAAAAAATAGCTTAAGATTGCCACAAATGCTATGGAGAAAATAGCCCAAGATAGCCCAATATATCTATTTATTTGATCTTCTGTAAGAATCAGAGAAAAAGAGTAATTAACATATACGTTTATTAATTGGATATAAAGTAATTTAATGAAAAAATAACTAAAATATATCGGGAAATAGCATTTAACTCCCCTTTATCCAAAAAAGATAAAATGCTAAAATTAACCACAAAAGAATTAAATATATACATGAAAAAGAAAATAACAAGTATAGCCAAAGATGCACAAAATTAATATCTACCATCGGTAGTTAATTTAAGCAAATAATTGGAGGATACTGTAATAGGAAATAATACGAAAAATAAATGAAAAAAGAACAAAAACTATTTCCTGTAAATCATAGAAATAAATGCAAAGGTGTTAAACAATATATAAAAAATTATATTTCTATTTAAAATAAATGTCTATAATTTGGAAAAATAGGTCGTCTTATCAAATTACAGATAAGCTCAGACTTTTTAAGCAGCCCTTGAAATCTTCTCATATTTTCTTTACAATGTTTATATAAAATGATAAATTTAAGGGATTAATTAATGTGCTCATTTCTTCAAATGTGGGAAGGTTCGTTGCTTAATCCATTGGCGATCACGTGGCGAGTAAGCACGAATCATAATATACTTTAATAAAATAATATCGGATCTTTAAAGAAGAAATGATCGGGTTAAAAGTATTATATAAACATGTTCTAATATTAATTTATTTTTATTACTTAGTGTTGGATCAATTACTATTTATTATTAGGAAAAATTTATACTAACAATAATTGTATTTGTTGTGAATAAATTTCATGATCTTAATCATATCACTTACCTTTAAGTTAAAAATTATCGTTATTGGTTAAGATGTAATTTTTTAATATAAATTAATTATGACTTAATCTATCTATAAAAATTGATGTACACTCACAACTCTTGCTATACTATAGTATTTAAAATTTGATACCAAATCAATTTTAATTTAATAAAACCGTAACAATATTGACTTTGACATTTATATTTAAAAATTACTTTTAACCTTTAGGCCAAATATAGCCGAAGTAGAGCAATCATATATTATCTGACATAAAAAATAATACATTACTCCCTACATATCGACTATAAATAATAAAAATTATATTTCATACATTTTAAGAAATTAATTATTTGTATTAAATTTTATTAATTTTATAATTTTTAAAAAATAATTTCCCTCCTATTTACTATACATAAAATAAATATCATTGGAAAATAAAAATATAATTAAATAACAGATACTATATAAATAATAATATTAAATAGGATATAAAAACTATGAAAATTATTTTAATCCTAAAAAAAGTAAAATATTTAAAAATATGGTCATGTTGCAAATTATTTAGAATATTGTTTATCATCAACTTTGGAGAGAGTACGTTAAAGTTAGAAGTAATCTTGCAAATTATGATTATGTTCCATAAAAATATGAGATTTGGAGAAGGGAAAAGATTAAGCGCAAGTAATTAGAATCAAGGAAATATTTAAACTACTGAAACCAATATGTTTTTTATCACATGTGATAATATTAAATTTTATATCGTTTACGGTGTATAAAATTTATATATTTAATATATAAATTTATTAATGCGAGTCAATGACTTATATTATTTTTACTAAATTATACTTTATTATTAATGTTGTTTTTTTTAATATAGTTCATCTAGATTTAAGCAGCTCATCGAAAAAATGTGGTACTAAAAATAAGATTAAGATTAAAATAATTCATTTAAAAACTAAAATATTTTCTAAAAAGATAATAATTTTTTAAAAATAATGATTTTTACTAGAAATTTCATAAAATTTTAATATATATCATTTTCAAATTATTTTGAGCTAATTAAAAATATTTTAAAATAAAAACATGATCAAGAGATAAAAGTGATTTACACCACTGATTGACACTACATAAACCTAGAAAAATAAAAATTTATCTAACAAATATATAAGTATTAATAAAAAAAACATTTGAAAAATTTTCACGATCATTTTCTTAAATTTGTTTTGTTAAGAAGAAAATAGCACTATAAATTTATTAATCGGATATGTATTTTCTTAATCATGCATAACATAAAATTTAATATTTATTGGATCAACGTATTTTTTGCTGAATTTAAGGCTTGGACGGAGCATTTCAAAATTTCCAAGTAATTTAAATATTTAGTATTTTAATTGCCTTGATTTAAATTCCTTTCATTTGGTATCCATCTTATTCGGATGAATCAAGTCAATTTTTTGTATTTTAATTTCTTTGTTTGAATAAATTAATTTAATTTTTAAGAAATTCAAATTTTCATTTTTAAATATTTATTTAAAAATTAAATTTTTAATATTAAATAAAAATAAATATTAATTATTTTTAAATACCTAAATATTCAAAATAATTTTAATGTTACATGATGAATTTTAATGCTTCAAAATATTTAATAATTAATTTTGTAATATTGAATAACTGAAAACATAATAAATAATTAAATATAATTTAATTAAAAATTTGAATTGCTTAATCTCACAATCATTTTAAAAATTATTAGAAATAAATAATTATGAAATTTAAACATTTAAAATTCAATTACTAAGTGAAAAAAGTGAAAGGGAATTGAAATGACTCAAATTTATTAAAATTTTCAATTTCTTCATTTTTACTTTATTCAAATTCCTCCTCAAAATAACATCATTTCAAAATTTTCAAAATATTTTACAATAATTCAATTTCTTAGAATAAATAAATTACTCTAACTAATTATGTCATCCAAACTCAGGGCAAATTAAAGGACATGTTTGTTTCATCCCTTTAAAATGACATGTTATTAATTTAATTCATAACTTAGAAATCCATAATTTAGAAAATAAAGTAAAGTAATTAATTAAAGTTAAGAATTAAAATGATAATAATTTTATTTTCTTATTTTATTATTTCTTTTTTTCTTTTAAAAATTAAATTGTGCCTTGTATATGTAAGGGGACCCCGAACCAGTTTGGTCGACGAAGCTTGTTTTTTTATGAAACTGAACCACATGTTGCTCTTTGTTGTACGTGCAGACTTTTGGTTCAATTATAATAAATAAACAAATAAGGTAAACGGTGGCTTTTAGTTATTATGCCATTGTTTTTATGAATAAGACATCATTTTTAATGGCTATATAGGAATGACACTATTTTTAATAGTGACCAGTTAGGATGGAAGGTAATCAAGGTATTATGTTTAATAAATATGCATTTTGTTTTGTTATGTCACTACTAAAACAAAATGTTCCTAGGAATATATCTTGCTTACATCAATTACTCTATGATATGCTTCGGAAACTTTAAAATACATATTAATTAAATATCAAAAAACATGGCCGTCGTGGGACCCAATTTCCAGTTTTGGTCAAGGGACCTTGTTTTATTAACATAATTAATAAACTAAAATTATAGTGGATCAATATTGTCACCAAAACACAACTAGTGCATTATTTGGGCCACAACAAGAACCAATTAAACTATTTTGTCTGCATATAAACAACAAGCTCGATGCGTTGGGAACAACCATCCTCAGTTCAATCCCTCCTCTGAAAGCACGACTATCCACTTCTTTCAGCCCTTTCATTTTCAACACAAAGAAAGTGAGAAAAATGAAAACACTAAATTTCATAACAATCTTTGTGGTGGCGGTGCTGGTGCTGGCCATGAAAACAACAGAATCACTAAAATTCAACATAACAAACTTCGAAGACCCTGAAAGTGCAAAAAACATGGCATACATGGGAGACGGCAAAGCCACAAACGGAACCATAGACCTCGTCATTGCCAACTACCTCTACCGCGTTGGAAGAGCCGTTTACGCACAACCTCTTCATCTCTGGGACTCATCTTCAGGTGTCGTAACGAACTTCTCCACGCGCTTCACTTTCACCATTGACAGAGCCAAAAACGGTACCTATGGCGACGGTTTCGTTTTCTACATCGCCCCTCGCGGCTACCAGGTTCCTCTTAACGCCGCCGGGGGCACTTTTGGTATTTTCAATGCCACCTCCAACACCTTCATTCCCCATAACCACGTCCTTGCTGTTGAGTTTGACACAAATAACGGAACAATTGATCCTCCAATGCAACATGTTGGCATAGATGATAATTCTCTTAAATCCGTTGCCTTTGCCAAGTTTGATATTGATAAAAACCTTGTCGTAAATGTAACTGTTTGATAGCTTATAATGCTTCCAACAAAACACTTTCTGTGTATTGGTCTTTCAATGGAACCGTTACGCCTCGTTCCGGTTCGGGTTCTTCACTTTCTTATCAAATTGATCTCATGGAGATTCTACCTGAGTGGGTGGATGTTGGGTTCTCTGCTGCAACTGGTGATTATGTTGAACTAAATGTTATTTACTCGTGGGAGTTCAGTTCAACGTTGAATTCTTCCGCGAATGATTGGTTTAAGAAGCAAGGGAAGGGAAAAAAGAATGTTGCGTTGATTGTTGCAGTTTCTTGCTCAACGTTTTTGGTTGTTGTGGTTGTTAGTGTTGTAGCTTGGGTGATGATTACAAAGAAGAAGAGAAAGGGTAAGGTTGATGATAAAGATAATGATCTCGATGGACGTGGAACCGATTTGGTTGGTAAGTCGTTTGATGTAGATAGGGAAACTATACCAAGAAGATTTGATTACAAGGAACTAGTTGAAGCCACTAATGGATTCGCGGATGATAGAAAGCTTGGAAGAGGAGCTTCTGGACAAGTTTACAAAGGCGTTTTGAGTTACTTAGGAAGGGTTGTTGCTGTGAAAAGGATTAACTTTGCTGACTTTGAAAATTCGGAGAGGGTTTTCATGAATGAGGTTAGGATCATAAGTCGTCTTATACATAGAAACTTGGTCCAATTCGTAGGGTGGTGCCACGAGCAAGGTGAGTTTTTGTTGGTTTTTGAGTACATGCCTAATGGAAGCCTCGACACTCATCTCTTTGGGGAGAAGAAAATTTTGCCATGGGATGTTAGGTATGTATGTTAGACAAATCAAGTGCCTTTTTTAGATTTTTGTAGTAATTTATCACACATACACACACACACACATATATATATATATATATATATATATATATATATATATATATATATATTTTTTACTAATCTTGACATGAAAATAGGAACATATATACGTTACTGAAAATGCATGCATACTAGTATTACGAACCATTATAAACTATTAAAAAATAGTACTTGCTTTAATGTTGTTTGTTAGTTTATTGTATCTTTTTAATTATATAGAAATTAATAAATTTATACGATAACAAACTACGACACCGTAGAATTTATCAACCATAATTTATTCATGATTCGTTGATAGTTAACGAGATAAACAAATTTTTTGATGAAATAAGTTAAAAAAATAATGATAACGGCCTAAATTTTTTTTAAAAAATAATCATATATTTACAATTAATTCGCTTGTGATTATAGAGTTAGTTTATGGTATTGAAACATTAGCCACTATTATTCTCAATTCTCTATCTTCTTTTGTAAATTCTCAGGTACAAGGTAGCGTTAGGTGTGGCGGTAGCACTTCATTATCTTCATGAGGATGCGGAGCAGTGTGTTCTTCATAGAGATATTAAGTCAGCTAATGTGTTGTTGGACACAGATTTTAGCACAAAGCTTGGTGATTTTGGAATGGCAAAGTTAGTGGATCCATTGTTAAGGACTCAGAGGACAAGATTGGTAGGAACTTATGGGTACCTTGCCCCAGAATATATCAACAAAGGTAGGGCTAGCAAAGAATCCGACATTTATAGTTTTGGGGTTATGGCTCTTGAAATTGCATGTGGAAAGAGATGTTACAAAGATGGGGAATTTCATGTGCCTCTTGTGAATTGGGTGTGGCCATTTTACGTTGAAGGAGATGTTCTAGACGTTGTTGATGAGAGACTGAAGAAGGAGTTTGATGTGGGTGAAATGAAAAACTTGATCATTGTAGGGTTATGGTGTACTAACCCTAATGATAAGGAAAGGCCTAAGGCTTCAGAGGTAATAAAAGTTCTTCGGCTTGAAGCACCATTGCCTTTGCTTCCACTTAATATGCATGATCGTCCCATTTCTTCTCCAGAAGTCACTGATGATTCCACACAATCATTGCCCTTCACTAACAGCCTTGTGAATGTTGGACGATGATTTGTTGAGCTAGAGTTGTTTTTACTGTATTTTTTCTTTTAACTGGAACAGAAGAAAATGAGAAAAAAAATATGAATTTACTTCTGATGAAATTAATTTTTTATTAATTAATTTGTAAAAAGTTTTACATCTTTTAAAAAATTGAAAAGAGTGAGCTTTTATAAATTAATTCATGAAAAAATGATTTCAAATTTTTGAAAAATAAATTTTATATTTTTTTATTTGTTTTCTTTTTTAAAAGTTCTTTTAAAGTAATTCATCCACACTGAGCCTTTGGTTTCATCTATTTTGAATAAGAGTTTGTGCAGCTATGTTTCTTGTGCAGAGTTTGTTTTGTTTGATTTTATGATGTTGATTGTTGTCGTGAGAAAATGGTTGCTGGAATATGATTTCCTTTTGAATAAGTATAAGGTTGCTTGAAGAAAATGTCATGTCTTGTAGCTTGAAGATAATTTTCTTTTGAATAAGAATTGAATATTGTTTGTTTCATTTAAAATTATCTACTTTTATTTATTGATGTAAGCCTTTATTTGTCACGATGTTAACTTATGACTCTCAAGTAATTATTTTCTACAAAGAACATATATAATGCATATACAATATATGGCTGTAAAATTAATCAAGGTTAAATTGTAGTTTTGTACGTAAATTTTAATTCATAATTATAAGTCTTATATTTTTAATTGCATAATTTTAGTTTTTGTGTAACTTTTAATTTATAATTTTTATTCTCTCATTTTTAATTCCTTGATTTTATTTTTATTAAAACAATTTATAATTAAATTAGGGACCAAAATTACTGATTTTAAAAAATAATGCAACCAAAATTTCAAAATTAAAATGAAAGCTCAAAATTACATATTTACAAAATTATGGAAGAATAAAAATTATAAAATTATAAAACAAAGGACTGAAATTACATATTAAATATGTTGGGTCATAAATTATAATTTATCCTAAAATCAAATTACAATTTTTGAAGAGAAACTTAATTTATATACCAGAAAAAATCCACGTGATAGATAAGTTTACCCTCACATACATATCTTAACAACTTTACTACGTTAACAATTACAATACGCAATCAACCAGCCAACTTACTCACAGAATATTTACATATTTCTCTCTCTTCACACTTTATACTTATACGTATACGTATTTCTCTCTCTTCACACTTTATATATATACGTATTTCTCTCTTTTCACATTTTATAACTAGTTGTCTGCGTATTACAGTTATCTCCAAAATATTTTTCTTATCTTAAAGGATCCGGCAGAATACATTCAATAATCCCAATTTTCATCGTCCTTAATTATTAATTAGTCGTCTACCTGGAATCAACATGCATTAATACATAGACTTAGACTTTTCCTTGCTAAGAAATAATATTGCTCTTATTACTACTTTTAAACTTCCCTTTAACTAGACCACTTTCCTATATGTATGTTAATTATTTGTCGCCATCACATGGTGTGAAAAAAATATTATTAAAGGTCAAATCTCATTAGGGAAAGATATGGAGGAAGAGAAATCTCATTAGTGAAAGATATGGAGAAAGAGAAAGAGAGAATAAAATAAAATCTCTCATGTTAAATTAAAATTAAAGCAACACATATTGAAAATTGTCACTAAAATATTCACAAATTTTTATCATTAAAAATTACAAAATGGTAGCTGTGAAATAATGGACATATAAGTATTATGTTAATGTAGAATGAAATAATAAAATGGTAAGTTTTAGTATCTATATTTGTTTAAAATTTGGTAAAACATGAGAACATCATTAAGAAAAATAGGTGTTGGAAAATCTTTGTTCGAACTATATATGCAATGAAGGGATGAAGAAAATTAAATGTGATTGAAAATTTGAGATTAACCTTACTTAAAGAAGAAATCATGTTGCATAAAAGAAGTGTTTTTTGATAACATAAGCATAACATGTCCACCTAAACAACTATTCCATGATCTAACTTTCCTAGTTAAAACAAGCTAAAGTCAATGAAAAAGTGACACCTAGTTGCACAACTAATAAACCCCTTCTAATCACATCCTCTCCAGCCTCTAATCATGATCCACACCTTAAAGTAAACCATCTTCCACACACAAATTAAGATACTCCAACACATGCTTTCGGATTTAATATCTAGCAAGATAGGCGAAAAGTAAAATAAGAAAAGTCAACTTTAACCTTATTCCACTTCTCATGAATAGAACTTTACAAATTCTATTATTTCATGAATATATTTTATTTTATTTTATTAAAAATTAATATGTTCCAAGAAATCAAACTACCCAAACAATAGCAAATCACATTAAAGAACTATTTCTCCTAGTTATGCTTCTAAATGTTTGATGAGACTATATATTATAGTCAGAGTCAGTATACCTTAAAAATCCAATTCTTCATTCTAGATATAAGTATATTGAGATAAAGTATCATTTTATCAGAGACTTGATAAATAATGGAGAGCTAATTTTTGTTAAAGATCTAAGGTCATAAAATCCAATTGATATGTTGACCAATATAGTTACAACTGATACGTTTACGTTTTCTATTACCTCAACTGGCCTTTTAAGAGTGATTGATGATGAAGACACTATACTAGGTGGTGATGTGAATCAAACTTCAAGTGAGAGACTTGTTAAAAGTATATGTAGTTTGACTTAGTCCCACATCATGCAAAAGATGTATTTAGACTTTAGTTCCATATCGAATAGAAAAATGAAAGATACGTCTTTTGTCTCTATATAAACAATTTCTGTAAAACTTTGAAATGCACGTTAAGAATAAACTATTCCTAGTATAGTCATAGACGTAGGCCATTACCGAACCACTATTATTATTCTCTGATGATATTGGAGCTACCTACCTCATCTTGCAATTGACTATCATCTTGTTCACGATTCGATTACTTTTAAGGAACTTCAAGTGTTTCATGTGCTAACAAGTGATCAACTAGCTAATCTATTCACCAAGGATTCGTCACTCTGGCCGTGCATTTCTCCTAGACGACGTTCAGTCTCCCTCCTCCGTCTTGCGGGGTGTGTAGACTCTCTCTCCATCCATCAGAAACAAAATCAATTGCAAATTATACATAACCTACCATTAATTATAGCTTATGTTATAATTATATGATCTTTGTTATATCTTTCAGTTATCATTATTTAAGTATTAATGATCTTGTAATTCAATATATATTTTCTGCACAAACAATATATGTTCTGTGATGAATAAAAAGCATATTTTCCAATAATAATCATGATAGATTTACACCACAGTCATCATGGTGCTCACTATCCCAAATTTTGCTTATAGTATGGATGTGTCACGTTTCGTGACATAGTTGCACCACGATTGTAATATTCTCTGTCGAGTTTTCTACTACACCCCTAGACGTGTTATGATCGTGACAGATTATGGTTGTAGCATTCTTTGTCTATTTCTTTTTTCCTTCGAGCATTGACTTTGATAAGTTTTATGGGAAGAAGCTACCGGACTTGATTTATTGTAATAAAATATTTATTAGATACATAACTGTGATATAATTCAAAGTTAATACGTAAAAATTGCATATATATAGAATGTTAATTATATTTATAATAATTATACATCCTGAAAATTATGATTAATTGATTATTTATTTTTAAAATATTTTATTCACTTAGACGAGAGTAAGTTGAAAAAGAAGGACATCGACATTATTCGTACGTAACTATAAATACAAGAATAAAATATTATAAAAATATATAATTGACATCTCACATTAGCCTTCTGTCAAGTTCTTAGAAATTGACTTAATCAGTACCATGTTGTAGTTTTGTTTTAATATGGGATATCTCTGAGATTTTGTAAATAAATATTGTGATGCATGTTGTAGGCACAGTCATGTCTTCATTTTATTGTCAAATTCTTGTTTTCACCGTTTTGTATTAGATGAAAATGCAATATTTGAATATTTGAGTTGAAGACATTACTTTATCCCACAGAATGTTGTCATTCGTATGCAACAAACAAAAACAATGTCTTTGTTAAAAGCAAGCTCCCAAAAGTCTCCGCAACAAAGACCAATATAGAATAATCAATGCAAATAATGACATACGTGTGACAGGGATACTTGTTTCTAATTAAATGATTTAGATTTAAATATAAAATAAATCGAATTGATTGTTTATCTATTCTGTATTCAAAGTTTCTGGCCTAAGCTTAGTGGAAGAATTAGAATGCTTACGCTCTTAGTTAAATAGTTGTATCTTATGTAATATTAAATGTTTAATAATTAGTACCAGAGTCAAATTTCAGGCTGTTTCCTAGTGAATGTATCTACTGAGAAGGAGATTTTTTAGAGGATGTTCGTGGATATTTTAGATCGATTTGAGCTAAAAAAAATTGCATCTCATCCAAATATTTAAACTTAAGGTTTAATTCAGTTTGGATAGTTTTTAAAACAATATTATCCAATTTGAATTATGCGGTTTCTAATTTATCTTTGAAACACAATATAAGAAAAAATTGAATGAAAATTATTTTTATTTTTATTTTTATTTTTATTTTATTCCTAAACACATGGTGATATTATTTGAAATGTTATACCAAGTAATCAACATAATTCCTCGTAGATATTATAAAAATTTCGTCTAAAATAGTAGCAAAAATCATTCAACTCCATCAAAATCCACATATATTGGTTCTGTTTGATCGGTTTAAGAGTTTCAAAATCAAAATCGGTTAGGTTAAAACTAAAATAAAATATATCTAAATTGTTTTTCTTTTCATTTTTATTGTCTTATAACGTAAGTCTAGATAGACCAACTTATAGTTGACTTATGTTTGAATTGATATACTCTTGAGTCTATAATATAACTTGTAACATAATGATAAACATTATTCGATTCAATAACAGTTAAGATAGATAAGGATAAGATAAGATAACTATTTTTTTCCACCATATTCTATTGTTTGGTACAATAACATAATATGATTCACCTATCTTGCTGATATAATGTATTTCTGGGTTAGAAAAATAACATGATAGGATAACATTTTGTTCCATCCTCTTACCTTGTACATTACTACCATTGTCATTTTTATTATTATTGTTATCACTGATACTAACTCCATCGTCATCGTCATTGTCATTACTAGCAACCACCACCACAATCAACACTCCTACCACTATGTCGTTACCATTGATACTGTTATTATTATTTTTATCATTGATACTAATCTTATCATTATCGTTATTGCTACCATTACCACCATCGTCATTAACAACAAAGTAACCACCATCATCAGTATCGCAACTATCATTATCATTATCACTATCATTGTCATCTCCGTCAAAATATGAACTACAATTATCACATTTGTTGTCATCGCTACTATAATGCTACAACCATTGTCATTTCACCACTCTACCATTGCTATCATATCCTTATCATTGTTGTCATCACTTTTGTTGCTACCATCATTAACGTCATCACTATCACCACCATTGTCGTTACCACTACCACCATCCTTATTACCATCACTCCATTATCTCTATTACCACAATTGTTATCATTATCTCATCACTATTATTATTTATCAAACCATCAGTTCTGATACCAATTATTGGAAATTCAGCCGGCTTAAAGCATAGTATAAGGAGAAATAAAAAGAGCACATAAAAAGATTAACGTGGTTCGGTGCCACAAATCCTCGCCACAATGTAATTTTTGGACAGAAAAACTACAAACATTTGTCATAGTTTGACACACACTATCTAAAACTTAATACACTTCTTACTAGATTTAAAGACATGGTGGAAGTGAATAAAACCTAATACTAGATTTTTCACTCATCTCTCTTTCTACTGCTCGCCCGATATGGGACTTTGAATTAACACAAGACACAACAAATCTCTCCATAATTCAAAGTCGTACACTTCTACAATAATCATTTTTTACATCAAAACTAATAAAACTCTTCTAAAGCGATCTTCTCTTACAAGAGTAGAATTCTTTGACTCCTAGAACAATCTTCCATTGTAGCAAAATCTTCTAACCGGCAAAATTCTTCTTCTTCTTCAAGCTTTACATCTTCTAACGTGAGACTTTAATTATATACCAACAATTCATACCTTAATGTGCACCAAACATTAACAAGATTAAGATTTGTGTCGTTGTTATCTTATCTTATTCTTATATTATTTATATATCATATATTATCTATTCTATTCTAATATATCATGTATTATCCTATTCTATTCTAATTTCAAATTGTCCCTAATGCACCCGGATAAGAAGAAATTTAAGAAAACGAAAAAAATATTCCAAAAATATCATATAATATCATTTTTCATTTCAATCAACCACTTGCAATTCTTTTACCAACCTAAAGCGATGTGATTAACGTTGGCTGAATTATTGAAATCTTATTGATTAATTATATAATTCCTACGGTGGCTGTATTAGAGAAAAGTCTCACGCCATTAAAATTTAAATCCTTTTCTCCCATTGCAAGTCATGACCATTTCGACAAGCTTTATTTTTGGTAAAAACACGTGAAGAAGTTTTGTTATATCCGAATAGGATCATTATCAACGTGATAGAAAGAAGGAATTGAATTTAACATCTCTAATTCAATTAGAATGATTAAAAGGTAAAAGCCATATCTTTCAAATATCTGTTAAATTTTTACAAAAGAAATTCCATTAAATTTTTATTATTTACATTTATCAACTTTCTAAGTCAATCAGCTAATTAAATTACTTAGAAATATATACACAAATTGAAGTTAAGGTGTTCCCTACAATTATATAGGCCAAAACCAAATTAGCTAGCTTTCCTAGGTCAAAACTCAGTCATAATAAACCATGTTAGCTACCTTCAAAACTTTTCTTCTTCTCTTCACCCTTCTGATTGCAACAGTTGAACCACTTTCCTTCAACATACAAAATTTCAACGGCAATGAAAGCGCAAGCCTCATTAGCTTCGCAGGCGAAGCCAAGATTCTGAACGGAACCATACTTCTTAATTCACTCACCACAAAGACTAATAATGGAGTTAGCGTTGGAAGAGCCATCTATACCCAACCTTTGTTCTTCAAAAACTCTTCTACAGGATATGTGACAGACTTCTCCACTCGTTTTTCATTTACCATTGATGTTTCCTCTAAAACAACCTACGGTGACGGTTTCGCCTTCTACATCGCACCCCTTGCATTCCAGATTCCACCCACTGTAGATAATGGTAGCACTCTCGGTTTATAAGGTGATACGCAAAATAAAATCATTGCCGTTGAATTTGACACTTACGTAAATGATTATGATCCACCAATGCAGCATGTAGGGATCAACACTAACGATGTGGCGTCCCTTGCATATGCTAAGTTCGATATTGAGACCAACTTAGGGATCATGGGTCATGTGTTGATAACATACAATGCTTCTGCGAAAGTCATCCATGTCTGGTGCTCCTTTGATGGAAGTACTAATAACAATTCTCTTTCGTACCAGATTGATCTAGCTGAAATTCTACCGGATTGGGTAACTATTGGGTTCTCTTGTTCAACAGGTTCGTCCAAAGAGGAAAATGTTATTCATTCATGGGAGTTCAGTTCGAGTTTAGATCTAAATTCTACGGTTGGAAAGGTAAACAAGAAAAACGATGGCATGAAAAGTGGACACAAGTTTGAAGTGAAATTAATGGTAGTAATTGTTGTGATTTGTTTTGTTATGTTTGTTTTTGTTGTTATTAGTATTTCTAGGTTGATTGTGGAGAAGAAAAGAAGAAAACAAGAGCGTGGTTTCCGTTTGGAGAGAAAACTATGCCGAGAAGGTTTAGTTATAAGGAATTATTTTCAGCCACCAATGGTTTTGCAGATGATAGAAGGCTTGGAGAAGGTGGTTCTGGACAAGTTTACAAAGGGTTTCTGAGTGATTTAGGGTGTGTGGTTGCAGTGAAAAAGATTTTTTCTGATGTTGAAGATTCAGAGAGTGTGTTTACAAATGAGGTGAAGATTATAAGTCATCTTATACATAGAAACCTTGTGAAATTCATGGGGTGGTGCCATGAGCAAGGGGAGTTGTTATTGGTTTTTGAGTACATGGTTAATGGAAGCCTTGACAATCATCTATTTGGGAAAAGAAGAAGTTTGATATGGGATGTGAGATACAAGATTGCGGTTGGTGTGGCAAGAGCACTTCATTATCTTCATGAAGATGCAGGGCAGTGTGTTCTTCATAGGGATATTAAGTCAGGTAATGTTTTGTTGGACACTGATTTTAATACTAAGATTAGTGACTTTGGGATAGCGAAATTGGTGGATCCAAGATTGAGGACTCAAAAGACAAAGGTGGTGGGGACATATGGGTACTTGGCTCCAGAATATATAAATGAAGGGAGGGTTAGCAAGGAATCAGATATGTATGGTTTTGGTGTTGTGGCTTTGGAAATAGCATGCGGAAGGAAGAGTTACATGCAGGATCAAGAGAAAAATCATGTGCCTTTGGGAAAATGGGTTTGGAAACATTACAAGGAAGGGAATATTTTGAGAGCTGCTGATAAGAGATTAAACATGGATTTTGATGTATATGAAATGAGATGCTTGCTCACTGTAGGACTATGGTGTACCCACCAAGATCATAAGAAAAGGCCAAAAGCACAACAGGTTATTAATGTTCTTAAAAATGAAGCACCATTGCCAATGCTTTGTATGTAACATGTTTTTGTGTAACTGTATTTTACATGATTGAACATTAATATATTTTATTAATGTAATCATGTAGTTTTTTTAATTAAATATGTTTTTAGTTTAATTTTTTTTAGTATTTTGTTTATAAACTAAAAAAAATTAAGAATTAAAATTAATTTAACTTATACTTATAGACTAAATAAAATCAGAATGGAGTGAATTCAGGGAATATATATGTTGAATGTTTTTTTATCAGCAGTCAATTTTATTATTATTGTTGTTGGATATTTTCCATAATGTGTTATTATATCCTTAGTATATATCTTATAGGGATACAACAACAACTTCACCGATCAATTGAATATTCCATGACAATGTAACCACGTTAAGCCATTGACAAAATTGTTGATCACCTTCAACATGCCAAATTGCCAAAAAAATCCTCAAATTATTCTTGTATGCACATGGCAGTGTGGTGGAGACCTAAAAGTCCATCAACATTTGTATATTAAAGGACTCAATAAATAGCATGCATATATCATTGGAATGAGACTCAGCTTCCTCTATTTTAACCCATAGCTACCATAGCCAATATTACTAAGCATTGGTAAGATTTAGACCGAACCTGCATATATAGAACTTGCTTTACTATGCAGAGAAAGTTGTCAACACATACCATTTTGCAAATTAAATAATATATTTGAGTTTAGCTTTGAACCAAACTCGAGATCAAAATTTTATGGAGTTCATCAATGGTATAAAATAAAAAACGATATTGTTTACCAAATTGATCATGCATGCAACCACATGCCATGATAACATCATCTCTTCTTATTTTCTTTTCGGCTAAATCTCATTTTTCAGTATTGTGGACATTTTTTATCTTTTCTTAAGTTTTAAAATTTTTATTTCCATTTTTTATATTTAAAAAAAATATCATTTTATCATTTAAATATTTTCCCATGAAATATGTTAAATTCATATTAATATTGTTTTTAAATTTTAAATAATTAATATAAAATAGTAACAACCTTTACCCCCGACTATGTGCTGTAAAAAATTGAGAAAGTCGCGTGATGACAAGTAGTATCGTGGAATTCATTTACTGTATTTTAATTTTAATGATGTCTAAAAGCTGTTATTATTTTAAATTAATCATTTTAAAAATTATGTTATCAATAGTATTATGAAAAATTATTTTAAAAAAAATATATTTAAAAGATTAAAATGATATATTTTAAAAATCTAAAATTTATTTTTTAAAACTTCATTAAAAGAAATAAAAAAAATATAAATTTAAACATATGAAAATGTATTGTGTAACACTTAGTAAAGGAATAAATTATAAAGGATATTTTAAGCACTGTCTAGTATAAAAATCCCAAGGAAAAGTAAAGGGTATAGGAAGAAAAGGCCTAATGGGAAGACTACTAAAAACTCAGTCCAACCTTAAAAACATGTACCTATTTCTTGTAATTTAGGTATAATGGTCCAACCCAATAATAGGGCCCATAGCAATAGCTTGGGACTTGAAAAAACCAAGTCCAATCGAATTGATCCAAACCATTTTTTAAAAAATTAAATTGTTTTGGAGAAAAATCCAAACTCAACTATTTTATTAAAAATGGTTAAGTTAATCTAACGTGATATGCATTAAACGTGAAATATAATGATAAAATATATATTAGTATTATAAATTAAAATTTCTAATTTAGGTAGTGAAACTCTTATTATTCTAATTTTCTTAATTAGAAATTTTTAACACTTTTTTCTCTTCTTGAAAGGTTCATTTTAAAATATCTTCTTGATAATCACAGAAAACATTTCTATACTTGATTTTCGTAATTTCTTTCTGATAGTAAATCATATACTATGCGCACAAAGAAAACCCATTCCTAAAATTGAGATATATTTTTGCTCATTCTTTAATGCGAAATTTCTTTTATTTGATATATATTTTCCTTACGTGAATGTATTCATCTTACTGTCATTTCTTCTTCAAATTTTTCATTTATTCATCTTTACTATCATATTTTCTCAAAATCTTTGTCTTTGTCATTTTTAAACAAATTTGGTTTTATTTTTTAAACGGATTTTTATTTTTGACAAAGATTTTCTTAAACTATCATATTTTTAATTTTATTTTTATTTATTTATTAACAAGGATTAGACACGGAACTAGAGACGGAATTCTAATTCATTTAGACAATGACAAATTTTGTGTCTAATTTTGTCTTTAACTTGGCGTGAAAAAAAACATTATGCATCAAAAATATTAGTTTTAAAACATATTAGACATGAAATTAAACACAGAAGCTTTTCTTAGTTAGACACGAAGGTAATTTCGTCTCTAATTCTTGTTTCACTTATAGTGTAACTAAGGTTGTTTAGTGAAGTTATATCTTTGTTAAAATATTTCTTTCATCTATGAAAACTTGCGTATATGTTACTAGACGATTCTTTTCAAGAAAAGAAAAAACTTGTAAAAAATGTTTTTACAACACAATTCAATCCATTGTTGTGTTTTTATATTTACAGAGACACTTTCTGAATCTAGGCTTGGCAGAAGTATCATCTTCTTCTAAATTTTCTTTTCCTTTGGCGAATAACTTGATCTAACTAGTACAAACATTGTCCAAAGAAATGTAGAATTGAGTGTTGGAGTGAGCTAAGTAGGAGAATTGAGACCTAATGAACTCAAGGACTTTTCAATCTTCATGCTCAACCTTTTGTCTGATGGTGTGTCATGAATTTTGACGTTCTATGATCTCTCTTTTGTAGACATTGAAAAAGTTTTCAAAAGCTAGATCGCAATCCACATGGGTGGCATGAAGGAAATTCTAAAAAGATTCATACATCTAGACGTAAGTGATGAATTGAGTAAAGTCCTGAGCAATGAGGCCTGATACAAGGAAGAACAACCCCAAGTGTGCACCCCAGAGCAATGTACTTACTCTTGTTTGGGAATAGAGAAAGGAATCTAATTATACTTATCCTTAGCTTCCAAATACCATAACTTGGTGCCTGTTGGAAATCAATAGCTCCATGCTTCAGAATCAATGAAGGAATACCATGGAATATTCTTATTTAGGAGCAACCCAAGGTCTTGGGACAAACTCAAGAATTTAAGGGTTATAGGTCAAGGCAGAAATTTCAAGATCTAGATGAACAAATCAACCTAAGTATAACTCTTGAATGAGAGTTATCGACACATGGTTTTCAGGGAGAATTTGTCCGATAATTGATTCTAAGCAAGCCAAAATAGTGTTTAAATGTGTTAAATTACAATATCGCGCCGTAGAACTCTTTGATGGTTTGCTTAAGTGTTTTAGGGCATAAGAAAAGCAACAAATGGAAGAGAAGTCATAATAAAAAGTAGCTTGCGCAACTTACTACGCAGCTCACGTGACCTAAGGCCTCAGATATCTCAAGATTCTTCTCTGCGAATGTAGCTCGCCCGACTTGCTACATAGCTCATGTGAGTTGAGCCTCCAATGTTGTTGTGTTGCTCTCTTGATGCGCAGCTTGAGCGAATTACATCTCAGCTAGTGCTAGCTGAATCTTCAAGTCTAAGCCCAACATACTAATTATAAAAGGAGAACCTATTCACAAAGCTAATAATGGGGAGATAGATAGAGAAATCCATAGAACGATAGCAGGCATAGGCGAGAGAGAAGAGCAAGGTTCGACTCAGATTCTTCATTCCTTTTTGGAGAAATTAATTGTGTATGTATTTTTCTTCTTTTAATTATTCTTGTATTGTGATATTGATTATCATGAACTAAATCCTTCTTTGATTGGGAGAACAATGTAACCCTAATTTATTCTAATATAAATCTTGATGTTATTCAGTTATATGATTGCAAGTTCTTTCTTCTAAACTAAATGTTTTTCACTAATTGTCACTAGTGAATTAAATTTAAAACTAAGGGGACTTTGAGAAAAGAAACTTAGGTGGCACTGGAGAAATAATCATCACTTAGTTAAAGTCTTCAAGATAAGTGTAAAATACAAATACACAAGAAGGGGGTTTAATTATGTTTTAATTATTAAATTTCTTTCAGACAATGCGATTTGCATCTATTAAAAAAAATTTGATCAGACGCAAAATGGGTTCAGTCTTATAAACTTGATTTTAACAAATATCTTAGTTCAAGTAATTATCCTCAGTTAGTAAGCAGATAAAAATGATGAAAGCTATAATATTTTTATATTGATTCGTCTAGTCAAGACTATGTCCAGTTACCTAACAACTTGCTGAGGTTCCATTAAGAGTATTCTTTAAACACATCCACTCTTGGCTAAATATAGATATTCTTTGGATACAGTCTTCTCAAGTTAAGCCAATATTCTTTGATCTCACTTCTATAGGCTAAACCAGTATTTTTTGAACTCAGACGCTAAACCAGGTATTCTTTCAGGCTCGTCAGGCTACAAAAACCGCAACAGTGTTTTATAGTTAAGGTCAAAGAAATAATCCTCTACGTGGAGAGGAATTTGACAATGAGTTCTATTTTAAGTTCATGGCGAGCGAACTTTTGCTTGAGAGTTTGAGCGAGAGTTGAATATTATATCTTTGTAGTGCAGTTCGCCAACTTCAACTCGTTGTGATGAAGTCTTTTTATAGACAGCTCCGTGAAGTATCCGTTAGACTGAAGATTTGAATGTTAGTCCTTTATCTTGGGTACTTCAACATCTGGCAAAGTGAGCAATCAGAACATTTAATGCAAAGTCAGCGGATGTCAGCGTGAGATCGGGCTTTGACTGATTTGTTCAGGAATTTCACAGAAACGTGCAACTGTTTTTCATGTTGCAGAGGTTTTCTTCAAAGTCTCTTTCCACCTTTATAAGCTTCTGAGTAACAACTTGTTTTGATTTAAGGCACATGTTACTCAACTTCTAAACTTCATTAACTTGATAGAAGAATGAACAAATAGAAGACTTGTGTGTTGAATTCATTTATCTGTTTTTTATCTTCGTCTTCAACTTCAGTTTTCATATATTCACTATTGGGCACATGACTTGAAGTTGGGACAAACTCTCTTCTTAATCTTTGAAGGTTCTTTCATCTGATGAGGTTGCCTTAAAGCATGATGACTTGAACACTTCATCTTGTGTGTTTGTACTTGAGGGTGCATCCATCGTCTATGCTCATAATGATTTGTCTAATCATTCTTCAGTCTGCATCTGATACCTCTTCAGTCTGATCATTCTTTCATCTGCATTTGATGCCTCTTCAGTCTGATAATTCTTCTGTCTGCATCTTATGTCTCTTCAGTCTATTATGTAATTATCAAAATTAAGATGATAAGTCATTTTGACTTAACAATAAGAGTAGAAGGTGGTATAAACATATAACCTCATGGTTATCTTAGATTCACGAATCATAAATCCTAATTGGCCTAGTTTAACTTATAAAATTAATTAATCGGGTCAATCTAGGCAGCATGATCGATCATGAAAGGGAAGTTTACGATAATAGGAATCTAATTCATCTAATAATATAATTTAAATAACAAGGGAAGGATATTAGGAGAATTAGTGGTGAAATCGGTATCTAATCACTTTATTAATTTGAATTAAAAACAAATTTTAAAATTCAATTATCTTCCGTTTAAACAGTTGCTTTAAAAACTACAGTGAAAAAATATAATTGATATAATTTGATCGTTTGTCCTCGTAGAAACAATAATTCGTGGATTCTAAATACTTATTATTTGACGACTGTGATATACTTGCTACAGCTCGTGCAAGAGTATTTCTTGCCCTCGCACATAATTCACTTCATGTTTTTGGCGTCGTTGTTAGGGACACACCAATTAAATCTGTGAATTATATTAATGACTACTTCCTTTTCCTTCTCTCTTTCTTACTCTTTCTCTTTCTCTTTTTCTTTTCTTTTTTGCATTCTCTGCATTGCATTTTCATAACCTGCATACTAGCTCTGGTCTACTCATATCTTTTTCGTAATATTTTCACTTGATCGGCTGAAATTGTTTTGCATATATTCGTGGAAGTGCAAAGCACCAGAGTTAGACCTAATCCTGAAATTAAGAAGACAGCTTGTTCAATCTCTAAAACAACTAATAAAGCCAAAACTTGCACCCAACAACAACCTAACCCTTCAAATATACCGAACAACAGCAACATGAACTCTCCTCCACCTTAAAGGACTCTTGCACAATATTTTGAAGAGGATCTAAAAATCGGCTCACCCATTGTTCTACTTCCTAGCATTGATCATGAGAGGTGACTTCACCTTGCAAATTACCTCACCCAGAACTAGCAATTACATGACCTCTTACATGAAAATGCAACAGAGCACGTGAGAAGCTTCATATTTAATTGTGAGCATCTTATCGGAACTACAGACCAGGAGACAACCTGGCTTAGGTACTTCCTTTACACACTACCAAGTACGGACTTTCACTGCTTGGGCTGAACTAGAGTCTCAATTCCTCCGCCAGGGATGATAGTTCGATTCATGCTTTCTTGCCACATGATGTATTTCTAACGAGACAGTGGATTAAGCTATGAACCTTCCGACATTTGAAGAAATTAGCTCATTGATGAATCTTTAAATTTTGGCAACTTAATATAATTAAAAAAAATCGTAAAGGTCTAAACCTGTCTGTTATGTGGGCTATACTCCGATGGCTACGTAATATGAATTCTGCAAATGCTGGCCCGTAATTATTAATTGTTGGTTCTGCTAAAGAAGTTTCATAAGCAAACGATTGTTGTTGACATGGTTGTTCTACCTTCTATGTCTAGAAGACTTGTCCTTCTTAAAAATCAACATCTTGTTGTATTTTTAAATAGTAAGTTGCACTGCTGAGTTACCTGTCCACACATTATGATTCACAGTGTCATGAGATTATGAATGCTAGTTTAGAGGGTTCATAGCGCGTAGCATGACTAATTTGTCTTGTACTAGCGATGGGATACTTATAAATGTGAAATGGCACATGAATGTAGAAATATCAGTTCAGTTTAGGTTGCGAGGCGTGCTGTCCCTATTCTGTCTGATGAATATTTCTTTTTATTTATTAATGAACAATAATATTGTTTGATGTATTGTATTTTGAGAATAAAAAATTACATTGTAAATATATTAATACTCAATCATATAAAGAGCTGTATTTATACCACATGAGAAAATACTATTTTAAGGAAAACATACATTTATAAAACACACAAAACACACATAATGAAAAACATACATTAATATCATTTACGGTGCATAAAATTTATATATTTAATATATATATTCATTAATGTGATTCAATGACTTATTTTATTTAATTAAATTATACTTTATTATTAATGTTATTTTTTTAATATAGTTCATCTAGGTTTAAGCTGCTAATCGGAAAAAATTGATACTAAAAATAAGATTAAGATAAAAAAAATTAGATAAATAATTTAAAAATTAAAATATTTTCTAAAAGATAATAATTTTTTGAAAATAATTATTTTTACTAGAAATGTCATAAATTTTTAATATATATTATTTTCAAATTATTTTGAGCTAACAAAAAATATTTTAAAATAAAAACATGGTCAAGAGAGAAGAGTGATTTACACCGCTAATTGACATTACATAACCCTCGAAAAATAAAAAAACTTATCTAACAAATATATAATTATTAATAAAAAAAAGGTTTAAAAATTTCACATGATCATTTTCTTAACTTAATTTTTTTTTTGTTAAGATGAAACTAGTACTATAAATTTATTAATCGGATATGAAAATTCTTAATCATTCATAATATAAAATTTAATATTTGTTGGTTCAACGTATTTTGTTGAATCTAAATTAAAGGACCTGTTTGTTTGATTCCTTAAAAATGACATGTTGTTAGTTTAATCCATAATTTAGAAAACCATAATTTAGAAAATAAAGTAAAAGTAATTACCTAAATTTAAAAATTAAAATAATAATAAATATTTTTTAAAAAATATTTTATTATTTCTTTTTTTCTTTTAGAAATTAAATTATGCCTTGTTTATCGCCCCTGGTGGACCCAAACCAGTTTGGTGAACTATGTTGATTTTTCTTGTGCAGACTTTCGGTTCAATTATAATAAATAAATAAAGTAAACGGCGGCTTTTAATTATTATGACATTTTTTTTTTTATGAATGAGACATCATTTTTAATAGCTACTTAGGAATGACACTATTTTAGGTAGCTACAAGATGGAAGACATTATGTTTAATAAATAAAAATTTATCTACACAATTATAATAACCACATAAATAATCCGTTATAAAATATAAAAATGAAAAATTTTTATATAAATAAAATGTTAAAGAAAGAAATATTTATATATTTTATGAATGAGTTAATTTAGTTGTATATTTGATATATTTTTTTTTTACTGTTGCGAGAGATGTGTTCGTCAAGCTGATGCAATAGCCGACATCAATCTTAACAAATGGTGAGTTAGAAATTTACCTACAAAGAGCTAGGCTTGTACCTAACAGAAGATCGATACACATGTTCCTACACTTGCAACATCACCGATTCTCGATAATCATTACCTCTTCATTCTCATTCAGACATGCTACTCATCTACGACATATAATAGGGGATATTCCTTAAGAAATATTTCTGGTCTCTTTTACTCTCTTACACTGAGACACATCCATGTACTTCTGATAAAGACTGTTGCTCTCAGTCCAGCCACGTCAACTATCATCTCGTATTTAAGTCAGCACCTAGTCGTCGGTAGAAACAATTTTCGTAAAACATAAATTTGCTACTATCTTTTTCCAAGGAATGGGTGAGGGAATATGATAAAAGTTTGAGAATATTTAAGAAGAGACATGTTATTCTCTAATAATTTTCTTTATCTTTGCAGTTTGTTATTTTAGCTTTTGTGGTGAATGTAATTGGTTAACGTATAAACTTTCTAATGGTAGTAGAATAGTTGAATAACGAAAAAAAGAATAGCTAAGCTTTTATGTACCAGTGAAGTCTAGATAGACCAATAATAGTGGCAGATAACAAAGATACGCATTTTGTTGTGAAATAATGCTACAAAAGACAACGAAAACGGAGAATAGACACAAAGAGAATACGAACTGCTGGTGGTTAGGATTCGTCATTCGAAAAAGATGTAGAGAACAGATATTAGAGTTTACTGTGTGGAGAAGATGAAGATAGCAGTAATTAGGGCTTGCTCTTCAGCGAAGATGAAGACAACAGTGGTTAAGGCTTGAGAAGACAAAAAAGCGGTGTCAGAGAGAGCTCGGAATAAAAAGATTTTAGACCTTAGTATGTTTATTTTTTCTTTATTTTTTTTTTGGGATTTTAGGAGTTGAAAATCTTACTTAAATGACACCGTTTAACTTTTTGGCTAATAATGAGCAAAACACACCCTTTTGAGTCTTTACATTCTTATCCCGTTTTTCATCTCATATTTTTTTATTTTTTTATTTGAAAAATATAATTGGTAGTTGGTTAGTCCATATTCTCTATCTATTATTCTCTTATTATAGTCTGTTTTTTCATGTCTCTCTTACAATCATATAAAAATATTTAATATAAATAACTAGATAATTAATTATAATATAAAAAAAATATGTATGTATATAAAATATATATATATATATATATATATATATTATATTATATTATATTATATTATATTATATTATATTATATTATATGTGAGTAAGTTAGGTAATAACTAAAATATTTAAGGTTGCTTACATTAATTCTTTTATGGGTGTATGATCCGTAAACTTTAAAATACAAAATTAAATATCAAACAAACCTGGCCGCCGTGGAGCCCAATTCTCAGTTTTGGTCGAGGGATCATGTTTTATTCATGTGATTAAAAAATTAATTTTATTTTATTAATAATTACAATAACAATAAATTATCTTATTCAGATTATATATATATATATATATATATATATATATATATATTTCATATTTTATACGTTTTTATTTTTATATTTTATAATTTATTGTCGGCTTATTTACAGTTTTTTATTAAATATTTACTTTTCTCTTCGTATATTTTGTGAGCTATTTACGGTTTTTTATTAAATATTTTTCATAAAAAACTAAAATTATGATGGATCAATATAAACTAGTGCATTATTTGGGACACAACAAGAACAAGTCAAACTAGTTTCTCAATTCTCTGTATATAAACAACAAGCTCGATGCGTTGGGAACAACCATCCTCAGTTCAATCCCTCCTCTGAAAGCACGACTATCCACTTCTCTCAGCCCTTTCATTTTCAACACAAAGAAAGTGAGAAAAATGAAAACACTAAATTTCATAACAATCTTTGTGGTGGCGGTGCTGGTGCTGGCCATGAAAACAACAGAATCACTAAAATTCAACATAACAAACTTCGAAGACCCCGAAAGTGCAAAAAACATTGCATACATGGGAGACGGCAAAGCCGTAAACGGAACCATAGACCTCGTCATTTTCTACTACCTCTTCCGCGTTGGAAGAGCCGTTTACACACAACCTCTTCATCTCTGGGACTCATCTTCAGGTTTCGTAACGAACTTCTCCACGCGCTTCACTTTCACCATTGACAGAGCCAAAAACGGTACCTATGGCGACGGTTTCGTTTTCTACATCGCCCCTCGCGGCTACCAGGTTCCTCTTAACGCCGCCGGGGGCACTTTCGGTATTTTCAATGCCACCTCCAACCCCTTCATTCCCCATAACCACGTCCTTGCCGTTGAGTTTGACACTTTTAACGGAACAATTGATCCTCCAATGCAACATGTTGGCATAGATGATAATTCTCTTAAATCCGTTGCCTTTGCCAAGTTTGATATTGATAAAAACCTTGGTCGTAAATGTAACTGTTTGATAACTTATAATGCTTCCAACAAAACACTTTCGGTGTATTGGTCTTTCAATGGAACCGCTACGCCTCGTTCCAGTTCGAGTTCTTCACTTTCTTATCAAATTGATCTCATGGAGATTCTACCTGAGTGGGTGGATGTTGGGTTCTCTGCTGCAACAGGTGAGTATGTTGAGCAGAATGTTATTCACTCGTGGGAGTTCAGTTCAACGTTGAATTCTTCCACGAATAATGATTTGTTTAAGAAGCAAGGGAAGGGAAAAAAGAATGTTGCGTTGATAGTTGCGGTTATTTGCTCAACGTTTTTGGTTCTTATGGTTGTTAGTGTTGTAGCTTGGGTGATGATTACAAAGAAGAAGAGAAAGGGTAGGATTGATGATGAAGATAATGATCTCGATGTACTTGGAACCGATTTGGTTGCTAGGCCGTTTGATGTAGATAGGGAAACTATACCGAGAAGATTTGATTACAAGGAATTAGTTGAAGCCACTAATGGATTCGCGGATGATAGAAAGCTTGGAAGAGGAGCTTCTGGACAAGTTTACAAAGGCGTTTTGAGTTACTTAGGAAGGGTTGTTGCTGTGAAAAGGATAAACTTTGCTGACTTTGAAAATTCGGAGAGGGTTTTCATGAATGAGGTTAGGATCATAAGTCGTCTTATACATAGAAACTTGGTCCAATTCGTAGGGTGGTGCCACGAGCAAGGTGAGTTTTTGTTGGTTTTTGAGTACATGCCTAATGGAAGCCTCGACACTCATCTCTTTGGGGAGAAGAAAATTTTGGCATGGGATGTTAGGTACGTGTGTTAGATAATTCAAGTGGCTTTTTAGATTTTTGTAGTAATGCATGCTTCTTTTACTAATCTTGACATGAAAATAGGAACATATATACATGATTGAAAATACATGTATGTGGAAACATTCATTTAGTCTTGACATGAAACTAGGAACATACATGATTAAAAATGCATATGCAAACATGCAATTAGTCTTACTGATTTGTATACATATAGATTATCTTCGGTAAAATTAGTTGGAAAATGGAAAATGAATTAGTTAAGTTTAGAAAGCTAAGTTATTCAATTATGAAAAATAGAGTGATACGATGAAGTACATGATAAATGTAAAATAATAAAAATGGATGTATTTATGTAATATTTTCTTATAAATTTTAATTTTATTTTATTGATAAAAATATATTTTAATATATTTATAATTTTAATTTTTAAATTTTTTTGAATAATTATGTAAATTAATTATTTTAACTCTATTGTTTACTTGTAATTATTATATTTTTTATTTCACATATTTTATTCTTATATTATATCTTAAAATATTTTAATTTAAGTTTAACATCGTATCTTACTTGTTATATAGAATTATACTTTATTTGAAAATTATGTAAAAAAATGTTATGAATATCAAGTTTATGGTATTAAAACATTAAACACTATTATTCTCAATTCTCTTATCTTCTTTTGTAAATTTTCCTCAAAAGGTACAAGGTAGCGTTAGGTGTGGCGGTAGCACTTCATTATCTTCATGAGGATGCGGAGCAGTGTGTTCTTCATAGAGATATTAAGTCAGGTAATGTATTGTTGGACACAAATTTTAGCACCAAGCTCGGTGATTTTGGAATGTCAAAGTTAGTGGATCCATTGTTAAGGACTCAGAAGACAAGATTGGTAGGGACTTATGGGTACCTTGCCCCAGAATATATCAAAGAAGGTAGGGCTAGCAAAGAATCCGACATTTATAGTTTTGGGGTTGTGGCTCTTGAAATTGCATGCGGAAAGAGATATCAACAAGATGAGGAGTTTCATGTGCCTCTTGTGAATTGGGTGTGGCCATTTTACGTGGAAGGAAATATTCTAGACGTTGCTGATAAGAGACTGAGGAATGAGTTTAATGTGGATGAAATGAAAAGCTTGATCATTGTAGGGTTATGGTGTACTAACCCTAATTATAAGGAAAGGCCTAAGGCTTCAGAGGTAATAAAAGTTCTTCGGCTTGAAGCACCATTGCCTTTGCTTCCACCTAATATGCATGATCGTCCCATTTCTTCTCAAGAAGTGGCTGAACATTCCATTCAATCATTGCCCTTCACTAACAGCCTTCTGAATGTTGGACGATGATTTGTTAAGCTAGAGTTTGGTTTCATCTATTTTGAATAAGAGTTTGTGAAGCTGTGCTTCTTGTGTAGAGTTTGTTTTGTTTGATTTTATGATTTTGATTGTTGTTGTGAGAAAGTAGTTGCTGGAATATGATTTCCTTTTGAATAAGTGAAATGGTTGCTGGAAGATAATCTCTAACAACCATAATTGTATGTTTTGTTTAAATGTTGTTGTTTGAAGAAAAAGTTATGTCTTGTAGCTTGAAGATAGTTTTCTTTTGAATAAGAATTGAATATTGTTTGTTTCAATTAAAATTATCTGCTTTTATTTATTGATGTAAGCCTTTATTTACTTCACGATGTTAAAGTATGACTGTCATGTAATTATTCTCTGCAAAGAACATATATAATGCATTTATAAGATGGCCGTAAAATTAATCAAGGTTAAATTGTAGTTTTGTATGTAAAATTTAATCATATAATTATAAGTCTTGTATTTTTAATTGTATAATTTTAGTTTTTGTGTTATTTTTCATTTATAATTTTTCATTTTCTCATTTTTTAATTAATTTCTTGATTTTATTTTTCTTAAAAAAATTATAATTAAATTAGGGACCAAAATTACTGATTTTTAAAGATAATGCAATCAAAATTGCAAAATTAAAACGAAAGATCAAAATTACATATTAAAAATATTTTATAAGAATAAAAATTAAAAAATAAATGTCTAACATTACATGTTGAGAATAATAGGGATGACACAAAAATTATAATTTATCCTAAAATCAAATTACAATTTTTAAAGAGAAAATTAATATATATCAAAAATAATTCATCTTATATATGAGTTTAGTTAAAAACTTGAATTATGTGGAGATTATATGTCGTCTTATACTTTACTCTCAATTTTCATTTTAAAAACTAATCCATAAGATTAAATTAAATTCATAATTCATATTTCTAACATAATATTATAATTCACATTTCTAATATAATATTATAATTCATATTTCTAATATAATATTATAACTTAATTTTTATTTTATTGTTATTGAGTTTTGCATATAAATTATTGTTATTGAGTTTTGCATATATATTATTGTTGAGCTGATATTAAATCATCTTGTTGGTTTAATTTTCAAGTTCAAATGTCTGATTCTCAATAAATGAAAAACAATAATTCTCATTTTATAAATTAACTAAATCCATACTCACATTTAACTAGTTTAAACTCACACACAATACACATGATAGAAAGAATACATTCAATATTCCCAATTCGCAACAGTCTTAAGAATTAGTCGTCTACCTAGAATCAACGTGCATATTAATACATAGACTTAGACTTTTCCTTGCTATGAAATAATATTGCTCTTATTGGACTACTTTTAAACTTCCCTTTAACTAGACCACTTTCCTATACCCATGTTTATTATTTGTCACCATCACATGGTATGAAAGAAATATTATCAAAGGTCAATCTCATTAGTGAAAGATAAGAGAGAGGAGAGAATAGAATAAAATCTCTCATGTTAAAATAAAATTAAATTAACACATATTGAAAGCTGTGTCACTAGATATTTACAAATTTTTATCATATTCCAACTGGGTTTAACATATATTTTTTGTCTTTGTGTTAGAAAAACATAGTCTTTGTGTTTTTATCGTACACTCTTAGTTTCTTATATCTTAATTGCATTTCAATGTTATTACTTTTATTAATTTTTCCGTTATTTGATGTGACATTTTTTTTAAATAACATCTAATCGCTTAAATAATTATATACAAGAATGACATATCGTAGAATAATTAAGGAACTTAACGGTTGAACTAAAATTAAAAAGTCAATCATTAAATACAGACAATAAAATAAGTGAGCAAGTAACTCTTAAATCTTGAAAAATATAAAAGATAAAAAGATATTGAAATTTAAAGTAAATTATCTTTTTTAAATAGTTTTCAAATTTTTTTTAGATTAATTCAAGAAATTTAAAATTACATTTGCAAATTAAAAATTACAAAATCATAGCTGTGAAATAATGGACATATAAGTATTATGTTAATTTAGAATGAAAAAATGGTATGTTTAAGTATCTATATTTGTTTAAATTGTTGTAAAGGATGAGAATATTATTAAGAAAAATAGGTGTTGAAAAATCTTTGTTCAAACTATATATGCAACCTTGATGATATTGTTTATATATATAAAGTTATTATTAGAAAATCTCCTACAATTATTTAAACAAAATAACATGAACTGTTATTTAAATGTTCCAAGAAATTTTATTTATGAATTTTTGTGAAAGAAATAAAAAGCATGAACTATCTATGATTTGACACTTCAACTTGCAACAAAAATTGAAATGGTTAATTTTTTCTTTAAAAAAAGTATACTTCAATTAATGATAATATATATGTTTCATTTAATTTATTTTAAAAGTTTAGAAAAATAAATTCTTATTTCATTAAAATTATGTTAAATTTTTTGAATAATATTAATTTTATTTTTCATTTATTTTTACTTCATGTATTATAAATTTATTATGATCACTTTATAATGATTCAAACACAGAGATCAATAATATTCTTTGATCTTACTGCATCACATGCAATTCTCTTATTTACCTCAGGCAAGATCTTGGCTGCATTATTGAATTTTTTATATAGTCGTTGATTAAATATTTAAATCTTACAATACATAAGCCTGATTTAATTAAAAATTAAGTCAATAACATTTGTTTAAGCTTTTGGTTAGGGGCTATAAGTCATCCTCTTATACACGCTGATTTACATTAATGACTTTGCTAATATATTGTGTAACATTATCTATCATGATTCTGCCGGAATAAATAATAATATTAAACTTAATTTTAATTAACTTTCTATTAAAAAAATACATACCTTGAAAGGATATATTTTAAATAAGAGATACCTTATTATAAAAAAAAATTAACATAAAAATTAATAGTTTTTGTTTTATCATCTTCGTGAATTTAAAAATATTAAAAAATGAACTAATGAGATGAAAGATCTGGCTAAGTACTTAAAAGATACATAATCTTATCACATATAACTTACACTTTATGTAAAGCACACCATAGCTATAACATATTTAATGTGTGTTTCGCTTACTTAAAAATCATAATTAAATTTGAATTTAAATACAATATTTAAAATACGAAGGACTTGACTCTAAAACAAAAGATACGGATACAAAACTGTAAAGTACAAAAACACACAAGAAGGGGGGTTGAATTGTGTAGACTGTTTTTAAAACTTTTTCTCTAAGACGATGTATTTGCGTCTGTTATTTTCAAAGCTTGATCAGACGTAAGATTGTTTTCTTCTTTAAGGTTGATTTTATTATCAAACTATTCAAGTTATTATCCCTGTTAGTTAACAGATAAAACAATAGAGAAGACAACAATAGTTTTATACTGGTTCGTCTGATCAAGACTACATCCAGTTCCCCAGCAACACGTTAAGGTTCCACTATGAGTATTCTTTGAACCCAGCCACTCCTGGCTAAATACAGATATTATTTGAACACAGCCTTCTCAGGCTAACCCAGTATTCTTTGAACCCAGCCTCTGCAGGCTAAACAGGGTATTCTTTGAACACAGCCTCCACAGGCTAAAACAGAGGTATTCTTTGAAACACAGCCTCCTCAGGCTAAAACAGAGGTATTCTTTGAAACACAACCTCCTCAGGCTAAGAGCACCACAACAGTGGATTTAGGAAGATGAAAGAATAAGTTTATCCTCTACGCAGAGAGGGGTTTTACAATGAGATCTATTCTAAGTTCAGGGCGAGTGAACTTTGCTTGAGAGCTTGAAGCTTGGATATAATTTCTTTGTTATGCAATTCGCCAACTGATTCTTGAAGCTGTGAAGTCCTTTTATAGGCATCTTCTTCAAATAGCCGTTAGACTCATTTGAATGCCGTTGAGAGTCGTTGAGAAATCTTCTTGAGAGCTTTCCAAAAAGGTTGTCAGTTGTACTTGATTGATTGATAAGAGTCGCAGAGATGTGACAAAAGGTGAAGACCTTTTTGACTTTGGTGTGTAAGCTCGAATCTCTATACTGATCTTGGATGCTTCTCATGATTGCTTCTTTAGATTTGAAATCTTGGCGCGAATGACTCAACTGAACTTCATTTAAACGAGGTAGACGAATGAATAAATAAATGGGTTGTGAGTTGAATTCATTCGTCTGTCTCCTTTCGTCTGTTCCTTCGGTCTGTGTGTGCTTCAGTCTGTGCTCTTCAGTCTGATGCTTCAGTCTGTGCTCTTCAGTCTGATGCTTCAGTCTGATGCTTCTTCAGTCTGATGCCTCTTAAGTCTGATGCTTCAGTCTGTGCTCTTCCGTCTGATGCTTCAGTCTGAGCTCTTCCGTCTGATGCTTCAGTCTGAGCTGTTCCGTCTGATGCTTTAGTCTGAGCTCTTTCGTCTACAGGCACAACAGACTGTTCTGTAATTATCAAAACTAAGATGCTAAATCATCTTGACTTAACAATCTCCCCCTTTTTGATGATTACAGACCACACTAGCAGATCCTTGATCTTCTACTTGGGACATAGCAAAAAGGATGTATCAGAGTTAGAGAGATGATCTTTGTCAGACTAAACTTGAAAGAGTAATAGATCAAAATCTCCCCTCAACTTGTTCTTCATCCTCTTTTCTTCTTCTGCATCTGAACTTCCTTTCAGATTGAGCACTTGTATTATGCTCCCCATCAGCTTCTGATATAATTTTTTTTTTTATATTTTGTTCCCCCTCAGCTTTTGCATCTTTCTTTTTCTTCTTCTCCCTGGGCTGTACACATTTTTTATTATTTCTTCAATCCTTTTTTTTTTATTCTTATTTCTCTCTCATCTTTATTTCTCATTTCTCTCCCCCTTGGGCTGCAATCATCAAAAACATCTTTTCTTAAATCTTTTGCATCCTCTGGGTTTTCCACGGAGGCTTCCAAGGCTTTCTTATCTCTCATTACCTTCTTTCTTCTGATGAGATGTATCTAAGAAAAACGTGACTCTTGCTTTAAAAAGCTAGACATGTGTAAAACATTAAAGAGCTTTGTCTTGTACACTCAACAAAGATGTTAGAAGATAACATGACGTTACGTCTGTTGAAGAGTCAGATAGACTATTTCAACTAATGATCAGACGCAGCGTTTCGTCTATAGACGATAAGGATAGACAAAAGAAATTTAAACAGATAAGAAAACTTATTCAGATGAGACAATTATTTCTAAGTTTTCAAAAAAGATTTGTTTAAATTCTTTGTAACAGAGTTTGAATCATTGAAAAGCATTTTGAATAAATTAATATCAAAGGTCCTTTTTTTTTATTTTTTTATTGGATGTACACATGAGCAACTCACCTTGCTTAAAACATTATTTCAAGCTCCATTCAATATATATTTGAATGCACTTCTTCAATGCACTTGGGTTCAATTTTTCTTGACACCAAAGCACGTTCAGAAAGGTTTCTAAAATTCGACCTGTTTGCATTTGTTGAAAAATTTACTTCTTCCATCTGAATTGGTGAATCTGTCTTCTCACGACCCATAGATGGTAGATCTCTTACATGATCTGTTGTTTTGGAACAAGGACATGTTGATGATCACATATTGCATGTATCCATTGTTCAGATTGTACTATCTTTATACATTCTCTCTTTCTATCTGCAACAAAAAATTATTTTTGATCTTGGTACCCAGATTTTCTTGGGTCCAATTTTGTTAGTTGTAAGGTTAAATACATCATAGGTTCTTGAATAACCTTGATCAAGTTTTTTGAGACCTGTTAAAAAAACGCTTCTACATACAGACGAATGAATTTGTGATTTTCTTTTGTCTGTCACATGATTATAACCAAGTTCACTCTTGTTAAGAGGAGATCTTCCATATTTTAAAGTTTTTTTTTTTCGAGCTTGGAAGAACTCAAGGTGAACTTGTTTAAATCTTTCTTTAAGAGTTCATTTTCTTCTTTTAAATATTCAAATCTAAGAAGAAGATGACTCTTTTCAGTATCAGACGAAGAGGATGATTCATCTGATATGTTTTTCTCAGATAACTGGACATTTACAGCTTTCAGATTTTCAATTTCTTCTAAAGCCTTTTTGAGCTTAGATTTGCAATTTATATATTCTTGAGCTATAAAATGTGAGTTAGCGAGAAGAACATCATATGACATGTCCTTATAGTCTGACTCTGAATCTGAATCTGAAGAAGATGATGATGAACTAAATATATTTAAAATATTTACCTCAGATGATAGTATGTCTCTTGCCATGAGACAAATATTTGCATTCTTTTCTTCAGATGATTCATCTGAGCTTTCGTCATCGAGATCATCCCAAGAAGCTTGTTTCTTCTTTCTTCTAATCTTTTTGGGATTCTTCTTCTTCATCAATCTTTTGAATCTTCTTGCTATCAAGGAGATTTCTTCTTCAGAGGAATCTTCAGAGTATGTTGATTCTGCTTTCTTCATACTTGACTCTTCTCCATCAAGCTCATCAATGTTGGATAGAGCAATAAGCTCTTGAATTTTCAGCTTCCCCCTTTTACACAAATGAACTTCATGCACTCTCAGCGCTCCAATGAGTTCATCCAGAGTAAGCGTCTTCATATTTCTCCCAACAGATATAGCAGTGGACATAGCTTCCCATGGTGCAGGTAAGCTGTCCAAAATCTTCATGTTGTTTTGGGCTCTTGAAAAAGTAATTTCCAATGCAGCTAGCCCATTCAGAATAGTTTGGAATCTTCCAAACATTCTGTCTATAGATTCTTCTCTTTCCATGGAGAACATTTCGTATTCTCTTTGAAGGGTGGCAGCTTTCCTAAGTCTGACATCTTTAGTTCCTTCATAAGAGATCTTCAACGCATCTCAAAGCTCTTTGGATGTTTTGTAGGCACAGAATCTGTTATATTCTGTCCTAGAAAGAGCACACATTATGGCATAACGTGCCTTGTTGTTGAGCTCTGCGATTGTATATTCTTCATTTCCCCACTCTGATTCAGGCTTGGTCAAGGGAATGTCTCCTTCTGTTATGATCTTCCAAAGTCTATATTTTGTAGACTTTATATACATCTTCATCCGTCTGCCTTGAAGGGTAATCATTTCCGAGAAAGCCGGAGGAGTGTTCATGGAGGAGCCTTCGCAATGAGCATCGTCTGGGAGTTCGCCATCCCGGATCTTTTCCTCTAGCAGCTGTTAAGCGCTCAACCCTTAGAGGTTGAGCTCTGATACCAAACTGTAAAGTACAAAAACACACAAGAAGGGGGGGTTGAATTGTGTAGACTGTTTTTAAAAATTTTTCTCTAAGACGATGCGTTTGTGTCTGTTGTTTTCAAAGCTTGATCAGACGCAAGATTGTTTTCTTCTTTAAGGTTGATTTTATTATCAAACTATTCAAGTTATTATCCATGTTAGTTAACAGATAAAACAATAGAGAAGACAACAATAGTTTTATACTGGTTCGTCTGATCAAGACTACATCCAGTTCCCCAGCAACACGCTAAGGTTCCACTATGAGTATTCTTTGAACCCAGCCACTCCCCGGCTAAATACGATATTATTTGAACACAACCTTCTCAAAGCTAACCTAGTATTCTTTGAACCCAAATCTACAAAGCAAACAGAGTATTCTTTGAACACAGCCTCCACAGGCTAAAACAGAGGTATTCTTTGAAACACAGCCTCCTCAGGCTAAAACAGAGGTATTCTTTGAAACACAGCCTCCTTAGGCTAAGAGCACCACAACAGTGGATTTAGGAAGATGAAAGAATAAGTTTATCCTCTACGCAGAGAGGGGTTTTACAATGAGATCTATTCTAAGTTCAGGGCGAGTGAACTTTGCTTGAGAGCTTGAAGCTTGGATATAATTTCTTTGTTATGCAATTCGCCAACTGATTCTTGAAGCTGTGAAGTCCTTTTATAGGCATCTTCTTCAAATAGCCGTTAGACTCATTTGAATGTCGTTGAGAGTCGTTGAGAAATCTTCTTGAGAGCTTTCCAAAAAGGTTGTCAGTTGTACTTGATTGATTGATAAGAGTCGCAGAGATGTGACAAAAGGTGAAGACCTTTTTGACTTTGGTGTGTAAGCTCGAATCTCTATACTGATCTTGGATGCTTCTCATGATTGCTTCTTTAGATTTGAAATCTTGGCGCGAATGACTCAACTGAACTTCATTTAAACGAGGTAGACGAATGAATAAATAAATGGGTTGTGAGTTGAATTCATTCGTCTGTCTCCTTTCGTCTGTTCCTTCTATCATGTGTGCTTGATCTCAGGCTCTTGATCCGATGCTTGATCTGTGCTCTTCAATCTGATGCTTGATCCTGATGCTTCTTGATCCGATGCATCTTTAGTCCGATGCTTGATCATTTCTTGATCGATGCTTGATCAAAGCTCTTCCGTCGATGCTTGATTTGAGCTCTTCCGTCGATGCTTGATCATCGAGCTCTTTTCGTCTACAACTGTAATTCAGATCGTTACGTAATTATCAAAACTAAGATACTAAATCATCTTGACTTAACAAAAACTTATATTAAATTAAATGTGTCAGATATTATAAAGTAAGTTATATATAAAATTTATTTATAAATAAAATTTTTAATTCAAAGATTGTCTATATTATATCAGATATAATATAATGAATTTTTTTTAATTTAGTATTATTTATATTGATAATATTTGTTTGAATTGTTTTGGATAATTAATTTGAATTTAACATATTGAAAATATCAGAAAATTATTAGACTATCAAAACAATTTTTGATGATCGGTGATCTCTGAAGCGGTTTTAAATAGTTTCTAATCATTACCACATAACCTTATACAATTATTTACTAAATTAACACGTAATAGAGTATAAATATTTCTTTAAAAAATAACATTAATACAGGTTCTGAATTCGTTAATTCAATAATGGTTAAAAAAAAATAACCTATAACGTGTAACACGTGTTCAACTATTATAAAATACGATAATAATTATTCACACATTTATAGAAAATAAAAGTACACGGAGGAAATATGCAGGAGTTTCAGTCCACTCTTAAGATAATTCTTGAAGATTCCTCTTACAACAATCTTGATCTTCCGTTTCTCCTTCCTCTATTAACACGTGTTCAACTATTATAAAATACGATAATAATTATTCACACATTTATAGAAAATAAAAGTACACGGAGGAAATATGCAGGAGTTTCAGTCCACTCTTGAGATAATTCTTGAAGATTCCTCTCACAACAATCTTGATCTTCCGTTTCTCCTTCCTCTATTTTCTTCCTACCTTTTCTTTTTCTAAAGTCAATTAGAGTGTCCTTGTTCTAAATTATCTGCCATATGTTTGTTAGATTATTAATGGATTTTTGTTCATTCATTTCAACTTTTTGATTAATTGTTATTTGAATTTTATCTTTAATAATTTAATTATTTTATCTTATTTCTAAATAACGGGATGTTACGAGATTTATTAAAAGAAAAAATTTACTATTCATATAAATTACTAATATTTTATTTAAGACTTGTCAGAAGATAGAAATTTTTGTTAATATGAAATACTAATATTTTATTTCAAAGTTTAAAAAATTGTCATTTATTCAAAGAGTTCGTGAAACTCATAATTAAATTATCTAAAGAATTTTTTTTAATAATTTGTAGTGTAATTATTTATTTTTATATTAATATTATTATCAGTTTTTTAACAACATTTTATAGAACATTATATCTTAAAACTTTTACCATTTATTTACAAATTTTTTCCCAAAACTAACATAATCTTAAAAATTGTATCCTTTTATTAAATTTTCGCCAAATTACGAGTTCATCAAACTATTATTAACGTCCCCAAATTTCAGGAACAAAATTTATGATATTATATAACTTTGAAAGGAAAAAAAATACTGCAATTAAGTCTAAATAAACCATGTTGTGTTCCTTGGATGTTTTCAGCACTTGAAAACTTTTGTCCTTTCATCCTTAACCTTCCACTAGACATCAAATAAACATAGAACGCGTTTTATAAATTATAAAATAATCGAAATGATTCGACAACTACGTACAATATATTACCTCTTAGTTTAACTTACATTTTATATAAGCATTCAATTTTATATGGTTTCCATGTAAAATAAATTAAGGGAAACGTACAAGTATAATTTATTTTTTTTTGTAAACAATAGGTATCAATGGCGTAAGAGTACAATAAATAAAATGATCAAATTTTGCCAAACAAAATTAAGTAAGGCATTAAGAAAGGTCAATGAAATTTATATTGTTCAATTATTTGCTTTGGAATTCTTTGGAGGATGGGCGGTGGTTTTATGTTCAGATGCCTATCATGTTTTTCTTAATAATGGCATATGACTATATATATATATATATATATATATATATATATATATATATATTATTGAATATTTTTTGGTGTGTTTGATGCATGAATAGTTGCAGAGAGATTCTGTGTCTGTTGCTATGAATAAGAGGATTAATTGAGGAGACGGTGTCACAAAGGAATCTATCAGCAGCCTAGCAATTCATCGGTTTAGTTCTCATATTTATAAGTAAATTTTTTCGGAAATAATAGGTTTCAAAAATTGAGGCATGGAGACTTGATTTATCGTAAATAAAATTAAATACTATCTTTGAATTATCTTGATTTCAAATATTTAAATAAGATACATAAGATACGAAGTTAATTCGTAAAATTTCACATATAGAATGTTAATTATATTTATAATAACTATACATCCTGCAAATTATAAGAATATATTTATTTTTGAAAAAATATATATTTAATTTTAAAAATTATAAAATTGATTTGGTTAATACTAGGTTGGCCACTAAGTAATTTCTTACTTATTTTTCAAAAATATTTTATTTCATTCAACGAGAGTAAGTTGAAAAAGAAAAGACATCCATGTGATTCGTACATAATTAAAGGTACACGACAGTCCATATCAACCTTCGTTAAATTCTTAGAAATTGACTTAGTACCATGTAGTAGTTCTGTTTTAATATGGGATGTGTCCGAGATTTTGTAAATACATATAGTGATGCATGTTGTGGCACAGTCATGTCTTCATTTTATAGTCAAATTTATTTATTTTTTGTAATAGATGAAAATGCGACATTTGAATATTTGAATTGAAGACATTACTTATTATCCCACAAAATGATGTCATTCATATATATGCAACCGATGAAAACAATGTCTTCCAAAATTCTCCGCAACAAGGACTAATATAGAATAATCAAATAATGACATACGGGTGACAGGGATACTTGTTTTTAAATTAAATGATATAGATTTAAATATAAAATAAATCAAATTGATGGTTTATCTATTCTCTATATCGACTACAATTCGATCAGTCAGATAAAACAAAATAAGGTATGTGTGATAAGTACTTTATTTTATTTTAACTTTAAGAAGTACTTCATGGTACGCCACCAGGTATGTATATGACTTGTTCAGTGGAAAAAACATTTGGTAGACAACTGTAATACGCAGACAACCAGATAACTAGTTATAAAATGTGAAGAGAGAGAAATATGTATACGTATAAAGTGTGAAGAGAGATAAATATGTAGATATTCTGTGAGTGGGTTGGCTAGTTAACTGCGTATTGTATTTGTTAGCGTAGTAAAATTGGTTCAGTGGCGGCGGACAGAAGAAAAATGAGAGGAAGGAAAGAAATTTGAATAAAGGAGATTTATTATTTTTGAATTAATTTAAAGTTTTATATCCGCGAGTATGAAAAGAGAAAGGTCTGCATTATTATATAATGTAATAAGTTTTATTTATTTGTAATGTATTTTAAATTTAGTCGAGAAGTATATTAGATTTTAAATTTAGTCGAGAAGTATATTAGATTTTAGGTAATATGTTAAAATTATGTGAGAGGGTTTGTAATTTATTTTAGTGTAAAAGTTATACGTGGGATGTTGTGTAAAGTTTTTGTTTTTCCTGTATACTTTTGTTGTCTAAGAACCTAATTCTGGTATTAGACCTGATGGTTCGACTTAATGAGATGTGGATCCAGGTGAAGGTCGGGTTTAACTATCTCGAGGGATTTCTGTGTCGAAAGTCTTTCGCTATAGGTGAGAAAGTATGATAGTCTTTTGTTTGAATGAGAGATTATTGACATACAATTAACGTCTCACGTTAAAAGAACAATGTAGAGCATGAATGAGAAGGATAATTTTGTCATTCACAAGATTATGCTGCAATGGAGGATCGTTCAAGAAGTCAGAAGATTTCTGCTGCAAGAGAGGATCGCTCTAGGCCAGAAGAGTTTTGCTAGCTCTGATGCAAGGAAGGATCATTATAAAAGTGTAGGATTTTGAATTAAAGAGGGATTTGTAATGTGTTGTGTTAATTTAAAGTCTCACATCGGTGAGTATTAAAAGAAGAGATAAGTAAAAGACTTGTATAAGATAGAGTGATAGGTTTTATTCACTTGCACCATATCCTTAAATCTAGTCAAGAAGTGTATTAGATTTTAGGTAGTGTGTGTCAAAACCATGTTGGAGGATTTGTAATTTTTCCTTGTAAAAATTATATGTGAGATGATTTGTATTTTTTTCCGTGCAAAAATTATGTGAGATGATTTGTAATTTTTCCGTGTAAAAATTATATGTGAGATAATTTGTAATTTTTCCATGCAGAAACTATAAATAGTGAATTTGTTCCAATGGAGTTGTGGAGTAGCTCTTGAGGCATCAAATCAGATTAATTTTCTTGTGTGTTCTTTTCTTTCTCTCCTATACCTTTCAGGCTGAAATCTCGACAAATTCATAGCACCTAAGTTGTTACACTTTTAAGTCAAAGTTATAACTTTTAACTTATTGATAAATGATCCAACAGTGGTTAGGATATATAAAGATAAGATATGATAACCATCATTTCCTATTATAATTTATTATTTGGTGCACCAATATCATATGACTCGCCTATGCAATTGATAGGTTTTATTCACTTGCACCATATCCTTAAATCTAGTCAAGAAGTGTATTAGATTTTAGGTAGTGTGTGTCAAAACCATGTTGGAGGATTTGTAATTTTTTCTTGTAAAAATTATATGTGAGATGATTTGTATTTTTTTCCGTGCAAAAATTATGTGAGATGATTTGTAATTTTTCCGTGTAAAAATTATATGTGAGATAATTTGTAATTTTTCCATGCAGAAACTATAAATAGTGAATTTGTTCCAATGGAGTTGTGGAGTAGCTCTTGAGGCATCAAATCAGATTAATTTTCTTGTGTGTTCTTTTCTTTCTCTCCTATACCTTTCAGGCTGAAATCTCGACAAATTTATAGCACCTAAGTTGTTACACTAAGTCAAAGTTATAACTTTTAACTTATTGATAAATGATCCAACAGTGGTTAGGATATATAAAGATAAGATAGGATAACCATCATTTCCTATTATAATTTATTATTTGGTGCACCAATATCATATGACTCGCCTATGCAATTGATATACTGTATTTAGTATCTCCTTCTTTCCTTTTACCATCCACATCACCACCATTGCCTCCTTTATTATTGTTATCATTACCGATATTAATCACATCATTATACTATTGTCACCATTATCACCACCATCACCGCTCTTACTACCTTATCACTACCATTGTCACTGTATTATTTTTATCATTACTAATAATAACTCCATCATCATTATTATTATTATCACTATCATCATCATTATTGTCATAATAAACACTACTATCGCCACCATCATTATCATTATCATGTCTATCATTGTATAAAATAATTATCATTGTTATCATAATCTCCCTGTCACTATCATTATTACCTTTATATCCTTCATTTTATATTTAGAAATATGTAGAAATTCCACCATTTACTAGTAAACGACCTTGAAGCTCTAGATTGAAACGAATAAAATGAAATTTAATGTCATTTCACTCAACCACTTGCTATTCTTTTACCAACCTAAAGCGACGTGATTGAAATCTTGTTGATTAATTATTTAATTCCTACGGTGGATGTTTTAGAGAGAAGTCTGACGCCATTACAAATTAAATCCTTGTCTCCTATTACAAGTCATGATCGTTTCGACAAGCGTTACTTTTGGTAGAAACACGTCAAAAACACGTGAAGAAGTTTTACTAGATCCAATACGATCATTATCAACATGATAGAAGGAAGGAATTGAATTTAATATCTCTAATTCACTTAGAATGATTGAAAGGTGAGGGTTATATAAATCATCCAGTAATAATATTAAGAATATGTACGCATGCATGATAAGATACTTTAATTAATTTTTAATTTATTTTATTTGAATGAGTTGTTTGATGGTTGATGTTAACCGGGGGAATACTTTCTTACTTTCCGTACTACCCTTCAACTCTCCTTGTTCTTGTTTATCATCTTTGCAGTGAATAATTTTTTCTTACAACGGTAACATGGCAATGGCAGTGAAATAATCAACTCCCTTTAATAATATATTTGTATTTTTCTTCATATTTTACATATATTTCTCTTTTTTCTCATTTTATTTTTGATTGTTGTCTGAGTGTATTCCAATAGTCTATTATTTATTTTTTCTCGTTCTGATGTTTGTGGGTCTCTACATTCCTTAATAAAGATAAAAATGATATTGTGTGAAAACGATGATGCATGATGAAAATGAAAATAAAGTTAAGGGGCAAAGATGACAATGTGTAAAGACTGCGTAGCAGCAGAGACGAGGATGTCGTGGAGACGAAGATGCAGTCGACACAAGGATGGTGATATTTGAGCTAAGAGCGTAAGCTGCAGTGGCGTGATGCAGTATCCACTTAGTTTTAATATAGAGTTTTCAACGAGGAATTTGTGTTTATTTTGGTGTGCGTTTTAGATGTTTTTCAAATGAAATAAATACAACAATTTGTTAGAATTCAATATTTATAAATATATATATATATAATATTAAAATAATAATCTCACCGGGCTCCATTCAGAATAATCTCACTGGATCCGTGTCTGCTGATACAAGTTGACACTCATTTGATTCTTCAGTAAATAAATTTTAAACAATTTTTTTAAAAATATTTTTAAACTGTTTTGAAATACTGTTTCTATAACTTTTAATTTTTTATATTTTATATTCTTCCTTTATCTTTAAAATATCTATTAAATTTTTATAAAATAATTCCATTAAATTTTTATTATTTACATATATTAACTATCTAAATCAATCAGCTAATTAAATTAGCTAGAAGTATATACAAGAAATTTTAAGTTATGTTATTCCGGACAATTATGGAGGCCGAAACAAAATTAGATAGGTTTTCCTAGGCCAAGACTCAGACTCAGTCATAACAAACCATGTTAGCTACCTTCAAAACTTTTCTTCTTCTTCTCTGCACCCTTTTGATTGCAACAGTTGAACCACTTTACTTCAACATACAAAATTTCAACGACAAAGAAAGCGCAAACCTCGTTAGCTTAGCAGGCGTAGCCAAGATTCTGAACGGAAGCATACTTCTTAATTCAATAACCACTCATAATGGAGTTGGCTTTGGAAGAGCCATCTATACCCAATCTTTGCTCTTCAAAAACTCTTCTACAGGATATGTGACAGACTTCTCCACTCGTTTTTCATTCACCATTGATGTTTCCTCTAAAGCCACCTACGGTGACGGTTTCGCCTTCTACATCGCACCCCTTGCATTCCAGGCTCCACCCCCTAAAGATAGCGGTAGCTCTCTCGGCTTATACGGTGGCACGCAAACTAAAATCTTTGCAATTGAATTTGACACTTACGTAAATGATAATGATCCACCAATGCAGCATGTGGGGATCAACACTAACGATGTGGCGTCCCTTGCATATGCTAAGTTTGATATTGAGAACAACTTAGGGAACATGGGTCATGTGTTGATAACGTACAATGCTTCTGCGAATGTCATCCGTGTCTGGTGGTCCTTTGATGGAAGTACTAATAACAATTCTCTTTCTCACCAGATTGATCTAACTGAAATTCTACCGGATTGGGTAACTATTGGGTTCTCTGGTTCAACAGGTACGTCCAGCGAGGAAAATGTTATTCATTCATGGGAGTTCAGTTCGAGTTTGGATCTAGATTCTGAGATTGGAAAGGTAAACAAGAAAAACGATGACATGAAAAGTAGACCCAAGTTTGAAGTGAAATTAGTGGTAGTAATTGTTGTGATTTGTTTTGTTATGTTTGTTTTTGTTGTTTTTAGTATTTCTTGGTTGGTTGTGAAGAAGAAGAGAAGACAAGAAGAGTCTGGTTTTCGTTTTGAGGGAACAATTTTGCCGAGAAGGTTTAGTTATGAGGAATTAGTTTCAGCCACAAATGGTTTTGCAGATGATAGAAGGCTTGGAGAAGGTGGTTCTGGACAAGTTTACAAAGGGTTTCTGAGTGATTTAGGGTGTGTGGTTGCGGTGAAAAAGATTTTCTCTGATAGTGAACATTCAGAGAGAGTGTTTACAAATGAGTTGAAGATTATAAGTCGTCTTATCCATAAAAACCTCGTGCAAATCATGGGGTGGTGCCGTGAGAAAGGGGAGTTAATGCTGGTTTTTGAGTACATGGTTAATGGAAGCCTTGACACTCATCTATTTGGAAATAGAAGAAGTTTGACATGGAGTGTTAGGTATAACATATCGTTAGGTGTGGCAAGAGCACTTCATTATCTTCATGAAGATGCAGGGCAGTGTGTTCTTCATAGGGATATTAAGTCAAGTAATGTTTTGTTGGACACTGATTTTAATACTAAGATTAGTGACTTTGGGATAGCAAAATTGGTGGATCCAAGACTGAGGACTCAAAAGACAAGGGTGGTGGGGACATATGGGTACTTGGCTCCAGAATATATAAATGAAGGGAGGGTTAGCAAGGAATCAGATATGTATGGTTTTGGTGTTGTGGCTTTGGAAATAGCATGCGGAAGGAAGAGTTACATGCAGGATCAAGAGAATAATCATATGCATTTGGGAAAATGGGTTTGGAAACATTATAAGGAAGGGAATATTCTGAGAGCTGCTGATAAGAAATTGAACATGGATTTTGATGTGGATGAAATGAGATGCTTGCTCACTGTAGGACTATGGTGTACCCTCGAAGATCATAAGAAAAGACCAAAAGCACAACAGGTTATCAATGTTCTTAAGCAAGAAGCACCATTGCCAGTGCTATGAATGTAACATGTTTTTATGTAACTGTATTTTACATGAATGAATATTAATATATTTTATTTATATAATCATGTAATTTTTTTAATTAAATATGTTTTTAGTTTAATTTTTTTTAGTATTTTGTTAATAAACTAAAAAATATTTAAGAATTAAAATTAATTTAACGTATATATTCTGTGCATTTTGCAGTTTACTGCAAATTAAAGTAGAATTGATTTTCGGTTATTACACCTTGAGTATATATTGTAAGGAAGAAATTAGGTAAGTTAAGACATGTTTGACTTTTAACTACGTCATATAAGTGATGAGGTGGATTCGAGTTTTATAAATAGGTTTAACTCTTCATATTTCTATATGACAAGAGTTGAAGTCTGAGTGTTTTATAAATAGGTTTAACTCTTCACATTTCTATATGACAAGTTGTCAAGTGGAACTCATTAACTATATTTTAAATATTTATTATAATGTCTACAAGTCATTGTTATTTTAAATTAATTATCTTAAAAAAAATTCATTAATGATGTCGATGAAAAATTACTATCTTAAAAAAAAATTAAAATGACATATTTTAAAATTTTATTAAAAGAAATTAAAAGTTACCTAAATTTAAACATAAAAATATAATATGTAACAGCTGCGGTGCAAAAGGAAGATCTTTTCGTCCTACACCTTTTATTTTTTCTTTGTAAATGTAGTACTTAAAATATCTTTCACATTTTATACCATGGAAAATGGAATTCTATAACAACAGTTTTCAGATTTACCTTTCCGGAAAGTTTTGAAAAGGGATACTCAAGAACAACTCCTACGTTCATCATTTTAGGAAGTTGGTATAGTTCCGAGTGGGTATATGGTTAAAGTTTATGGCTCTAGCGCCGCACATTTCGTCATCCGTGTGGATTTAAATTAATTTTTTTAAAAAAATTTAAGGATATAATATGTAAAAGCTCGTCTCGTACAACCCGTAAGTTTTGCAGATGAAACTCGCGAGGTACGTGGGGCGATCTGCATGTCCGCATTATTTAAATGGTTCTTTTAATCTTCTCACACGTCACTATCTGAATCTCCTCACCCTCCCCCAAACTTCTCACACCCTCTCAATTTTTTTGTTTGCATCAGTTCAGCTTTTGCTTCTGTTTCCGCTATCGTTCCGCCAGAACCAGTTTTGTTAACGTCGCTGCTATTCTGTCGGAACCAGTTCCGCTTCCGCTTTTATTGTCGTTTCACTAGAATCAGTCCCCAGCAACATTGTCAGCTCGTTCTGCTAGATCCGGTTCAACTCGGTCGTTCTATGCATAAAAATATAATATTTTTTAACATTTTTTAAAATTTTAAATTTGTCATTTTTATTAATTTTTTTAACTGAATTTGCCAGTCATTTTATTTAACTGTAAGATGCACAAACTAGATCTATTTGACATTATGAAACTGAGAGAGTCCAAACTTTTCACGTGCTGCGTGCCTTAGACGGGATGGGTTTTACCCACCCCAATTAAGTTTTAACTGTACTTGCCATATTAAATCAAACTGAACCATCTCCAAAAAATCAAACTTAACGAATATTTTAAAAACAATTCAGTAAATCGAACCATTTTATAAAACAGTTTGGAAATGAATGGGCTCAGTTCTTTTACCAAACCCTTGACAACATCTTATAGGGTTTGTTGAGAACGGCCCAAAATCTTTATATGGTTGTGTTAAATATTTATGTTATTTTTATAAACTGATTTCTATTATAATTTTTTTATATATTTATAAATATATATATGATAATAAAATATATATTATTTTATTGACTATAAATTGAATTTTTTACTTAGAAAGTGAAACTCTCACTATTTTGATTTTCTCAATTAGAAATTTTTAATACTCTTTTCTCTTCTAGTCATTTTAAAATATCTTCTTCATAATTAGAGAAAATATTTCTCTACTTAATTTTTGTAATTACTTATAAATTTCAATTTTAAATAATATTTCATTTCAATTTTAATTATTTATCATAAATCAAATATATATATATATATATAATTACGCACAATAAAAATTCATTTTAAACATTCAGTATCTATTTTTCTCTTTCTTTAGATCCAATATCTATTTCAAAGATTAATATCTAATTTTACATCACGAGAAAAATAGATATAATCTTTAGAATAGATTTTAATTATGCGTAATTAATATATATATATATATATATATATATATATATATATTTCTTTTATGTGATATTTTAGTCAAAAAATTTTATCAGCGTATTCATCTTATTATTTTTTTTTTTCTAAAAGCTTTAATTTATTCATCTTAGTTATCATAATTTTTCGAAATTTTTGTCTTTGTCATTCCTAAACAATTTATTTTTTATTTAGAATCTACATGGAATTTTGTATATAAAATTAAATGGTCTAAAAAAATACAAAACAAATTTCCATATTTAATAATGAGCAAAGACTCGAACGAGAGAGAGAGCAATAGGGATCATATAAATAATAGATAAGCTCCAATTAGGGAGGGAATTGGTGGGTAAAAAACACACTTTTGAAGAAGTGATTGTATAAATCTCATATGAAATGTGATAATATAGCATAAGAATTTTATAGATTATAAATCAAACAATCTTCAAATCGAGATTTAGTTACCTAACAAGAATAATTAAGATTATCTAATGATTGGACTAGCTCTAATAAGGATGGAGGAAAGAGGAATACAAGAAATGAACCTTCAAAGAAAAGACATCATAAATCTCACATGAATTATTATAATATGTTACTGCAAAATACATTTTTGTCCTTCCCTAATATTACATAAAAATCAAACTTTAATTCTCTTCACACACTTCGTACTTTACTATAAAAAAATGCTTATTTATCACCAAACAGTCCATCGGTAATTTATCATGAAAAAACTCTCAACAAATTCTCAAAAAATAATTATTAATAATTTCCCATAGAAAAATCCATCAAAAACTTTTGATAGACAAATTCGTGTGTAAATCCGTTGATAGTATTACTAACAAGGTTATTAGTCATGATTTTTTGGTCTGTTGGGTTTTTGTCAGAAAAATTTATTATCAATATATAGTTTTTGTAATTATAGATGGATTTTATGTAACGATAATAATTAAATTTCTTGTATTAACTGAAGAATACCCATTATTTTTTTTATTTTTTATTAAATATTTTAACCGTAATTATATTTTCATTTAATCTTTCTATAATAATTAGGAGAAATATATGATAAGTAATCTAATGAAAAATGAAATGAAAAAAAGTTGCAAAAAGTATGTGATAAAACCAATAATGTTATACAGATATAAATATATCGTGAAAAAAATAAAAAATGATAACTTTTTATTGGCTATAAAATTAACAATTTTAACATTATAAATAATTCAAAGATATGAGTTTGAATAATTTATGGTTGAATGAGAATGAGGGGCAAGGGTTCAGCCATTAAATTCGAAGAAAATAATTTAACTTCATAAAAAAGTATAAAAAATTAAGAATATTCACCAACCCCACCGTTGGATCAGGTAAGAAACCAAACCAAACTAAACGAAGTCAAATCAAAATTCAGCTTTCATTAACTATATTTCTTCACGGTTTCCTCAGATTACAGACAACAACCTCGTTCATTGCAACTCCTCTGTTTACTAGTGAGTTATTTCATCTCCGAACGCTTCTTCACTTTGCTTTGTTTCTTGCTTGGGATTCATCTTACAGTCATGTGAATTCTGTTAGTTGTTTTACAGAATAATAACAATTGGGGTTTCGTCAAAATTCTTTCTTGCTGTTGTTTGATCTATTAATATAGGAACTGAACTTGTTCTAGTTGCTAGAATGATGCGATGATGATGTTGAATAATTGAATACGAGGATGTTTTTAATTCGCCTTCTCCCTTTTTTGCTTTGATGTTGTTTCCTTTCCCTTTTTGGACTGATGAATTTATGAATGTTTTACTACTTTTTGTTTGTTTGTTAGAGATTAGAGATATGCACAAGTGTTCAGAATTGCTTGATTTTACTATTGTTCAATTTTAGTGCCAACATGATGATGAAATCCATGTTGGAGTGTGGAAACCAAGATGCTGCTAATGTTGATGATGGAGGAATGAATTGGAACAGTGGTCAGCTACTACTGCAAGATATTCAAGAAATAAGCAAAGCTCTTTACTTGAACCATAACTCTTCTAGGCCTTCCTTCTCATCGGTCCATAATCGATCCAAGTCTGCCGGAAAAGCCCATTTGTCGAAACCTCAAGTTGCCTTAACCCCGGGATTTCCAAAGGAAGATCTGTTGCCTAAGGACAAGAAGTTGTCTTCAGCATGGAATTGGAAAAAGCCCTTGAAAGCTTTGTCCCATATTGGTGATCAGAAGTTCAAATGTTGCTTTAACCTTCATGTCCATTCTATTGAGGGACTGCCTTTGAATTTTGATGGTATTAGTTTGTGTGTGCATTTGAAAAGGAAAAACAGCATTTTGCAGACCCGCCCCGGAAGGGTTTACGAGGGTGTTGTGGAGTTCAATGAAACTTTGAGTCATGGATGTTCTGTTTTTGTTAGCCGCCCTGTGTCTGGTCACACTGTCAAGTATGAGTCCAAGCGATTCTTTATTTATGCATCCATTGTAGGGGCACCTGAACATGACATAGGGAACCATCAGGTTGATCTCACAAGGCTTTTACCTCTGACTGTAGCAGAGTTAGGGGGTGATAGAAGTTCAGGGAAATGGAGCACAAGTTTTAGGTTGGCAGGAAAAGCTGTTGGAGCTAGCCTAAATGTTAGTTTCAGCTATCAAATAATGAAGGATGGGGTAATGGAATTTCGTGGTGATAGTTTGAATGTTCTCAACCTTGTTAATATGAATCCAGGCAGGCCAAGCAGCACAAGCAGCACAAGCAGTATTATGGATTTTAGTCCTATTCCTTTTCATTCTGATGACATGATTTTATCCCGTGAAGCATTGAGGAATTCTGGCTCAAGTCTTTCTAAATCAATCAGTTTCCTGTATGAAAAACTTGACGAGGGGAACTTCCATAACTCAGCATGTGCAGACTCAGAACATTTTGAACCACTTAAATCCGATGTTGTTGTGAAATCAGAGTCACCTCAAGAATCAAATCAACATGAACCTGATGACACTGAATTTTCCTTTGAACAAGTAGAAATATTGGAAGTGGATGCCTTGAAACATGATCAGACAGAAAATCAAACAGTTGATTTATCAACAGTTGAAATCATTAATGTGGATGACATTATTAAGTATGATGACATATTTGTTGACAAAAATGCAAAATGTGATTCAAGGGATAACATATGCACTAGTTGTGTAAATGGGGCCATGGCAGATGACAGCAAACATAAATGCAGTGGTTCATGCATCAGTATAACTTGCATCAAGGCTGAAGATATACTTCCTGAGACATCTGAGTTTCTTGACCAAGAACACTCCCTTAATGTTAAATCATATTATAAAGCACATAGAATGACAAAAAGATCAAGTAGCTTGGATTCCGTGACTGAATCAATTGCAAATGATTTCTTAAACATGCTGGCCATGGAGAGTGGTTCATTTCGTTCAAGTTGTGATGGTGATCCCCAGTCTCCCAGGGAGAAGCTTTTAAAGCAGTTTGAAAAAGAGGCTCTAATTTCTGGTAACTTCGGTTTTGATTTTGATGCAAATGAAGAGGAATTGGAGACAGATACACTTGGATATAGCTGTGGGGATTATACTGTGGATTCTGATTTGTCTTTATTTATTCAAGCTGCTGAAGAGGAGCATGCAAGGGAAAATCAGTTATTAATGCAAAGAAGGAAAGCCGCAATTCTTGAAGACCTGGAGACTGACTCATTGATGCGACTGTGGGGTTTAAATGAGACGGACTTTGAAAAATCTGTGAGAACTTGTTCTGGTGGATTTGGAAGTCCAATTGAACTACCCAGTGAAGAATCACCCGTATTACCTTCCATTGGAGAGGGGCTTGGTTCATTTGTTCGAATCATGGGTGGGGGCTTTTTGAGGTCCATGAGTCCTTCCCTGTTCAGCAGTGCTAAAAATTGTGGGAACCTCATCTCTCAGGCTTCTAATCCAGTTGTTCTACCTGCGGAAATGGGTAATGATATATTGGAGATACTGCTCCATGTGGCATCTGATGGAGTTGAAGAGCTGTGTGATCATATTTGTAAATTAATGCCTTTGCAAGATGTGACCGGAAAATCCATTAAGCATATTGCATGGGAAGCCACAACTGACGAAGGGGCTCCTGTAAGGTTAGCGAATTTGTTTGTAGCATTACTTGTGAAAGTCTGTGTTTTCTGCTATATCATGTCATGTTCATTTTCCTTTTCATTTTAAGTATTTTATTTTTTTCTTATTTTTTTTTCTTAATTCTATTTCAGGCAGGGGTCCTGGCAACATGATTTGTTTGAAGAATTTCCATATGATTATTTAACAGATGAAGGCATGAGCGTGGGCACTGTATCTCTTGAAGCTATAGCTCCTATGACTGTTGATAAGATCGAAGCCCTTTTGATAGAAGGGTTGAGAATACAGTCTGGCATGTTGTACGAGGAGGCACCGTCATACATCCATGCCAAACATTCAAAGACACCTGCCATTGGAGGCAGAAGAGAAAACTGGAGAGGGTTTCCCATGTTTGAAGGAATTGCTAAATTGCAACTAGAAGATCGTGGAGAAATTGGCAATAATGATGATGGATTGATGGGGCTATCGATAACATTAGATCAGTGGCTGAGATTGGATTCTGGTATTATTGTAGGAGATCAGAATCCAGAGCAAATTTTGAAGACCCTTAAAGTACACCATTCTAAAATCACTGAGTTAGATGATGGAGAGTTGAAAAATACCATGGACCGGGTTAAAACATACAGCAGAAAGTATGGACTCTTGGGGAACCACCTAACTGTGGCTTTTATGATCCAGCTTAGAGATCCTCTACGAAATTATGAGCCAGTTGGTGCTCCAATACTGGTTTTGACCCAAGTGGAAAGAGTTAACATACATGCAATGCAGCAAGATGGCAGCTATTTTCTCGAGGGAATGGAGAATGAGACCCTGCTAAATGAGACAAGTAGCAAGAGTATGGAAGATACAAATGCTGATAACAACGCCTCTCAATTTCGATTCAAAATCAGAGAGATTCATCTATCTGGTGTCCTTAACAAAGCCGGAAGCAGGCAACTTTGGGGTACTGCAACTCAGCAACAGTCTGGGATCCGTTGGTTGCTTGCGAGTGGCATCTCTAGTACTGTCAAACCTTCATCTTCAACATCAAAGGCAATTGTATTATCATCCCCTCTGTTTACCAAGAAGTTGCAGAATGAGGATATTCTGTGGAGCATTTCTTATGTTAATAGTATCATGGAGACTAATAGTAAAGAGCTGCCAGCTGAAAATGTACACATTCGGAACCCTGATATCATCTTCCCAAGTTGAACTGTCAGATCATTTTTTACATGAAAATTTAGCCAATTTTTGAAATTTCCCCATGTAGATAGTTATTATTATAATATAATGTCAAGTAAGTTATTCGAGTCATCTTGTCCAAATTTTTCAAGTATATGTCAAAAGTTTCTGGCCTTCTTGGAGGCAACCATTTCTTCTTTCAAACACCCTTTCTCATGTATATTCAAATTCAAAGATTATACAGATCTGGCTGTTTTGTTTGCTTTGATATGAAACTGCCAATGCTGCTTGGAAATTAATAAAGAGAGTTATTATGATACTCAAAGAAATCTAAGTTTTTGTTACAATTGTTTTTTGGGTCAATAGTTGACCATGTTTGGACATACCAAGAGAGGGTTTCTCAATACTAAAAGCCTTAAATTTCGTGAATCACTAGGATTGGCCTAATGTGGGGAGGTGAAGTAGTATGCATGAAATCTTTGGTTCGATCTTCAGTATCACCAATTCACCAAAAAAAAAATCCTTGAATTTCAGAGGGTAGTATAGAATTTCTCAACAATAAAATGTAATTGATAACATCTAAGACTACTGTGTCTTCACTTGTTATTTGTTATGGCCATGTAAATTTTCTTAACAACCATTGTTAGTTGAGTCAGAGGCATATAAACAAGACTGTGGAATGGTATTAAGGTGATTACATAATCACTTATAGATGGCTATGTGGGAGACAAGGCATTCCAGAAGCTCTTTCTATGGTAGCATAGTCTTTGTTCATACTGGAGTCTTCCTTTGAAGTTTGAATTGAAAATTCTACTTTCTTGACTCTTCGTTAGTAGAAACAAGTTTGACTCTCCAACCTGATTCCCATTATTCAGTTATATTATTTCTACATATACTTTCTAGGAAACTTTTTTATTATTTAATTTTTTTATCTCATTGTTGATTTTATCTCAGGTTTTTTCTTTCTTCTCGTGTTTTTCTTCTAGTTATAAAAATAGGTGTATGAAAATAAATTTGAAATTTTTTTCCTGTAACTCAAATTTTACTCGACATCTTTTTACATTTTGAAATTTCTGGAATGTGAAAAGGTGTAGTATGAAATTTTTGAGATATTAGAAAAAAGAAAAAAGAATCTATAATTTTTCCGTGTTATATGAGTTGACCAAGAAAGAAAGAGGGCATTAATTTTGTGAATTCAGTTGTTTGGCTGGGCCTACTTAGGCTCTGGCACAGACCCAAATAAAGGTAAAAAAAACTGGTCATATTAGGATATTATAACTTTATAAGGAAAAAGAAAGAATATATATATATATATATATATATATCAATTCTTGTGATGGTGTATGCTATAAGATGGAGGAATAATTTCTTAATTTCTTGTGCGTTTTACGTATCAAATTTTACAATAAGAGTTTGTTTGGGTGATGAGAAGATTGAAGAAAAAATGATTAAAACTTGTGACTGCAAAAGTTATGTAGGGGAAACAGTTTCACATAGTTATTTAATTTCAAATAAGATTTTGTAAGATGTAGAGAAAATTTATTATCAAAGTCAATAAATTTACTGTCAATAAATTTCTTCTTTTTTTTTTGTTTTCGCTTAATTTCTTAATAGGCAGTTCAAATGTCCAAATTTTGTTCCTCTGCTCTAATTTTGGGTAATTAGATAAACCCAATACTCCAACATTACATCTAGTCTTCAAGCTTTTACAACCCAATCGATTGAGAGAATAACAGATATATAGAAAAATTATAGACCTTTAATTATCTCTTTTTTTTTTTCCTTAGAAGGACAGTATCATTCTTTGGATCAAGCATGCATTTTGTTTACTTAATTATTTATTTATGATAAGTAGAAAACTTAGTATGTAACGTGAATTTCAGTGGCTGATAGAATGAAAACATTTTTAGATGTACAAAGACAACAGTTGAGTCATCCTATCGCTACTGTTAGTCCTTTAATACTCATTACCAGTTGTTCATTGGAGATCATGTTTTCTGTTTCTTCTTTGACTTACCATCATGTATCATTTTTTTTATATACGAACATGCAACCATGCATCATATATATGTGTGATATTACCATGCATGAAACCGGTAGAGACTTCAATATAATGCATCCTTAAATACCCTTAATTAGAGATAAAGTTTCATACTTATTTTCTGTCTCCTCAATTAATATATCTTGATGAATTGTGATTTATGTTTTTCATGATGACAAAAGCATATTTTAATTTCGTATATTTCCTTAGAGGTCAATTCTACATAAGCAGCCATTCTCTCATTGTTGATGAACTATAAACCTTGGCAAGAGAACTTGCAGTTTTAAATAAGAAAGTACTAGTAGCTGTGATGTGACCAACAAAACTTACATCTTTTTAGTACTAGAAAATAGGTATCTTTTTCACTGCCAGAGGAGAAGGCAACAAAGTTTTCTCTCCAAATATTCAGCGCAACTGCCAACTGATTCCACAGAATTTGAACTTAAGATCACCGGTTAAGCTAGAACAATCTCGTGTCAACAATAGAACTTATATACACTGTCAAAACTTCTCCATATTCGACCTAGGAAGAACTTGGATGGGTGTGGTTCCCCTCATAGGTAGTTATGACATACCTTGGGTCATCCCTATCTCTCTCCACTCTCTTCTTCACTAGGCATCCATCCACTGAACATCTATAGTAATTCCTGTTATTAAGTAATGTTATAAACGTGTGGTCATGCTATTCATAAAAAGAAAAAATAGTGGAAGACTTCTGTATAACATGCATCTTTCTTTCTGATCAGGGTTTTATGTAGTATTGCACCATGTGTTCATCGGTTAAGTACTTGTGGTTTTGTGTTTTTTCTTACCTTTTTTCTCATCATGGAATTTGGTTTTCTTAATTAATCTATTTTATCAGTCATTTACATTTAATTAGCATCTTGATAATTTAACATTTATTTGTATAAGGAACTCTTGAAAAATCTTCAAGGCCATATAATATTTTTCATGAGCATTATATATATTTATGTATGTATGTATGTATATATGTATGTATGTTTACCTTGGATTGGGGCTGTTCTTCACCATTTTCTTTCCGTACTTCCTCCATTTGTACCCATCGTCTAGTACTTCAATCTCTGACTTCGTTTTAAATGCAACTCTCTCTCTAACAACTTCCATGTTCTCTCCTAATATTACACAACATGTAACTATATAAGCAAAAGAGAAAATAAAGAGGCCATAGATACATAGGATATTCGTTAAGAATTTAATTGGTATGCATGGCAGTGTAAAGATTTTCTTTCTCAGTGAACCAATCACAAATATTAGATCTTTAAAAATTGATTCTTATCTTAATTACTTTGAAAGTTACACGTCTTAAATTGTGATTGCTTAACATTTTACATTGATTGATAGAGCATAATCATTAGTCTTTCGTTGAAAATGCTCATATCAATTATACTATAGTAAATCAGTTGAATTAGTCATTGAAAATGGCTACATAAAACATCTCAAGGTACAAAAACAAAACATACTTTCATAATACTACTACATGTTTATATGCTTACTGCTAGAAGATCCCTCAAAATGGCTGCCACCACCTGCATTATTGGCTTGATGAACCAGGTTTGAGACATTTTTCTCAGAAGAAAAGGACTCAAGATCATCATGCAGCCATTCATTGTCATCAAATTTCAAGTACTCGGAGAGCTCAAAAGGCCACTGGTTACTGAAATCATCACTGTCAGGTGTATCAGGTGGTGGTTTGGGATTTTTGTCTGTCATATTGGTACAATTGAATGATATGAAGAGAGGATCACGGCGCAAGCAATATATAAATGCGTGCACACTCACACACCATTAGTCTTAGTTTTGTGTAAGGTTGCTTCATGAGACCTTCCTAGGTGGTAACATTGTAGGAAGTTTCTAAGGTAATGAGAAGTAGTAGAAATGCCACGTACCAATGTTAATAAAAAAGTATATTTGAGAATAGTGAATACCAAGACAAAGTATGAGTGGGGCACACTTAAGGATGACTTAGGGAAGACTTTCAAGAGTTCATGTTGATTGAGCCACAAGTGCTGTTGTTAGACCAATTACCCCTTCACAACGGAAGTGCAAGTCAAAAAGTTACGTTGTTTTTATGTGCTATAATGCAACCTTCTACAACCATATGTTATTGCTTTCATCTCCCTCATAGTTATGCAGCAGGAGGGTTTCACGTACATATTTTTATATTAGAAGATATTGTATGCTTTTAATTTAAATTTTCATCAAAAATTATCTACTGTAAATTTAGATTCTCGTGGATTTATTATTGATCTTTCACCCAAAAAATTATTAAAAACAATAGTGTACGAATATATGTTGTATCACTTGATTGTTTTATAATAGAAAAATATTTAATAGATAGTTAAAATACGTAAACAATAGAAATCAATTATAAAATTTAAAGAATGATATACGTATTTAAAATATGTATATATTCTATAATAGAATTGACTGATTATGCGAAATAAATCTTTTCTCATTATCACAAAAAAATTTCTTTCAATTTGATCTACACATTGAATGGTTCCAGTTTTGCTTTCATGTGAGCTACTACAAAAGTGACTTCATCTGTCATACGTTTTTGGTCCCGGCAAGTGGATGGTGCTCTAGCTTCTAGAATATCTTTAGAGTGACATTCAAACGTTAATTAATGGGGAAAGGAATATTAAGTGCTTGCTTTAAAAAAGTGAAAAATAATGAAAATATTAATCTAGTGAAAGTGAAACTGTGATTTCTTTTTCTCTCTATAACAGTAGCAAAAGATATTAAATAAAATCAAGGGTCACTACATGTCAGTTATTTTTCCGTGCCTCTCAAGCTATTCATCATTGTAGCAAGATAGTCAAAATGGTTTTCATTGATTTGATGTCCATCAAACTTTAACTTACATTTTTCATTTTATTGGGAGAATAAGGAATTACAAATGAATTTATGAACATAAATAGTATTTTTTATGGATGAGAAAAATAAAAAATAATACGTAAATTTATAAATATATAGTATTTTTATTACTAGGAGATCTTTTAAAGAAAATTTTAAAATAAATTCGAGAGAACTTAAGAGGGGAGCGAATAATATCTTAAACATGTGGAGAATAACTATATTGCTCACATATATTTTTAAAAGTTCATAAAACTATTAAAAAAATCAATTTTGTTTTAGGCCTATAAATGGTTGACAAAACATGTTAAGATGGAACAAAAATACTTCTATTTCATTTTTATAATTCAAGTCATAGAAAAAAAAGTATTAAATAAAATAGAGAATGAAATGAATTTCATCATATTCTACTCATATTAGTTGTAGATAAAATTTCATTTTATCACTTTTTTTAATTATTTTGTTACATGCATTAAAAGAGGCTCTTGGCGCTTGGGGCTTGCTTGGCTAAGCATAAAGCCAATGAAATATTAGTTTGGCTTCTAGGGAGAAAAAAATATTTAGCATTAATGTTTATACAACTTTTATTATTAATTAATGTGTAGTAGTAGTAGTAGTAATTAAAGTCTAATTTTTTTGTGAATACAGTTCAGATTTTGTTGGAGGAAAAAAAACCATTTTTACTTCTGATTAGATCCTAAAATTTTGTTGTTATTTTCATTAATATTATAAAGATTTTAATTTTAAAATTCGCTTTAAACCTAAAATTAATATGTTGGAGTAGTCTTGCCGACTCTAAATTAAGTAGGAGTATGATGTGTTACTAAGTGCTTTCACTTTCATGTGTCCCAAGTTTGTAGAATCAAATTATGGTTGACTCTGGAAGGTGAACATATACCAAATTATGGTAATAGGAATCTTAAAAACACTTGCTAGGAAGTTCATAGGTATCTTCCACGCCCTTTCATTTTTGGAAACTGGTGGTTTTTCTTGTTTTATTCAAATCAATAGATATAACTAATACAAAGTTGACATCATAATTTCATCAAATTTTTCATCATCAATTGCCCCCCACACTGTTGTCATACATGCAGCATGTCCATTCTCATGATTACTGTGTCAAGATTTATCTAGATGAGGAGGGAATAAAGAAAATTCAATTAAAGATATATTAAAAGAATTAACTAATAAAAAGTATTTTTTTTTTTAATTCTTCTTCAATTTAAATATATTTTTCTTTCCTGTGACCAGAAGCTAACTAGATGGATGTGTAAAGAAAAGAAAATGATTCAAATCAAATTGATCTAAACCTATCTTTAAAAATTTTAACTATATACTTTAGAGAGAAAAAAAAATTATTAAAATGTTTTATTTTTAATTGTCCGATTAATATCAAATTGGATTTTAATAAGATGAATTAATCTGATAAAATTCTTTAAAAGAAATAAAAATTCTTATGAAATTGAAACAAACTAAAAAAAAGAAGAATGGAGTCATTATAAATAAATTCAAACTAAAATTAAGGTTAAAATTAAATTTTAAAATATTTTAAGTAGTTAAAAATATATTTTACTCATTGCCCTTTTTTTCGTTTGCGTAATATTTATGATTAAATGTCTCGTCGATCTTTATTTCTTTCTTTTCTTAAAAGAGAGCCTTTACGCTTTAAAGATGAATATTGACGAGACATTTTTACTTTAAGAATTTAAAATGAAATAAAATAAATGCTAATAAAATACATTTAACTTCACGGGTTCGCGAATATTATTAATTTGAGTGAAACTAAATTCAGAGTTTTTAAATTCGATTTTGTGTTTAAATCTGTTTAAAAAAATTGATTAAAAGAAAATTTTAAAAATTAAATCTAAATATTAATGAAAAAAATAATATCAAAAGCACATACGTCACGGATGAGATATTATATTTAAGTTTTCAATTTCTAATAAATGACTTTTCTCTTTCTGTATTAACAAGTTTTTAGTTCGTATTAGATTCTAATTCTTTAATTAAGATATTAAATATATAGATCAACTAATATTTTTGAATACATAAACTAAATGGTATAAAATCATAATCATTTGAATGTTTTTAATATATAAATTAATTGACATAAAATTATTTGAATTTAATTAAAAAAATTAATTCAAATGATAATAACTTTATCTGATTTGATTAAGTAATATCTAAAATTAGTAATAATATCTTCAATGAAATATGTCTAAACGAATTTCCGCAGAAAATTCAATAACCAATCAAGTAGGAATGAACACTATACAAGTAATTAGAATTTTCTTTTGTGGCGTAGGTGTGGGCAATTATTGCAGGTTGATCAATTTTTTGACCATTTCAAACCCAACTTGGTTGACTGAATAGTTTGTTCATCAATTTAAACTAGTCAATGAAACCATTGTCATAGATATTTTGATTTTAAAATCATACAATGTGCAACCCACAAATTATATTTCATTTGAATTCATGCTAACTAAAGCTATGACTCTGAATATTTTTATCTTGTTTATATATGTTTGCAAAGTCAAAAATTCATTACCAGAGATGAAGCTTGACTTGGAACACAATAAACAAAATCATCCAACTTGGATCATGACTGAAAGTAAGAAGATAAAGATTGCACAATTCCTTTTAAATATTGTCCACCGCACAATAATAAGATAATGTTTGTTTTGCCTAAGTTTTTACAATTTTATTTTTGGATTTTTTCTAAAAAATCTCTTATTAATGAAGAGATATACGTGTAATTATAAATTCATATAACATTTTTTATTTTTTATTTTTATTAATATAGAATTTTGTTTCCACCGAACTAAATGAACTTTCTTCCTTCTCTCATAGTCAGCTTCAAATTTTTTTGATTCAATTGATATTTAATGGATACAATTTTAATAAAAGAATAGAACTGAAATTAAAAAAGGATTAAATATAAAAGTTAGTATAATAATTAAAAATTAAAAATATATATAATCTTTAATATGATATAATAGTTTTTTATTGATGATAGATAGTAATAACAATAATAAAATTAGAACATTTTATCTCTGAAGGTTAAATATAAAGATAAAAAATCAATTTAAATTTAAATTTTATATACTAAAATAACTAACTAGAAGTTTCATAATAATTGAAAATATATATCATGAAAAATCAAAATATTATAAAATAAACAAAGTTACAAGATTCTGTTATTGAAGTGGGAGAAAAAAAATTAAAATTCATTTTAACAATTTTAAGGACGGAAGTTTTTATTATATTTAGATATCATGTTTGTAATTTTAAAACTCACTTTCAAACTATGTTAAAACAAAATTTAGTTTTTAACTAGATAATAATAACAATAATGTAATTTCCACTTCAAATAATTAAATAGTATTCTTTCAATTCCCTTCTTATACAAAAACATTCATGAAAAATATCTATGCATTTAAATGTATGTAGTTTTTTAGGGATATAAACTAAATGATAAATGATAGTATAAAAATAAATTGAATGAAGAATATGATTTATCTTCTTTAAATTTCTTTATATTATATTATTTATGTAATGAAACAAAATAATATTATTCTTAGTATAATTAAGTATATTTTTTTAAAGTGATATATTTGTTCATTTTCAAATATTTATATATAAGGAGTTTTTATAAGTTAGTTCACCTTAAAATCTCATGATGCATCCTATTTTGAGCTATTGTATCTTTGATGGACATTCATGATATTGTATAAAAGGTATATGATCTATATGGAGTGACTATTAGAATGTTGACATTCTATTCATTGTTTCTATTTTCTATTTTTTGGTTTCTTTTCAAGATATTTTTATTCAAATGTGATAATAAATATTTAGAGATCATTTTTCAAAAATTCCAAACCTTAATTTATCAAAAGTAAAAGATTATAAATCAATTTATGAGATGAGATTTGTATTATTTATATACGTGCAATAATTTTCATTATTACGTAATACATCCCTAAAATATTGGATTTCCAATAACTTTCTCCATGTTTACTTATCGCTAGTGTTATTTCTAAAATTGTTAAGAAGCTAAAGGCATACCAAAAATACTTTGGGGTTGAAAATGTTGTGCCTCAAGTCAATTCTGCTAATTGTTGCAGTTGGATTCATAAATTAATTCTGTTTTGGATTGGTCTTGAAGATTCAATATTCCAACAAAATATTCAATTTTTCTACTCTTTATAATCATCATCGATTACTTGGTAAAGAATGGAACTTCTATTTTAAAAACAAAATATTAAGTTAATTACACAGCCGAAACAAAATGGAATAGAAAACTAGAAATTGGACAGGAATTAAAAAAAGAAAAAAAGAGACTAAGCTGAGATTATTAATTATCACATTATCGTAAACCCTACAAAGCCACAAGTCACTGATAAAAACAAACCTAAAAATTCACACAGAACATTACTTCCCCTGCTCCACTGCTCCAAATGAAACGCATGTCTATTTATCTAAACATTGTTCAAGTTCAACAAGCTCAAACAACCTTGACTTGAATAATCCTAGGTTTCTTAGGTTCAGGAGGAGGCAATTTTTGCACAGTAATACTAAGCACCCCATCTTGACACACTGCTGAAACACCATCAGTATTTGAATTCTCAGTTAACATAAATTTGCGCACAAACTTACCAACCCTTCTTTCCATTCTCAGATACTTTCCACCTTTTTCTTCTTCCCTCTTTCTCTCGTAACTAATGACAAGGACGTTGTCATCTTCAACCTGAACCTTAATGTCCCTAGGTTTCAGACCCGGCGTGTCGATCTCAAACACATAAGAGTCGAGATATTCCTTAACATCCACAAGTACTGCAGCCATTGCTTTCGCGTCCCTAACATAAGACGGTGTCGGAGAGCAGTGTGTTTTGTCCCCTGCAGCATCGTCAGAGAGGTCCATACGTTGGAATTAGGGTGTTCACCAACGCACGTTCAAAAATAAAAGATCTATTTTACGTTTAGATTACATTCTTAAATTAAGGTGTTCATTAACACATATCTAATTTTACATTTAAATAAAAATATTTAAATAAAAGACATGATAAATATGTACCGGTTGATGAATCCTTGAACTCAAAAAATTCACTGTATCCACCGTAGACTAATCAATTCACTGTATCCACCGCCTTGACTAATCTCTGGTTGTTCCCTATATACAGCATGTAGGCTCGTTGTTCTGTTCTCTATATATCGCATATAGCTTGAGGCTATATTTAAGAGCACGCTGGAGATAATAAATTTAAATTTCTTCTCGGCAAATCAAAATTTGATAGAATATATTATTTTCTGTTATTTTTTTTTTATTTTATGGTTAACTTAGCAGCTATTTAAAATTGAATGACTAAATTAAAATATAACAAATCTTTTATTTATCTTTTATGGTTATCCGAATAACAATTCAAAATTAAAATTAATTGACTAAATCAAAAGATAATAAATTTTTTATTAATATTTTTATTTCATTCCAAATTTTAAATAGAAAATCTTTTAAGTTTATTTTATTTTTTCACCAAATTTTTTATATTATTTATATTTTTAATGCTAATAAAAAATATAATAATATTTTACTCAAAAAAATTAATTAATCATTTAATTTTATCAAATATTAAATTGTTTATGTGATCAATAGATTTAATATTAATATAGTAATATATCAATCAAATTAATATATTAATAAGATAAATATCTAGTCATATTAATCAAATTAATATATTAATTAAGGTAAATATTTAATAATATTCTTAAGATAGACATGTAATATTAATTAAATTAATATATTAATTTAGATAAATATATGACAATATTCTTAACATTTAGATAACACGAAATAGTATAATATTTTCTTTAATTCTTGATTAATTTTAGAATAAAGTATTACTATCAAATTCTTTTTTATTTAATTTATAATAACTTAAGAAACCTATTTATTTTTTTTATTTAATTTTTTCTAATCATAATATAATTTTATTTATAAAGTTATTATTAAATTCTTTTTTGAGTTAATTTATAATAATTTAAAAAATATATATTCTAAAAACGTGTTTAAAATTAAAATACAATTAATAATCTATTAATTACTATGATAATATGTTAAAAAAATTATTTAACAAATATTTAAAATTTTTCTATTAACAATTTATAATAAATTTTAATTATTAAAAAATTTCAATTGACTCAATTTAATAATCACATTAATCTCACGTTGACATATAATTAATGTACATATATAAACTAATAAATAAAATTTATTAATATTTATCCAATAAATATTACCGTGTATATATATATATATATATATTAATCTTTCTAAATTATTAATATCTTATTTCTAATAATTTTATAATTAAAAATTAAAACAGATTTATTTTTCAGTGTAATTCACAATGATTAGTCTTTAGTTACGATTAAAAAAATATTATCATATAAATTATTTAATTAAATTGATCACGATCATATCAATTTATACCTACCACCTTCGCGTGGTGAAGTGTGTGAAACAGAGGAGACTCCAGACCCATCACTTTGAAATCCATCACTTGAGGAAAATGGAAATTCTTGTTAACACCGTTTGATGATATGATTTAGTTTTGCGTTTTATTTCTTTGTAGAGATGAGACAGGGTGGGAAATGGGAATTGCTATTTGGGGAGATGGATTATTCGAGAAAGAAATAGAAGTTTCTAGAAAGAAAAAAAAAAAAAAAAACACTATGGATTGGAAGTCTCTCTATATAAAATTAATCGTGTGTAGTCGAATTTCCAACATGTTGGGTTATATTACGTACAGCTTTTGAGTTTCGGATCCTTCTAGTAATGTCGAGAATCTTGTGTTTGACGTTGAAGGATATGTTTTTTTAAAAAAAATTCTGGAATTTAAAAAAAATTCTGGAATTTAAAATTTAAAATTCTGGATTTTACAAAATAAAAAGTTAAATATTTTTTATTAAGAGTATTTGGATTTAGATTAAAATCAATTTTAAACAAAACTATGGATATTTTAATTAAAACATACTTATAGTTTGTTGGGCATGGATTGTTATATAGATTAGATAAGTTTAACTATTTTGTAATGTAAAATATTTTATATTAATGGGATATAAAAATAAACCTAAATATTGTTTGAGCCTTACATAGAAATATTTATAGTTTAAAATCAAATTTTATATTTATTTTTTTATGATAACAAACCTAAAAAATATTAAGTGTTTTTAATATTTTATATTATATTTTTAACTTATTTATTTAAAATTTAAAAAATGCATAATATTTTTAATAATATTCCAATGTATCCATTCATATAACGATGAAGTATTTAAACAAATACAATTATACGAATAATTTTGTAGTTAAACATTTAATCAGACATATCTTTAATAAGTGTCATTAAAGCATAAGTGTCAAAAACATGTCTGACCAAAAATACTTGAGAGAAAAAAGGGTAAAAAGGTGTTCATGCATCTTAGTTCTTAAACAACAAGAAGGTTTTAAGAAGAAAACTTTCAAGAAGTTTCTTGTAGGAAAAAGAAGTTTCTTAAAAAAAAACATTATTTTTTTCATTCATATTTAATTTCGGTAAAAAAGAAATATTTATTTATTAAAAGAACACAGATTCTTGCTTTTTACTAAATGTAATGTCTAAAATACGAGTATAAAAATTGAAAAATTGAAATATAAATTATGATTTTGTTAAGGAAATCCTCCCGCCACCCAACTTTAATAATATTTGTGGATGACCATGGTAAGTGGATTGTGTTGTGACTCATTTGGTGTATAGAGGTAGAAAAACAATCTGAGAACAATATGTCACTCTGAATTTGTCAACTGTACAAGCATCATCTTTTCTTATTTTCTACTTTTTAACATAATATTGATTTAAAATGTAAAATATCTATGACCAAAAACAACGTTTGGTCTATATATATATATATATATAAATATATATATATATATATGTTTTTCTTTTATTACAATCTCTTCTATGCTTAAAATTAAAATCTAATCAACTTGAATAAAAAATAAAAATCATCTTTCCCTTTCATTTAACTTGTTAATTGGTTTCCCTATTTGGGAAAAAAAAAAAACAATACCATGTCACTACAGCAGAATTGTAGCCAAAATAGGATAGAAAAACTAAAAATTGGACAGGGAAAAAATGATACTTAAGCTAAAATCCTTGTTTATTATTCGTGAATCACATTATCATAACATCACAGATACAAAAAAAAAAACATATAACTAAAATAAAATTAAGAACAGTGTTTCTGACTGAAACAATCCCTCTCATCCATCACAAAACACAACTTCCCCTGCTTCTAAAGAAAACACACGTTTATTTAAACTCTGCTCTTCAAGTTCAAGAACCTCAAGCAACGTTAACTTGAATAGTCCTCGGCTTCTTGGGTTCAGGAGGAGGCAATTTTTGAACAGTAACACTTAGCACCCCATCTTGACACACTGCAGAAATTGCATCAGTGTTTGAATTCTCAGGAAGCACGAACTTGCGCATGAACTTTCCAACCCTTCTCTCCATTCTCAGATACTTTGCCCCTTCTTTCTCTTCTTCTCTCTTTCTCTCCCCACTAATCACAAGCACGTTGTCATCTTCAACCTGAACCTTAATGTCCCCAGATTTCAACCCCGGCATGTCGATCTCAAACACATAAGAGTTGGGATATTCCTTAACATCCGCAGGTGTTGCAGCCATTGCTTTCGCGTCCCTAACGTAAGACCGTGTCGGAGCGTTGTGTGCTTTGTCCCCTGAAGCGTCATCAGAGAGGTCCATCATGTGGTGAAGTGTGTGAAACAGAGGAGATTCCAAACCCATCACTCTGAAATCCATGACTTTAAGAAAATGGAAATTTTGGTTTACAGCTTTTAATTTTGCGTTTGATTGTTTCTCTGTGGAGTTTGAGATTGTTGGGAACGGCTATTTAAACAAGAGAATGGATTATTCGAGAAAGCAATGGAAGTTTCTGAACAAAACTTATGAAATTTTTTGCCCGAAATGGAAGCTTCAGGAATGTTGTGTTGCGGAACTTCCAGCATGTTCTGTTAGAGTTCTAGATCCTTCTACTAATGTCGATAACTTCAAAAAAATAAAAAAATAAAATAAAAAAGAAGAAGAAGAAATTAACGACGTGTCTAATAATAATTAATCATAAAAATTATAAAATGTTGTTAAATATGTCCCAGTCGATCGCTTTAACTTGACTCGAACTTTAAGACCCGTATTTTAAGGACATGCTTTAGATCATTCCATTTTTATTTTATTTTTATAAATTCTACTTTTTAATCAATATATATTATTATTATAAAAAATTAGTTAATATACTGTGCATTAATTATTATATGATATTATATTAATAATAGTTAGTTAATTTTTAATCATAATAGTAAAATACAGTGTAAATTAAGTTTTATATTTTTTTCTTCTATAATTTTATTATACGTTAAGATTAATACATTAAGATAATATACGATATCAAATTAACCTAGTTTATGTTTAATTTATTAATCTTGTGTTTAACTTTTTAGAATGGATTTAGATTAGTTTTAAATTAGAATAAATTGCTAGGTAAAGATAAAAATAAGTCGTCCCAACATGGCTACACTCAATCTTAAATAGTTACGCGTGTGTTTAATCCTATTTTTCGTAATAAAATTGAAATTATAACATAATTTTAGATAATTTTCATATGCCTAATTTACGTTAGAAATATTTTAGATTAAAAATTACATAATTCTTATGGGGGTATACAAGATTTATAATTAGAAATTTTGGAAAGATGACTAGTTAAAAAAATGTCATTTGTAACCTACGTATGGAAATTGAAGTTCTAATAAAACTTGACTACCAGAACATTAAAGATAATGACAAAACACATTAATTTATAACTAGGAGATAACCTCAATATTATTAAGATGTTGAGACATGTTATGTATACAGACTTTAGTTGTAAGTACTAGTTCATGAGATTCATGAAGAACATAATTTAAATTTTACCCAATGAATATAGTATCCCACAGTTCATACACAAACGATTAATTTTTCCTTATATTTTATATGATCTTTAGATTTAAAATTTTATCTTCCAAATTTTTTTATTCATAATTTTACAGTACACTTCTTGATAAAGTACTCATCATTTATTCTTAAGAGCAAATTGATTAGTTAAGAAAGATCAAGCTCTGTATTTGAACACTTCCTATTGAAATAGGAGATAAAATAGATATGTATTTGTACTTTTACCAATATCATTTGCTTCAATTAACTCTTAACTATTTTAAGATAAATCCATCACTAAATGAATTAAACTGAGTCATAAGTCAATAAATTTTTTTAAAATCAATGATTCAACCCATGTGAATATTTTTAAAAAAAAATGAAAAAAAAAATTATATTGATTTTTTTCCCTTCTAATTTTTGGGTAACTTATATCCCTTTTCTACAATTTACTCCTAATAATCAAGAATCTAATTCTTATGATTGATAATTGTTAATAATCTATTTCCACCCTACAAATTGATTTTCTTCTTCATTTTACTGTTCAATGTTTTTAATAATAAGTTATACATTATATTAAAATTTAAAAATATTATTTTATTAAAATCAGTTTAACCATAATTCAACTAAAATTAAGATATTAAATTAATAAATCAATATCTTCACCTATTTATAACTAGTATAATTTTAGAAACATTAATTTTTAACTTTGTAATGTGGCTGTTTTAGTTCTGAATTATTTAATGTTGTGGTTATTTACTATAGTATTTGATGAAACTTTTGATATCCATGTCTCAGTAGAATCACTAATAAACGCCCCTTATAAATGGATCACTAGCTCAACTTATCTTACTTGACACATATCTCACCTGAATTTATTAATTTAAAATCAATTTCTTAAATATTTATTATTTTAGTATAATTTAAATTAAAATACAATTCATAATTTAGCTTAATTTTTATTTTTAAGTTAAAATTCCTTGTTAAATTCTTTTGTTTACAGGTTTCTCTCGCAAAAACACACAATCAATGTCTAAACTGGAACAAAACTGGGATAGAATTTGACAGCAGAGAATGAAACTAAAATCAGGAACAACAAACCAACTTATACAGAATCATTACACTATCACAACATCACAAAAAAACAACAAAATCATTGCAAACACGAACACACAACATTACTTCCCCATGATCCTTCCTGAAAGCCAAACGCACTTTTAATTCATTTAGTACTTCAAGCTCAAGCAACCTTAACCTCAATAGTCCTTGGCTTCTTAGGTTCAGGAGGAGGCAATTTCTGAACAGTAACATTTAGCACCCCATCTTGACACACTGCAGAAATTGCATCAGTGTTTGCATTCTCAGGAAGCACAAACTTACGCATGAACTTTCCAACCCTTCTCTCCATTCTCAGATACTTTACCCCATCTTTCTCTTCTTCTCTCTTTCTCTCCCCACTAATCACAAGCACGTTGTCATCTTCAACCTGAACCTTAATATCCCCAGATTTCAACCCCGGCATGTCGATCTCAAACACATAAGAGTTTGGATATTCCTTAACATCCGCAGGTGTTGCAGCCATTGCTTTCGCGTCACGAACGTAAGACCGTGTCGGAGCGTTGTGTGCTTTGTCCCCTGCAGCGTCGTCAGAGAGGTCCATCATGTGGTGAAGTGTGTGAAACAGAGGAGATTCCAACCCCATCACTCTGAAATCCATTAGATTGTGTAAATGCAAAGGAAAAAAAACTGAATTTTGTGAGATAACGCTTGTTGTTATGATTTTGATCTGCTTATGTTTCTCTCATGGGTGGATATGGTTATTTATATGGGGGAACATGGATTATTCGAGAAAACAAAGAATGTTTCTCGATAATACTCAAAGTGTGTTGTGAAACTTCTAGCAGGTTCGGTTATGTACAACTTTTGAGGTTCCATTCCTTCTATAAGTGTCTAGAAGCTTGTAGATATTGACTTTTCTTTATAATTTCTTGATCAAATTCTATTGTACTTTCTTGTTTTAAAAGATAATTAATATATAATATACACATGTATTTACAATAATTTATTTATGAGTTACATAAAATTGATATTGTGACTTTTTTAATGCCTAGTGACCCTTATTCATGTTTTTTATATTTGCATTTTTTTACTATTGTGTTTAAAGAAATTGAATTAAAAATGAAAATTTTATAATTATTAAATTTTAATTTATTTATAATGGTATTTCAATATATAAATACCTATGTTTTTATTTGTTTGATATGAAAGTACCTTCTTCACAGAGACGGAGACCCTTGGCCCTTGTTGGCTTGGGCCTTGGCCTTGTTGACTTTTTCTAAATTTAATTATTTAGTTTTATGATAATTATTTTTGGAATAAATAATAAGACTATAAAAAAATTTATGGTGTTAATTAGTGGAAAATTATTATATATATTATTTTGTTAACTTTTACTATAACAGTTTTAAAAATATACTTATCATAATTTTTTATTATTTGATAATGTATAATTTCTTACAATAATAGAGATTTAAAAATAATCTCCAATTTCTATTTAGGTGGTCTGATGATTTGAATAATAACATTAAAATTAATCAATCGATCAACAATTCTTTTCGTTTTCAAATTTGTTAAAATTATTGAAATAATAAGTTGAATTGATTTATTAACATGTTTTGTTTGGATCTGAGTGTAGTGGGCTCAGTTCAGGACCATCAACAAATAGATCCATAGTACTTGCCAGAGATGGGCTTCAGAGTTTCCATTGTCCACATTGAGGTAGCTACATATTTTTATGTTCCATCTTCTGCCTATCTTTTCTTGAGCCTAGTTTAAAACATATAATTCAATTTTTATATGAAAGTAAAAGAATTAAATATGTTGTATTTTTTTTTTTAATTTATGTGAAATATGAGTCTAGACAGAGTACCAGATAAGAATGTTTTTAAAATTGTACCGATCATTCAATTGGTTAAGATAATAATTTAACAAATATTAATAACAATTGAATAATATAGAATAGTATAAAATTCATATAATATTATAATTTTTAATTATTAAAAAATAAAATAACATATTTTTTTATATTAATTTTTATTAAGAATATTTTAAATTAAATTTAAAAAATTAAAGAGAATAAATAATCTCAGAAACACCTTTCTGCCAAATATTTAAGAAAAATATTTTATACCAATTTTCACTTACTTTTGACTAGTTTGACAAGTTCTTAATCATGTCCCATTTTATTTTTATTTACCAGATGTCGGTAGATATTTATATTTTCTAGTCTTACAAAAAATTATTATATTAAATAATCCATCAAATTTTAAATGTTTATTAATAAAAAGAATTAATTTGTAATAATCATCATAACTTTAATCCAGACTCTTTCATTATACTTATTATCATTTAAACTAATAATTATGAACTCAGATTTACTAAATCAAGTCAAAGCAATTTTTTTTTAAATTAAGACACTAGCGTGAAATAACTATTGATAAATTGTTGTGAAAATCTTAAAGTGATTTAATTTTAGAGGGTAATTAATATATATGAATCGGTTACGGAAATAAATTATGTTAATTGTTTTGATTAGAAATATTTTATATAAGAGTTAGTTTTTTTAATTAACACGGGAGAGAAACACGTTAGATAAAATATGTGCTTTGATATATAAGGTACTCAATAGGACATGGAAGTATGGTGAATGCGTTATTTACGTTGTCTACTCGACTGAGAGCTCTCAATCACCGCCTCACCTTCATCTGTGAATTTGTTGACATAAACTTATTTTTCTTTTAAGTTTCTTTTTATTATATATATATATATATATATATATATATATATATTAATCATAAATATCCAGTAATTAACATTAAAATAATTAACTATATAATTAAAAGATGTAAACTCAATGTTACTCAAACACTTTATTTAATAATTTTTTTGCATACTATTTAATCTTTCCTCTTTCCACTCCTTTCTTTGTTAACCATCTCTCAACACTCACAAGTCACACCCAACCCACTTCTCCTTTCCTTTTTTTTTTTTTTTTTTTCAAATCTTTTCTCCATATCTTCGTCGTTCAACACCAATATTAACCTCAATTCCCTCAAACAACATGAGTTCAACTCCAACAACAACCTACGAAGATCCAATTCCACTCTCAAATCCTAAACTCCAAACCCAACACCACGCGCCAACAGAAATACAGTGGCACATGCTCGACAAGTCAAAGTTCTTCTTCCTAGGAGCAACCTTATTCTCCACTCTTTCCGCATTTTTCTACCCCGCACTCGTCTTAAAGACACGACAGCAAGTTTCCGCCGCCAAAATCTCGTGCAGCAACATGTCGCGTTCCATCATTCGGTACGAGGGTCTCCGAGGTTTCTACAGAGGTTTCGGAACTTCGTTAATGGGAACAATCCCCGCACGTGCGGTTTACATGTGCGCCCTCGAAGTCACCAAGAGCAACGTTGGCAACGCCACCGTTCGCTTGGGGTTTTCCGATGCCTCCGCCACCGCCATCGCTAATGCTGCCGGAGGTGTAGCTTCTGCTATGGCTGCGCAATTGGTGTGGACCCCAGTTGATGTTGTCAGCCAAAGACTCATGGTTCAAGGAACCAACAAAAGTAATTTCAATTTAATTCATGGTCTTAATATATTTTCCTACAATTTCATGATGAATATAATTTTTCAATAAAATTTATAAAAATAAATAAACTTATAATGTATATGACAATTTCTTCTTTTAAAAAATAACTAAATAATCAGTGCCCGAATTTAGTGATACATACCATTTTTATTTTTTTTTCTAATTGTGGAGTCAAGAATTTCATTTATACTTTTCCAATATTTTTGTAAGAACAATACTTAGTGTCAACCGAAATATCTTGACCCGTCAACTAATTCCATTTATTTCTTTTATTAATTAATTATTTATATTTTTTTATATTTATGAAATAATATACTAATCAACTTCAATATTTATTCAATTGACTAATTCACTAGTAAAACATATTTTTTTATTAATTTTTTTTTCCTTTTTTCTTCAATGAGTAATTATGCGATTGTTTACATAAATTGTCTATCAATTATAAAAACCTATGTTTTTATAGTTCGCTCGGTTGGATCCGGGTAAACACCTAATAAAAAATTTTTGAATTTAAGAAATAATAGTAGTTAACTGGTTGTTTACGTGTTGAATTTGATTGTTTACGTTTTAGAGTTGTTTACTAGTATTTTTTGTGATTTTATTACTAATTTGATATTATTTTATTTTTATTGCAGTGAATTCTTTGTGTTACAGGAATGGTTTTGACGCATTTAGGAAAATTCTGTGGGTTGACGGGCCAAGAGGGTTCTACAGAGGATTTGGAGTGTCAGTAGTGACATACGCGCCATCAAACGCGGTATGGTGGGGTTCATACTCCATGGCACACAGGTTTATGCGGGGTGCATTTAGTAATAACGAAGGTGGAGGTTTGAATGTGGGTGTGCAAGGGTTAAGTGCGGTTATGGCAAGTGGGGTTTCGGCAATTGTGACTATGCCATTGGACACGATCAAGACAAGGTTGCAAGTGTTGGATGTTGAAGAGAATGGGAAAAAGAAGCCATTGAGTGTTGTTCAGGCAGTGAAGAATTTGGTTAAGGAAGGTGGGGTTTTGGCTTGTTACAGAGGGTTGGGACCAAGGTGGGTTTCCATGTCTATTTCTGCTGCTACCATGGTTACTACTTATGAATTCTTGAAAAGTGTGTCTACAAAGAATCTTGATAGATAATTGTATAGTAAATACTATGAATGTTGTTCAAGTTTGATGGTTGGTTGCGTTCTGAATAGTTGTTTCTTTTTTTATTTGACTCATGGGACTTTCTATAGTAAAGGGTCTCAATGATTACGTTCGAGTGGTTGATATTTTCTTAAAGAAAAAATATTCTGTAAAAAATTTAATAAATTTATTGAATAATATATATATATATATATATATATATATATATATTATAATATGTATATATTTTATGAATAAATTGAGTTATAAATTGTAATTAATCGCTAATTAAAGTTATTTATTCGTATTGTGGGTATGAATTTTAACTTTAATTTAAAAGTAAGTTAATATTTATTTTTATAATTTTGAAATTTTTATTTTTTAATTTTATAATTTGGATATTTAATTACTTATCTTATAAAATTTCAAAGATTTAGTTCTTATAAAAATTAAATAAAAGTTGAATATGAAATTAGTAGTATTTATTGACATATAGATTTTTTAATTATTTTTAGTATAATTTATTTTTATAAGAAATTAAAAAGGTAAACGTAACTTTCAATGGTTATTGGAATGAAATTAGTGTTTCAGATTATCCTTCCAACCATGCTTCATAGCTAAATTTCACTTTTTAAAATTTTTAATAAAATAAATTAAAAAGTAATTTGAAAATTTACATGTCCAACAATATTTGTCAGACTCAAATTTTGTAAATTTTTGAATAGTAAGGAATTGAATATTTGAATTACAAAAATTGGGAATGGAATAGAGAGACTAGATATGCAATTAAATATCTAATTTTAAGTGAAATTAAGAGACATGACCTAGGTATAATATTTCAAAATGATATTTGAAGTGTTTTTTTTTCATGAGAACTAGAGTTTTATATTGGCAACGTACGTAATATTTAATATCAATTTTTACTTTTAAAATTATTTAATAATATTAAATTTTGATTAAAGAAAATGTATAAATTGTATATAAGAAGTTATATCTGAGTTTCATGTATTTAAAAATCTGATAGATTAACAATTACTTCTTTCAATTTTCTTAATTATTAATCAGTTAAAAAAGAGAGACAAAGGGTGGGATAAAGGATATGAACTAAAATAATGTTATGTAAGAAAAGTTACAATCTTTTTGGTACATAGAAAAGTTATAAATGATTAGACTTGTTGAAAACATAGTTTACAAAATGTTATAATAAATATTAATTTAGTTATTAAATTATCACACTATATCTTACAAATATAAAAAACATTTAAAAAAATTAAAATCATATTACATTGTCTTCTAAATATGAAAAATATTGCTTAGTCTTTCAATATTTATAATACAAAAACTAAATTCATAGATATTTTGTACTTACAATAATAGTACAAGATTGAAATCAGTAGTTATTTTATTATTTTTATAATCATGATAAAATATTTATTAATTTTGTCGTTAAATTATCTATACTGAAAAACTTCATCGTCATTTTTAATATAGTCTCTCATTCAATTTATATTTTTTTTCATCTCAAAATTCAAATTTCATGAAAAAATATATAAATCCGTCTATAATAATACTGTGTTATTTACAAGTATGATCGTTTTACGAAGAACAATATATTATGATACGTCACTTTCTTCTTCCAACTAAAAATTTGACAACTTCATTAATATAAGAGATTGATATATATTATACTGTCTATATATATACTAACGATGTGCATGTTAATTTTTTTATTCGGATAGTTTAATCAATTAAATTGATTTCCTTGACGAATCAATTTTCAAGAAAAAAGGCAAATGTATTTCCACTTTGGGATACCAGTGAAAAGACAGATTATTTACGAGTATATATATATATTAAAATGAAATTTATACATATATAATTGTATGATTTTTTTTTCATCAGGAGAAAGTAACTGAAGTGAGAAGCTGAAATATAATAGTTAAATATCAATTAAGGGGTAAAGAGGATAATTAAAAAGATATATTTGAAACTTATTTTTCAAAAAAATTTCTTTGATAATGTTGTTATGATTCATTTAAAAAGTCTATTTAATATTACTCTCACAATAGAAAATTATATTAAGTTTGCCAATTATATTTTAGAAAAAATAACAGACTTAAAGCTAAAGAGACTAAAGTTATATTTTTCAATTGAGAGAATATATATATATATATATATATATATATATATATATATTTAAAAGACTAAAACAATATTCATTCCAAATTCAAGGGAATGAAAACATATTTAAATATAAAAAAACTTTTCTTATATCTTTCATGACAGAGACTTAAAATACTATTTTGAACTTTAAAAGATTTAGGAGTGATCATATTAATTTTTGAATAATAAAATTTATTATTTTTATTTATAATAAATGAAAACATCCCTCAATTTGATTTTTCAGAGGTTAAATTAATGTAAAAATAAAGTAATAAAATTTTTATCTTTTAAAGACAAAAATAATTGTTATAAATAATAATTATTCGACTAGAAATGGTGATTTTTATAAAAAGAAATCAAGTTATAAAAAGGATGAATATAATAAATTTTATCTTTCTAATATTAAATAATATTATACTTAAAGACAAATTAGAATTTACCTACTAAAATTATCTTCATTTATGAAAGTCACTGTTAAATTGGTGAAAGCATCCACTTGTCCAATACTAATTTCCAGGATCCTTCCCTAGTCACTTTCTGCATCTAAAAGACAAATCTTCAAATGCAAAAATAAAAATGATAGGTCATTTCTTTGGTAAGCTAAATATGAAAAACAAAGTTTTGTATGTTTGGGAGCAAGATATTTTTTGATTTTCTACACAAAAATATCAATGGACAAAAATAACATTTATCATATATAAATAATTAATTATTAAAAACATTTATTTATCACAAAATTCACTTATAATATAATTCAAAAAATTCAAAAAATATTTATTTATAAAGTATTTCAGTTATAAAATAAAATAAACATTTACCCTTTATATTTACACTAGTTAAATTAGTATAGTTCTCACAATTTAAAATTAAAAAACTAAAAGAACATCATCTCCCTTTCAGTGTCCTCCAAAAGTACACTTTCCAACATTGTTATAAAACTAAACTAATTGTGTAATTATTTTATTATTAATTAACTGAATCACTTCATTAGAATAAGAAATTGAATATGATTAAAGGTATAGTGCTCTAAAAGTCGTAACACAATTTACTCACCCTTCAAGATGGTGAGAAGAATGGAAGATGTGGCTTTTAAGATCTTCAAAGGACACAAGACATATATAGGCTTTCAAAGGACATAGGTCTATTAACATAATGGAAGGTCTTTAGCTAATTTTATCTAAACTAAAACTCCAACCTTTTGCATGTAATTTTTTTATTTTTTGTTTTATCTGTTCTACATGAAAATCAACATCCAATCTGAATCCAATGTTTCTTTTTTTATTGTTGTTATTTTATATATTTTACTTTATTTTTTTACTGAAAAGAATATTGCTCAAAATCAGATAAGATTACCATAAACAATAAAGATGTTTTTTCAAATATTTATCTCAACTATGTATCTGAAATATTTATATTCGATATTATTTTGTTTAAGTTAGAACAATTTCATTCTAATTGATTTATATGTTAATTGTTCTTCTCTACTGGTCTTTGACTCTTTGTTTGTAACAATTAGATATTAATGTATATATGATGAATTCTTATTCTAATTGAGCTTTTTTCGAATTAGAATTAAGTTAAATTTATACATTTTGTGTTTGAGTGTTGAAAAGATTAAGGTTTAAAACTAGAATTCTAAATCTAATTTCAATTTTATCATTTTATTATTTAAATAAGATAAAAAATTAATTACAAATCTCTTGTTGAACATTTATTTAATATACTAATGATTAAATAATTTAAATATTATTTTTATTCTAAAAGCAACAATTAATTGGATTAAGCTTGATGTTTAACAATTAATTCCAATCTTCATTGTTTTTTTATTGTTTATTCTTTTTAAAACATTCATTTGAGAAGAAAAATAATGTCTGGTTGGCTGGGTCCGGCAAATTTGAACTTACTTGACTTAAACTAAATGAATTTCATTTGCTTTTATCTCACCTAATCTCATTTTTTAAACTTTTTTGTCTGTTTGAATTGAAAACGAGATGATGAAAGGAAACCAAGTTGAGACGAAATCTTTCCACTATTAGTTAGAATCAAATTTTCAAATTTTTGTTTTTAATTTTTTACTCACTTTTACAGTATTTTTTCACACTGTCAATGTACAAAACAGTTTCTGTTTTTAATATATTTCTCTACTAAATCATTTATTAAAAAAATATTTGTTAATTAAATTTTTTCATAAAATTAGTTTTAAATATCTCTTATAAATATTTTCAATCACTTAATCACGTTATAGATAAATCATGGTGTTACAATAATCTTCTTGTAAAAGACTTCTTTATGCATATTCAAGTTGCTGAATTCAAATGCATTCATTATTCATACCAATTTTTCATAATTGATATTTTAAACTTTTATTATCATTATATAGTGACATACTCACAGGTTATTAACACCAAAAGATAAAACACTATATCGGAACTTTAATTTCTATTAAATTTTGTACTTTTTGGTTTACAAAATATATATATTTGTATGTAATGTAATAATCAACAATAAATAAATGAAAAAAATTTGTTGATAAAAAATATAGTTGTATATACAATTATAAAAGTTAAAAATGAAAAATATTTATTGAGATATTAAAGTAACCCACTCAAGTTATTAAAATATTTATTGTAGATAGAGAAAGGGATTACCATTTATTATTGTTTTGACTTTTTATACTTTAATCTTCACCATTAAACATATCTAATGGTTTATTATTGTAGACCACTTTGCAAGAGTCAAAATCTTTATTTTACTTTTTTTACCATCTTCTACTTTATTTTATTACTTTTTTTCTATTTAGTTTGGAATCAAAATCTCAGTATGTACTAATCAAAGTCAAGGTACATCTTCTATCTTTATTTTACGTGTTCTTTTTTCTTGCTACGTGATTATGAAATTTGATCTAACTTCATACATCATATTTGTTTTATATTCAATGTATATAATTAGTTTCTTGGGCTAACTATTTTTTCTTATACAACAAATTTAAAAAGTATTGCAAGCTTGGTTTGTTGAAGAGCTAAAAAATTTAATATAACTTGGGGATTTTAATTTAGTGTTGGTTGTTATTCTTGTTGTGCATGTTGCATGCATGTAACCCTATATGGCATTAAATATAATTTTTTTTTCTTATTATAATATTGCAAATGATTAAAAAAAAAACTTCAATTTTAATCTCAGATCTGAATTTTTTACTGAGATTTTGATTATGGATAATGAAAAGAATTCTTCTCATATATAATTTATGGTTTAACATATTTGATTTACTTAAATCTAAAAGAGTCATGCAATGCAAAGATTTTTTTGGGAGTCAAATCATGTCTAAATTGCCGTACATGATGTATGGATACGGACAGCTACATTTGGTGTGGTTTCCCTATTTTTTTTTTCAATTTATTTAATATATATTATAGACATTAAGTAATTAGTTTTTTAGAAATTTAATTTTGTAAATAATTTCATTAATTATTATTATATTTTTTAATTTTCAAACAAAATATTCTATTTTTTTTATCGTGGAGATATGTAAATTATTTAAATAAAATAGTAAAGGAGTTGTTGTGAGTGTATGTGACTAGGTCTAAATCAGCATAACCTAATTTGTGATGATTCCGCATAAAAGGAATTGCGTATCATTCTGAAATTTGCTCAATGTTAGAAAAAAATTTCTCTTGTAAACACATTTAAGTAAAATTACAAAATTATTTGTATTAATAGGCTGATTTTTTCTTTTTGCTGAATTGAAATATTAATTACACGATAGGTAGTCAAAGATTGATCCACTAAATACAGAAATTCATTTAAAAACATATACTCCCCCAATAAATATTTTTTTTATAGAATCAAGCCCAATAGACTCTATTTTGAAACTTGAGACAAAGAATCTCGTAAATTGAGAAAGGAAGAAACTCACACCTTAACACAATATAATTATTTCAAAATAATCAGCCTGTGTAAAATAAATGTAAAACATAGTAATATATCTTCTCAAAATAGCCTGATTATTAGATTCTTGTTATTTCACCCATTTTTAACAAATGTTACAGCATGAATTGAAAGAAAAAAAAATTTCCGTGAAAATATTAGAAAAGAATTACACAACTCACAAGGAATAGTATTAAATTCACTAAGCTATGCATCCATAACACAGTGACAACTGCATTAAATTTAAGGAAACACCACAAAATATCTAAGTTCACTGATGAAATAAATATCCTAATGGTAGATAATCTGAAAACAGATAATATAACCTAATGTAACACCTGAAACAGTATACCTGAAATTCACAGAAAGACTAATAAACTTGACCTACTAAACAGTTCAGAAGTCATAAAATTGTCAAGATTACAGTCACCATCCTAATCAGATTTTCAATGTCGAGCTCTCTTGTTACTGCAAGATGGACATTTGTACTGCTTGATATGCACAGCCCTTGCAGGAGTAATCTTCACACACTGTCCATGGAACCATTTCTCACAAATGTCACAACAAATCCAGAACTCATCAGCAGCATAGAACTCTCCACATGCCCCACATGAAGTATCTCCGTGATCCTCTACATCTTCCTCTTCCAAATCTTCATCCTCATCATCGTCGTCCTTTGATTGAGTTGCTTTTGAATACCTTGACTCAGAACCTCTCTGCATTTGTCAACCCAAAAGAAATGACAAAAATATATAGTCAAATACCAGTCAAAAACCAGGTTACATAAAAAATTGTAGAAAAATTTTTTGGCTCCCTAAATACTTCTTTAACTTCTAGTTTAAATGATAGCATCTAGAAAACAATATATCACACTACTTAATAAAGGACAATCACTAGAACCCTTGATTTTCAAAATTGCAGACCTTGGAGTTTGATTTCGATTTGTTACTGCTATGATTTGAAACTGATGACTTCTCCTTTCCTTGTTTCTTGGCCACCCCTGTAACAACCTCAAATACTGTTGGGAGGTCATTTATCATATTAAACAGTCGCTTTCTGTATGAAAATGAGAAATAGATATTAGTGGAAGACAAAAAGTTATCAAATTCATTACAAGTTAGATACATAAAATCATCAACAATAAGCCACAAAAGAATACAAACTGAAGCACTGAATCCAAAAATTTGAAAATGGTATTGGAACTGCTAAGGCATTGAATTCAAGCCAGGTATAGAAAGTTAGCTTCTTAAAAGCAAAAGATTTTCTTATTAATATAACTTAAAATTGGAGCTGTACAACATTAGAAGAGTATCTAGGTGATGAGAACATGTTATCCTACTAAAAGGAAAGAAACTATAGGGAAACAGAAAACATTTCAATAGACTGAATGGAGGCTTAAAACATTCTCTCAAGCTCAAGGCTTCTAGCCATATAACTTGTAATTTAACCTATCGTATTCATATATTACAACCGAGCACCTATTTGAGTGAAAAAAATAAAATAAAATTAAGCTTCCTAGTTCCTATATCTCTTGTGGAAACACATGCATGTGTGATATTCATATCCTTCCATGTGATTCTTGTTAGAATTAGGCAGCGAAAACTAACAAGACTATTAAAAGAAAACCATTCTCTCATTGAATTCCTGAAAAAATTCCATGTTAAATCAAACATTACAATTGCATAATAGATGATCAACTATAGTTCAAAGGATTAAAGGTAAGAGGATGAAAACAGTTATAGCTAACCACAATTCCTGAAACCACAGAAAAAAGCCATCACCTTGAGAATATTCTACACATTATTTGATATTTGCGTAGATGAATCCACAGTTTTATGTCTCACCAAAACCTTAATTCTTATGTTATATACAGCTCTCTTAGTCATAGTATAAACTTCAGGTTTGATTTTCAACTTAAACAAAATTGGAACTGAAATTGAACAGTCCCACTGTTTGTCAATTCTTCATTTCAGAATGAGCATGATGACTTCCTATATACTACTCTAATCTTTATAAGAGGCAAATGTGGACATTCAGTACTAGGCAATCACATACTTCATACTACTCTTATCTTTATTGCTGAAGTGCACACCTCTTCTGCATCTTATCATCTCTCCTTTATACACTAATGTTTTGTTTACTCATTTGCAAACAGAACGGAAAAAGAACTTTGTTCCTAGGTTCAAACCTTCCTTGAGTTTAAAATTTAGAAATAATGAGAAAACAATGTTCAATGATCCAATCAGTTGGCCCAGGCTTAACCTACCTCAGGTCAAAACACATGCATCATTCAAGAGAAAAAAAAGAATCAGTTAAATCCATATATTCATGAAGAGACAAGGAAAATATGTACCTATCAGCCTGATCAAATCCAAACCTAGTACCAAAATATATGGCCACAGCAAATAACCAAGCATCACTGTGTGCAGCAACCAAAGACAGCCAGTCTTTTTCTTGCATCCCATCTCTAGCAAAGTTAATGCCTAATGCTGGCTCTGGAATCTCTGAGGGCACCTCCTCAGCTGGCAGATTGACTTCCCACACCTCAGTAGGATATCCATAAAGGCAAAGATTTTCCTTCTCTGCATCACAAAGCTCATATAAATTGACCAATATATCTTAAGCCTAAACAAAAAATTTCAACGATAAAAAGAACTTTAAATGCTACAAGAACAAAACCATAATCAGCAATTGGATTTTGGCAATATGGTAGCATGGTGAAACACTTATATCCATCACTTGGGAGATAAAATACCCAAAAAGGAAAATATTCACATTGGATACTCAGATAAATGACATTTATGATACATCATATGCTATATGTTGGATATAAAAATTGTATTTGAGAAAAAAAAAAAAAATGGGTGGAGAAACAGACACATCATATCCATACTTTTGAAAACCAGTTTTGAAATCTCAGCAGAGCTCAATACTCAACCAGATTGAACATAACAATAATTTTGTAAAGACTTCAAGCAGAGTCATTAACAAAGTTGTGAAAGTAAGCAAATTAGCAATTCAGAGTTTTATCCATAGTAGTCAAGGTTTTAAAAATCGCTCCGAAACACGAATAGGCCACAACATATCAGTTTCGGAGCTAAACGAAAACGAAACCAGCCACAACATTACCACATTTTACATATTTCTGCAACGGCTGTAACCGTGAAAACCTTAAGGCAACCGTTACAGTGAGCATAACCAATATTTAGAACTTGATCCATACTTTCAAAATAAAGTTTGAAAACCACACAACTCAGTACTCGATCTGATTGAATACAGAATACATTTGTCATAAAAGCAAGTAACCCATTAACAAACCTAGTCAGAGTTTTATCCATACTTTCAAAATCAAGTTTGGAAATCCCACAGTGCTCAACACTCAAACCAAATTAAAAAAGAAAAAAGAAAAAAAAAACAATACAATTTCACAAAAATTCAAGTAGAGCCATTAACAAAATTGTGAAAGTAAGCAAATAAAACATACAAATTTTATTCATACATTCAAAAGTTAAACTTGTAAATCCCACTGCCTCAATACTCAACAAAATTCAAATTCCTCGATCAAATTAAAACAAACAAAACACAAACTCGTCAGAATTTTCGCTGTTCACTTCAGAAACAAGTTGAATCCAATGGTCCAAACAGAAAAAAAAATAAAAATTAACAGATAGCATAAACCTAGACGAAAACAAATAAAAAAAAATATAATTTTTAAGAAAACGTTACCGGGATCGCACTGCCGATAGAACTCTTCAACATCTGGGAGGAAGCAGGCGAAAAACACACACCGAATCGCACAGGAAAACAGAAGAAAAGAAACAAAACAAAGATTAGAGAGAAAAACAAACCAAAATTTTTAATTTTTTTTATAAAATAGTAAATTTTGAGAAGAAAAAGAAAAGGAGAAGAGAAGAACCAGTGGTGAGAGCTTTGATGAGGGCAGTTCTACGACCTTTGAAATCCCTAAAAACTGCTTCTACGGAACGAGGATTGAAGGGAGCAGCAGCATCCATGTGGGGAAGAGTGAGTGAAAAGAAAAAGGGCAGTGCAGAGTGTTGAACAGAACAGAGTGGAGGGAAACAACACAAAGGTTAACTATTTGACCCCTCTTTCTCTTTGTGGAGTTTGTGTGAGTGTGTGCATGCAACACACCTCATACAAAAGAGAATAAGCTTTTGTTTTGATTTTAAGGTTAAATTAGACTTTTTGTTAAGTAACTATTTGATAAAATTAGTTTTATTTTTTTATCTTTTGGAGAAATTATTTTAGTCTTTTAATTTCTTAAATTTATTTAATTTAATTATTTTCATTAATTTAAAAATAACTATGTTAATAAAGAAATTTGATCATTTATATTAAAAATTATGGAATTAAATTAATATTAAAAGAAAAATATATACATATTTATAATTTTAGACATAATATATTTAGTTAATTTATATAATTTATAACATGTAGTTTTTTTCACGTCTCCTTATTCATATATAATAGAATAAAATAACTTTTTTATATTCAATAATAAAATATATTTTGTTATAATTTATTTTTTTCTTATATATCTTCTTTTGAATCCTTCGAGATAAAAGATAACTATTTGATAATATTTAAATTTATTTTTCTCTTATATATCTTCTATAGCATCTTTCATGATAAAAGATAACTATTTGATAATATTTAAATTTTATGAAGTATTATTTTACACTTGCATTATATGTTTAGTTTGATTGATAGACTAATTTAATTAATTTTATTTATCGTAATTTTGAATTAATCAAGTGATTCTTATATTTATTGTTAATGTAATAATTTTAAAAAATTTAAATCATAGAATTTAATTTATATTAAATAAATAATATAACGAAGTATACCATAAACACAAATAAATTAAAAAATATAATTTGTCTTCTTGTATCAGAATTTATTTCGCGTTACAATTAATTTACTATCATTTGTGCATTTTATTTCATATGTGATATATTTCTCATGTAAATTGTGTACATTTTAATAACTTGATTTAGTGATCTTCTTTTGATTAACTTTTTTTATTTCAAAAATTTTACTTCTTTAATCAAATAATTATATTATTTTTTTATTTTTATTTAATACTTATTTATATGATATTAAAAAATTATTTAAAACTCTAAAATATTATTTTGGTAAAACTGGTTCAACCAAAGTTGAATTATTTAAACCACCAATTCAGTATCTTCACTAATTTGATGTTTGGTTTTAAAATCTTATTTATTATATTTAACTAATAAAATTAATTTTTATATTTTACATAATGATTTAATTTACCTTGTAAAGTACCCACCAAATAAGAAGAAATTTATTGATACAAACTTCTTTCTTTTTATAAATTAAGATATTAATATTATAGTATTATTTTTAAAAAATATTATATAATTTTATATGTTTAATTTAATAATTTTATCTGTTATATTAAAATCGAAACACATTTTATACAATACAAATTATTATAAAAACTTATCATTTACATTCATTAAATTTAATGAAAACATTATATTTAATAAACATAATAATTAGTACATATAAATAAATAAATTAGTACATATAAAAGAATATTTATTTATTTATATATTTTCATAAATACCAAACTAATGTGTCATAGTGCATGTATAACTTTCATTCTTTAATTTTAATTCTTAAAATTCACTCAAATATTAGAGTATTTAATAAATGTAATAACTAATACTTTATATATATATATATATATATATATATATATATTATTTTATATATTTATATAAATAGGTTATATATAACTTTTTTTTGTCATTAATTACGTTATTTTCTATTAGAAAAAATTTTGTTTAATTTTTTAAAATATTTATTGTAACTATTGATACCTTCTAGAAAGTTCATCTAGAAGCTCATAGTATGTGAACAACTTTCTTTTATCAATTCAAATTCTCAAAATCCATCTATTATTACTTTATATAGTTTTTAATTGAAATATATATTTTAGAATTTCTCCTTGACTTTGTGTTGCTATTATTAATAGTTGTATTTTTCAAATTATTAATAAATGTTTGATTTAATTATTCATTCGGTTTCAAATCATATAATTTTTTAAAAAGGAATTTGTTTCACATCATATATTATTTTAAAAATTAATGAAATATTAATAATCATTATTTATAAAAATATGCTAAATTTTAATATTTTTATAATATTCTGTTACAGTACTATTGATATTTACTTTTTCAGTTTAATTATCATAACCTCTGTTTCTGCTATTATATATATTTAGTTTTCATTTATTTTATTGATTTTTTTCAATTAATCAATGAAATGAGAGAAAAAATATATTAATTTTTTTAATATTTATATAAAATTTAAAGTATTAATTAAATCTCTTAAACCTTAAAAAATCATCTAATTTAGAAAGTAATAATATATTTTAAGCCTTACTTAATTTAAAAATGTTTCAATCTAATTCTCAAAACACACTTTGAATTATCAAAAATATTTATTACTACATATATATTTATTTTTTTTATCAAAATAAGGCAATTAGGCACTCTTCTAGTAAAATTCACATTTTTATATTAAAATTTTTAAATTTATATGGATTATATAACAATTGATTAGAATAAATATTTTTTAAACATTTTATCATTTCATTTTATCATTTAATATATGGATTTTCATTAGAATTATTTACTTTTTGTAAAAAAAAATATTGTTTAAAGTAATTAATGATAAATAAATGCATTAAATTCATCAATAAAAAGTGATATATAAAAAAAATTAAAAGAACATAAGAGTGAAAAGCATTTATCATGATGATATATATTAACTAAAATCAATAATAAATGAAAATATTTATGGTTGAGGGAGAAAGGGATCAACATTTAATATTACTTTGACTTTTTAATATTACCTTTAATTTTATTTAATGGCTTAAAGGAAAACAATTGTAGACAAATTCACAGGAAAATATTCTTTTATATATAAATATTCTTTTTATTTTTACGCTTTTATTTTAGCTCTAATATTTTAAAAAAATATATGATTTTTGTTATAATTTAAGTCTAAGTAATTCTTTTTCTATCTTCTTAATTGGCCATATTAATATTAGAAAAATATGGAATTAATGTAAAATTATTATCGATAATATTTCTATATACATTACAAGCTAGAAATTGTAAATGTAAATAAAGATTATGAACCAAAATCTATTGAAAAGTGTTAATGTAGAAAAGATTGGTCAAATTGGAAAGGTGTGATCCAAGCTGAGTTATACTCACTTGAAAAGTGTAGAGTTTTTGGACTTATAATCCGAACCACCTAATGGTGTAAAATCATTTGCATACAAATGAATTTTTGTGCGAAAAAGAAATGAAAAAAAATGAAATTTTGCAATACAAAACTCGACTTGTGAAACAAGATTTAAGACAAATACTAGGAGTTGACTATGAGTGCAGTTGATGTAACTAGTCTTAGATATTTGATAAGTTTGAGTGTTCATAAAAAGTTTTATGCATCTAATGGATGTTGTTGCAGCCTACTTGTGTAGATCACTTGATAGTGATATATACATAAAGATCCCTGAAGGATTTAAGATACCTAGAACATATAATTTGAATGATTAGGGAATATATTCAACTAAATTACAAAGGTCATTATATGGATTAAAACAATCTGGGCACATGTAATATTATAGCCTTAGTAAATATCTCTACAAAAGGAATACAAAAATAATAGTATTAGTCTAGGATTTGAGTTTATCATCATTGCAGTATATGTTGATGATATAAATATAATTGGAAGTCCTAAATATCTTTTAGAGACAACAAATCTGTTAAAAGTAGAGTTTGAGATGAAAGATCTTCGAAAGACAAAATATTGTCTTGGGCTGCAAATCGAACATTTGGAAGGAGGAATACTTGTTCATTAATCAACATATGTAAAAAGCATCTTAGAGCGATTTTACATGGACAAGACATACTCATTAAGTACCCCATGGTGGTTAGATCACTTGAAGTGACAAAAGACTCATTTGGTCCTCGTGATAATGATGAAAAACTTCTTGGTCCAGAAGTACCATACCTTAGTACGATAGGGGCACTAATGTATCTTGCTAACAATACTCGACCTAATATCATATCTGCAGTAAGTTTATTAATAAGATTTAGTTCTACTCCAACTAAAAGGCATTAGAATGGAATTAAACATATATCCAGATATCTCCAAGGGATGCTGGATATTTATCATATCTGGAAAAGGTTGATCTCAAACAGACTACTTGTTTTCATTTGGTGGTACTGTCATATCTTGACGCTCAACAAAACAAACTGTAGTAGCTACTTCATCAAATCATGCAGCTTTACTTGCAATTTATGAAACCAGTCGTGAATGTGTATGGTTGAGATCCATGACTCAACATATTCATGAATCATGTGATTTATCACTCAATGAAAGGGCCCCTACAAATTTGTATGAAGACAATAATGCATGCATAACTCAATTAAAGGGTGAATACATCAAAGGAGACAGAGTTCTTTTACACAAAGATGGTGAGATTGATGTTCAACAAATTCGTTCAAGTGATAATTTAACAGATTTGTTCACTAAAGTATTATCAACCAACCTCAACATTTGAGAAGTTGATTCACAAAACTGGGATACGCCGATTAAGAGACCTTGAATAATGATACAATAAGGGAGAGATATACATTGTACTCTTTTTTCCTTTGCTATGATTTTGTCCCATTAGGTTTTCATGGAAAATGTTTTCAATAAGACAGCAAAAAATAAAAGTATCGGTGTACTCTTATCTCTTTACTAGGTTTTTTTTGTGTCCCAAAAGATTTTTTTTAATAAGATTTCAAGACATCCAAGACGAGTGTTGTAAATACCGTGATGTCCTTTACACTCTCAAAATCTCCAAAATTAATGAGAATCTCATTAAAAATAACTCAATTAATTTAGAGTACACTTTTTAATTTTATAAACAGAGATATATACAGGTGAACGAGAATGAACAAAGGAAAGCATAGATTCAGAATATTCTTTTCAGATTATTCAACAAAAGCATATAATGAACTAAGTTTTTGTTGTAAATATTTATAATTTTATGTTGATATTATTAATTATTGTATTTTCTTAATCATTAATAAATGCATAATTTAATTATTTATTTTATTTTAAATTATATAATATTTTAGAGAAAAAATTATATTATATTATATGCCACTTTAGAAAACTAATAAAGTATTAATCATTTCTTCTAAGAATATCTTTAATTAATATTAAAATTATTAGTCTTAATTTTCAAAACTTCCTTTTCTATTATTATTATTATTGATATATATATATATATATATATATATGTTTGATCTTAATTCTCGTAACATCTTTTCCCAATATCATATATATTTAGTTTTTCATTTATTTTTTTAATTATTAATGAGGTGAGTGAGAGAGTATATTAAAAAAATAATATTAGTATTTATATAAAATTTAAAAGCATTTATGAAGATATAAACTAGTCAAATAAGTAATAAATGACAATATTTATTATAGAGGGAGAATGGGATGAACATTTATTATTGCTTTGACTTTTTAACATTTATTATGTAACGGATCAGGGAAAAAAGTTGCAGACAGTTTTATAGGAAACAATCAATACCCTTATAAATTCTTTATCATCTTCTTCTTCACTTATATTCTTTTCTCTTTAGTTTTAACTAAAAATCTCATTTTGTTCTAGTTACAGTCAAGGTAATTCTTCTTCTATCTTCTTCTATGTGTATGTTTTCTTATTTGATTCTTAAATTTTATTTATTTCATATAGTTTATAAACATTGTATATCATTAATTTCTTTGGGTTGATTAATTTTGCTTCAACAATGAACTCAAAAAGCATGTCAAGTTTCTGAGATAAAAAACATTTGACTTAACTTTAGGATTTTAATTTGATGTTTGTTGTTGTTCTTGTTGTACATGTTACTTGTAAGGCTCTGCACGCAGTGTAATACTAGTGAATCCAAAAAATATTTTAATCTCATATCTCAATTTCTTATCACTCTAATCATGTTTAACCTAAAAAAATGTATGAATTAAGTTTTGTTATTTTATCGATTTTATTTTTCTTTCAAGATGTTTATTTTTATGATTTTTTTTTCATAATTAAAATTCGGCGAGTCTTTTTAAGAACTATTAGAGTTTATGTTCCTCTTATGTAATTTTTATGGCCTGAACCAATGCCAAGTTTCATCTTTGACACTTTTTTATTTGAGATCTGCAAATAGTTTTTCTTGAAATATACATGGTTAAGTAAGATTTTTTTCACCTTAGACTATTTTATATTTTAGTCTTATAATTATTCCTTTTATCAATATTTAGTCTTTTATTTATTTTTTATCAATATTTTTTATCTTTACTATTAAATTGAAATGGTTAAATGCTTACATAGTCAAACAGAAACTACTTTATACTTTTATGTTAACATTTAATAATTTAAGTTACGGGTAGAGACTAAAAATATTAACGAAAAATAAATGAAACATTAAAGGTTGAAAAGAAATTTTAAAGAACCTAAATTAAAATTTAATCTAGTTAACCACAATATATAATATGTGTCCATTCTTTTCATGAATTTTTTAGCTTATCATTAAATAATTATTATGATTATTTTGAAGTTGATAACAGCAACATGGATGACAATCAACATGGTCAACTAAGAAGAGAGATTCATGTTCCAACACCTACCAATCCTCCAACTCAAAGAGCTGATCCATCTATCCCTTCATCTTACAATATACAACACCAATATGCTCCTCAATGCAACATACAACAACAACTCAACAACTTTTGGGCAAAGCAATGTCAAGAAATTGAGGAAATCACTGATTTTAAGACTCAAAACTTGTCTTGGGCTAAAACTAAAGAGATCATGGAGACTGAAGTAGATGATGTGAGGATGCTATCAACTGAGGCTCCTATGGTGTTAGCCAAGGCTTGTGAAATGTTCATTCAAGAGCTTACACTGAAGGCTTGGGCTGATACCGAGGATGGCAAGACACTTAAGAATGGTGAAATTATTTCTGCAATCTCAAATACTGATGTTTTTTATTTTCTTGATGGTTATGTTGTTCCCAAGGATGACATAATGGAGTAGCATCAAGTGTTTGCAGGCATACCTAGGAATATTGGTGGTCCAACTGAGAATGTTCCTTATGGTTACTTAGTGAGATATAGAAAATTAAGGATACAATGTTTGATGAATATATTTATCTTTAAACATGGGTTTGTTTGCTTTCCCCTAATGGTATGTTAAGGTAATTTAGTAGTTTGATTTTGATGAGAACTGAAAATAAATGTATGAAATTGTTTTTTCATGACAATTTAAAGGTTAAGTCCAAGGTTAATTTTATTTATTTGTTTATATATTTATATTTTGGTTGCAAATTTTAAAATACATATAGAGAAATGGATAGCGATACTAATAAATTTTTATTTGACATACAAATAGGGTATCTTTGTATTAGTGTTGAAGATAACACCAACGTACTTTTTGCCAAACAACATTTTGATACTTCTCCATTACAATGCATTAGAATTTAAGGTTTGAACAAGAAAGTAGTTGTAATTATAGATATATAACAAATATCCAAAAATGTGCTAACACACTAGAGAGAATAAAAAATATTTCTTGTAGAATCTAGGTTAAAAAATAATATAGTGTTTTAGATTTGAATTTGGATCAATAACCATTGTGTATTGATCCTTTTGGCATGCCCAAGATCAAAAGACAACAACATTGTACCAATATTTGTATATTTTACTTCCAAAAAAATCCAAATTTCATAAATATGAATGTAAAATGAAATGTAATTTCCATCGATACTAACAAATAATTGATTTGTTTTAATGATGTGCGGTGATATGCTTACGCAATCTACAGAAAGTCCATCTATGCATGAAATATAAAATTTTCTAAAAGGAATTTCTCATATCTAAAAAAAGAAAATATATACTTGCTTTCAAGGAAGGATATTATCTAGGCCTGCACAATGTCTAAGAGAACCATGATATTTTATAAATATATGGAAATTATTATCATATAAAATTATGCAGATCCCATAAGAAATGTCATCTTCATTGCAGAAAACAACCCATTATTAACCACTTTTGAAGTCTTGTTTTACTCTATCTCACACATAAGACTCTTGTTCAATAAATAATTACCAAGTTCAATTGCAATAGTAAACTTTTAGTTCTATCGGCTTTTATAAAACATGCCATACAATAACTAGGAAGCTTTGTATATATTAAATTCCCTATTAACATTACTTTAACGATGAAAAATACAATAATATTACTTTAAAAGATGAAAAATACAAGGGGTTGAATTATATTTATAAAGATTTTCACAGGTCTTTTTTTTTTTTAAAGTATTTTATAAGTTCAAGTTTAGCAAAAATTCAGACACATGTTTTTCTCGAAGAGACAAAGTAAACATAAGTGAATAAACGACTTATTTTAACAAGAAAAAAATATATAAATAAGACAACTCTCAGTAGTTAAAGTAAAAGCACAATCAAGATAAAGAGAGAGACTTAAAAAATTACCAAGTGAACAAAAGGCTTACCAGATTGTTGCAGGTTCACGATGTCTCACTGGAGTTCAAAAGTGCTAACAGGGTTAGTCTGTTGACCATATATATCAGGAACTGTAATCCATGATTATGATTATACAGCAGAATCTGAATAGCTGAAGATCTCAGCAAGATGCCGATCCATGACTACACCAGTTAATCTTTGGATCACCAAGATACATAATCTGGAGAATTTACATTTTTGGAGGAGGAATTTTAAGGGTTATGGCTCTTGATCAAGGAAGGTAATTGAACTCATTTAGAATAACAGAGCTCAAACGTTGATTTTGATTAGAATCAAATTCTATCCCAGAAGTAATGACAGAAGAATTTGTGGTGCTTATGAAATAGGAGATACTCTGCTAATTACCCAAATCATAGCTACTAATAGAAGATTTTGTTTCCTATAACTATGTCAACAGTATTTCCTTCAACAGTTCTGTTTCTGTTTTTTTAACAAGATTTGTTTCTAAGTATTGTCTCACTCTTTTTTTTTTTATTATTATCTTTCTCCCCCTTTTAAATTTGGTCTATCTCTAAATTCTCTAGATTCTGTCTCTGTATCAAGTAGTATCTTCATCTCTTATTAATTATCTCCTAATAATTAGATATAATTAATAAAGATAGTTATATTTTACCTATAAAAATATCCTACAAAAAACATAATTATCATTTTAAAAAACTTTTAAATATAATCAAAACAAGTCGAAATTTTAAATAAGTTAGACTAAACTTATAAAAAAAATCTGTCACACCAGACTTAATATGTTTGACTTAGGTCGAACTAACCTAGCACATTTTCTCTAGTAAAACCTATTCCCACCCTGTTTTCATGTACCAAAGCTACTATATATCCTAAAATATTAATTGCTTTAGCATTAAAAAATAAGTTTTGGAATGAAGAAAATATAAAAACCATGTAAATATTATTTTGGGGACATAGATAAAATCGTCCTAAGATGTATAAGAAAAAATTAGAGCAAACAAAAGTAATATTTCCAAGATTTTATGTATTATTACATAAATATTACTTATTTTATTTTATTTTCATATATGAATTATTTTTAAAGATGAAAACATTACACTAACATTTTTATAAATTTAAAAACATTAAATTAATATCCTCTTATATATTATACTAAAAATTCATGGGAAGAGACAAATGCAAAGATTTTAAAAATAAAGAATAATTTTTGATTGACTATTCCAATCTTGTTTATAAGATTAAACAAAGGAAAATGAAAGGAAAAATTAATTTGTCCCAGAATATTAAATATGATGGAGAAAGAGAGGGGCCTTGTCTTGCGTCTTCTTGTAACACCACGTGTCATATCAATTCATATCACGTGCCAATTCGTGGTCCAAGTATACTCGAGTCAGAGATATACTTCACGTGTCAAATAGTGGTCCACTGGTCCAAAACCTAGTCACTAGACTAAGAGGCATGCGTGTTTGATCTTCACATGTTGTTATTATCAATAAGTTTAATATTAGTTTCTAAATAAATTTCAAATTAGTCACTATAAAATTAATAATTATAATTAAATAAAAGTCCATGTATTTTAATTAAACTTTATGTTGGACTTGGACATATTGTTAAGTCATAAGAATAATAATTTTTTGTTAATATAATTTTCTCTAATAATTAAAACCAACTTGTTAACATAAATAGTATAAATCTATATTAATAATACAATACATTATAATAATATTTGATTCCATAATATATAGTCCACTTTATTAGGACAAAAAGGGTGATGTATCATAAAGTAAACTATTTTCTATAATCAAATAATCAAATTCATTATTTATAACAAGTTTAGATTTTAATAATAAAATTTCTAAATTTTTTTATAAAATATAACTAATTATTAATTAATTGTGTAGAATCATTTTATATAACATAGATGACTCAGAGTCATTTATTAATACCATATATCATAGTTTCAATGTAGATATACAAATTTTATTTTCAAAGTTTAGTTTTTCTTAAATAAATCCTATATCAATGCATATTAGTCTTATAGCATAAATAAAATTAAAAAATGCCCATAAAATTGGAATAAACACGTCAAACTCTTAATTGAAATAGTAGTGCGCATGCCATCAGTTTAAGTGTCGCTGCCTCATTGCTTCGACAAATTCTAACAGTACATATAAAGCATAATAATTACATATGATTTTTTTTTTGCACACAGGAAAAGGTCAATGCTATCACGAATTGAGGTTCTTATTATATTATTGGTACAGGATTAACATGCAGCTTTTAGAAACAAAATGATCAAAAGACCCGTGTGAGCACTTTTGATTCCAATGAGCACCCAGAAGCAATTACATCCCCATCTTATTCGCAAGTACAAGATAAAATGAATAACATTTTATTTTATGGATACACCCCATGCGTGTTTTAAAAAGCAAATAATTATGAAAAAGAATAACTAACAAGTATTTTATCATATGATAATCAAATAATATTTGATTCTAACCAACAAAAAATAAAATGTTATATTTGTAAGATATTTTGGAGCTAGGGACATAAAAACAAATCAACTACATTTTGCAAGCACGTAAACACATATTGTATATGTAAGTTCATGTTATATTAAGTTGTAAAACTTTACCCAATTTAATAATTTTTTTTCTTCTTTTACAATTTTTCAACTTTTTATTAGTGGCACTAAAATTGATTCGATCGATTTGTGAGTATCCCGGTTACAGGTGGAATTCCCTCCAAAGTTCTTGCTTGATATTTCTTGGCAATTTCACAGGAACCTGAAAAAAATGATTGAGGCTGTGTGGGTCTCATGCTAAGAAACAACAATGTTTTCCTTTAGCCACACAATTTCATGCTTTGCTTTACTTATATATGTATACATCAATCAATTAAATTTTCTATTTAATAATTAAGTCCATCAATTTCCTCCATCTTTGACTCCATTGTTTGGCCATTGTACAATATATCTTCAACACTGACCCTACCAAATATTAAATACTCCTGAAGATCCATTGCAATCAGAAATAGAAAGTACATACGATCATTGTCCAATTGTGGGTGGAAGCCAGCCTCACCTTGCCTTCTTTGGACCATTTTTGTAACACCTTCACTACAATTCAAATTATCCATCACACACCTTGTAGCTTAATTCATAGACCAAATCAAGGACCTCTCTATCTCTAGCTTTTTCCTTTTCTTCAAAATAGGGTGCACAATGGGTCACAAACCTTGTGTATATCATACTTAATGTCTATAGGTTGATAATCATAGAGGAAACCAAATATTTATGACATGTGACCTTGACTAGTACTATGGGGGCAAATCCTTGATATGCATAGACCTAATGGCCATGGTGGGGTTTGTTTGATCTCAATACAAGTTCGATATATCACTCTCAAATTGCTTTGTCATTGGTTTATGGTTTCCATATCTACATTAGTAGATATACCAACATAGTCAAGTCACCTTATCAACATTAATCAAGAGACTAAAATTGCTTGCTATGATGAAGATACAATAAATGTGAATTGGCTTAATATTATCGATCACATTCATGCGCACAATTATTGATTTCACTAAATTTGTCAGTTAGGATGGTTTCGAAGATAGGGAACAAAATATCTAAATGACCCAAATATTTCTCTGCAGGTTTCAAATAATTTTACATGGAGAGAGTTTCATAGCCCACACTGTGGCTCCAAATTGAGCTTTACACATAAGTTGGATAGGTGAAGAGGGGTTTCTACATCGTGTCAAGACCTTTTTGTAACGACATTATTAAACACGTTCTCCCCTACCCTTGTCCTCTTTTAGATAAGTAAATTAATTTACTAAAATAAAATAAAATAAAGGGGAGCCTAGAAATTAAATAACAATAATATAAATATAAATAACGATTATATCAATGCTGCCTCATCAAAAACCTGGGAAAAAAACCACAGATATATCAGAGTTCATAATATATATGAAAATAAATTAAAGACTAAAATCGGTCAATAAAATATTTAGGAGAACTAATAAAAAGCCTTTGTATAATAAATTTGAGAAAGTAGAAATAGATTTATTTTCCCTTTTTCTCTCTAAATATAAGATTTCAATTCTTATTATTGTTTTTTCCCTTTTGTAAGAACCCCTCTAGCGTTCTATACACACATAGTATTGCATTATTATTACCAATTACATATAGAATATGACTTTGCTAGGTCAGCTGTAAATTTCTTTTTTGTTTATCCATAAATATGTTGCACAAAAAAATCCTTGTGATGTCGGTAGACATTAATTATGGACGTCTCTCTCAACAAAAATTCAAGCCATTAATTGTAATTTTTTTTTATAAAAATGATTGTAGTCATTTGAAAGTTCAAAATATTAATAATGAATGCACCTATTATTTTTATCTCACGTATTTAAAAACTTTGAATGCCTGCCGAAGAAATAGGAATCAAAGTCACCCGTTGCACATTAAGGCTTAACCCTTCTTCTTACTTTTTTCTAAGTCACCCATGGCACATGTAATGAAAATGATATTGCAGTGTATCAAACTTACAAATTACAAGAACCACATCATACAGGCTCATTTGTACAAAGTGGTGCCATAATAACTTGCCTGTCATTCATGGTTCAAAAATCAAATCTTAATAGTATTACATACATGTTAAGAAAAGAATACATAACTTATATAAACTCAAGATTCCTGAAATTTATTCACCATTTTTAGTGATGAATATTTTGTACAATACTATGGTAAAACAATATATGGTCACTTGTTTCATTTAAATTCCCTGTGCAATCTAAAGCTCCTAAAAATAAAGGTTGCTTCATTTCATAAATAAAACCTAACTAATTAAGTAACAAACTTGCTTACTTGCCTCCTTTTTCTATAATTCATTATGTATTAAATGGATGCAACAACATCTACAATATGTATGGATGCAATGGGATTGCATATATCAACAAAGCAATAATTTAATTACGTTTACTACCAAGTTCACCATTCATGGTTGATTTATCCTTAGTTGTATGGATAGCCCAATTTATCAACCCATCAAACACCCCTCACCCTTGCTAGCTAGAGCTATTGTTTGAAATTTGAAAAGGGTAATTTTATATATATAAAAAAAGGATATATAGGAAATTAATAATAAATTCTAAGTCAAATACTTAGTTATAAATTATTCTTTATCATTATTCTTATCTTCTTCCTCACTTAAAAGAAAATTGGGAGGAAGAAATTGATTGGAATATAGCAGTTAGGATTTTCTTCCTAACAACAAAGGCATTACACAAATAATGACACATTTTAATCCTCATATATGTATCATTATCACGTAATCTATTTGTCATGTCACGTACTTAGTAATTAGCACTTAACTAGCTACATTATATTTCCATTAACTGCGTTTGTTACACAGTCACGATGAAGACTAGTTTGTCTAATAAATTAAAAATAAGGGACTAAGTTTGCATTTCAAAATTTTCAAAGACTAATGTCTTAATGTCCAAAAATAAAAGATAAGAAACAAAATAACTCTTTACTCATTAATCAAAGTTAAAGTCCATAACCCAAGTAAACTTCAAGAATAAGAGAATAAGGATTCTTCAAACTCGATCAACGGCTACAAAATCGAGTTTATGGAGCGATCAAAGGAAAAGCAAGAGTAATAATGGAAGCAGCAAGTCAAGTTGGTTGCCACATCACCACATGCCAAACTGTCATTAACTTTTCCAAACGACGACGTACACCAAAGCGCGTGACCACACTCTCTCTCAAACAACCTTTTATAAACCCCCCTATTCCCTCTCACATTCCAATACTCAATCCCTTCATCACAACACAAACACAGAAAACAAAAACACTCCCTCTACTTCTTCCATTCCCCAACACACCAATTTTCAAATCACTAGCACAATTTTCACTTTCATTTTCAATTGTTACCACAACCCAAACATGTACAAGTTAGAAAAGAACGAAAGAGATGATAACATGCTACTAACCCCTTCCTTCTCTTCCACCCTCCTTGATCAAATTTACCGTTCAATCGACGATGGCGAGAGAAAAAGTGGTGAAAAAAACTTCTACAGACACACCACAATGACCAATACTAACAAGAAACAGAGCAAGACCAATTTCAAAACAACAACAACAGAAACAGAAAGAAAAAAACCTGTCACCACAAAACAAGACAGAAAATCAAACCGCGACGAGGATGTCTTGTTCTTCAGCTCAACTTCAATTTCCTCTGATTCCAGCTTCGGCTTCTCCTCCTCCGACACCGAATCCATGTCACGTGTCTCGTGTTTCGCGCCGAGGCCGAAGGTCGTTCGAGGAAGTACGTCATTCAGAGCAGAGAAGCATGGAATGCGCGTGTTCGACGGTTTATGTCGGAATTCCGAAGAACACGTGAGAGTTCCCGAAGAACAAGTGTTGATAAAATCGAAATCTCGAGCGTTGAAGATTTATAACAACCTTAAGAAGGTGAAACAACCTATTTCGCCAGGTGGCAGAGTCACAAGTTTTCTCAACTCGCTCTTCACCAACGCACGGAAAACTAGTAACAGTAACAGTTCTCGCGCTTGTGACGAAGAGCGAGTTCCTTCATCTTCTTGTTATGATTCTTCAACGTGTTCCTCGGTTTCATCGTTTTCAAGGTCTTGCTTGAACAAGACTTTGTCATCGGAGAGGGACACGTTGCGAAACGGGGTAAAGCGAACCGTTCGTTTTTACCCTGTGAGTGTTATTGTTGGTGAACATAATCGACCTTGTGGTCACAAACGGTTGTGTGAAGAAAAAGAAGCTTCCAGAGAGTTCTTAAGAGAGTACCAGAAGAAGAGTAATGATCTGGTTTTGAAGGAATTGTCTTTAAGGACTAATGTTAGTGTTAATGAAGTTGGTGATGATAACGATAATGATGACGATGACGATGCTTCGAGTTATGCGAGTTCAGATCTCTTTGAACTTGATCATTTGGCTGTGTTTGGAAGTGAAAGGTATTGTGAAGAACTTCCAGTGTATGAAACTACTCATGTTAGTACTAACCGCGCCATTGCTAATGGCCTCATAGTGTAATAGTTTTGTTCAATAAGCGTTTCATAGGTATACGCATTAGAGAACCATTTTTGAGTAATTTTTTTTCTCTTTTTTTTATTGGTTTTTGTTAATTATGTATGATTACTGAGTAAATAAAATTGTTTCTATCAGAGTATTTTTCGGTGTCCTAGATAGAATTGATCTTTTAATGTTATCTACAAATCATGATTCACGACACACCAAGTTTGGAATAGATGCAAAACTAAGAATACCTAACTTGATTATAGCTTGAGATGATTGAAGGTATGGGTTGGGAAAGATTAAGACTTTAATGTAGGCAAAAATAATAGGCTTTGCAGTTGGTAATAGACTTTATTGAGGTTAGGAGTATTGTACAAAATTTAAATTGAAGCAAAGTGTGTAAGTTTAGTTGAGTTACTTTTTAATTTTGTGGGGGGTGAGGATAGAAGCGCATAGATACTCTGTTACGTAAATTAACTTTTTCTTTTGCTTGTACGTATGTTGTTGGTAAATTATGTGTATTGTGTGTTTATGTATGTAATTGCCGGAGAATGTGGGAGTGTTTTGAATGACAAAGAAAACGATGGAAAGAAGAGTTTTATGAAAGTGAGAAGGGTGCTTGGTTTTCTGAAAAGAAAGAGGTGGGGATTCCTAAATCATTGATCGATCACGATTTAGTATTTGAGATGGATCGAATGGATACTGACAAGAGAGTTTGATAGAGGATGAGGAAAAGAAAGGAAAAGAAGAGGGAAATGATAGATTCGAGATGGTAATCACAAGCAAGGTGTGAATGTGATGGTAAAGGGAAAGGCAGATCTTCGCCCATGGGAATAGAGAAAGTGATCCATGACTAAAGCTTTTGCTTTCTCTCTTTCTTTATTTTCATACCCTTCTCTACCATTCTAATTTTTAACTTTAAGAAACATTATTTTTACAAGGAAAAATATATTTGATAAATAATTAAAATATATAAAAAATTAGATAATTAAATTTTATAATTTAAAGAGAGAGAAATATATATATATATATATAAAATGTATATATATATATATATATATATATATATATATATAAAAATGTATATATATATATATATAAAATGTATATATATATATAAAATGTGAAAAGAAAAAAAAATATGTATATATTTTTATGAATGAGTTAACTAATTAATTGTGTATTGCAGTTGACTGAGAAGTAAAATTATTTCATGACTAATTATAATATATAATTAATTAATTAACTCAATCACAAAATATATATATATATATATTTATTATCTGTATATAATAATTGTCTATTAAATATTTTTCAATTAATTGTGTTTTATTTATGTTTACATATTTTTACATTTTGAGAATAACAAGAAGAGAGTAATTTTGGATTTAATATTAATTTAGATGAAAATCATACATTACTAGCTACCACTGTGTTTAATTAAAGGTTTTCCTTTTCAGTAGAGAAAATGAAAACTTATGCATTAATAATGCCGTTGTTAATGTAACGTTGAAAATAAAAGGTGTCATCATGGATGATGTACTAGTAGTGTACAGTAAAGTAGAGAATAATTAATGGAGGGTGTTAAGACGATGATTAATCACCGCCAAACAAGACAAGACTGTGTGGTCACAGCCTAGGTTAGGCCACAAATTTCAGTGTGTTCAGTAATGTTATTATTTAACAATCATACATTATACTTTCATATTTATTTTTTTACAATTAAATATCTTTTAAAATTTTAAAATATTTTTGTTATTCAATTTTTAATTTTTAATAAAATTTTGGCCAGTTATAATCATTATTAAAAAATTTTAATATTAAATTTTTATTTTTAAAATAAATTTTATCTGATCTAATCCTTAAATTTAATTATGTCAATATTTTTATTTGTGAGACAATGTAAAAAATTTTAAGGACTAAAACATTGACATAAATAAATAGTAGTAATTAAATTTTATTCTAAAGCTAAAAGTAAAATATTCAGAAATTTAGAAACTGAAAATATTAACATTGATAATCAAATTAGTGTTAAAAATATATAAAAATAACTCACGTACTTTACTTAATCAATTAAATTATAACTCTTTAGAAGTAACAAATCTAATTATTGGAAAATGAAAGTTAAGAATACAGAGGAGGGCACAATATTGTGATTCGAATCATCTCTTTAAAAAAAATTAATAATTTACATATACCAATAAAAAAAAATATCAAAGAATACTTGATAAAAATATCAAAATATTAATTCTATTAAATTATTAATCATATCAATTTAAAATCAATTTTATGTATTTTGATATTTGGTGGAATAAAGTCTAATTAAATTTATCTTTTCCACTAAAAATTAATAATTATTAACTATTAACCTTTGCCATAAAAAATTTCAACACTTAAAAGAATACTTGAAAAAAATATCATAAAATTCATTCTATAAAATTATCATAAAGAAATATTTAAGATATTTTTTAAGTATTTTCATACTTGAAAGAATAAATTATAACGAAATTTATCTTTGAAAAATAAGTTAATAGTTTAATCTATGAAATCAACATGCTACAGTTATAAAGTTTATAAATATGTTTGTTTTTTTGACAGCGTATACGTGTGTTATATAGTGTAATCATGTTAACATATGTAAAGTAAATACATATGACTAAATATATAAACTAAAAATTAAGTTATATATATTTAAACACCTTTACAAAATGAGTGACTCATAACATGTGCATGCTATTCTTTAAAAAAATGCATAGAATCTAATAACTTTTTTATGCTTTTGATCCTATACAGAGAAAATCAAAAAGTAAAAATTTGAAAGAAAATACTTTTTATTTTTTTTCCTAATTTTAAAGGAACTTTTTAAACTTTTAATAAATACAAGTATCATGCTTACATAGTATAATTGAAGTATTAATTTTCACAAGCATTTTGAGACTAATTACTGAGCTAGTAATTTATAGTTAAATAATGTGCTTGACTTTAGAATTCAAATTCCTATAGCTTGAATGCAAGTTCTTAATTAAATTAAACAAGTAGTTAATGATTTAGTTAAAAATAATTTGCAAGAATAAGCTCAAAATTAACAGCTTTCTGGTTCACGCAGTATACATTTCATATATCAATTCAATATTTTTAACTTAATACTTCAATTAGATGAATAACATTTTTTTAAAAAAAAATTATCTAAAAAATTACAGGGAATTTCTGATATAAAAATTGAATTGTACCATAAATTTTAATGATGACTTATTTTGTTCCTATATATAACCTACTCATAACTCTTGAAAAGAACTGTTAACTGAAATTAAATTAAAATTTGTTTAAGTCAACACACTATAGTTGAACGAATTAAATTTCATTGACAATAGTTTTACATCACTGCTATTTAGTTTGACTTTTATCCCACGAATTCGCATATGTTCGTGCATGATCATTCATTTCGTAGTAATAATAACTAGTAAAATCCATTTTTTTTAACTCTAGATGTGGTCGTTCTCACTACTAAATTTAATTTTCTCATAGGAAATATCAAGTACTACTCCATCCGTCAAGTCGTTTTAGTTATTTTTATACAAATTTAAAAAAGTTATAAATAAAAGAGTAATAATTTTATAAAATTAAGTTGATCATTTTTAAAGAAATTATACAAATTTAAAAAAGTTAATAAACAAATAATAAGAGTAATAATTTTATAAAATTAAGTCGATCATTTTTAAAGAAATTATTCTTTTGAAAACTAATGCAATACAATTATATTATTAGGTTTATAAATAAACATAATTGATATGATATTAAAAAACTAAAAAAAAATTATTTTAAAACTTATAATGGGACGGGGTCTAAGATCGAATCATAACCACATTAATTAATTAATTTCAACTTAATTGCATATCCATGCAAAATTATCGTTTTGAATATTATATTTGTCTATATTTTTTTTATATTCAATATTTTTGTTTGGTTCTTATTTTTTAAAAAATCGACTTAACGTGAGTCTTTTTGACAGATTTGATAGTTGAGTGTATGATATATAATATATATCATACATTCGTTAACAGTGTAAATGACATTTACAGAAAGAATAACATTGAGTTATTTTTAAAAACATAGGGTGTTAAATTAAAAAAATAAAAATAGAAAGATTGATTTGAACATAAAAAACATTAAAAATATAATTAAATCTATATGTATCTTAGGTAAACCCAAGTAATGGAACTTGTGTGACAAATATTAGCACATAAAAAAATCTGTGGTTAGCAGCGTGCGACCATAAAAATGATACTGTTGCTGGTAGGTTTCACTGTTAGTAGACATAATGACCAACTCACATGAAAAATACAATATATATTTAAAGCACATTACGTGATGGGCATGCATAAGCATGAGGTTGTCATCTAAATGGAGGAATGGTGGGAGACCCACTTAATTAAAAATTAATCACTTTATTAGTTAGAGTTGTCTTAACATGACCGTATCACAAACTAATATAATTGCTATTTGTTTATTAATTATAGGATATGGTGCATGTAACTTAATTGAAGAAATGCAGGTATGTAGCTAGTTAGGGAACTTCATGTATGATCCAAAGTGCACTAGTTTATGATTTTATCCAAAAAGCTTGCGACATGAGATTTAAAAATTGTGAACCACACATGTGATTCAAATTTTGTTAGGCACCATCTTCGTCGGTTTAAGATTCCGTACTTTGGATTCGGGTGAGGTGGTGAAGCACAGTGCAATCATGAGAGGAATAGTTTTGCTGTGGTTTCGTTTAAAAAATGGTCAATTTGATAATTTATATTTTTAGACTCTCTAAAATGTTAAAAGTCTAGTGATATCCTTTTTACTACTTTAGTTCTTTTATTTTAAAATTAAATCATTTTTAGCCCTTAAAATGGTATAAAACTATTAAAAAGTGCTATCTGAATTACTGTGAAGATCAATAATAGTTAAATTTTAAATGAAAGGGAGAATTATAATTATCTATTTTTAAATTAGAGAGACTAAAAGGAGACCAATAACTATAAAAGGACCAAAATCAATCTTTAATAATTTTAGAGAAACAAGAACATATTTTACCTTATTATTAATTATGGTTTACATCAATTTGCATAATATATCAAGGATATTATCAAGAGTTTAGTGAATATTTATGTAACAAAACGGTTTTACATATCAATTATAAATAAAATTATTTTTTATGATTTTTAAAAATTATCTTATTAAAGTAAATAAGTATATATATATATATATATATATATATATATATATATATATATATATATACACATATATATGATGGATTAAATTGATTACAGTGTAAAAATTATTAAATTAATTATAATTTACATAATATAATTTCACAGTTAGACGGCCCAGTTGGGGCAACAATTATTTGTTTAGTTCATCAATTTTAATTGATTTATAACAAACAATTGTAGTTTTCAACAACTGCTTAAGAAAACTTCAAAAAATATTTTTGTTTTTTTTCCAAACAAAAGGCAAGTTATTATAATCATATATAAAATTAAATTAATCAATAAGTTTGAACTATTTGGAAATTTCAATTAAGGCCAAAATAAAAAATAAAAAAACTTTTAATTAAGTCCCCAGACTAAAAAAAAATAAAAATTGTAATTGGCTTTTCGATGTTATAAACTTTTTTGTAGTTGAGTTTCTAGAGTTTTTAAAACCATTACAAATTATCACTGTTTTACAGTTTTAAGCCGTCATAAACAATTCCAAAGACCTAATTTAAAAATTCTTAAATAATTCAGTACCTACTAACCTAATCATAATTTTCTTTAAGTATATTAATCATCATTTTCACTCTCACCTCATAAAATTCTATCTAGATATATCATATGAGGTTGGTTGGCCTATATGTAGATGTAAGATTAATTGGTATCAAAACTAGCAGAAGCAAAGTTATACTTTATTTTGTATACAATCAATGCCGAAAATTGGGGAAATTAAGAAAAAAAAAATTGATAACACAAAAGAAAGAGATAAAGCAAAGAAACAAGTGTTGCATAAGAGGGTGGTCTTTTAGGGTGGTAGTAGTAGCTAGTTGTAAGTAACCATGTGGTCAAGCGGGTCTCTCTAAGACAGAGTCTGCTGCATCAAAAAGAGTAAGAAAAAGTTATAGTGGAAGATAAACAGTGGGGTCTCTAACACTATTGTTACTATTTCTTGTGGTCCTTACTACAATTCCCTCTCTTTAATTTGCTTTGTGTTATGTTAGGGAAAGACAAAGTCACGAAGATTGTCGATCCCGAGGTGAGTTTCCACTGGATTGTTGAACCACTTTTCCTTTATAGGTTTCAAAGTACAATTGAGACGGAGAAGAGGACCATCATTGTGATATTTGTGTCCAGTTCAATACGTTAATCTTTTTCGCTGTCTCTCTCGTTCTTCTCTTTCAAAGCACAAATCCCGTAATAACGTTCGCACCGCAATTTTGTTATCCAGTGGTGTGTGTTTGCCAAGAAGGAAAATAAATAAAGAGAAAGAAAAATACGAATTTAATCTTATTATTTTGAATTGAGATATTAGATTAATTTGAATTTTATGTAATTTGCTCAACTATAACTATGTTTCGTCATGCGTTTACAAGTTTCAGACCCAATAAATCTAACCTAACTAACCTATTAAATATAAATAAATGAATAAGTAATATTCTATTTTTTTTTACTTTACTTAGTAAATGTTTTATCTATTGTATTTCATCATTTCCTATTATTCATAATCCTAATATATTAGATTCGAAGTTTACCTAAGTTTTATTATTTTAATTATTCTAAGTAATTGTAGATATGCGAGAAGAAGAGGAGTTAGAAATTTAATATTGAAAAAATTTAAAGTCTTATGTCGTCTACAAATAAAAATGGTTACTTAAACCTTACTACATTCTCGGTTGAATTAGGGCTAATCACATCAATATTCAATAGTAACAATCATAAATAATAATAATAAAATATAATTAACTAATGAAAATTAAAATAATATTTAAATAACTATTTTCTTCTTTTTTATATATTTTTATTATATTTAAATAATTAAATCAAACTTGAATTTTTACATATATATATATATATATATATATATATATATATATTTCTGCATTTGTTAATAAATTGATGCACTACTTAATAACAAAGTAGTTAAAGTTATTTTATATGCGTTATTTTGGATCTATATATTGATGATTATTTTTTGAAACTTTCTAACAAAAGTTTAACATCCATACGAATTTGTATGTATTATATAACAATTTCTCGTAATAAATGTTTTTTTAAACATTTTTTTCTTTTATTTTATCCTTTAATATCTGGATTTTTGTTAGAATTATGTACTTTTTGCAAAAAAATATTATATCTTATAAAGTGTTATTAATGATAAATGAAAGCATTAAATTCATTAATAAAAATGTAATTATAAAAAAAATAATAGAACATAAAATGAAAAACATTTATCATGATATAAAGTAAATAAAATAAGTAATAAATGAAAATATTTATTATTAAGGGGAAAAAGGATTTATTATTGCTTTCATTTTTTAATATTTTAATCTTAACCATTAGTTTTATCAATTGTCTTAAAGGAAAAAAAAAAAACAATTGCATACCATTTCACAGGAGAGGATTAATGCTCCTCTTCCACAATCCACATCTTTTTATGCATATTTAATTTTTTTAATTTATATGTATTATATAACAATGAATAAATATTTTTAAACAATTTTTTCCTTTTATTTTTTCTTTTAATATCCAGATTTTTATTAGAATTGTGTACGTTTTGTAAAAAATATTGTTTCTTATAAAATGTAATTAATGGTAAATGAAAGCATCAAATTCATTAATAAAAATGGAATTATATAAAAAATTAAAAGAAATTAAAAATAAAAATATAATATAAAGTAACTGAAATAAATAATAAATGAAAATATTTATTGTAGAGGGATAAAGGGATTAACATTTATTATTGTTTTGACTGTTTCGTACTTTAATATCAACCATTAGTTTTATCTAATGGGCTTAGAGAAAAAAAAAATTGTAGAGAATTTCATAAGAGAGGATCAATACTTTTCTTGCAAAATTCACATTTTTTATACATATTTAAATTTTCGAATTTATATGCGTCGTATAGCAATTTCTTGGAATAAAACTTTTTAAACATTTTTTCCTTACATTTTATTCTTTAATATGCTGATTTTTATTAGAATTTTGTACATTTTTTAAAAAAATGTTTTTTTCTAATAAAATGTAACTATAAAAAATTAAAAAAACTTAGAAAGGAAAAGCATTTATCATTATATAAAGTAATTGAAATAAGTAATAAATGAAAATATTTATTGTAGAAGAAAAAAGGGATTAACATTTATTATTGCTTTGACTATTTAATATTTTAATAAAAAATTGTATAGTGGTTCAATACACTTCTTTTATATATATATATATATATATATATATATATATATATATATATATATATATATATATATATATATATATATATATACTTTATCATCTTCTTCACTTTCATTCCTTACGCTTTAGTTTTCAACCAAATTCTTGATTTGTTTTAACTAAAGTCAAGGTATTCTTCGTCAATCTTCTTCTCCCTGTGTATGCTTTACTTTCTTATTATTAAATTTGATTTAATTTCATATATTTTATGTACATTGTATATTTGTTAGTTTCTTTGGGTGGTTTAGTTTTTGTTCAACAACAAGTTTCTTTCCTTGATTAGATGAAAAACATTTGACTTAACTTGACCATTTTAATTTGATGTTTGTTATTGTTTTCGCTGTACATGTTTCATGTAAACCTCACCCTCACAATATTACTAATGATTCCAAAAACTATTAATTTTGATCTCAGATTCAGTTTTCACAGAGAGATTTTGATTACTTGAATGTAAAATGGTCATGCAATAGTTTGTTAGGGCTCAAATTGTGTTTAATTTATGGATCAAATTTTGTTATTTGTTGATTTTATTTTTCTTAGAAGATATTTATTTTTACAATTCTTTTTCATAATTAAAACTTGGGGAGTCTTCTCAATTCATAAAACTATTAGAATCTGGTGTTTATGTTCCACATGTGTAATTTTTATGACTTGGACCAATGTTAATTTTCATCTCTCACACTTTTTTATTTGAGGCCCACAAATGTTTTTTCTTAAATATACACAGTAAGAAGTTTATCTCCTTAGACTATTTTACATTTTAGATTTTAGTCTTATAATTTTTTAATCATTTTGTAGTGTTTGTTTATTTTTTATCAATATTTTTAATCTTTACTATTAAATTCTAACGATTAAGTGCTTACTTAGTTATACAAACATGGATTACTTGATAATTTTATATTAACATTTGATAATTTAATTTATTGTTAGAGATTAAATATATTAACAAAAAATAAATGAAGCATTAAAATTTAATAAGAAACTAAATTAAAATTTATGTAGTTAACCACAATACATATTGTGTGTCCAGGTTTTTTTTTCATGAATTGTTTAACTTGTCATTAAACAATAATCATATGATATTTTCAGGTTGACAACAACAACATGAATGAAAACAAACATGTTCAAATAAAAAGAGAGATTTGTGATCCAGCACCTACCAATCCTCCAACTCAAAGAACTGATCCAGCTATCCCTTCATCCTACAACATACAACACCAATATGCTCCTCAATACTACTTACAACAACAACTCAACAATTTTTGGGCAATGCAACGTCAAGAAATTGAGGAAATCACTGATTTTAAGACTCACAACTTGTATTGGGCTAAGATTAAAAAGATCATGAAGACTGAAGTAGATGATGTGAAGATGGTATCAGCTGATCAGGCTCCTAAAGTGTTTTCTAAGGTTTGTGAAATGTTCATTCAAGAGCTCACACTAAAGGCTTGGGCTAATACCAAGGATGGAAAGACACTTAAGAACAGTGACATTATTTCTGCAATCTCAAAGACTGATGATTTTGATTTTCTTTATGGTAATGTTGTTCCTAGGGATGAAACAATGGTGCAGCATCAAGTGTTTGCAAGCGTACCTAGAAATGTTGCTGTCCAACTGAAAATGTTCCTTATGGGTACATGCCACCCCACCAAGATGTTGCAGGCTATGATAATTAAGGATACAATGTTGGTGAATATATTCATCTTTAAATAGGGCTTTGTTTGTTTTTCCCCTAATGGTATGTTAAAGTAATTTAGTAGTTTGATTTTGATGAGAACTGAAAATAAATGTATGGAATTTTTTTCCGTGCCAATTTAAAGGTTTATTCCAACGTTAATTTTATTTGTTTGTTTATATATTTATATTTTGGTTGAAAATATGAAAATAAATATAGAGAAATGGATACCAATACTATTAAATTTTATAATTGACCATAAAAATAGGGTATCTTTGGATTAATGTTGAAGATAACGTTAACGAACTTTTGGCAAAATGGAGTTTTGTTACTTCTTCATTAAAATGCATTCAAATTCAAGGTTTGACAAGAAAGTAGTTATAATTATAGTTATATGACCAATATTCATAAATGTGATAACACTGAAGAGAATAAAAGTTATTTCTTGTAGAATCTAGATTAAAAAATAACAGAGTTTTGTATTTGAATTTGGATCAATAACCATTGTGTATTGATCCTTTTTCATGCCCAAGACAACAATAATAATATTAGTATATTTTACTTCAAAAAAATTATCAAATTTCATAAACATAAATGAAAATGAAATGTAATTCCCATTGTTACTAACAAATAATTGTTTTGTTTATGATATGTTTATCCAATACAGAGAAAATACATCTAAGTATAATATATTAAATTTTTTAAAAAGGAATTTCTCATATTTAAAAAAATAAAATATATACATGCTTTCGAGAAAGAATATTACCTAGATCAGTGCAATGTCTAAGAGAAACATGATATTTTATAAATTTGTGGAAATTATTATCATATACAATTATACATATCCCATAAAAAATGTCATCTGCATTAAAAAAAAAAAAAACTCTTCAACAAACACTTTTTAAGTATTGTTTGATGGACATTGTCTCTCCTAAACATAAAACCCTTATTCAATAGATAATTACTAAGTTCAATTGCATTAATAAAATTTTGGTTTTATTGTCTTTTAGATCATTTATTGTTATAAAGTTTAATATTTAATCCTTCTAAAAAAAATATTAACTTTTAATATTTGATTAATATTTTTTAATGTTTTTAATCTTTAACGTTAAATTAAATTAAGAGTCCGTGTAGTATTGCCACATGATCTCTTTTGTGTGCTCATGTTAATATCTAATAGTTCCAATTTAACGACAGATATTAAAAATATTGACAAAGGATAAACAAAAAATTAAAAGTTGGCAAAAAGATATTTAAAAGACTAAAAATTAAAATATAAATAAATGAGAGAAAAAAATGTAACAAACCCTGTTTATGTCATTAAGTCTATTAGTTTCATGGTTATTTATAAGATTAAAATTTTATTTATTTATTATAGTAACACTACCAATTTTTGTGAATATTATATTCACAAATGTTATTGAACTTCCACATTTTTACATAATAAAGATAGTCACTTATCTTATAAAAAAAAACTTTATTGTTGTTGTTGTTTTATGTTTAAAGTTATTTGATTATTTTCTAGGGTTAATTGAATTTTTCATCTCTTATTTCATTTAAAATTTTGGTCCTTTTTCAAGTTTTTTATTTTGAGCCACAATTTTAAATTCAATTCTTAATGATTCAAGAAGAAAAACTTATCAATTAGATTCATTTCTATAAAAAATTATAGAACTAAATTAATATTTAATGCAAAAAAAAAAATACTGCCAAGTTAAACGAAAACAAGTTAAATTGACTTGACACAAACTCTTGTAATAAGAGTATATTTTATTACTAAACGAAAATAAGTTAAGTTGACTTGACACTTAAAATAGTGTATTTTATAGTTAAAAGAAAACAAGTTATATTGACTTGACTTAAGTTTTATGAGAGTTTGATCCACAACTTGGTCAAGAAGTTAAAATATTTTATATGAATTATTTAGTGTCTATAAATTCATGTATCTTCTAAGCATTAAAAAAAAGAATTAGAATTTAACATTTGTGCAAAATTTTAGGATAATTTATAAGAACTTAGAAAAGGGTTATGGCAAAAAATCAAATGAATATTCATTGTGTAATAATTATGATCATTACTATGTTGAGTTTCGCACAAAGTGATTCCAATCCTCCACTTGTGCAGGTTGAGCCAAAAAGTAAATCTAATACTCCTTTTTGTGAATTATTATGTGCTGCAAAATGTGTAAGTTTAATAGATGATCCTCCTCTGTATGCAATATGTATTGCAATTTGTAAGGCAAAATGTCCTAAAGAGTCCATTGATAATATCTCGGATTGTATTACTGGTTGTGGCATGATTAAGTCTCCTCACATCAATATTGGTACTTATTTCTCTTACCACTTTAAACACTTTTTATGGTTTCATAATTTAGTTAATTTTTTTTTACATGTTTTTCTATCTTTGACTTTACTTGTTGACAGATGTTCTTGCTTCCATTGAAGTGGATTCTTGTTTGCAAGAGTGTAAGAACAAGGAGTAATTTATTATAAAAATAATGTTGCTATATGTGAAATGATATTCACTTGCAATTAGAATAAATAAATTTTAATCAATAAGAAATATTTGTTATTTTTCTTTGTATATTTTCTCTAATTATTATTTTTCATTTTTATTATATTGCCTTTCCATATTATTCAATCAAGATAACAATTATAAGATGACTATTTTTAAAATATAAATGAAAATAGAGACTTGTCACCAAAGTTTATAAAGGAAAAAAATAATAATGAAAAATTGTATTAAAAAGAGAAGAATACTTGAAACAAAATTTTGAATTCAAGAACTGACTGTGTATATTAAAAATATTAACATCCTATATAATGCGTATCATAAACACAATTACCTCTAATTAGATATGTAACATAATGATAACTTCAAAAAATATTTATTTTAATCTGGCTAATAAAAGTTCTATTGGAAATTCCATCATAGACTTTTGACTTTTCTCATTTTGAAGTCAAAGATGGGATGCTCAATGTATAAAACTAGAAATTTATGTGAAATTTTATTTCTCATTTTGAAGTCAAAAGATGGCAGATGCTCAATCTATGGAACGTAAAAATTTATATGGCAGATGTTCTTTATTTCCCCTCCTCTCGCCGGAGAGGATAAATGAATTAATTGCATAGGATTCTTTTTAAATAGAAGAAAAACTCTCTTAAAAATATTTTGATTGAGTTGTAATCACTTCATCTGATTATTTTCTTATTTTTAAATGACTTTTCAGGTATTGTTGCTTACTTACTTAGGACATGTTTAGTTACCTATTTCTTATTTTTATTTAGGTATTGTTGCTTACTTCTTGAGACATGTTTAGTTATCTATTTCTTATTTTTATTTTCATTTAAGATAGGAGATAATTAAGAAAATATATTGATTGTAATTTTGAAAATATTTTCTTAAAAATGTTTTTAAAATAAAGACTAAATTTAAAAAAAAATTAATATTTTCATTATTTTTATTAATGAAAAATAAAAAATAATAACAAAACGTAATTTTGATAAAATTAAACCCCCTTGAAGTGGCAAATGCTTTTTATATATACCCCATTGGGCGTTGTAAGATAAGTGCCACAACAACCATCTCTCTGTTATCAAATATCATTACTATTTAGTGTAGCACTATTCTTTGTTAGGCTAATTGCCAATACAAAATTTGGTTGATTTCATATTTTATTGATAGTATAGTCTAGGAAATCGGTAATATAAATGTTGTACGCATGCTCCAATACAAGTCTAATGAATAAAATATAAAGTCAACATAAAAGTAAGCATATGATCTGTTAGTAATTAAAATTATCTTTGCCTTAAACATACTTCTAAAATGATTACTCAAACACAAATTATATTAAGGTACACATGTCTGAACTACATTCGGTGTCATTTTTGAGAAGTGAGTGATTGTGAGGGTGTGCATGGTGTTGGTGAGTGTTTTTGATTGGATACAGCATTTTAAATGTTTTGTTGTAGAGCTGCTTGTATTAATTTTTAGTAACCTCCGCCGCAAGTTGTCTTCTGTTACCACCTTAAAATATTCTCTGCTCCTCTGCCATACACATCATCGATCAGAACAACAAGAAATGTTATCACACTTGTTTGGATAAATATTTTATTATTAGCTAAAATTTCTTAAAAATCATGTAATTACCTAAGTCTCATTTCATAGTTAAGAGTGTCACTTGTGTTTAATTTGAGAAATTGATTTTTATTTTTGTTTTTAATTTTAATTCTTAAAAACAATTTTCTGAAAACTACGAAAACAAAACTATTTTTTTTCTTATTTTCACCTAATTTTAAAAATATTTTTCATAAATATTTTTAAAAAAATCAACTAAACATATTTTTACCTCTATTTTCTATTTTTAATACATATAAAACCAGAAAATACTCAAATCAAACACCACTTACCATTTTTAACAAATTCTAATTAACAATAAAGAGCAAGAAAAATTGAATGAGTTATAATGGTGACTTTAAACATGTTTTATACTATTAAATCAATAATTAAACTAAGCCTATGTTCACCAAAATTACATACTCTCAAAATCACTAAATTCAAACATATTAGAAAGTGTGTTACTAGATAGCCTTAGCAATCTATCTTCAAACTAAATTAATTCTAGATAACATCGTTTTTAACTCTAAAAACTCCTATTCCATTCTCAATACTCGTGTCCTTGTTTACTCCGAAATATTTATGTTTAGTTTATACTAGCTAGAGTTTCAAAGGCAGATAGAAGCCAAAATCTCATGAAAATCAGAAAACAAGGCATGAAAGCAACCCAACAAGGGAATTTGGCTTACTAATAAATCGAATGTTCTTTACAAAGTTTATCCAAATTGTAGCCAACTATGTAGCATTCACTAACCAACAAAAAAAAGATTCAAGACTCTATATTAAGAGATCCTTATGACTCCATTTGGGTTTGCCCTTCAACTTCATATCATTATTTTGATTTGGGAGAATAGACATTAGCTAGACAAAGTTGAATTAAATTAATAAAGATGAGTTTCAAGAACAGTCCTCAAATTAAGCACAAGGTAGACTCTCCATACTTGTCTCGTCAATCATCCAATAATTCGAGTTATAGGGTTAAGCCACAGCAGAATTTAGAACCACTAAGTCCTGTACATGTTGGGTGCTGCAGAGGCTTCAGCAATGCCAAGACTAATGACTCCTCTCCCTCCACGTCACAACAACATCCACACCAAAGGCTCCAAGCAAAAGTATGTTTTACTTTACAATGCATAAGAAAATTAACTTCAAATAAAACTATATTACTGTTTGATTCGTGAAAGGGTAAGAATAGGCGGATAAAAGATAACAAAATATTGTTGGAAATTCTCATGTTACAATGTCTCATATTGTTTAAAGATAGAGTTTGTTGCATAAATATAAGTAGAAAGTAATCCTCATATCAGTTTCATAGGAATGAGTTAGCCCCATCCTTCAAAGCCTATTTTAAGATTGAGGAAGATATTAAGTCATTCATTGTCGGGCCGATATTAGAATACTTGTTAAATAATTTTTATGCTCGAGAAGTTTTGTTCTCGGCATGGGGTGTGTTGGAAATCATGAGAGTGTGTTGGAAGTCGGGTGTGTTGGAAATCATGAGAGTGTGTTGGAAGTCTCACATCACCTAGAGATATGGTGTGTTGGAAGTCTCACATTACCTAGAGATATAGTTTGTCACATGTATATAAATGGGAAACAATCTTCATCTTATAAGTCGATTTTATATGGTTGAGTTAGGTCCATCATTCGCAATTTCTAACATATATGAATTATTATTTTAACTTTTGAAATTAATTTTTATAAGATGTAAATAATATATTCAATGTAATATGATTTTCATTTAATATATTATGCATGATAATTTTATTAAGAAAATTACTTGGTACACAATTACAATACAGAGACAACTAAAATGTGAAGAAAAAAAAAAAGAGAAATACATATACATATATATTTTGTGAGTGAATTGACTGGTTAATGTATGTTATAATTGAATATAAAATAAAGTTGTTTTTATTAATTGTGATAATAAAATTTAATTTATAACCATATGTGTATAAGACTATTTTACTTTACAATGCACAACTTTAATTGAAGTCATGAAATTTGTGAAAACTCTTACATATTTTGATACCTAATAAAAAAAAATGGAAAGGTTATGTTAGAGCCTTGTGTAGATGGCAGATTTGGAAAAGCAAGTACAGAAGCAAACAGAACTACGAGTGATGTACAAAAGAAGAATGGAAAGAACACAAGATTACTTAAGGTACTGCCTTCAGATAGCACAAGAAAATGGAATATTAGATCTCATTGTCAACTCCAAAGGTGAACTTCAACAATCTCCACTCTCTATCCACACTCCTAATTCCATTGCAAGCCCTCAAATTCAAATTCACAATCCACCACACCACCCCAATCTTGCAGCCATCATAGATCAAGCTAAACTTAATGGATGGTATATTGATCCAAGTGAGGTAAGTAGACAAATTTTACTTCATCAATATGGATTCACTCACTAGTCATACATGAATTATTATGCATAATGCATTGCAAACATTTTTCTATTTAAATTTTAAATATGTTTCCTTCTCCTTGCATAGTCATCGTTTTCAAAACAATAATAATAATAATAATAATAATAATAATAATAATAATTTGATTCTGATGATATTTTTTCCTTTTTAATGTAATCATTACGTTAGTTTGTTATTTGTTTTATTTTGATAGGGTTGATGTTACATAATTTTTTGTTTCATATCAATGTTATAAATGAGATACGGGTTTGTTTTTAATTCAGTTGGATAATATTTGAGTATATATCAATAATTTGTACAGGAAGGAAAAAAAATAAGAGTTTATATTAATCAAAATTCAATGGAAAATGTTTTTAACACGAATCAAGTATACACATAGAATGATTTGTATGAAATCTCGTAATACATATTTTTATTTTTTATCCGTTTAATCAAATATGCATTGAAAAAAATATATGCACGGTTAAATTTGCGATTGGTGCATTTTGTAACAAATAGCAGGGCTTAATTTAAATTTAAATTTCAATTTAGAGATTCAAATTAAGTATAGACTCTTCTTTTTTTGTTATTTTTCTAATCTCATGTACTATAGCCTCCAACCAGTATTGGGTTAGTCGATATTGGATTAGATAAATATTTTATCTTCTCTATCTAATATAAAAGAAATTTTAACATAATAATATATTCTCTTACACTTTAAGATTTCAACACATTCTTTATTTGATAGATCTTATTTCTAAACTAGTGAAATCTACGTCAATTTAAATTTTTAACTAATAAAAGAAATTAAAAGAAAATAAAAATTGTATTAGAATATATAAAATTATATTAGTTAATAGTTTTTTATTCACCCATATTCTATATACTAAATATTTTCTTTTTTTAAGTTTCTTCACCAAAAAGTGACATTTAACAAAACGAGTAAACGAAAAAATAAAAAATCATGAGAATAAAATAATAATTTTATAAATTTAGATATAATAAACTAGAAAATTGTAATATTTAAATGTTTAAACTAATAAAGAAAATAAGTATATGTGAAGTTTTGATGCATAGATTGAATTGGAAGAGAAAATCGGCGAGGGAAGCACAGCAGAGATTCACAGAGGAACATGGCGCGGATTCCAAGTAGCAGTGAAATGCATATCCCAAGAATTCTTCCAAACAAACCAAAACGGCGTCGCTTACTTCTCTCAGGAGCTCGAAACGCTGTCGCGGCAACGCCACAGGTTCGTGCTTCAACTAATGGGCGCGTGCATCGACCCTCCGTGCCGCGCGTGGGTTGTCACGGAGTACCTAAGCACCACGCTCAAGGAGTGGCTTCATGGGCCTGGGAACAGGCGCAGAGAGAGAATGGTACCACTTCCACCATTCAAAGAGAGACTTATTCGGGCCTTGGAAATAGCCCAAGCTATGCAGTATTTGCATGAACAAAAGCCCAAACTCGTTCACCGTGACTTGAAGCCCAGTAACATTTTTCTTGATGATGCATTGCATGTTAGGATTGCTGATTTTGGCCACGCGCGGTTCTTAGGTGATGAAGAAATGGCCCTCACTGGAGAAACAGGTAAAGAGTTTCTCATTTGCATCAAACATTTTCAACAATGATATTTTTATGATGTCTTACAAATTTTTATTTACGTTAGTTAGTTTAATTAGTGTTTCAAAGGCGGGTGAAGTCTAACTTAATCTTATAAAATTAGCTTATAAAATAAAATTATTTTTCATACAAAATTTAGGGTCGACCCTATTTGTATGTGACATGAAATATTTCACATTTAGTCTTTGAAGAAATTAAGTAAAGTTTCGTCACATCCTCCAAACAATACTACTAGGGCATTAAAAATGATTTTAACTAAAAAAAAATTCTTTACCTTCTAATGACACTTTATATACACAAATTTTAGAAAGGTAGGAAATGTTTCTTGTATAAGCTATGATCATTTAAAAATTTGATTGCACTTATATTATTTTCAGGAACATACGTTTACATGGCTCCAGAGGTGATCCGTTGTGAACCTTATAACGAAAAGTGTGATGTGTACAGTTTTGGGGTCATATTGAACGAGCTACTAACAGGAAATTACCCCTATGTTGAGACCCAATATGGTCCCACCAAGGTATATCTTTGAATTTACTCATGAATGTTCAATTTGATTAGTTTGATTTTAATCTTAGTTAGCAATTAATCTGAAATGTTACTTGTTCTTGGTTATTGATATATACCTAACAAATGTTTGATGTTATTATATTATTAGATTGCGATGGAAGTTGTGGAGGGTAAGTTGAGACCTAAGCTTCCATGTGATGATGATGATGTTGGGAAAGTGGGAGACCTTATTCACCTTATTTGTCTTTGTTGGGATAAAAATCCATCCACTCGCCCATCCTTTGCTACAATCACTCTTTGCCTCAAAACTTATGCCAAGAACATGCTCCTAGATTAGTGCTTATTATATATAATTAATAAGCACCATATTTAATTAAATACGCCTTGATTCCTTACTTGATCACTTGAGTAATTAATTACACCTTTAACAGAAGATTGTATACATGCAATGGTGCTCACAATTTTCAGATAATGACCATGTATGCTATTGTTTCACTTTTAGACTAGACTTCTTGTGATGATTAATTTAACGATTAGTTATGTTTTTATTATTACAATTATTTCAAATTTTTATTTAACTTTTTATTAACTTTTAGTCCGTTATTTATTTTCTGTTAATATTTTTAATTTCTAATATTAAATTAACTTGTTAAATATTAAAATAAAAAATCTTTCTTATCTCTCTCCACGTAATATTTAATAGTTTTAATTTAACAATGAACTAACGACAAATATATCAAAGACTTAAAATTTTGGCAAAAAAAAATCTTAGAAGAAATAAAATTTAAAATATGAAATGGTCAACGTGAGAAAAAAAACTTTCAACCCTTAAGTTAACTATGTGATCAAATCATTAGTTTAACTATTTCTTATTTTTAAATAAGAATATGATATGGACTTATGTGTAAAGGAATGCTGTCTGTACTACCAAATTTTCATATTCATATGACATATTGGCATGAATTACAGAATTATAATTAAAATTAATTTTCAAGATTTGAAGAACCACTCATAAAATTGTGCATAAATAATAATAAAAGAACGAAGGCTTCTAATTTTGATGCTCACATGAAAACATCCTAGTGACAATCCTACATAAAATGGTCCATTGGCATGAGACAATTTTAGGTGTGTATGGAGTAAGATATTCTAGTGTTCTAGGTCAGATGAATCTCATGTAAATCATCTTGAACTTGATAGTTATACACTTAAACTTTGATATGAAAATATACCGAGGATAGGACAAAACAAAAGTCGACCTTAGTGTGACGATTTAATTTGATGGTAGTGACGAGTATAATGGCCCTACAATGTATTCCAAGGGTCAAACTGGTGACTGATTAAATAATTAAACAATACCTTGTTGGTACGTTAATTAGATAAAAGTTATCTTTACACAAGTTGCTTAATGGACATCTTAAGTTAAGATATCATTTTTTATTTTTTACTTCCATTGAAATGCAACTATGTGACATCGAGAGTTGCTTAAAATTAATTTATGTATCCTTTGTGGTATATGGTTGATAATGAATATTTAATAATTTTATAGTTATTAATTAAATTAATTGAAATGGTGTTTTAATTTATTATAAAATTAAGTTGAGATAAAAAAATATAAAATGTGAATACCTTATGAGTTGCTTAATATTTTAATCATTGGAGTTAAAGGTGTGTAAATATCTTATAGAATTTTCATAAGTGATAAAGATTCTAAAAATAAATATCTTATTTTGATATATTGGGATGCTCTAATACTACCTCTCCATCATTTATTAAAAGATCCAATCATTTTATTCAACTAATATTATGAAGTTTGTTAATTTAGTTGATAATGATAAATTTGCTATAATTTTTTTTTATATTTTTTAAACTAGTCATGGCTTTAATATAATACTCAATCTTCCAATTATTTATTAAATCAAGAAAAATGATTTCTATTAAAGATATTTTTATCAAAATATAATTAACAAATATTTTAAATTAATTCTTATAAAAATAATCAAATATCGCTTCTTACTTGAATCTTATCACTTCTTTTTACTTGATTATTGTTACAAGAAAATAAATGAACATAAGGTTAATGAAAATATCAAAATTATTATTAAATTAAAAATAATATAATAAGATATTCGAAGGAATATTTTGAAATTTGAAATATTTGGAAATTATATGAGAGACAAATTTGAAAAAAAAATAGTTGGAAAATAAAGAAGATAAAAACAAACTAAAACGTCCTTATATTTAAACTGTGTCAATTTTTTTAATGGGTAGAAAAATATATTTTTTAACCTAATATTTGAATAATATGTATATTCACTAGCTTAATATTTAAATAATACATAACAAAATTCTATAGTGCTGGATACTAAATCATTCTTATCTAAATTAATTATAAATTAATAAGTATACGAACTATTTTATATTTAGAAAAACTTAAAATTTTTAACCTCATTCTCAATTGGAATATTATATATTCTCGTATAAATTAATTATAAATCAATAAGTATATAAATTTTACATATTTAAAAAAAAACACTCAAAATTTTTAAATAATAAATAAAAAGATAGAATGTCACCAAGTAATAGAGAAAGAAGTAAACTAAAATATTCCTTACATTTATCAAAACCTAATATTTAAATTATATATATATATATATATATATATATATATATATATATATATATATATAATTGATTTCCTAAAGCTTTTTTATGAAGCAAGTAATGAAACCCAGATAAGGCTATCTCCATTCCCGGGTAGAACATCTGCCACGTCACCACAAAATCTCCATTTTCTACCTTACATTTTCTTCCATTGTTCTACCCCACTATCTAAAACCTTCACTCTCACAACAACTTCAGTTTCACAACCACCAAAACGACACCAAAAAATAAAAATGGCCACCGTTTCAATGGCTCTGCCACTCAGCTCCGCCACCCAAAACCGGTCAAAGTCAAACCTTCCCTCGTCCGAAGCCTTATTGAAGCCATCACTACAAAAAATTAGCATGGTTAAGAAATCAGAGCCAAAACCAAAGCTTATGACTATTGAAGCATCGTGTTTGAAGGAAAAAGCAATGAAGGGTCTCAGTGCTGCAGTGTTAACATCTTACATGGTGATTCCAGAAGTGGCTCATGCAGCGAGTGATGACTTTTCACCTTCGCTTAAAAATTTTCTCCTTAGCATTGCCGCTGGTGGGGTTGTTCTTGTAGCCATATTCGGTGCTGTTATTGGAGTTTCCAACTTTGATCCAGTTAAGAGAACTTAATTGATTCCACTGTCTTCTAAGCTTTAGTTCAATTTTTCTTTTGCTCATTTCTCTGTTTGAACACTTTGTGTTTTGTCTAGTTTATGCAATTATATATGATACGTTTCTACTCTATCCAGATCCAACATGTGAGTAATTATTCTTGGAATTTCGATTACTAGTAATTATACTTAGAGGTTGAATTTGGTGTTAGAGTAATTTGTTCGAGCATTGTCACAAGTCGTTTTTTAAGCTTTATTTTGTTGAATTAAATTAGGTTTTTAATCACATTTATGACATAACCTATCTAAGGATTATTCGTTTGTCCAGCTAATTTCACACTCCAAAATGTCTACTCTTCTAGGCAAAGAAGTGTATTGGAAATTTTACATAATTAGTGTATATAAAATTATCATTTTTAAGTTAGTTTTTAAGTATCGAATTAGGTTTTTAACCTGTATTCCTTATGTAACTCCCTTCCAAATCTAGTTCATGGGGATTAAAATTGACCCTAATTAAGTAAATGTTAAATTATTAGTAATTATTTTTAGAATTTGTTTTCTTAAATCAAAGATATAAAATGTGTACCATTGAACATAATAACTAACTTAGAAAATTAAATTTGCTACAGGCCTAGCTCATTCCAAAACTAAATTTATTGATGAAAACTATTTCTCACTTTATTATATATATATATATATATATATATACACATCACGTTGAAAAAAATTAGACAATTGAGCACATACGAAAATTGAATAATCTAATAAAGGGTTGCCCAATAATTATAATCTAATAATTACTATCTCTAATCCAAATAATAGTTTTTAGATTTATATTTTTGCAACATATTATTAAAGAAATTGATATAATATTAAAATCTATATTTGAGGCTAACTCAACTCAGAATGTTAGTTTCATGCGGTGATTTACTTTTTCACGTTTGTATATATTATTTTGATCATGTGTCATTTTCAAAACTTATAAATGTCACTTGTAATATATATATATATATATATATATATATATATATATATATATATATATATATATATATCTTTGTGTCAATGAATTTTATAAAAGAATCTATTAAGAAAACTTATTTTAGCAAGTGTCCAAATTTTACGGATAACCTCATCAAATTAGTATTCTAATTAAGCTCTTTACCAATTTCGTATCTTTTTATTCTGTTCATCATTTACTTAGTTGAATCAAAATAAGAAGTATTTTTTTTCTTCCACGGTTCGTTAATTAATTACTTCCAACCAGAGGAGCATTAATTTTTATAGTGAAGCTCAGAGCCAATTGTTAACGAAACAATAATCATAAACTTATGTTTGAATTATTTGATTGATATGATGCTTGTTGTTTAAATTGTTTTGAATGTCCAGTCCTTCCAATATCTTTGTATTCTGTACATAAAATTTCCACATACTCTAGCACCAATTTACAAATGAAAATATGCATGGGTTACTAAAATTGAATGTGCCATTTGATTATTATTATTATTATTATTAAACTTTGGAGTTAAATCTGGACTATACGACGCAATGCTTTGAGGTGAGAGTCAGAGTATGCAAGAGCACTTTCCCTCAATATATGGCTTCAAACATTAGAGACGAAATGCCATGCCATGTCCAGGAATAAATCTAGCATTTTCTTCAGTGTACACATGAGTTTCATTCAACAACCTGCAACAATGATTTTAAAAGAAAAGATTGATGTCAATAAATTTATCTAAAAAAAACAATTTAGAAAAATTAGTAAATAGTCTAGGATCATCAGCTATCTATGATTTTGACTTATTTTTGTATAATAAGTTTTTGAGTTTATTATTTAAAATATGGATTAATAACATTTTGAACATACATTATGCAAAAATTAGTCAAGATTACGATAGTCTCAAATTTCCTAATAATTTCTCGTTTATAAGGGTCTTCAATTTTATTTTAGATTTCGGGTATGAATTTGAGTTAGGAATACTTACGATTGATAAACAGCTTTATTCATGGTGGTAGATGAATGGAACCAAGCACCATTTAGGTAGAGAAGTTCTCCATCTACTCTTGCTGCTATTCTTCTGTCCATTTCTTCAGCACTAATTGATATTGGTTGATCTGAAGCCTGAATTGAAATCATAGAAATTCTGGTGAACAATACTTAATATTACTTCATTTTAATCTCGCATATTAAATATAATTACTTTAATACATTAGGCATTTTAGTGTTTTATTAAAAATTCAGTTTAATTGCTACCATTAAAAAATGTCATTCACGATTTTAAAAAAAAAAAAAAAAAATTCCTTGTCTCTTTATCAACATTAACAATTATCACGAGTCAGGTTTTTTAGACTTAGGATTTGAAGTAAAATTTTATGGAATTTGGCACTAAATAATGAGATGTCAATAACTAGAACAAGAGTTTAGTGGAATTTCGCATACCATAACCCAACCCCATGTGTCAGCAAATGAAGGTACATGAGTAGTGTATGCAATCACATCTGCACCCAAAAAGGAAAAAGCATAATAGAAGAACATAAGAAAAAGTTGAACAAGATAGTCTTACATTTGAAGTTCAAAATTCCAAAATCAAAGACTTGAGCAAGGTACTCTTACATTTGAAGACTTGTTTGATTGTGTTATATATGGAAGTGAAGACTTCCTTGTGTGTGAAGATACCAGCTGGTCCAGCCTACAAATTTTTTTTTTAAAACTTTATTATGGGAGAAGTGAAAAGCTTCTCATTATGACTTAAGATGGTGTTAATCATTTATAATATACCTGGGTCACAAAAATGCCATTATCATTGAGCTTGGGCTTCAGGATCTTCTCATAGAAGGATTTTGTGTAGAGTTGATAACAAGGCCCATCTTCAAGTGGATCAGCTAAATCTCCAACAATTACATCAAACTTCTCCTTTCTCTTCTCCAATTCAGCCCTTCAAAAATGTGAAATGTCATTCTTTATAAGTATTGGACTATTGAGATTTGAGATAGTTAATCTTCAAAGCATAACTCAAAACCTTAATAATTAAGTAAAGTTAGGTATATTTCTTCTTAAAATTTTGAGTTTAAATTTCATTTTAAGTCTACCAAAATTGATTTTATCTAATCACATAGTTTTGTAGTTAATTTTTTTTTATAAATATAGATAAAACAAAAAGGGTTATGCACAATCAATATAATGTATTTTACATGTTCAACCAATTACAATTCACCATATAAAATAAATTTATTAATTTTAATAAAAAATTTCTTAAATTCTTATAAAATACTATTTAAAATTATTTTACACTATAACATATAAATTTTATAGATAAAATGTTAAAATCAGTAATAAAGAAAGCAAGTTACTTACTTGGCATCATTGATAACAAGGTCAAGCTTCTTATGAGAAAATGCCTCCTTATTTGCAACCAAGTGCTTTCTGCAGAAATCTACAACTTCCTGCGAGAATAAGCAGTTGAAATTTAATTACATTTATATGAGCGTCTTCATCAATCTTAAAATCCATAGTATTATAAATTATTGTGGTACCATGTTTTAACGTTGACATCTTATTTACTTATAAACCATTCATTTGTTATTATAATATTTTAAAAACTTCCGACATTTGTTGTGTAAGCCAACAAAGGCCAATAATATTTTATAGTTGAGTGCCGATAATTATAAAATAAATTAGCACCCTTAATCTATATATCCATATTAATATGGATATAATTAACGTTTGAATTTGATGAACGGCTAAGGAACAAATCAATAATATGGTATAGTAGTAACTAACCTTGTCTATATCACACATGACCACTCTGTCCATTGACCTGTGCTTAAGGGCTTCTCTAGCTGAAGAACCTTCACCTCCCCCCATTATAAACACATTCTTAGGGCTACAACAATATTAGTAACATATGTCTCTTCATATTAGTCAAAGGGTACATCAACCAAAAAAACAAATACAATTGAGTCTACTAAGAAGCATAATCATTTGGTATATATTTGTGTGTTCTTTAGACTAGATTTTACTAAGAATGAGAAAGAGGAGAATTGCTGTGCTACTATTATTCATGGTGAGCTTGATGATAATAATTAGAGAAAAACTTATGGTTGAGTAATTATTTATCCTATCATGTTTGATCATAAACTCTAATAATTAATGGATAATTTTATTTTAAGATTAATAAGATTTATAGCGGTTATAAATATCGGTGATAGACGTAACTCAACCCTACAAAATCAATTTAAAAATTAAGAATTATTCTTCACTTGTATACATATAATACATCATATCTTATCTATAGACGATGTAAGATATCCAGTATTAAAATCACTAAAAACCCATTTAGTAATACTATATACATTTAGAAGAAAATAATATAATATTATAAAATTTAATTTTTATTTTATTTTCGTTTGAAAAAGAAATTATAAGAAGAGTTTCACACTGCCTAGACTCATTATAGGTCGAACTACACATTAATTTGGAACTTACTTGGGGTGACATAAAAGAGAAGGGTGAATCAAGCATTCATGATAAATGAATTCATCAGTCTCTGCACTCTGCATCTTTCCATCAAGCACCAAGGCCTGCATGTAATATTAATAATTATAGTTGAGTTAGTATAACTAACATGATTTCTAACATTTTTTTAAAAAAAAAACAATTATTAGAAATAATACAATTAAAGGTAATGCTTGTTATTGAGGAGAGATATGCAAGACTTTCTAATAAGCCTTTTTAATACTTAATTTATTATTGATAAAAATTGTGATATTATTAAAATAAAATTGTACGGGTTTCCCTTATTTAATGAACTCCATTCATGATTTTTCAATTTTAAATAATTTTTGTGAAAGATTTATGTAAAAAAAAATATATTACTAACATTTCTCTGTTTTGAAACTCATTCACTTTATCTATAATCAACTTTAACTCAAGTAAAGAGTAGTATTTAACTCTTTCCTTTGTTTTATAATACAAGAGTTGAAAACAAAATAAAGTATGATGAAAATTAAATTTAAAAAGAATTTGAGGGGAAGGTTGTGAAATTGAATCTTTCAGTTGATAAAAGTTAATAATTATTAATAAATAATATTTGTGAATAAAAAAATTAAAATAGAATAGAAGAAAGAAATTCAGAATTTTGTATTTATTTCTTTTTGTCATGCACTTCATGAGAAGTAGAAACAGAGCTTGCAAACCTTTCCAAAACGCTTTGTATCTAACAGAGCAATGTTCTGGTACTCGCTTATCGCTTTATGGAGGACACTGTTGAAACAATAGTAGAGAAAGAACAATAGAAATAAGTTAATGTAATCAAACAACACAAAAATTATATCCACGATCCATAACATGTATATACAACCTTAGTTTGAACATTGATTTAGGGTAGTGAATTTCTGAAGCATTGATGACTAACCTGTTGAGTTTAAAAGACCATTTGAGATCTTCATCGATGATTTCCTCGTACCAAGAATCATCATAGTTCTGATCATTGATGTGGTTTTGTTGGGTTTCAATTTCATGGCCAAACTTTGAGAATTCATTAATGTAGAACAATTCTGGAGCCTCACCCATAGTTGAAAAATTTAATAGACAATTGATTTTTAGGAATTGGATTATGCTATTGATACCTATGCAAAGTGCAATGTAGTTATGTGCTTGCTGGGTGTGGCAATAGTGGGCAGCACTTGCTTTTATAGCTACCCCATGGTGAATTATATTAATTAAAATTTGGATTTATATACACAAAAGTCATGTGAGAAATATTAAATATTTTATGGTATTAATTTCTTTATTTAATATAAGTATTTAAATACAAGTATTAAATATAAGTATTAAATGCTATTTTGAATTTATGTAATGCATTATTTTTTTTTATTTAGGATAATACTTCATACAGTAAACTTTTCTAGAATTATTATTAGAGAAAAAAAAATCAAAAGTCAAAATTTATTTCAAACTTTTTAGGAGAAGTTAATTGTAATTTTTTAATAAAATTATTTCATTTTCTTCTTTTAAAAAATAATTCTGAAAAAATTTATTCAAACACGATTGATAGAGAAGTGTGTCTCAAGTGATTGTTAAAAATATGCCACTAATTATTTAATAAATGAATACTAAATAATTTGATGGTTTTGAATAATAAATATAACAGTCACTACCATTTTACCTTAATGTTAATAAATCTACTAATGATTGTACTATTTGATGTATAATTATTTTTCGTGATTATTTGATGTGTATACATTATATATGCTTTGCATATACACAACTCTAATAATACATATAGTTTAATATTTTACCGACAACATGCCATATTATAAGACACCGGTGTACTCTCCAAATTCAGCATCTGGACCACACCATTATGCTCCACCTTTTGGAATTTAATTTAATTCAAATAGCATCGGGACTATATTGTCTTTTTGTTTTAGTTATTTTGATACATAAGTTGTTTTCTGCTGGACTTTTTAAGAAAACTCTGTGGAATCAGGATAACCTTAACTTTATGAAAAATAAACGAATCTATATCCCAAGATAAGGGTGAAAAAAAATTAAGAAAGAGAGAGATAATGTTTTAGATACTAGAAAGGAGGGAGGAAGAAGAAAAAAAAAAAAGTAGAAATAAGAGAGAAGAGAAAATACATATACATTATTATTATTATTTATTATTATTTATTATTATTATTATTATAATTATAATTATAATAAATAATAATAAAATAAATATATAAATAGTAACAATAATATTAACTTAACTTAATAGAAATAAATTTTATGATATATTCAATTTTTCTAAAAAAATATTTATTTATCAATGACTAGTAAATTTAAGTTATTGAATTAAAATATTAAATTAAGAAAGTAGAATTTGTTTTAATAGTATTAAATTAATTTTTTAATATAATAAAATAAATATTAAAAATAATATTATGAAAAAGTTATTAGTAAATTATGGATAATTTATTTATAATTTTAACAATTTTTGGTTCCACTGAGATTTTTCTTTCAAAATTCACCACTGTTTCAACATATGATTGTTGAGTTGTCATGCGTGACTAATATTTTATAACGCGGTAATTAATGATATGTGGGAATATTGTAATTTTGTATTGTTTATTCTTAATAAAATGATGTAGCCATGTTTGCTAATTAAATTGAAACATCTACTTTGTTCTTGATGATGTAGACACATCTATCCATCCTCTTTAAATCTTGTGTTAGAGTGTGTGATTGTATTTATTTTTATTTATTTAAAATTTCGGTTGTTATTATTAACAAAAACAAGCTACAACAAAGTTTTCATTTACTATCTACTTCATACACAAATAAATAAATAAAAATACGAGAACTAACTATAAATTTAAATTAAATCAAGTTAAAATGCTGAATCGATATATCCACGAGCTCAAATAAATCTAACGTGATTTGGAAAAAAAAAAATGGTTCATATAAAACTCAAATAAATTACAAACTAAGTCAAGTCTTGTCAAACAAGTAAAGTTAAGTTTAGCTTGAACCATGTTGACTACTATTACCACCTCAAACTTTTAGCATCTTGATCCTTAAAGTTTATACAAGTTCCACCACCTTAACCACTAGGTACATGAATCCCTAAGGTTTCACAGCCTATAGAACCATCTTGTAAAGGCAACCAGTATATCATCCTCGTTACGGGACTAATCTTATTGTTATTTTTGGGCGAGGGAATGTCATGCACATGGTTGTTATGTTTGACATTAACTTGCATTGCTTGCCTTTTAGCAGTAACCATGGTAGATGGGAAGTAGATTAACTAAATTTTCTAGAGTAAAATGATGTTAAAAATAGGAATATCTGATTAGCTAAAAATTATGTCTGTTTAAATATAGAGAATATTATATAATTGGAGAAAATAATTATATAATCAAGAATGCAATATTTAGATTTTATTTTTATTTTTTAGTGTCTGTTTCATTATTTAGTCTATAGGAGTAAAAATATTATAAAAATAGTATAAAGTATACATAACATTTATGAATAAAATAGTGAGTTGTATTAGTTTTTATGTTGGTACCAGAATTTTGATTTTGATTTTTTTCTTTTTTTCTTCTTGAATCTTAAAAACCTTTGTTGGACAAATGACTGAAAAATCAATTCCAGTAGTGATCCAACTTGAAAGTATCTTCAACTTCTCAATGAATCTAACTATGACATATGGTCACAACTAATGGAGATGTAAATTACAAAAAGGGAAAAATTATCCCACATTCGCGGTAGAGTAAAGCCTCCAACAGAAGAGGAGGAGGGATATGAAAAGTGGCACGCTGTGAACCAAAAATTAAAAAGATGGTTTTGATGTCCTTGAAATTAGAAATCATGAAAAAGGTATCTTTGTTTACCTACTGTCCTTGATGTTTGGAATGTTTTGGCAAAGGCGTTTTATGATAGAAGTGATGAGCTACAAATGTTTGCTCTAAATCAAAGGGCATTTATTACAAAACAAAACTACAAAACCTTAACTAAATATTATGAAGAGTTGGTTGATATTTTTAGGGAATTAGGCCATCAGAAAAAAGTAGTCATAAAGGACCCTGATGATGTGAAGTTGTATCAAAAGTCAATTGAGAGATTGAAGGTACATATATTCTTTGCTAGACTAAATGATGATTTTGACCAAGTTCGTGGAGAAATCTTATGCAAGGGACATCTAATTTAGAAGAATGTTATGCATTAATCCGTCGAGAAACTGCTCGACAAACAATGTTGAAAATAGTTGGTATGAACTCGGATGTCATAGCTATGATGACAAAGAATCGAGCAAGGCAACCAAACTGAAAAAGGTAACTACAAGTGTAAACACTCTAATCAGGTTGGACACACAAAAAAACGATGTTATGAAATCATGTGATACCCCGAGTGGTGGGATCATTGTCGAGTGTCAAAGAAGAATCCAAGAAAAACTCTAACTACTACTGCTGCAATTGTTGAAGAGGATGAGACTAACAAAGGGGTGGTGTTTGCTACAACTACAGGTAGTTATGATCGTAATGATAAGACCTTAATAAACACATCTACTGTTTTGAATAATGCATGAATAATTGACTCTATATGCTCAGATCATGTGACATTGATGTTAGATAAATTGAAAATCTTAAACCTTCCTCACAAACAAGTATCTCCACAGCCAATAATAGTAAATTCACTATCACTAGAGAATGAAATATTTCTATTTCAAGTGATTTAAGCCTTGATACTCTCATTGTTATTCCTTCTCTTAAATATGTCTTATTGTTTGTCTCTCAAATAACAAAAACTTTATCATGTGTGGTAATTTTTTAACTTGACTTTTGTGTTTTAAAGGACATTCAAACAATGAAGATGATTGGTTGTTATATTAGACGAGGAAAGTTGTATTACCTGGATTTAACTGAAAAAGATTCAGAAAAAAAATTGGTCAAATGCTATACTAGTGACAACAGGTTATCAAGGAGTAAAGAAAATGGAGGACATTTAGTTATGACATAAATGTTTAGGACATGCATCTTTTAGCTACATAAAGAAATTATTTCTAAATGCTTTTGATAAAATACACTTCAACTTTGTATTGTGATACTTGTGAGTTTGCAAAGAGTCACAGGACTTGTTTTTCATTAATTTCAAATAAAAGTTCACTTCAGTTTATGATTATTCACTCTTTTGTATGGGGTCCATTCAAAGTTGCAACATTGGGTGGATCAACATGGTTTGTAACATTTACTAATAATTGTACTTAAATGATTTGGTTTTGTATGATGAAATTGAAAAGTAAAGTTAAAAAGTTATTTTAAATTTTTTGCAAAATAATTAAGACTCAATACAAAACACAAATTCAAGTACTATGTAATGACAATGAAAGGAAGTATATGCGACCAAAACTTCAATCTTTTTGGTAAATAAGGGAATTTTCATCAGAGATGTGTGTTTCTTGGCTATGTTGCCCATCAAAACGGATACCAGTGCTACCATCCACAAACCAAATGTTTACCACTATGGATGTTGTTTTTCATGAGACATTAACATGTTTTTTCTATACATCTGAAATTCAGGGGGAGAATTATGAAAAAATTCAGACTTTGGTCTCTGAACAAGTTGATATTGAGGTACATCATGGAGCTCAAGACAATGTAACAAGCATTGATGAGAGTGTGCAACAACTCGATGATCAACTAACGCAGAATGAGGAAGAGGTACATCACAGAGTTCTTGAGCATGCTGAGATTGAAATTCTACCTATTGATGCTGACACTACATTTTATGCCAACAATATACCACATCCATCGTCTCCTCAAGAACCTAATACAGACAAAAGAATTCTATCAAATAGTGTCACTAGAGGTATTCCTGAGCTTACTTATGATCATGACCTCATTAGTAAAATTAGATAACCAGAACTTGTCTTGCTTAAATGGTGCATTTATAAGTCAATTATCTTGTATATTTATTCCTAACAATATGCAGGAAGTGTTAGCTGACTCTAGATAGAAGGATGATATGAATGAGGAGATGAGATCTTTGAAAAAAAAAATGAAACGCACAAACCAGTGGATTATCCGGTTAGAGATAAATAAGTGAAATGTCGATGGATATATACAGTAAAGTTTAACGCATGTAGTAAAGTTGAGATATTTAAAGCTAGATTTATGACAAAAAAATATATACAAGCATATGGACTAGATTATCCTAAAGTATTTATCATTACTGTAACATTTATGATTAATTTAGACTATAATATTTAGGATTGATATAATTGATATAAAAATCACCCAATCCATTACCATAACCGATTACATTGTTAAATCTAAAGAAAACAATATAAATATATATTACGATAGCTTGCTGCAAATGATAGTCATAGCCTGGGTATGGATCTTATTAGGATTCATTCCACAATAGTGATCAATCAAGAAAGTACTGTTCTCTTTTGCTTATGAAAAATAATATTTTCCCTTTTATTTTTTAATTTTTCAACTTCAAATAAGCACAAACGAAATAGAAATTGAAAGGTGGAGTATCTATTCCAAAATGGCATTTACCTCACCACCACTTTTTACACTCCTCCAAGATTACACATCACAATTGATATCTAGCTATAGTGTGGCTTGTACAATCTAAATATGAAAAAACAGAGAAGAAAGAGACATTCCGTGGGATTGGTGGTACCATTGGTGTACTGTGCCGGTGCATGGTTTGTGGAGGGGTCCATTTGTGAGTGAGTAAAGAGATATAGTTGTGATTTTGGAGAGAAGAATGGGACAAATTTAATTTTGGTGACTGCGTGCGTGTGTGAAGTATGAATTGGAATTAAAACATAGCACGCGCGGAAAGTTAGGGTGTTGTGGTTATGTTGTCCCGACATGTACACGAGGGCATAAAATGTGCCACGCGGAGTACAGTTGTTAGATGTTGTTTCAGTCCAAATGAGAACATGGTGGGGACCTATATCCATTCTTCATATTTCTTTTTTGTTTTTTTATTTCTCAAACTACCCATTCACTTATCCTTTCCTTCTGTTCAAGGTCGTCAAGCCAATCTTTGATAATACCACCCACAATGCCTTCTTGTGTTTGTGTGGGTGGGTACGTAGTGGGGTGTAATATACTATAAATATTATTTGTACATAGACATCAGTTCATATTCCATTTTTCTAATACATTATTTGATACATGTCATTTACCATTAGAGTATAAATTATAATTAATGTAAAATGTTGAAGACCCCGCTTAGTTAAATCGGTTGATATGAGTATTTGAGAATGAAAATTTTTAATAGATAATTATAATACGTAAATAACTAATTATAAAACGTGAGAAAAAAAATATATATATATATATATATATATATATATATATATATATATATTATATAATTTACAAGTGAATTAATTAATTAGTTGATTGTACATTAAGTTGATTACGAAATAAAATTATTTAAAAATTATTTGTTGTTTAAATTTAATTCTAGGAGTTATAAATTAATCTATTGGTTCCGGAGGAAAACTCAAGGAAGAAAATAAGGGAAGAGTATTAATTTAATTAACTAATAAGAGGTAATAAGAGGTATATGGTGGTGAAAGTAATTTATAATCATTCAATTAACATTTGCCGATCAAATAATGGATCATTAAATAAAAATATAACCTACTTCATTTAATATATCTCATAATCGTATATTCTTTTTAATTATTTTTTATTTTTTATCCACAAGAATTAAGACGATGTAACAAAGATCTACAACAATTCACATGTTCTTTTCAATTAATTGAATTAAACCTCTTTTGAAGTAATTATTTCATTCATATTGTTATAATACAGGTATGACTAGGAGATCTCAAATTGGATAATTAAAAATAGACGAGTTGAATAATATATATTAAAAAAACCTCGCAAAATTAATACTTAAGATTCTTAAATTGAGTGTGATGCCAAAGTTATTTGTCACGTTGTGTGAGAGATTATTTAATTTCTCCATTTGCTTTGTATGATATGTTACCTCAACTTAAGAGTTTTAATTTTTTTCAAAATTTATCACCTCAAAAAATTAAAATATGTTAATTATCTTTAATAATTTATTTTTTTATATCTTAAATAAAAAAGTTGACTTCTAATATACAAACTAGTGTAATAGCTTATAATGTAAATTATTGTGTCAGATCAGGTTCGAGACATGACATTCTCTAATCTCTCTATCCAAAACATGAATATTATTTGATTAATTCAGAACTATGTACTAATTCTTTTAACAAGGTTGTTTTATCCATAACAATAATTCATGTAATTAAGAATTTTAAAATTTTCATATAAATTTACAAGATGTATAATACGAAAAAAGAGATTATTAAAGTAAAAATATATTAAAAACGTGTTATTTGACATTCTTATTTTAATCCTAAAGAAAGCCTGCTAATTACCATGGATGAAAAAGAGAACTAGAGAAGTACATGGAATGCACCATCAACAAACACGTCACTTTACATTTGTATGACAAAATCTAAACGTGGTTAAAAACAGTAAACATAATTAGAATAATAATTAAAAAAAGTTATATAAATTTAAATGCCATGTATTAACATTATAAAATAATTTTATATATCGATCAATCATTTAAATTATAAAATTTCTTAAAATTTTTGTTAAATATGTGAATTGGGCTTAACTTATCTTACAAAATCAACTTGAATTGTTTCCGCTTATGTACATATTATATTTCTAAGCGACGTGAAATTTCTAATAAATTTTGTTATTAAAATTAACAAATTCATTATAAATAATAGATCATAATTAATGAATCGTAAAATATTTTCACTTAAATAACACATCATCACCTTTAGTAAGATTGAATTATAAATATATAAGTTGTTGTGTATGCTATGAGTAGCAATAGAGCATAAAAAAAGAATGGTGAAGATGGGAAAATGGCTATGTGTAGGGCCATGAAGGCAATTGTAGGAGTGGCAGATTGAGGAAGGGGCTTTATGGTTGAGTTGAGCGTGAGTAAACTCCACTAAGGAATTTGTGGAGAATCCACTCTTAAATTTGCATGTCCTAGCTAGTGAGTACTTACTCACTTATGTAGTGTCCTTATTCCTCATCATGAACATCATCTCTTTTATGTGCAAAAAGAATTTCGTTTTGTTTACCTCATTGTCTTTTAAAAGGAGATACACGATATCAATCTGTATATTACCTGTTTGGATAAAATTGATTTTTATATCAAGTCATTTACTTATGTTTGATTATAAAATTAGAATACACTTTCATTTTACTACTTTGAGGATTGTTAAAATTACACTAAATTAAATTTATCTGAATATTTCACTTTATCATATTTATACCATTTTAACATTTTTTTTAATAATTAGGAATATAAATTAATTATTTTAAAATCCAATCAATTAATAATTATTTTTAATTATTTTTGTAATTTCAGTTAAATAATTATTGAAATTATTAATTTTTATTTATATTCTGATAAAAATGTAAAAATAATAAAAATGGGTAGAGCGTAATTTTGGTGTTTGATGTGATTTCAACAAACCTCGGAATAATGGAGCATAATTTACTCATAAAATTAAGTTAGTAAAATTATATGTAAAGTTTATGATCCAACACTAAAATTAATTAAATCATTTTCAATTTAAAATGAGTTCTAGAATCAAAATCAATTGAGTTTTTTCTAATGTAAGATTAAATATATTAAAATTTATCTAAAATTAGTTTTAACTTCAAAATCAATTCAACATAATAAGAAACGTAATTATGATAGATACGTAACTACGTCCCTTTAACGTGTTCATGAATATCATCATCTCCATATTTATATACACGGAGCAACATGTATTAAAAAAAAAAAAAAAAAAAAAAAAAAAAAAAAAAAAAATCACTTAAATAAACATCAATACATTAAAAAATTAGTCTTTAAATTTTCGACAAAAATATCTTAGTTCAAACAAATAAAAGGAGAAAATTTTGATGATAAGTGACTCACTTTTTCTTAGTGGATCTGAAATAATTCAATTAACAACCTCACACGAGTTCATGCTTGAAGAATCTCTCGTGTACACGTTTCTGGAAAGAGTGGTTGAAGGGGAAGAATTTGTGGAATCAACAGAGAAGATTATAGTAACAATGACAACAACATGATATTAATTGATATGGTTGGTGCTGAAGACTTTATCAAGATAACAACAATTAATAAGTGTGGAGAGAAAATGGTAGTGGGAAATGCCAATTCTAACACACAGAGTGACAATGGTGAATTCAAAAGTTTTTAATTTTTAGCCCTTAATGATTATCTATAGAAAGATTTTTCCTCTATTGCTTGTAATAAAATATTGTACAATATTTATGAAATCAGTTTTATCTTATTTGAGAACAAATTTCGTAAGTAGTTTGTGGTAAATAAACAAAAATTATGGATCAAAGTTGTTACTTGTCCACATTAGTTTTCGACCATGATGTTTTTTTTTTTTTTAGAGATTTCGACTACAAATTTTAGTCAATATATATATATATATATATATATATATATATATATATATATATATATATATATATATTTAAAATCATAAAAAATTATCTTAGATTATTCCAATATATTTAATAATAATTTATCTATTTTACTTTTTTTGGTCATCATATCATTTGTGCATGCAAATATTCGCAGACTTTGTCGGTTGATTGATAAACTTTAAAAAATTATTTACTATAACATGTTTTAGGAATGATTTTCAAACCATTAACAAAAATTATTGATGTGCAAATATTGAAAAGTATTGTCTATTCTATATACGTAGAAAAAACGACTTGTGCATTTGATGTTTTAGAACCAATTTTACAATCGTTGACAAGAAAATTGTCAATATTACTTATTTTTATTTTAAGAACTGATAAAATTATCACGGTTAAATAAATTATGACAAAATGTTACATATATAATTATGGTTAATCCATCACAATTATTTTGTATATAAATTTATTAGTTTTAAAAATAAAATCTCTAAAAGTTATAGAAAATTTTATTTATACTTAATTAATCTTGTAAAATCAATTTTTATTGTAAGTGTAGTTATTAAACTTACAAAATATTATTTATTGTATGTTATAGAAATGGTTTTATATACGTTGAGAAGAAAACAATAAAAACAATTACTTACTGCAAGAAAATTTTTAAAGTAACGTGACATAATTGGCAAATATAAAATTTTATCTTTTAACATTATTAGAGTTTTAATCCATAATTCGCTTGTGTGAAAAAAATAATTGCTGAAAAAGACATTTAAGAATCATTTTTTGTGATCAGATGAGGAATACTTCAATTAAGAAAACTAATTAAAGTATATATTGAATTTAATTATAGATATATTTAATTACTCCTTGAATATGGATAGAGATTTAAGCCATAATTCATACGTACGAAAAAATATTTATTAGAAAAGACATACATTTACTTCTTATGATGTATTGAAGAATGTTTTAATTAATTAATATATATATATATATATATATATATATATATATATATATATATACTTTAATTTTCTCTTGATTTTTAATTTAATTCATAGTTCTAAGTCAAATTAAGAAAGGACAGGTGTAGTTGACAATAATAAACATTGGAAAACGGCTTAGTATATGGAGTTTAATGAGGATTCATTTGCTTTGTTACTGTGGGGAGACAAAGAGTGTGCAAAGACCTTTGAAGACAAATCCAACAAAACACAAAAGGATGCTGTGGTTTATTTGAACTATGTATGATGTCCCCAGGATCATTTTCATGAACTTTATGTGCAAATTCTAATCAGATATGCAACATGTCTTTACTAATGTCTCCATAGAGTCAATGAGGTTAATCATATATGTTGAGCAGTTTGATATCTCTAACTTTTGTTTTGTCAAACCTTTTCTGATTTCACTTTTCCTTTTGGGATATTATCATCAATAAAGTTGGCTGCATTATTAAAGAAAAATTTATACATATTATAAACTAATATATATTGGTGGCACTATTCATATTCTTTTAAGGATTGAAGATATAGTTTCTAAAGAAAATAATTCTAGTCAAGTTGGGTATAAAATTATTATGATTCATAAAACTATTCTTTGTTTCCAACTCCTTCGCAAGCTGGACATTATCTTTCTGGATCTGGGCAGTTTCTTCACTGTTCATGGTAGCATTTCCGACAGCGACAGCTTCAGCAGTGCCCGCTATTGCAGAGGTATCACCAACAAGTGCAGGTCGTCCAGCGGTAACTCGGGCAGTAGCATCTGGCACCTTATGAGAAATCAAAGTCTTTGGGTTCTGGGGGGAATATGGTCGCAATAACTACATAGTTAATACGCGTGCGCCCGCCCGAGTAGCCGTTGGACGAGCTGCACCTGTCGGAGATACCGCTGCTAGAGCGGGCACTGTCGGAGCTGTCGTTTAAATATCTAATGTATTAATATAGTTTTATAGGGTGAACTATTATTTTTCATAAATTGTAAATATTAGATAACTTATTTTTTAAAAGATAAAAATAGTAAAATAATCTCTTAAATATGTTTATTATTATTTTAGTTTTTAAATTTAACTATTTATTATTTTATTCTGTAGATTTAATAACTTATTCTATTTTAATATCTTAAATTTAAAAACTAAAACAATAATCAATAATATATTTTAATAATAATAATTTTTTTCAAAAAAAAAATAAATATGTTATATCTATATTAACAATTTTGTTCTTAATCTTTCAAGATTTAATTTTCATTGATTTGAACTACTAAAATAATAATTTATTTCATTTATATTAAAACTTTAACTCAAAATTATTAATTAAACTATAATAATTTCACACTTGTTAATTTATACACTCTGTGGGTGGTGGTACTATTCAGATTCAAATTGCGTGCCGTCATGTATATTTTTTATATATTTCTCTTGCAAACCCTAGAAAGCTATCAAGTTCAAGCAGATATGATCAAATAGTAGATAACTTTTTCTTTTCTTTCTTTTTTCTTTCCCAATATTATGTTTGTATATGCATCATGCACCCAAGCTAGTTGTCAACAACCAACAGTCAAAGATTATTCCCATTTGAGTGTAGAAATATCTGAAGGAAATATTATCTCTTTTCATATATAATTTTATACGTGTAACTAAGAGGCAACAAATCAATTAAAATATTTCCAAAATTTTACGCGTGTGGTGCTGATTCATAATGTATGAAGGAAATAATTAAAATAAGAGACAACAAACTTTCAGCTAAAAAAAATTCACTAAATTACTGTATATCTAATCAGGTGCATCCATTTTAAGTTTTAGTCTTAAATATATAATTATATTAAATATTTAAAGAAAAATTTTATTGTTTTTTACAACCTTATAATAACCATTCATATAATAGAAATATTTTCGTTTTGACTTTAACTTTTCATTTTATTATCACCCAGAAAGTTTTTATAATATTTATATATTTATACACTGGTGTTCATCTCCCATTATTCTGTGGAACTTTGTTTCTACTCATAGAAACAATAACCTAATTGTTATTAATTAGATTTTATGCCCCACGACACTTGGTGGGTAATTATTATTCTATTGGAGAGATGTCATATTCATCATTGTCATAAAAAATAAAAATAAAATAAAATAAAATAAAAAAACTTGTAAGATTCTTCTTAATACTAAAATCTTGCCATATAATCCATCTCCTCAGCCTTGACAACAAAAGAAGAATAGGCATTAGTTTACATTCTTTTGTTAAAAAATTCATAAAAACTCTTAAAGTACCATTGAACATTTCTACTTAGGTAGAATCAAATTAATTAAAATATAAACTAAAGAATATCCATCAGTATCTGCAAATTGATAGTTTGACATCTAACTAGAACAACTTTTGATTATTTGAGTATAATCTTGATAGAACATGACAACCGAATTTATCATTGATTTTCGTATCTTGGATGATGTCAAGAATATATATATATATATATATATATATATATATATATATATATATATATATACATATATATATATATACATATATATATATATGTATATATATATATATATATATAGCCAGAACGACTGAAATCAATATTCCATATTTTAGTTTCTCCTTCTTTCAAAACTCTCTTTGTCAAATAATATCAATCTTATGACCGAATCATCCCAAATTGATTGAACATTTTCAATTTCTTTTTGTTCAAGTAAAGACAGAACAACTTCTATAAAAAAATTAAAGACAGATTAAAACATTCTTTTTTAAAAAAAAAAATGAAAAAAGACAAAATTTGGCGTGATAAAATTTATCATGTTTTAAATCTTCTGTTAAGAAAGACACTGGTTAGGTCATCAGTGTGCGACCATACTTCAAAGTTTAAAGTAATTACTTTAACTATTATATTGTTAAACTTTGTATTTGACATAATTAAGAGCATTAAATAAGAACATTTCTTATTGTGAAAAAAAAAATAAAGACTATAAATATAGACCAGTAAATTATATTTGAATAACCAAAATAAAATAAAAAAACTAAAAAATTAATGCACGTGACTTTTTTAAGTCAATATTAGATAATCTATTTATGATTATATAGTCTAAATTTACAATTTTCATTGCTCATAGTGACTAAGTATTTTCACTTCATACACCCTTAATATATTCACATATATGATCATTGGTTTATCTTTTTTTTATCTAGTTATTCAAAGGATTAACAAAGAATATGCTTAGTGATAATTAATTTATAGTGATAAATAAATTTAAAGAAAAGAATATGGTATGAAGATGCAATTCAATTCCTTTTGGACAGCATTGATGACTTTGTTGGAAATGTGGAGCATTGAGCTATCAACGGCAAGCGTGCTTGGTGCCTACTGGTTACTGCCGAGTGTGCTGTCTGGCCACTATGTCCCTTACCTATCTCCACTGTCCAATGTTGCTTTTATATTTTCCTTGAATTATATTCATTTTATTTTTCAAGCAGAAATATGGTCAGTTTAATTTTAAATAATATCAAAATTTATTATAAAATTATTTATTATTATTGAATTTTTTATTTGATTGTGTTGAAGATTTATTTTCACCAAAAGACATGATCTATATAATATATATATATATATAAATCAAATTAAGACAATCTAATATTCTATTATAAATAATAGTGATATTATTCTTTTATTGATTAAGAATTTAGATTTTTTAAAAAATATTGGTCATCCAGCCATGAAAAGGATTTTTATTTGTTCAAAAGAAAGATTTGAAAATCTATTAATTTTAAGGATATATCATTTTAACATTTCAATTTATAGATGTAAATTTCATACCTATAAATGGGATAACCTTGAAACTCAAGTAAATCGAATGAGAAGAAACCTAGAAGAAGAGACAAAATGACTTAGACATCTTTTGTTTAATGAAAATTAATTATCTATTTTGTAGTTACATGTAACATTAAAAATAAATCAAATGTGCGTGTAATACCAACAACAAACTCATTGTCTAAAATTTTTGCTTTCACTTTGATGGCTGCTGCTGCATGCCATAGTGCTTTCTGGGTGCTCTAAAAGCAATTTTACATGTTCTTTGTTTCCTTTTATTTTATTTTATTTTTCAAATTTGTTATCATATGGAGTTGATTTTAAGTGACACGCCGTCAATTTGTCTTCCACACACACGTGCAGCTATATCTTGATCTTGAATATAGCTTTTCAATAATAATAATGCATGCTTATTAATAGTACAAAAAGCTTAATTGACAAAATTTTGACGAATCTGCATTAAGATTTTTAACTGGATTTTGATGTTGGATAAGTATGCAAAGTCAATTTGAATTTCTGCAAAGGATGCGCTTTATAATTTCTTTCGTACTATTGTTTCTATGCAATGTCAAATGGCAAAAAGGATAAGTCCTCAATAGTATTGCTATTTGACATTTGATATTTTACACATAATAAATAATTGATTAGTTATATATTTTTTGTTATTTCCTTTACAAAACATTAGTAATTACATTAAATAATTTTTCTTTTCTCAACCTCTCTTAAGGAGGACTCAAACCCACAATTAATTAAGAATAAAACTAAGATGTTGGGTTATCATCATCAACCTAAGTAGTGTTAATCCATAAGATCAAGTATCAACAACCTTCTCGCACTACTACACCAACCACAATAGGAGTTACAACCCCGAATCAACATGTCTAACATCAAAGTTCATTAAATGGGAAAAACGAAAAATTGTGTGATTTACTCTCAAAGATTTTTCTCAAGCCGGATTTAGTAAGACGTTAAAGCAATTTTGAGTGAATAATGTACAAAAGAAACATAATAAATGTATTTTTTTTAATCTAATTATAAGAAACATAAATTCATTTCTAGATGTATTAATTTGAAAATATAAATTTGTACCTTTGATTTATTCTGAAATCCATTGATGAGACACTCATTCTCATGCAAGTGAATAAATACATTTACACTCATTGGTGAAAAAAAATTCTCTTGAATTACAAGTAATGTTTATTATATATAAACATCACTTAAATTATTTAATTTTTATAGATATTTCTAAATTAAATATAAATTTATGAACACGTTAATGAATCTTATTATTTTTTAAAAAATAAAAATTAATCAATTAGATAGATTGAAAATAAATATGAAAGTTATACACTCGTAGTGTAAAATTAATTACAAACCAGATTTTGTATAATTTTTACATATTTCTTTTTATCGAAGTTGCTGTAATTGATTAACCGTATAAAATATTTTACACTGACACTGACATTGATGTAACTTTTTCTCATAAAATTTTAAGAGTAACTTACCATTTTAATTATTAAATATGTGAGGGTCTAATAATTTAATTCTTAAAAGGTAAAAAATAATGAAATCTCTAAAAATATAATATGTTTATATTTTAATTCCTAGAAGATATTTATCATTATTTACGTTTTTGAATTATATTATTTATTATTATTTTCATCTTAAATTCAAAAATAAGAATATTAAATTTAAAAATCAAAATAACTATAAATGATTAAATTCAAAAATTAAAATAAGAATAAGTATCTTTCATTTGATCCAATGAAATGATGATGTACTCAATATTAAAGTTTTATTTCTTATTTACAACCAATTTTAGATACACTGAAAAGAGGGTGGAAAATATCTTGCTCGTGTAACTTTTGACGTAAGTCAAACATGATAGGATTAAATTTAATCCAATAAATTTCGTGTTGCTGCGTGTTAAACAACCCTAAATAACATATTAGGGTTTTAGCTATGTCTATTATTACCCAAATTAGGCTACAATCTTGAAGACTGAATTTAGATTGAGATACTAGTAAGTTGGTCCAGATACTACATAATCTGAAAATAAAATCTTATAAGATTTTGCTATACCTAGCTTTCTTCAAACACCAAGCGTCACAATTTTCCTTAATGTAAAGATACACTCACTGTGAGTGACATCACTATCACCCCCTCTTACTTTTGTTTTCTATTTTTTTATTATTGTGGTTGTGGGGAAATTATCCAAGAAAAATAATAATTGGCTTTCCATGATAACTTGGATGAGGTGCTTGATGTCAACTCAAGGGTCTATTGTGCATTACAAAGTTCTCCTAGGACACCAAAATAATCACTATGTTTGGTCTCTAATTGATCACTATTACTAATATGTTTATATAAAGTGACCAAAAACAAAGAATATGGCCTTCCATGACATGGACCATCACATTATTTTCAATATTTCAATGGTTTTATAGTGCTGACCAGCCGAATAATGCAAGTTGCAATTAATTTATAAACTCTGCAAATTAAAAACATAATAGGTGTGTGTGTGAGAGAGCATAATTGAGACTTAAATGATTAAGGGAATGAACCACGCACCTTTCAATTGCCGTCCTAACCAACATTACATCTTAAACAAGTGTCTTTTACGTACCTTTATAAATTTTAAAAAAAAAAAAAAGTACAAAGATTGCAATCAAATATATGTTTTAATTTTTTATGAAATTTTGTTTTAGATATATACCTAGCTATGCCGTCCTTACTTAAAAACCCTTAATTTTAATGTCTTAATCAGATTATATGCTTAATCATATGACGCAAAATGGTTCACATCCTACAGCTAGGCAACAAAATAAAGATATGTTGAGGAAAGAAATTGCAAGCAATTATTGTACTATATTGGTTGATTTTATAGTATAGCTTTAGAGTGTATTTGGCTTTCGTTTGCACCAATTATCAACCATTAAACTCTATCCTAATAATGATGGTATGAGCGAGGATGAACCAATCTACTAATGTTTCAATTAAAGTAATTTTTAGTATGAAAAATATGTTATTAAGAAGAAAAAAAATACTAAAAGTGTCCAACCAAATAAATATTGATTAATCAATCATATAATGGGCAAATGCTATGATTAAAATAAGAGCCCATCCATTTACATTTTATGTAATTTAAATTTAAATGATCATATTAGTTAATTTAATATTGTTATTAATAAGATTATATATATATATATATATATATAATTTTTAATACAATTTAGAATTTTGTGGATATGACATCTGACCAACTATATATATGTTTGTTAAAATAAATTAAATTGATTAATTATGATTAGATTTAGAGTGTATCTTGTTAATAAAAATATAGAAATTTAATGATTAGATTCTAAATTATTATTGAAAGGTATAAATTGATAAGTCTTGCATATAGGGTGTGAATAAATCCTACCTCTTAAAGTAAAAAAGAAAAACTTATTCCCAGTAGAAATTCACATTAACTTAAACCTCACTTAACAATGGCAAAATAAAAAATAAATAAATAAAGTTTCTCCCAAGTTAAATTAGTTTTTTGAGAAGCTAAACTTATCTAAAAAAAATTATTTTAACTTAAAAAAATATTTTTACTTATACATAAATTAGTTTTATTTTTTAATTTTAACAAATTTAATAGGAATATTTTTTAAAAAATGTATAAAATCTTATCTAAATAAAGCTTTAACTTTAATAGAAACAAATTTTTCGATACTTTCCTACTGCTTTATTTAAAATAGGGTTTTTATTTTAATTATATGTCTGATATCATAAATATTTTTATTAAACATCAGATACACTTCAATAAAGAATAAATTTCCAAAAGGATAATTAACTATGTTTTCCTCATTTATTAATTAATTAATTAAATAATTCTGTTCGGTAAAACGTCTCAGCAATGAAATGATTAATTAGTCATTTATTATGAAATCGATAGATATCTTCTAACTGAAAACCAAGATGTTGACTTCAAGTCAATGACATTTGTTTAAGGTAACGGTTTTATATTCAATTTCGGCTATAAACTGTTCCTACTTGATAAGCAATGTATTGATAAAAATAAATAAATCATAAATCTTTTTCTTATAACATTTTAATAATTCTTATAATCTATAAATCTATATCTATAAATATTAACAAAGGGATATCAAATTCTTTTTTCATTTTCATCTGTATAATTTTACCCTAGATTATACATCACAACTCCTTAATTAAAACAAAAATAAAATAGTTAAACACAGAAAGGAAAAAAAAAAAAAAAAAAAAAAAAAAAACTGTACATTTCAAACCATTGGCCTTTATCTTTTAAATAGTCAGATTTCAAAGGTTTTCATCTAAATTCACTCTAACGCATCTTTCTAATTTTAATTTCCGTTAGTTATTAGTAGTTTAATTATATGATTGCGTACGCGGAGATGGGAACAATTTCTTTTAATTCTTCTATGCTATATTTTGTTCCTCATTTTTTTTTATCAAACTTTAACCATTGTTTGGTTTGATCATAAGAAATAATAGTTAAATAGCTAGTTGGGACAATTTTATTTTATCTTCCAAAGTTAATAATTTTAACTTTGTCCATTTTTGTTGGTTGTGTTATTTTTTTTCGTACACTCACTGTGGATTTATATAGTTATTGTGTGTAATGATAAAACAATGACACTCATCCTTGGTCCTATGTCTTTACTGCATATTTGGCAACATCTAGAGTATTTAGGTTGTAGGTGTCATTAAATGTCATATCATTAAAATTTATCATTTCGTCATTAATTTCTTCCTCTTGATGAAAATGAAGAAAACTGACATATATTGTTTTGCAAGTTAAAGTGTACTCATAAAAGTTCAATTAGATTACGCTATACATATTTAAAAGAATGAACTCACAATGTATTATTGATAAAAAGAAAATTAAGAATATCAATTAGATTTCTAAAATTTGTGAATATATATTCTTCCCAGTCAATAATATATATATATATATATATATATATATATATATATATTTAAAACCTAATTATAATCCTTTTTATGATATGAATTAGGATAAATGAATATATTTTTTCATGATTTCTGGTGTGAAGTCTTATATCATCCAGTAATAGAACTTGTTATATATATAAGTGATATATATAAGTGAGGGGCAAACTTCATCCTACAAGTCAGTTTTGTGGGATTAAAGTTAGATTCAACTCACAATTTTTACATTAATAATATCCTTATCAATAAAATTCAGTCAAATCCTTATATTTAAAATTGAGTAGTCACTAAATTGTATCTCTTAAATTAAATGCTTTATTGTTTATCTAGCGTTACATATCGTTACCAAAGTTCACCTTTTTGCAAAGGAAGACTTTGCTATCTTTGAAAATCAATAATAATTGTGCATGCATGTCTCTACAATTTTGCTACCACCCTTATCCCTTAATGCATTTTTTTAAAATCATCATTCTTATATAGATAATAGTGGTACACTTGTTCATCATTTGGGTCAGCTAGTTTTCCATCTCCTAAACGTAGTAGCCAATTAGCAAATTCCCTAAGTTCATCTGCATTTGTATTATCTACATTAGTTTGTAAGCGCATATTTTCTTTAAGTTTTAAAACTTGACAATATTCCTAGAAAGTATAAAGAGTTAATTGTAGAATTAACAATATCAGAACGACTTCCATTTAAAATAACTGATAGAATTTGTTTAAGATTACCACCAAAAACAAAAACTTTACCTCCAAATAAAGAACCTCTAGTAGATGACGAACTCATAATGTCTCTAATGATTTCTTCCTGAGCTTCAAAGAAAAACTTATGCCTCATTGGAGATTCATTCCATACTGTGTAAAAAAATTTCTTTGCTCTTTTGTACAAACAAGAATAAGATAACAATATTAACTTGTTAGTCATAAAATTTTAATAAATAGATTTACGATATTCATACTTAGAATGTGTGATTTAATTGTAAGAGAGGAAAATGAGCTTTCAAAATCAGTGTTCAAACCGATTAATATCAAAATTACACTTCGCATAAATCAATATATTTCCCTAATAACTTTTAATAATATCTTTTAAAAATGACAGATTGATATCAAAATGGTGAGTATATAAAGTCATGTTTTGGAAGTGTATATCATCAAATTGTGAGTATATATATAAAGTCAATAGTAGAGATATCAAAATGGTTACCAAAGTAAAAAATAATAGAAAACATTTGAATAAAATTTAGTATTTAAGTAGCTATAAGATAATAAGTATTTTAGTATTTCTTTCTTCATGCAAAATACCATCAACTAAAGGCTTTGATACCTTTTAACAGTTAAACATCTTCCCCTTATGTGCTAATATGCTAATTGGTGGTTGCGAATCTTATTATAATAATTCATTGTAATAAACATAAAAAATATAATATATTATTAAATTTAAAGAACTCAAATATTAAATTTAAATTTAAGTTTTTATATATGTGAAAATAATTATCGCTTTATATTAATTTTATATTAACTTTAATGAAATACAAATACAAATTCATACACAACATTTTTATGTGGTTAAATTTGAGAGAGATATAAAGTGATAATCCTTTTTATCTATATTAAAAAAATCATTTAATTTGCTACAGAAATGTGAACAAATTTATTTATTTTTTTACTTTAAACATATTGATTAATTATTCTAACATATTTATTATAAGATTATAATTAAACATACATTATATTATATTCCTAAATTTTTATTTTACTATATTTAACTTAAGATGATTTTTTTTTACGTATATTAACATTAATATTAATATTTATAATTTTTTAAAATACATATTTATCTATATATGAGATGTTTTTACTTCTTATATCTTTTATGATAACTTAATATCTTAGTTTTTACACACACACACACACACACATATATATATATATATATATATATATATATATATATCCGTTCATACTAAATTATCATAAATTAAATTATAAACATAAGAAATAAAAGAATCTCATTTATAATTATCTTTAGAAATTAAATATACGATCTAACTAATATAAATGTTGATATGTATATGAAAAAGTCTTCATCTTACATTAAATATAAATAAAAATGTAGTCATACATGCACCTCTGCACCTATATTTTTGTTAGAAGCTCAAGAAAGAAAATTAATAGTAAATATATTATATATTTTAAATTAATATATATATATAATATTTAACGTATTATTTATACACATTAGAAAGCTTATAAAGTAAAAGATGTAACGAGATTTGAATATTTTCTTCTCACAAATATCATCTTTTTAAAAGGATAAAAAATAAAAATAAAAAACATGCAATATTAGAAAAACAATGACAACATTTAATGCTATTTAACTCATAATACTTTTATTTTATTCGAATAAAATTATCTTTAATTAAAAAAAAAATCGTTGTATATTAAACAAACGGCTATTTATGCACCAGAGTGTTAATATCATCCTTACCTAAATATTTTAAAAATAAAAACACACATTTCAAGGTAGTACTTTCCATATGTAAAAAAATAATATAAAGATAAGATAATTTAATTTTTAAAAGATAGAAAAGAATAAAATTATTTTTAAAAATATTTACTATTATTTTACTACCTCAATTTAATTATCTATTATATTTAATATTTAAATCACTAACAAGTGAGAGAGTCACCCAAATTTGTCTTTTAAGTTAGTTAAATCACGTGTGAGTTAATATTTTAGTGATGCTGACAATAATTTTGTTCGGCTGATCTCTCATTTTGCAACATTGGTCTCCAATGCAATATGCACGTCAACAATTTCAATGTGTTTGGATCCAGATCCATAATTGGATTTGATACTAATGCTTTGGCACTCAAATTATCACACGTGGTGTTGATTTTCTTGGCAAGTGGACTGATACATGCTATTTCAGCAACTAAGTCAGTTAAGGTATCTTGAGACTACATTTTGCTTCCTTGAGGACCAAGAAACAAATGTTTCACCAAAATAGGCACATTGACCAGACATGAATTTTCTATCATCACACTTGTAGCCCAATTTCCATCAGAGAATCCTCCTAAGCCCAAGCCAGGAGATGATTTAATGTATAGACAGTAAATGGTACCTTGAGATATCTCATTCTTTTCATGCTTTGCTAGAGACAATTTCATGCTTTGCCAGTGACATTTAGTTATTTGATGAAGGATTCAAAATATTTGATGTTGTTCCATGTGACAATTATATCATCCACGTATATAAAAATAAAGAGGTAATGTGATTTGTAACTCTTAGAATGACATTGTTTTACACTATAATTGCATAGCATTTAAACTCAATAAAATCATCAATAATACATGAGATGTGGGAATACATTCCAAACTCCAAGCACATTCACAACAGCACAAGAAGCCTGACTAACTCCAAAATCTTTACTTTGAGCATTATTTTAATTACTGAACCCCGCAAGGCTAATGAATAAAGCCAAGAAGGATAGCAATGCTCATATGTCAAAAAGTATGTGTTAGAATGAACATTCTCTCCATCAATAGAATTGAGGAGATCATAGGACGAGGCCTAACCAAGAAGGTAGCATGGAGGATTCACAAAACCTTACAGGGCCAATGGCAAAGGCAACATCAAAGAAAGCTGAGGCTTTGGACATTTTGCATGTGATCAAGCATATTGGGCTGTTCAAATTTTTCAGTTATTGTTAATAAGGTAATTGAACCATGAAATTTATGCTATTTTCATGTGGTTCATAGCTTATTATTTGGTTGTTTAGTGTTTATCTTATTCTATGTTTATGCTTAAATTTGGGCTCAAGGAATGCAACCACTTTGTTCAACTAATCATCCTACAAATGGGCTACACCACTCGGGCCAAAAATTAAGCATAAACTCACTGAAATTAAGAACACCGAGAAGCAAAAATAGTTTATGGGTTAAATGATATGACATAAGTTTCATTGCCCAGTTATATCATTATCATTATCCAAAAGATCAGAATATGTTTGATCACCAAATGAAAGTGTTAAATTAATCTTGATCAACTATTTGAATGTATTTAAGTAGTTTCAGATCTACATCTTTTTGAATAGTTTTCCCTCAAATAAACTTGAGATCAACTTGTCAAAAACCTCATTAACTTCCTCACCATTCGCCCTCCTGACCTTGTAATTGTAAGTCAAGCATACTGACTTCTTAGATTATACCTCCTCCTATGTTCTCATCTAGAAAACTTGCCATAAAGCTTCAGTACTAATGAGACATGAAATAACAAAACTAATATATTCATATTGTGTAAAAGAAAAAAATGGGTAGGTTTATGCAATAACAGTGTAAAACACAACCAAAATAACAGTGTAAATCAATATATGGTAGGTTCGTTCACTTTGATAACAAAATCCCTACAAATCATATAAAATCTGATTTGTAATTAGATGATTGTGTAAAATTGTTTAACGCTATCATTGCATAGCATTTAAACTCAAGAAAATCATAAATAATACATGAGATGTGGGAATACATTCCAAACTCCAAGCACATTCACAACAGCACAAGAAGCCTGACTAACTCCAAAATCTTTACTTTGAGCATCATTTTAACTACTGAACCCCGCAAGGCTAATGAATAAAGCCAAGGAGGATAGCAATGCTCATGTGTCAAAAAGTATGTGCTATAATGAACATTCTCTCCGCCAAAACAATTACTGTAAGAAGAACATCATACTGTACTAAGTGCACGTTCCTACCACTACTCAAAATTGGAAAAACAACTTATTTTTTTCAACAACTATATGGAAGAATGTTCAGAAAAAATGAACAATTACTTTTTTCAAAATAAACTGAACTAAAAATACATCAGATCATAATTCCCAGCAATAGCAGAATTCCACCCACACATTCAACTAATTGCAATAATTGAAACACAGTTAAGGTTGAGACTCAAATTTTATCTCAATAAACCTAACCCAACATAAAAATTGTATTCAAAATGTGAACCACAATTCTTCGAATTCACTATTGCGTAATTGAAGAGAATCCATTTCCAACACACATTAACGAAACCATTTGAAATGTACCATTGGCACTTGATGCACAAGAAATGTTCAATTAATTTCATCCCTTAAGTGACAAAACATGGCACCAATGGATAGGAAAATAATATCGTCACCCTCAGACACGAGAGAGGCACCTAGAACAACCAATTCGCTGTAAAGATGACTTAGGTTTTAGAACTTGCAGCAAAACAGAGAAAACAATTTGACAAATTAAAAAAACATAAATAAAAAAAAAAGGATCTTTGCAGTAAAAATCTGAAACAAAACCTAATTCTTCGCTTTCGCAGTGTAGATTAACAAAACACTACCGATTTACAGAGCATGATTCTTTGACGAAAGAACAAGGGACTATTGTCATAAGACGCACAAATTGAATTAGAAAACAATACAAGTAAAAAAAATAAAAATACTGAGAAGAATTCGACATCACCTAGTTCATTTGGATCTCGATTTGGAGAAACGAGAATCAAGATTTGCATTTGTGAATTGTGATGGAAGCGGCTTTTATCTCTATATATAGTGGAGTCGCGTAAACCCTAGCGAGGAAGGTGTGGAAATGACCGTTACTAACTTTTCAAACATTAAACTAAAATCAATTTATATTTCTAATATATTAATTTTAGTAAATTATCTTGTATTTCTTAATTAGTAATTATATTTAAGATTTTCTCAAAAAAAAAAAATCTCAAATTCCTTCACAGAGTTTTCATGAAACTTGTATGACATAACTTAAAGAAAAAAAATAAACATACAATCAAAAATTGTATTTTATTCATCTTAAAAAATTATATATTTTTCACTCATTGATTTGTAATATTAATTAGAAATGTGGTCTAACTCAATCAACTGACGAAAAGAATAAATAAATAATAATTAACTTACTAATTCTTTTACTCTAAACTCATGTTAATTTAATTTACTCATTCTTATTTATTTGTTCTGTTTCCTGAAATGTTTTGTTGTCTTGGGAAGGTATTTTACTGATATATTTGGGTTTTCATTGTCCATTGATTTTTGGGTGTTAAGCTTGCAGGACCTCTTTTCGGGCCATCTTTATGTTGTTAAGAGTAGTAGTATAAATTTCTGGGCCTATTCTGGGCTTTTCCAAGATGCCTATACAATTAAAAATATTTGGTGGGCCTCAGACTATGTACAAGTGGGCTTAGCTTATTCATGAGTGGAATCTACATGTGGGCTTCATAACGCAAAATTGTAAATTTTCGAACCCATATCATATTAGATCTACCATCTATTTCATAATTTCATCCATTGATTAAATTAATTTAACATTCAAAGTAAAAATACTTTAAGATTTATTTTGATATCAAATAATGCTTAAATGAATATGACTGTGTTGAGATAAAAATATAGAATGAAATGAAATGAGGTATAAAGAAAGCTTTGTTGAAATATTTTATAACGGTATACAAAAAATTCATTGCATTATATGACAAGTAAATTCAAAAGTAAGGATATTAACAAAAATAAATTGGTGCATCGTTTGTTTTGTCAAATTGGGGAAAGAAAAATAGAACAAACTGTTGCTTAGAAGAAAGTTTAAGTTCATGTAATGTGTGGAGTTAGTCTTAAATTAGTTTCTAGTATTTTATGAGAATGTCCAGCTGAATGAAGATTTGTAAGCAAACGTGTAATGAAGGTGCAAAACAACTTAATTTTTAAAATTTTGATCAAATCCAAATTGTAATTTTAAAACTTATTCTTTGGCTCACCCCTTCTCAGGTTTACCCTCCATTTCAAAGCTCCAACCACCACTCACGTCACAAGGCACACACAACAGAAACAGCATTAAAATCGGATGCAATGATTATGTAATATGAAATCTTGGGGTCACACCATTTTCTCTTGAAAGATGCATTTACTTAACCTTTGTTAAGTCCATGACAATAACCATTAAAATTGAACTTCGTTAGATTTTGGTTGCACTAGTGTACTATCTAGAATATGCTAAGAGGAGATGCTCACTCACATGACCCTCAAATTAGATGAATTTTAATTTGGGACACATTTCTCTAGTTGGATATTTCATCTAATTTGAAGATATATTTTCATTTTACAGGTTATACGTCCAAATAGTCTTTTAATTATATTTAATATATATTTAAATATAATTACTTAGGATTATGTAATTTCCTTCACATGATAGTTATAAAGTTCATTATAATTTCATTATCAGGTTTTATATCTCTTATTGGTATATGTTATTCTTACCCTAATTTACTCTAATTAATACGCATTTAATTATTAGAGGAGTCTCTACAGATACTCATTATCTATCGTACGCAAAAAGAAGGAAGAACATCACGTCAATACACTCATCATCCCGACTACCATAATCAAGGTACGATCAAGTCAATTTTAAATCATTAAATTAAGTCGTTAATTTATATTTCTAAAATATATGTAAATTTATTCAAAGAATTATTTATTATTATTGAACTTATTATATCACTCACTACTTATCAGTTATTGAACTATTCATTATTTAATTTTTTATTCTCAAAATATTCAATCCTAAAATAAATTGTATTGGAAGACATATATTATCCAATAATATATATAATGATTATGTACATAAGTAACCACAACTCTCACTCAATATATTTATAAAATTAAATTAAACTCTCCACCTCTAACAATTGAAAACATTTTTCCGGAAACATAAATAAACTAAGCCAGTGACAATAATAAACCTATATACATATATTCAAGAATCACACCATAAGTTAGGTGACAAAACAAATAAGACTTAACATCCTTGCAGTTACATTGCCTATGGCTAGCTAGAAAAACTCAAGATGACCAATAATATGGCATGGTAAACCCAGAAGAAAATAACCAATGAGAGAACTACAACAGATAGTGCTGTGTACTTGAAAAACTGAGCAATGTGACAACAATAAAAACAAGAAACAATACGTGCTCTACTTATTGATTAATACCGACAAATGTGCTAGTCACTCAAACTCTTCAATCATTCAACTCGGAGAAACAAACAAATTAAGTGGAATATACAGTAATAAGAACAAAACATTGCCAACATAAGTTTATTCTCACTAGTTATAAGAGTTATTATTGTACGAGACTCAATAATTCTTAATTAACCTAAAGAATTTGGTAAGTGACAAATCAATCCACTTTAACAGTTTCACACATGTTCAACGAGGAATAATAATAGGGGAGAAAATGAATGGTCATGATCGAAATTATGATTATTTTGCAAGTGTATACATAGGACAATTTGATATTTAAAGGATAAAAAAATAGTAAAATAATTTTAAAAAGTGTAATATGTTTATTATTTTAATTCTAAAAGATATTTACTATTATTTTGTTTTTTAAATTATATTATTTATTATATTTTAATTCTAATTTTGAAGAGCTAAATAAAGTAACTTATGTCCCATAATTTCTTTCTGGAACTATTTTCCCATTAATTTTAATGACACACGAAAAGTTACTGATACGCATCTAATGTATATATATACACTTGAATAAGAAGCTTAATCAAGTTTCATTATCTCTTTCTTTAATATATATTAAAACTACTTACACTTATTTATCTGAAACATATACTCATTTATTTATTGGAATCTCTTCCAAATACTTAACCACTTCGAAAACTTAGGAAAAAGACTAACGACATCAATAATCCTCATCGGTAATCAAGAACGATCAAAATATTATATTTAAAGACTTAAAAGAATAATGAAATTTAATAATTAAAATGATTATATATATATATATATATATTTCAAAGATTAAAATATTAAATGTATTATAATTTTAGTTATTATTTTATTGTTTTTAATCTTTTAGTGATTAAATTATTTACCAACGCACTTTAAGGATAGAAGGGTAATTTAAGTTTTTAGTTCATGCATAAATTTTTTGAAAAAAAATTATAAATCTAAGAGAACTTACTTAAATATTATATAACTCTTTATTCAAATATATTTTCAAAAACTATTTTAAACTTTACTTTTCTTTGCTTTGATTCTATTAATACCCTGACAAGTGACACGCATTCTAAACTGACCAAAAATTCATTATTGCATTGAGAGGAATGATAAATGGATAGAATATAACTTAGCAATTTGTCTATTGGACTTGGACTGTGAAATATGCACACATGATATTATTGGTTATTAGATTCAGAAGTTATTTGACTCGGACCAATATGGTTTTCTAAAGAAATGATTATATAATTTCACACAAGAAACGAATAGATGAGACAAGTTTGCCTTCATTTGAGCATATATATTTGTAACGTGTCAAAATAGGGTCCAAGAAGAGTAGCTACTACCATTATTTTCTGCCACCATCTTTGATTGAGCCAAAGACTTGAATGAGTGAATCATCACACATTTGAAAATATGAAAACTCAGCACTATCAACACACCCAACTAAAAAATTATATATTCTTAGTATCACTGTGGTTTGTGGAACAGATTTTGACACTATATATATAAGAACGAGAGTAAATCAGTCAAATAAAATAAATATGAAATAGAATGTGTAGATTGATATTTAAGATTTGTTCAGCACCGGTCCAAAGAGGAAATAATATTCTAATGAAATATTTTTCAGGTCAAAATTATACAGAAAAATTAATATTAAAGTCTCACATCAATTAAAAACATGGCTTAATTAAACATAATCTATAAATGAGTGATAGTTTTAAATTTAATTTAGATAATTGACTTAAATTCATAAAAATATAAGGTAAATAAATCAAATTTCAGTGAGTTATGATCGATGTTTTAAAATGTGGGTTAATTATATATTTAATTTGATCATGTCTTTAGATGATATGAAATTTTAAAATACATTATTCCCTTGTTAAAACTAAACATTTGTAGTATAAAGTTTGTATATTAGACATTATAAATGACACAATAAAAGAAAAACTCTAATATCATCTTAAAGTAATATATCTAATGAATTAGGATATATTATTCTTAAAGCATGAATTATGAATTTAACATCATTAATTATATCATTTGTATATTTTGATTTCACATCAATAATTTCAAACACGAAATTATTATACATGCAAACTTTGAACATCTTAATAAAACATAATATAAGTAAATAGTTTAGTTAATAATTTTCTTTAAAACTTTGGAAACTAAGGAGTGGTGCAACATGTGTATTACAAGTATATTTTTTAAAAAACAACATAGTCAAATTCCATTATAAAAAACTACAATAATTTATACATACTACTTAACCAATTGAGTTGAACTAATAATACAAATACTAAACAAGAGTCATAAGTCAAGAACGTGTCTCATTCACTAGTGCTTGAGAAACCAAACTCCTTTTAAATAATTGTTCTGATAAAATTGCTTTTATTTAGATAGGGACGGTGCACATCAATGTCTCATCTATAAAACTAGGGTTTAAGCCTCACTACAAATCAACTTATAATTGGTCACAAACATCCACACAACTAAGGTATATGTAGGTGCAAATTTCAAATGCTAGTGTTGATGCCCTGCGGCTATTTCAACCTCAGTCACATCAAACAATTTTTATTTATATGTGCATATCTTAACGAACCTAACCAATATCCTAGAAAATCTATATCAATAGTCACACTTAGCTAATTTTATTCAAAGTTGCCAAGCCTATCATACGCACTCTAACAATATTTTTGTAGAAAACAAAAATGTTATTTTGTCATGCCGTCACCTAGTACTAAAAAATAATCTTTATGGCATCATATCCAATCTTTGAATTATGTCATCTGAATCATACTTTTTTTTTATCAAATCATTGATTGACGCATTAGTTAGTTTCTAAATAAATATGTAAGGGTGTGCTATGAAATTTTTTTTAAGAAAATATTGTGGAAATTACAATGTATCGGTGTGTTTAGTCAACAACATCTGCCCCCATTGAATATTTAATTAACGTGTGATTATTCTAATTATTTCTTATAATAATTTAGAATTTTTATATATAATTGTATTAAAAATCAAGAAATTTATAATGTTTTATTGTCCATAACAGTTTTATTCGTGTAAAATTAAATCGTTACTAGCTAAAAAATGTCACACCAAATCTCAAGATTTTAGAGAAGGTAGTAGCAATAATACCCTTGTCGTACACCCTTTTTAATCTTAAAACTCAAGCAAAAAGTAGTAGCAATTCTAACCCTTGTACTCCTTTTTTAATTTCTATCTTTGCTTATTTATAAAAAGGAGAAAGGAAAAAAAATACCAATGTGAATGAGGATTTTGTCTATTTTGAAGCTATTTAAGTCTTTATCTCAACTGCTATTGACATGGCACGATATGTGTCTTATAAAATAATTGGTGAAAGTTGATGTAAAGGTCAATAATTTCTATTTGAAATGTCTCCTTAGTCTGATACAGCTAAAGTTATTGCAAAAATAAAGAAAATAATAACAATAGCTAAAGTTATCGCAAAAATAAAAGAAAAAAAATAAGAATAGGAGAAAAGGGAAAAGGGATAAAAGTGGAGAATATTAAAAGTACTACCTATCATTATGCAAAGAAAAACCAATCATAGCATGAAGTAATAATAGGTGAGATTCATATGTATATAATTGCTCGTTATTGTGGGTGGGACTATTGACAAGTTGCAGGACAAAAAACCACGCTTTAACATACGAACCAAACTATACGTAAAAGTTGGGTTTTCAATTGAAACACATTAATAATTCTAGTGATGTGATCGAGATCTTTTCTGGATCTAAAACATGCTTCAAGGTAACATCACAGGTCAATAATCTGAACGCATGAAATGAGAAAAATTGGTTCAGTTGTGCCTAACCACGTTATCGACACTACATTGATGGTAATATTAGTCATGAAAATTTGCCATCCTTCTAGCACAATCATATCTAGATAAAAAAACGGTAGCACAATCCATTTTCGAAACGTTGAGCAAGAGATATGATCTGATAATTAAATATAAATATTAAGCAATTTTCTCTATTTTATAAATGTTTTATAATTATCATAAGATTATTTATCATAGTAGATAGTTGAGATATGATCAGACAATTAAATATAAATATTAAGTAATTTCCTCTCATTTTGTGAGTGTTCTATAAGATTAAATTAGACTTTATTATAAAATTATTTATTCCAGTTGTTAGTCCTATTACGTGACTTATTTTTGAATTATTATTGGACCATTTCCGTGAATCAAGGGTATATAAATAGAGATAATTTTTATTTTATAAATCAGTTTTGTAAAGTTAAATTAAACATTAAATCATAATTCTAAGATTTTAATAATTTAATTTAATTTAATCTAATATTTTGTCAAATAACAATAGACTTAGTTATTGAATAACTATTGAATTTTTTATTATAATTATACCATCTAATTATGATATATATATATATATATATATATGTATAAACTTTTGACTATACATCATAAAAAAAAATTATTCTCATAATTAAATCTCTCTAAAAATTTTCTGTTTCTCTCCGCTCTCAACACTCAGTCACAGTAACGTAAAATTACAATCTTTCTTTATTGTATCTAATAAATGATGTGAAAATTTTCGTCAAATAAATTTGAAATCCCTGGGTATGCGGAATCAAACTTTTAATTAATTAACTTCAGTAATTATGAAGATTATATCGAGAGAAAATGGATTACACTAAGATGATGATATCTTTTGTAGCTGAGTGTGCACACTCTTGTGAATAAAGTTAAATTACATCTTAAGAATGCCACGAACTACTTATAAGGACTAAGTTTGGTGGAGCTGATGGGGTTTGGTGTGGTGTAGATATGTTTAAGTTTCAAAACAAATAAATTGGGAGAAAAATCATCTGAAGCATTTGAAAAATATTTCAATTATAATTTTTTTTTAGATTGTTAAATTTATAAAGTAAATCTATTTATAAGATATGTGATGATGTGAAGGTGAAGTGTGACAACAATGATTTCACTAAGCTCTTCCACCCCTCTCCACGATCCAATCGAGTTTGGAAAGAAACCCACTTACTCGTTGAAGTTAATGGGGATTATCTCTTAGTGATTAAGTATGACAGCAAAGCTATGGTACAAAGATCTTGTTTTAATAATTTTGAACTTTATATTTTACATGCCATCACAACCATTATGATGGATAACGTAATTTTTTTATCTATTTTATTCAATTCCTACTAAGGAGTATTGGTGAAAATTTTAAAAAGAGATCAATGTAATGTTTTTACGTGTATAAAAATTGTTAGAATAATATTTTTAAATTCAAAAAGAAATCAATATAAGAGATAAAGGATAATATACATGAATATAAAGGAAATAAGACACTAAAAATACTCGAGGGAAAAGTATATAACAGAATCAAAAGGAAAAGAATGAATGTTACTGTAATTGGCTTAAACCTTTTAATTGTTTCGTTTATGTTAATGTTTATGATTTCGTTCTTTAATTACCAAAGTTATTTCTCCCTTGTGCACAATTCTCTCTTGTCATGTACTGATTTTTCTGTCAAAAAAAATAAATTATGGATTTAATTTCTCTAAGACTAACTCTTGATTTTTAAATGCATCTGTGGTTAGGATTCCATGTTATATATAATCACGTGTTAAACTAAAATAATTTGATATTAATTGATTTACACACTCTGTGATATATCAAAATAACAGTGTTTATCCTTGCATTAATATTTCATATAATATTTTAAATATTTTATGTAAGTGATAAAGTGACATCAACATTTTTCATTCATGTAATAAAAAAATGATAATTATTTTAAATAATATTACAACATATAAGATTGAACTAAAAAAGAATATGATCCAAGTAATTAGGTTTTTACCAAGTTAATATGTTGTTGTGGTCGTTCAGACACTTCTCCTTAACATCAATGGAAAAAGAAACTTAATTATTTGCATACAAAGTATATCTTGCAATAGTTACAATGTTACTCTTCTTTGCTTTTTGTGCCATTAGAATCCCTGTTTAGCATTCTGCCTTTTCTAACCACAAATCATGTATGCTATTATGGTTTTATGATAATGACAGAACCAAAAAAGCACTAAAATATTTTTACCATCGATATAAAAATTGGTACAAATGAGCTAAAAGTTTATGGTAGTGTGACTAGCCTCACTTGAGGTTTAGAGATAAAGATTAATAAATTAGATAAAATTTTTAGTTTTGGTTTAATATGTTTGCATAAAATATAATAATTATTATTATTTAAATAATCTATGTACTATTAGGGAGGTATATGGGATTATGGTTTTAAGAGAAACAATTTTTATGAAAATTTTCTGTGGTATTTAACTAACTTTTAAACAATATAAATCACATTTCTTTGACGCCATGATCAATTAAGTAACTTGAAAGACCCTTATTTCTTTGCCATTAGTTACGTGGGGTTGAAAATCTCATTTATATGATTTATAAGTTAGAATTAAGTCATTAATTTGGAGTGAAGCTAAAATTATATTAGAAACTGGCTAAGTTCTAAAGACCTTTTTGCACATCACTTTCACCAACCTAATGGTCCAACTTTTTTGCCATAAAAGAAAAGTTAATGGCCCAACTTTTTATTTTTCTATCCTACGCTAGCTTATCAATAAGAATTTGTACTTTTATATCTTTACTCTTATTAACTATTGTTATCCAAATCTTGATGTTTTTGTCACTTCCATTTTTTCCTTCTTTTAAGGTATGACATTTTCCTCGGATTCTCATATCCTCTTTGTTTGATTACGATAGTCATCAAATACAAGTTGCTATTTAATAATACTTATGTTTCTTTGCGGCATTACGTTTAGGAAGAAATTTTCTTTTTTGCATGCAAGTAATGCTAAACCCAATGTTTAGCAATTTTTAATTTGAAAATAATAAACGTTCTTCTTTTACTGTTTTAGATCAGAAGATCTTTTTCACTTTCAGATATATATACATTTAATAACTATAAACAAATTTATTATAATTTATAGACGTTTAAATAGCATCATTATTAAATTTCAAGTTTATATTTTTCCTTTTTCATATTTAAAATGATTTTTTAAATATCATGCACTAACGGAATAAAATAATTTTATATAATTATCTAATAAAAAACAGATTTTATATGATTTACAATAATTTTATTATTAAAATTAACAAATTTGTCATACATATGAATTAATTATAATTTTAACTGTGTGAAACGCTTTATACTGTTTGTTATTCTTATCGGATATATTTTCACTAAAAATAATCATATCAAGTAGAATTATTATGAATAACAATGTTTTCTCTGACCCAGAATTTAGCTTATAGTATATATTTACAAATTAAATTTAAGACATCTGATTAATTTAAAATATCTTCATATGATTTACATTCAGTAGACTAATATATTGTGTATTATATTTATGACAATTAATTAGGCTTTACTTCTCAATTAACCTTTTGTGTTTTTTTAGAACAATAGAAATAACAACAATAATAAAGCTTAAGTATTTTCAGAAATAATTGAGTTTATAAAACAATTTTAAATAATCAAATTCAAATGCATTATATACAATACATTAATTTTATAAATCTCTATAACAATTTATCTCTAATTTCAAAGTTTAATAATTAATTTAAAAAACTAGTTATGAAATATCTTAAAATTAAATACATATTGAAAAATTATAGATAAATTTAATTTATTATTAAAATTAATAATTTTCCTTCCTTCCTTCCTTATTTTGCCTCACATGAATAGATTTCTCTCATTTAAATATTTTCTTTTACTCATACACAAATATTTTTTACACTTTTTCTTTTATCAAACTTTTGGCTGTTTGCATTTTTCTCTCTTTTCGACTGTCAAATGAAAATGCGCTTGAGGAAAAGAAAAACAAAAAGGCTAATAATGTCGTTGGATTTGAAAATCATTGGTAATCAGGCTTTAAATATATCATAACACAAACAATCATTTAAAAAAATGGTTTATTCATTAATAATATAAATATTTTTACACAGTTGACTAATAATAAATTTGTTAACTTTAATCATAAAATTTATTAACCTATATAAATTATACAAACGATTATCACCATTTATAATATATATGATATAATGTTGACTTTAATGATAAAATTTATAAATATATATAAATTATACGAAGGATTATCACCATTTATTATATATAATAAATTTGTTAATATTTGTTGACTTCAACGATGAGATCGTTCGACTTTTTGTTATATTATCACTAACTCCATGTACAAATTTGAAAAATATATCTACTTGTATTTGTCTTAAAAGCTAATTTTTATGTTATCATTTTTAATATTTTATTTTATTATTTTACTCGATCTTCTTTAAAATTAATAATAAATATATTTCTTTTGTTTTAATTAAATTTTTATTCCATAAAAATAATTTTTCAAAAAACAAATATTATTCCATAAATAAAATATTAAATTATTTTAATGATAAAATATAATTACAACCTAATGTAGTGCACAAGATAAAATATGTTACTTTTAATTCATGTTATAAAAAAAAAAATCTAACTTTTTAAAATTAAGGTAGTATTTGTTAAAAGTCCTCATCCAAATTCCAAAGACAACCCAACTATTCACAAAGTCAATGATCAAAATATATATACATAGACCTGTGATTCTATGAATAAATCAATTAATGTTATACGTGAATATTTTTTATTCTAATTTCCCCCACCCCCAATGAACTTAGGTCAAAGGTTGTATGGACAGATGAATGAATATTTTTGACTTTTCTCTATTTATTATTATATACTGACCGTTTATTTGGACAAAATTAAGAGAAATAGTTAACCGCCAAACTAATCACGCGCGCTAATTTTAATGTTCATCTTATAAAACTCAACCCTAACGGCGCTCACGATTTCAATAATTATGTGATTATTATTATAAAATTGTATTGATGAATTGATGCATTAACTTTACTATTTATATGATTCTTCTTCTTTGACTAAAGTTTTGTATTATTGTGTACATAAAATATTAATTAAGGTTCGAAAGTTCCCACGAGTCATCCTAGAAATATTTTACAATCGAGTTAATATAATATTAATAACCAACTCATCCTGAATTATTATTATTATTATTATTATTATTATTATTATTATTATTATTATTATTAATATCTTTTGTACACATAGGTTGTGCTCATTACAGGTACACCTAAAATTATTTTTGGGAAACAGCAGATAAAAATATTATATATCTATGTTTAATATAAATTTTCAAAAATATTTTTGAAACTAATCAATTCATAAAATTTAAATTATTCATATTTATCATTAGATAAGTATTTTTTATTTCAATCGTAATATTCCAAACTAAAATATGATTCCTTGCAATAGAATTTAAAAACAAAACTCCCATAGACATGCAATTCCATTATGGTATGTAAATTTTAAATTAGGAAGACTTTTTAATTTTAAAAAAATAATCATTAAGATTCCAAAATAAGTTGTTGGTAAAGTTCTTCATTTATAGTTGGACAATCGTTTTAATAAGTGTGTAAAGGATTATCAAATATATTGCATTTTTCTGTAAATTTTAATTCTCAAATTTTCTACCCATTACAAAAGAACGACGTCAATTCAATTAGTTAAAAGTTGTCAAATAAATAATTTAAAATTTAATTAGAATTTACTATTATTGCAAAAATTGTAAATCAATCGCATTTAATAAAAGTATTTAAAGTTTGTATTTAATTGTATTGAATGGGCTGATAAGAATATTATGGTATTTTATTATAATTAAAAGATATATTTGACAAGGTATTTCAATTAAATTCTAGTCTTTTTTTTACTATTATTAAAAAATATTATTTAACTATTTCCTAAGTAAACTTCAGAAAAAAAAAATTAATAGCTTTTAACTTTTTGTAATATATTTCTTCTAAAAATATTTATTAAAATTCATGTTACTTTTTAAATAAATCATGATTCTATACCGACAAAGGAGCGATTCTATACTAACTTTAACTGAAAACATCTTAAAATATGATAGAAGATTAATCATGGAGTATATAATATGAAATATAATAATTACAACTAATTAGTATAATTAAAATAAATAAAAATTATACGAGTATAATAAAAAAAAATCATAATTATCATTATTTAAAAATAACAAAACAAAATTAAAACTTATGTCAAAGTATTATATAAATGTCTATTTCTATTATTTTATATTTATTAATCATGTTAATAAATAAATTTTATCAAACAATTATAATTAAAAATTTTAGTTATATTTTTAATTTCTAAATATCAATTATAACTTTTTAATTTATAATTAACTTTTCAACTTTTAGCTAATTTTGTATATTATTTTAGTGCATGCTATTTTCTCATACATAACCAAGAGTTTCCTCTCCAAAACTCAAATAAGTTGGATTCAAAACTTAAATGAAAAGAAAAAATCTTTTTTTGAAAAATACTGTTTCTTGATAATATTTTTTTTTTCAAATTAAACATAAGAAATAAATACTTGTTACCTTAAATTCTTAAGAAACTAAAACTTTCTCTTAAACTAACCATCATCAAAATGAAAGATGGACATATTCGATTTCTTAAAATAAATTTTAAATAGATTACCAGTACATTAATGCATTACTTTTAATCTATTTACAACTATAATTAGAAGAAAAAAAAACTAATCCATTAAAGGTCTGTGTAATTCTGATGACATGATATAATTCCAATGTCAGAGATGATGAAGTTCAAAACTCCTAATCAAAAAATTCATATCATTTTTGAATCCTAATCGATGAATTAAACTTGATCACGGTGTTGACATTTATAAAATAAATAATTATTCACTAAAGCTTTTTAAAAATTATCATTATGCGTGGTCATCATTTTCTAGTTTTTTATTTTTCGTGCGACAAACCATTTCAACTTACTGAAGAAGAAAAATCAATTATAAAGTAGACAGTTTTGAAAATCTATTTTTCTCTGCACTATAAGATAAGATGAGAATGTCAAATAGTTTCATTTGATTTTCAATTTATTCAACCTTAATATATGTCGTGAGTTTAATTTCCCAACTTTAATAAATCACTGTTATTAAACAACAATTAGAACATTGATGCCTTATTTTCAACGTTTTTAATAAAAAGAATTTAATCTTCGTCAGCGGATAATGAAATCTCAACGAAGATTAATTTGTTCATTAATTACTAATGATATTAACAAATCTAAGCTTTCGTCACTAATTGCATAATTTGTAACTTTATATGGTTCATAGCATTGGCAAAAAATAAACTGCAGTCTTCTTACTTTCATATAATTTTTCTTATCATACTTTCATATAAATTTAAGACTAAGAGTAATATAATTATTGCACGAATAATTGATTAACATTCTTTTGAATTGATTGCATTCAAAAAATTTGAACTATGTGATAATTTATTTTTTTGTCAGTTTTTTCCGTTACTCATATTTTTTTTGTGTGTGTTTTATTTTTCTAGAATAAATAGACGATATGAGAACAAACATTTGTTTTACATTAATAGTTTATATAAATTAAGAGAACGTAATTTAGATTAGTTCAGCTTTTTATCTCATTTTATCCAGACACATGTTATAGTTATTCACATTTATTTTTTCTATTTTTATTTCTTCTAAGAATTTTTAATCATCATTTTAATTTTCTCTATTAATTTTTCTGTTAAGTAATCAAATAAGTATTATTTTATATTAATTTTAACTATCCTAATGTGGTACTCATTTAATTACCTATTTTTTTAAAAAAAAATGATTAAAGATAGTAAAAATAAAATTTCAAATGAAAAAAAATTTAAAAATAAATTTAAAAAACTACAAACAAAGATGTAAAACAAGATAAAATATCAAAAATTTAATTAACTCTCTGGTTGTGTAATAAAATTATATATTGTCATCTAAACCAGAAGTTATATGATATTTATTTATTTTTACAAAAATACTTTAAAAATTATATTCACTATAATTTTTTATTAGTTAATGATATAAAAATTCTTCACAATTTTATACATAAAAATTAAACTAATAAAATGACGCTACATACATTTTGTCCTTTTCCAGTTCTATCTTTACCCTACAATACCGCTTCCTAAAATTTAACGTGTTGAAATTTCTTCTTCTTCATTTTATAAATATCTAAAATTTTTACTTGAAGTACTTACTTTTTTATTTTTAATTTATAAAATTAGGTATTTTAAATATATAAGTTTAAATTATTAATTTTTAATTTATAAAATTAGGTATTTTAAATATATAAGTTTAAATTATTAATTTTTAATCATTTTAAAAATATTTATAATTCAGTGTATTATTTATCTTTAATGTATATTATGTTTTATTTTTTACATATTATTGTTTCTCTCCTTCTTTTGATAAGAATATAATAATTCATATTATTATTTAAATTTTTAAAATAACTGATATATAGAATTAAAATTTTACTCAAAAAAATATGACGAATGGGACAAAAATAAAATATAATCTTAATTTTTTCCTCCAAATTTTATACATGTTATAAATTTTTGTATTTTTTTCTTCTTCATCCTATTACGTGTTATGTTTATCACATCATTAATCGCTTTCTCGTCATCTCTTTTTTTATTTATTTATTTATTCTTTTTTATCTGTAAAGATTAAATATAAATATCATTAAATTTATAATAACTCTCACATGAAGTATGGAGTTCTTTAGAATGGTATATACTTCTTTAGAAGTGTTAGAACATCTTTTCTTTTTATACACGTGACGTTAGGTTTGATTTGCGATGTACACAAAAATAAAATACATTAAGAGGAGTTCCATGTAGGCACCTACAATTAAAAAACCTAAGTCTCTTACATACGAGATATGATAATATTCTATATGGAAAAAATAAAGCACACCTTAAGAATATCTTAAATATTATAATAATGTTTTGTGTACACCAAATGTTAATACACACATGGCAAGAGAGAAAGATCGATACCAAAAAGACATAAGTGATAATATGATAAATAACATAATATAACAAGGACAAAAATGAAAAATATTAAATGAATCTTCACAATATTGAATTTTTTTCTTTTATGTCATCGTATTATTAATATAAATATTTATTAATTTTATTAATATTTGTTACTGAATACAGCATGTCAAACATATTTATTAAATTTTTCTTCTACAGTTAAATAAATTTAGTTAATTAAATTTTAATCCCTTTAACATTATGACTTTTAGTTTCTATAAAAAAAAAATTAATAATAAATAATTCTGATTTAAATTTTCATTTGAAAATAATTCCTAAATAAATTAATTAATAAAAATTAACGTGAAAAATATTATATAACACTTTTTTACCATCACCAACGATTTTAATTTAACAATAAAAATAAAAAATAAATAAAAATTAAAAAGTTTTATTAAAGGAAAAGAAACTCAATTAACTTCGTGGTTTGTATGAAACTCAAATCGATAATTAATAATTAAATAATGTGAATTCAAATTTAGTATTGCGGATATGTTTATACTTTATACATGATTGTTAAATTATTGTGTCGTCACATGTCGATGAATTTCATTTTAATAATTAATTTAATTTACTTAATAATTTCCATAGATTCTAAATAAACCGCACCTGCCATTTTTTTATGACAAGAAAATTCCTAGTAAATCCAAAGCAGCCGCTATATAAACCCGAACTTGACCTCCATACATACACGCACAAACACACGAAAGCTCTCAAAGCCTAAAAACTCAAACGGTACTTTCCAAAAAAAAATAAAAATAAAAAAAATCTAACAAACCCAACCCAGTTACCCAATATTCCTCTTTCTGTCTTTCATCATGATAGCTTACTTAGAACACTTCGTTCACGGAAACGACACAGAATCGATTCCAAACGACGACGTCGCGGCCTTGGAAGGCTCTTTCCACTTCGCCGCCGCCAAGGATTTCGGCGGCATGAAATCCGCCACACCTCTGGCCGTGATTCGCCCCGCCGTCACCGCCGACGTGGCGAGGGCGGTGCTGGCGGCGGCACGCACACCGAACTTGACTGTGGCGGCGCGTGGTAACGGCCACTCCATCAACGGCCAGGCCATGGCGGAGAACGGTCTCGTCCTCGACATGCGCGCAATGGCGGATAACGACACCGTTTCCCTCCTCTCCCTTAACGGTTCGTTATACGTCGACGTTTCGGGAGGAGCATTATGGGAAGAAGTTCTAAAACGCTGCGTTTTGCAGTTCCGTCTCGCGCCTAGGTCGTGGACCGATTATCTCGGTTTAACCGTCGGTGGAACGCTATCTAACGCCGGCGTTAGCGGTCAAGCTTTCCGTTACGGTCCTCAGACGTCCAACGTAACGGAATTGGAAGTCGTTACGGGAAAAGGCGAAACGTTAATCTGTTCCCAATCTCAAAATTGTGAACTCTTCTTTGCCACTCTTGGCGGGTTAGGCCAATTCAGTATCATAACCCGAGCTAGAATCGCAGTACAACCAGCACCAGACATGGTATATTAGATTTCATAATGCAAAATATTTTATATTTAATTTAATTTTTTATTTTTTTTCAGAAAATTTTTGATATGGTTTGATTTGGATGTTAGGTGAGATGGATAAGGGTGGTATACTCAGAGTTTGAGGACTTTACTAGAGACGCAGAGTGGCTTGTGACTCTGAGAGAGGGTGACGGTTTTGATTACGTGGAAGGGTTTGTTTTGGTGAACAATGATGACCCTTGCAACGGCTGGCCCACTGTGCCCTTGAGACCGAACCAACGGTTCGACCCGGTTCGTCTTCCTTCCACTGCCGGCCCGGTTCTCTATTGCTTAGAACTTGCTCTTCATTATCGTAATGAAGACCACCCTTCCGCTGTTAATATGGTAATTAAATTAAATATTTAAATTTCTTTAGTGTGAATTTTTATTTTATTTTTTTGGATGTGATGTGTGTACACACTCACACACTCGCTATCTAGCTGGCGTTTGTGATTTTTGTCTTTTTGTGGGTATTGTACGGGTTGGGGCAACAGTGATGTTCAGTTTTGACCTAGTGGGTCTCGTTTACTTTAGTTAAAGACTAAGTATGAGTTTAAGTATAAGTAACATTGGGTAAACAGAAAAAATGAATAGGAATAATAAAAATTAAAAATTTTTAAGTGGGTCCCTGGTAAAAAGTCAAATATACGAAGATTTCACCAACACATGTACGAAGTTAAGTCGACGTAGGATGGCTTATTTAATACTTGTCTGTCATAAGGTCCATACATAACGTCATGGTTTGAGATTTTGTTTTTGAATTTTTTTTTATATTTTTTATTGAATTTTTGGTAGTGATAATTGTAATTTTGTTTGCAATGGTTTCGTGAAAAGTGACCATTCGGTCATGATGTATCTTCCATTGGATTTTCTGACACAAGACCTCGCCTAAAATGGCCTATGTTTTGCGTTTTAAATTACCGAATGGGACTGTACCTTGGAGCCACTGATACCTAAGCAATTAGTTTAAATTGGCAATGGGTAGTTTCTTTGTGGTTAAGGTTAAAATGGTCTTGTAACATCACAGAGTGCTCCCTTGCTCTGATCATTGAGATCTCGCTGACGTTTTGGTCCCCACACTTCCCAAAATAGCCAAAATGCCATCATTTTCTCGCATATGTAGGGGAAAAAAATATGTATTTAATTTAGTGACGGAAATACCCTCGTTCAAGTAAAAACAATTTTTATAATTATTATTATTATTCTTGAGTGGAATGGCTACGAAATGGGACTGAGAACTTGTTTTTTTCTTTTTCTTTTCAGGAGGTGGATAGATTACTTGGACGGCTACGATTTGTTGAGGGTCTGAAGTTCAGCGTGGATGTGACGTACATGGAATTTTTGCTACGTGTAAATCGTGTGGAGGAGGATGCAAAAGCTAATGGTATATGGGACGCACCCCACCCATGGCTGAACATGTTCGTCTCCAAGTCCAATATAGCTGAATTTGATCGTGAAGTGTTCAAGAAAATCCTCAAGCATGGAGTTGGTGGACCCATTCTAGTGTACCCTCTATTGCGAAGCAAGTAAGTACATTTTTCACTGTCAAATTCATATTTTATAGCTTTTTTTTTTTAACCTAATTGCACTTACTCCCTCTGAAATCTCTAGAGTCTCTCATAAAAACACTTAAGAAATTAAGAAAAAATATTTAATTTATAAATTATTAGTGAATTCAAAGAAATTTGAAATGCACAATTTTGCATGTCTTAAAAAATTCTCTTTTAAATTCTTTAATTGGTTTGATATATTTTCCTATCCTTGTTTTTTTCAAATTTAATGTTCTAATCCACTTCTAATATTTTCTTTAAAAAAATTAATACAACAATCTATTGTATTAACTAAAGAAACAAAGAATAAAATTGGTGAAAAAGAAAATAAAGGACAAAATTTGAAAAAGGATAAGAATAAGAGGGCAAAAATGTAATTAAGTTTAAAATTTTTAAGTGACACACCTTAAGTTTTTCGAAAAATCAAATGTCAGATTCTTTGTCTTGTAGCTTCCTTTTTCCTTCAATTTCACGACGTAGAAGTATTTATGCAAAGTATTAACTGGTTTCACGACCCAGATTTGGCAAAATCTTTTCTTACCCTTGTTGAGGGAATAGGAAACTAGGTTAGATACATTACATTCCCGTCAGTCTCAAATTTTAATGCGTTTGTTGGGTTGGTTGTGTGTGATGACCTTGACCTGGACATGAACTGGTTTATTATTATTCATTATTTTTATGACGAGGTTAAAAATTAACAACACGAACATTGACACTCACATATTAACAAGAAGACATTGGCATTCACATCATCATTAAAAATAAAAATAAAAATGATACTCTCTCTGGGATTGACACGCGTGAGGGGTATGGGATAGGGGTCCCACATTAATTTGTCTGCGTCCTGAAAAATTATTACATAATTTTGAAAAATCAAGTGTTCATAAATTGATCAACCTAATTAGTTAATAATACTAAAATATGTGTTATTTAAAGATTGATTTGAACTATAATAAATTTTGGATTATGCAACCTTTGTGGACCACAAATTGTAAACAGGGGTGGTTAAGATTTTGAAGGTGGGTCTCATATATTCGACTTTAAAAGGTCAAGCCAAAGTGGGGGCATACCCATGTTTTGGTCGTAAGGTAACCTAAGCTCAGATGTTTCATCACACTGAGGTTGTACCTTCTTACTCTGGGGGTGTCCGTACAGTATGACCCCTACTTTTCTATTCCCCTTTCACTCCTTGCCTGTTGTTGGCGCTTGACCTAACTTGACATTGTTTCTTTGAGTTGGGACACCGTCCTAAGGGGGTGAATGATGTGTTAAAAATTAAAATTTATGAATTTTGTAATTTTGTTTGTCTTTTCACTGAAAATCTTCTCTGACAAGAACCCCAGATTTACTCTCAAACTTGAATCATTTTTAAGTGAAATCTTATTTAATGCACGTGTTAGAGTATATAGCATATGCATATTGCATTACATTTTATTTTAATAAGTAATTAATTATCGTATACTATTACATAATTAAGATTTTTGCTAACGTAAATTTCATATTTTGTTGCAAAATGATAAAATACTATTCTAATTACACAAAATCTATAACTTTTTTATACAAAAATTAATTTTACTTTAAAACTATGGAATGTATTTATAATGATATACACTTATGGTAACCAGAGTCTAACATAACATAGAACAAATTAGAACCTTGGGTGGGTAGTCTGTGCATGAAAGTATTCCTTAGTGTGGATAAATTAAAGTTGTAGTAGTGTTGGTAACTAGTAAAGTGATGTATATGAATAGAAGTGGGAGTGGAATTTGTGTGTGGATCTGAGAAAATTGGAAATGAATTTGATCGGAAAGAACTTATCTTTCATGGTCAGTGTTGCCAATAAGAATGGACAAGGATATTTATTGGCCAACCGGATTACAGCGACACCGGTGTTTGTAAGGACTCTAGAAACGAGATTTGATTTCTGACAGATAAAACAAAATCACTCTTATGGTTCCACATATACAGGGATTGTGGTGCTCCTTTTCTGGGGATTACAATTACAATTTTCCTTCTTTTTATTAAGGGCCCCCTATCCTTCCCCACCTTCCCCTAATTTGTAACTGGTTCAAGTCATGCGCGATCCATGATTTCATTTCAATTCAAATTTTGACCTCTTGCATTTATTGATTGACCCATCATCAAAATAATTGTCATTATCATCATCACATTGCAATAATCGCATCAACATATACCATGATCGGAACTAATTGGACAAAATTTAGCTACAATTTATTTAGGTGTTTTTTAATCAGAGTTAAGGTTTCTTTTTGTAATAAGTGTAATAAATTAACACAATTTTTTATTGCAAATTATTGAGATCAATTCTAATATTAATTAGAAAATAACGCATACAACACTTAAAAGAAATTACAATTAAATGAATTTTAATAACCATATAAATGAGTCCTCGTTTATAGGTTTGTGATTCATAAAAAAAAAATAAAAAAAAATAGTCTAACAGGAGTGATTTATTATAATATGGTAAATTATGGTTTGAATATATACAGGTAGAGGTAATTTCCATTCAATCTTTGACCATTGTTTTTTTTTTAAAGTATGATGACAATAAAATTACAATATAAAAATCTTGTATATAGCATCATAAATTAAATTTTGTATGATTTATTAAGATTTTGTTATTCAAATTAATAAATTTAATGTCTATGATGAGCTGTAATTGATTAATTGTGTAAAATTCATGAATATTTTTCTCTTAAATGCTTATTACTAGGTCAACATCAGTGTTGTGAACATTGAGTGTGAAGGTTGATAATAATAAAAAAAAATGAATGTAAAATTTGAACATAAAATAACAGGAGTTATGTGTGATTAAGGACCCCAGTTGATAAATAATTTATCTTGTTTTGATGTTAATCAGGTGGGATAGTCGACAGTCAGTAGTGGTGCCAGACAGCAACATTTTCTACATAATAGCATTGCTCCGATTTGTGCCACCACCACCAAAGGGACCACCTACAGAAGTATTGGTGGAACAAAACCATGAAATTATTCAATTATGCTACAACAGAGGCTTTGATTTCAAGTTATATCTCCCTCACTACCAATCACAGGAGAACTGGATGCGACACTATGGAGATAAGTGGACTAGATTCCTTGAAAGAAAAGCCAATTTTGATCCCTTGGCTATTCTTGCACCTGGACAGAAAATTTTTTCCAGAATCCTTCAACCTTTGTCTATCACATAATCAATATTTATTATTTACATAATTTATTAATATATTGTTTTTTTTTTTTTTTGTCTTCATTTCTTTCTCTTTCTCTCTTTTTCTTCTTTACTCTTCCCCCATCCTTTTTGTTTATGTTCCCAATCGCTCCAAAATATTACCAGTTACCACACCGTTGTAGCATTATTGTAAATCAGTATATTTTGGGGGTGAAAATTAATATGAATCTTGATCCTTTCCGCTGTCAATTAAGGACTTGGTGAATGGAATGGTGAGCCACTCACTTATATAAATCTAAAGAGAAATTATTTTAAACACTTTTTCTTTTTAATATTATTTTAATTATTAGTTAAAATTTATTAAAACTCATAAATTTTAAAATTTTTACTTCTAAATTTAATAAAAGCCCAAGACTAGAGCCAATTTTGTTCCGACACGCGTGTACATCTTCTTTCATAAATAACCATGTCTAAAACATAGTCAAACTCCAGCAGGAAAAAAAAAAGTTTCAGTCAAAGTAAAAAATCAGTTTACTCTGAAAAGGCAATTCTTTTTGTTATTTTCACATTTAATTACAAAATTATCATATTATTTTCAATTTATTATTTGTTCTTAATGATTTATATGATGGAAGAAAAATTTCCTATATTTTAGATAAACATTCGTGAAGAGATTGAAAAAATGTGTCAGTTTTATAATTAAAAGTAAAAATAAAACTGAAAACAATTAAACAAAACAAAAAAAATATATCTGAAAATCTATCTACTTATATTTTCATTTTCTTTCCTGTTTAAGATATTTACACAGGAAACAAGGAAACAAATATTTTTTTAATAATTCTGGTAAAGTTATTTGAAAACAACAAATACAATGAAAATAATGTGACAATTTAGTAATTAAAAATTAAAATTAGGAGATGAAAATAGAAATTAAAACGAAAATGCAAGGTAACGGATCCCAAACATTTCTAATCTAGTAAATGATAAGATTAGTCTAATGACAAAGGAAATATACTTAAAATTGAAGGTCAAAAAATGGGAAAAAAATAGGATTTGAAATATCCAATAAATAAAATATTAATAATTATTAAAATTAATCAATAAAAAAAGACAATATAGAATATTTTACATCATTAACAAGTCATAATCCATCATATATAATAGATCTGTTGTCTTTAAATAAAAAATCTAATAAATAGTATAAAATTTGATTTATAAGTGCATAATTATATAAATGTGTAAGTACATAGTATTTAAACTCTTAAAGAGATACCTTATTTCTTAAAAAAAATTCAAATATTATTTCATCACTTAATAAATAAAAAAAAAAGTGGCTGCACAAGATCAAAGCCATTAAAATCAAGAGTTGGTGATTTACGACACGTACATATGCACAACTAAATCACTCAAAGTAAACCTAGCTAGTGCTTGTCAATGAGTCCTTTTCACTTTGTCTCTTTGGATTTTTAATCTTTGAGAACCTACGTACGTGCCAATCATAAATTCAAACCACGCACTACATTTACATGTGTCTTGTCTAACTCCAATTGATGTTTCACTTCTAGTTTGTTTCGTCCCTAGCTAGCTCAATCGTGAGTAACAGTTTAGTTTCTCTTTTCAATTTTTTTTTCTTTGGTCCTATTCAAATTAACTCGAAAACTGAAAAAAGTAATTAAAACAACAATATAATAAACATGAAAGTGAAACCACTTGTTTTTGGAGTTAGGTACATGGGATTTCTTTATTCCCTTTTGTAGCTTTTTCGAGTAAAAAAGATCAAGTCTAATCCAATAAAAGAAGCTAAAATCTCAAAGAAAGCCTTTCACTTTTTTCCTTTCCTTTCTTTTCTTTTTCTTCACACACACACACACACACCCCTTTGAACTGGTTTCCACAAACCCTCGGGCTGTGTTTGTTTGACACGAAAATCAAACAAAATCTACTTGGTTTCTTGATTCTCCACTTTCATATTCTTTTTTTTAGGGTAAGTTTTGTTTTCTTTCGCCTTGTTCTTTTTCCCTTGGTCAGTAATAATTTTTCCTTTAACTCTTATTAAAAGTAGAGAAAAAAGAAGTAGAAAAATACTCGATCAGGGTCCCATACGTAGCTTTAGAAGGCAATAATAAGATCATGATTTCTTGTAAGAAGCACCAACCAATGACAAAGCCTAATGCAATTAGAGTCATGCAAAAGTAGCATCTACGTTCAATGGTAAACGTGTCATGCACGGACGTTGTTTAATTTCTTTTATGTATCTCTTAATTTAATTTCTTATATTATATGTATCTTTAATTTAATACTGTTTAATAAAGTTACAGTTTCCACTTCTAACCTAGTTTACTTACTCCATCACCCCATCCCATGTAATTTGCTTTTTCAAAACACCCTTTATGCTTTTGTTTAGTTTGAAAAAAGCAAAATAAATAAATAAATAAAAGAAAAGAATAACAGAGAGTAATTTAATAGTATTTATAAACTAAAAAGCACCTTGTCATCATTATCATATATCATTTTCATGTTCTATTTGCATGTATCATTTTCATGTTCATTTTTAAATTTATTTCAAAAAATTAGTAGTTAAAAATAATTTTTAATCACACTGTATTTAAATCATCAATTATATTTTAAAAAAAAATAGATACACATAATTTTTTATTTTTTATTTTATTCATTTTCTCTCCTTCTCAATTTAATTTTCAAGTTATCAAATTTCAATATTGAGTTTAATCAATGAGACATTAAATTTTCACCTAATTATTTAATAGGTAACATGATTGATGATATAATTAATAAGTTTACGTCTCAAAATATTTCAATATTGTGTATTTTATTTTATAGACAATAGGCGAGGTAACAAGGCATTAAATAATAGGATAAAATTAGAAAAAAATTATAAATGGATTGATTGATTTATATATAAAGGTGCATGTTTATTATTTTGCTATCGTTGATAACAGTTAATCTGATAATCGTCAATTACGCATTTAGAATTACGAAAGGAACCAAAGTTTTGGATAAATGAAATGAATGGAATTGGGAATCTAATGTCACTTCAGAAAACAGAATAATCATGATCATCATAATGACATTATCTAGCAGAATTCATAAACTCTTGCGATTGTTTCTCTGTCATTCTATATGCATCCAAAGGAGACAAACTCCTAATATTCAACTGTGTTATGAGCAACCTAAGATTCTCATATTATATTCATTATTTTTGTCTAGTCTTTCTAATAATTAAAGTCACTAATTTTATATTGAATCAAGGGGTTTGTTTAATTAAGTGAAGACAAATTATTAAAAATTCACATTTTCATCATATGACTCTGATATAACTGCAATTAGAAATTTCGAATTTCTTACGAATTTTATTTTTGTGGATTTTTTTGCAAGAAAATTGGTAACACACCTAATACTTTATGAATATTTACTGCAAATTTTAGAATTTACATGAAACTTGAAGACTCGTAGGAAATCGTTTTCTTGGGCATTTTTATGTAAATTTTGCAGGAAAATCCGTATATAATACTGCCCATAAACTAATATATATATATATATATATAGTTAATCGCACAAACTTTTCATTTTAAGATTATCAGAAAATTAAATATATTCACTTTAAAGTTAATGCACATAACTTAAAAATATTTAGCTTAACTCCTAATTCATAAACAAGAAAATATAATTAGTCTAAAATACCCTCGTTTAATACTTATTATAAAAATATGAATGAACATGATTTTTAATTAAATAAGAACATAGAAAATAATCAATGAAACTTAAGCCTTGTAAATTGTTAACAGATTTTAAAAAATGTGAAAATATCTATATTTTTTTTTGCATAAATACAATATTAAATAAAAAACATAAAATTTATATTTATTAATCAAACTCTATATCACTAGGTTGATCTTATATAGTGATTGCCAATGATCCTTGATATGCTAACTTATGTTGTCATGTGTATTTTGTTAGGGGAATTAAAGGAGAAAAATTAATTGAAAATAAGAATATTGGTTGTATCTTCTCAGCTTTTAATTTCTACATATGAGATGAATAATATATATATATATATATATATATATCATTTTAAAATCATTTTTAATAAATTATGAAAACTAAAAAATATAATAAAATTAAAATAATAATATAATTATACCAATAATATTTTAAAATAGTAGAATTGGCTTTTCTTAAAATAAAATAATTTATATTAAATTATTCAAATCAAATATTTCTTAAAAACAATTTTTTATTAAATAACATTTAGACATAATTAAAATGAGCAATTTAATACTTATGATAGTCAAGTTAATGACATTTGTATAAGGTTTCACTTCAAAACTAGCCACAACTCGTTTAATGTCAAATTAATCAAATCAAAATATTGTTTTATTTCAATTTTATTTACTTCATATACACTTTCCTTCATAAAAGCAATTGAAATAATGGGCATGTAGTTCCATCCCACTAGCTCGATTATTGCAGAATCAAATGTCAAATATCGGTGGAAAAAACTAGATAATTAGATGCTCATTCCTTTGATTGATAAATCGGTTTATCTTATTTTTATCAGTCTTTTCGTGTAAATAATAATTATTGATTGTGCCTTTTCAGTCACATAAATTATTAAAACAAGATTGTGAAACAATATGATTATTTATTTTCAGAACAAATAATCATTTTAATCACGAACATGATATTAAATAATCATTTTCAGAAGATGCACGTATCGGTTCCATGCATATGTGAAAGTGAGAATGTTTACCTGAAGATGTAAGTAGAGTAGTGTTTGTGAAACTTTCTATATATTTATATTAATACATATTTAATATCTATAATTTTAGATATTTCATCAATATGTATATGTTAAGTGTCTACTTATAAAAAATATTATGAAAAATCTAATACAGTTACGTAAATATAGAAGTATTGTTTATGATTCTATTGACCAACCAAAAGCTGAAATTGTCCTTTCTACGTATGCATTCGAAAAATCATCTAGTTAGAGATATTTTAAGAGAATCATATGTTATTGGTATAATAATTCATATAACAATTTGTATGATAGTATTTTATTTTTTGTTATCTCTTTCACATGTATTATTTATTACATCTCAACAACACATAAAAATGTGTAATTGTATAAATTATTTTTTAAAAAAAAATCAAATCCTTCATCAGCATAAAATAAAGTCAAAATAGAATATATATATATATATATATATATATATATATATGGGAATTTTCATTTTACAAATTCAATTTAATAAGATTAAGTTATACCAATTCACTAAGAGGTCACTTATCTGATCCACACATTAAATTTAACGGTCTTGAGCTTGAAAGATGTATTGAAAAATCTAAATCCTACGTTGATTAAAGATAAGGATAGAATAAATTGTTAAAATTTTTCTATTGGATGCAAAAAAAAATTGTGATTTTTCAAAAAAAAAATGGTAGAAAATCATTTTTCTATAATTTTTCTGTGAATTTTAATCCACAAATAAAATTTTTGTAGATAAATCAACAAGAATATTTTTTCTCAGACAATTCGCAAGAAGTATTCTACGAATATTTCATAAGAAAATCTGCAGTAGATTTCCTGCCAAATTTTTTAATTTGCAGGTAATTTTCTTGTGACTTTTTAATCCACAGGAAATCCATGCTAATTATAGTTTTACTATGTACATCATTTTCTTTAAGTATATAAACAGAAAGTAATCATTTATCTCGATTTTATAAAATCCATTCGTTATATAATTAATTGTTGTATGAACTCTAATATGCGTAACATCTCATATTTTAATTGTTAAACATATTTTCTTCACATATTTAGAACCATGTTTTGCCACTAATTATTAGACATCATAATGATGGAATTACTATGAGTGCAAAGTTCTTGAGTGTGGAAATTTCTTTATCAAGTTGGCTTTGAAGGAGTGGAACAAAATTAGACCCGTCAAGAACTGCTTTTTCTTTAACGAATAAGAATTAAAGTTGAATTGTGATAAGGAATCCATCTAACAATGGCTATGTATCATCCTTAATGGAAGAATTTCTAAGTGGTCACTGTTTTCAAGAGTCAATCCTGTATATATCCAACTTCATCATTACGCAAATCTATGGACCTTAAAAATTTAATAATTTACACACTATCAATTTAATTTTTAAAAATATGAGAAGTAGGGCAAGTTAGTCTTTAAAAGATAAAAAATAGTAATATAATTTTTTAAAGTATAATATATTTATTTTTTAATCTCAATAAGATTGAATTATATGATTTATTCTTATCTTATTCATTAATTTAACTATTTAAATTTTAGTCTCTTATATTAACTAAAATAATAATAAATAATATAATTAAGAGGCCAAGATGATAGTATTTACATCTTTTCGGCGACTAAAATAATAGATATATTTCATTTTTAAAATTATTTTATTATTTTTTATCCTTTAAAAATTATTATCCGACTCACTGGTTTACTGTAACTTAAAAAACTATACAATTATATTAAGAACATTGAATATATAAAATATGGACTTTAAGAATGGATTTCTCACTCTCTTTGTTCTTTGATTTTACTCTCAAATATAAATTTCAGACGGTTAATCTTAACATCAATTCGTAAGAAAACAAATTGAATTTAATGTTTATATATTCAAGATTCTAACAAGCTAATGCATGGATAAAGTAGATCGGAATTTTTCCAATGATTTCAAGTATGAGTTATAAATTTAACTAATAATTTTAAATTTGAGTTATAAGTATACATGTATATTAAATATTTAAAGAAACAGTTTTATATCATCAATAATTATTTTATCTAATTTGAATAAGATTGTCTGTGCTAAAAGATACCTATGAACTTGAAAATAATAAATATTCTTATATTCTTGTTAACTCATTTATAATATTTTTTCTTTTTTTATTTATTCATTGAATTTGCATCAAACCTAAAATTTACACTCAACATATCACTAAACCTATTCATTGACTAATTTAAATCAAGTAAGTATCAAGAACTGTATTTCCGGGTTAATTGTTTATAAAACTAAATTCTAGGATTCGATTTGAAGATTGTTTCCACCATTTTTTTATTTAATTTTTTATATACTTGATCCATGTTCAAGCACGTGGTTAATCTTCTTTTGTTGGGAAAATAATAGTATCACTTTGAATGCTCAAAAGCAGAGCTGCTTTTTCATGCATGGAAGAAGACTATAGCTATTAGCACTAATTCCAATTTTCTTCATTTGGCAATTTATTGTACTATGCTCAAAATTTAATAAGATTTGCATTATTTCATATGCCATATGAGATTTAACTTTACAGGACTCTCCTTGGAAAAGAATATTCCATCTTTTGAGCTTAATAAAAAGAAAAAGAAGATACGATGAGAGAACATACATAGTTTGACTCAAACAGTGGATATTCATGCACGTTGAACAATACAATTGATGCTTTGATTTTTGTACTATGTGCCAACACTTGTGTATATATCAACAAAGAAAAAAATAATTGCACAGGTGTTTAGACCTAACTTCCCAAACGTCTCGTTCCAGTCTCATCAATCATGTGTTGTACTTAACTCATGTATATAATCTATTTTTTTAGTCCATGTGCAATTATATACGTTTAACTATGTACATGCACCAATAATATCCAGCATAATAATTAGTAGATAATTAAATTATGTTCTTTAGCTATATTAGCAGAAGTTTGATTTTTGGGCCGTGTATATAGAGAAAATTTTAGGTTATTGTTTGCTGTATTTGTGAGAAAAATCTTTAATCTTTTGGATGCTGTATTTGTGAGAAAAATCTTTAACCTTTTGGATGAGTGAATTTTATGAAGCTATTCATTTATTTTATAAATTTGAATCATATTTTTTAATTGATTTATTTAGATAAAGTATTTAAGAAAGTTTAAAATCATGTTATTTAAAAAAATAATTTCAATTATATAAAATTAAAAAATTTAAAATTATAACTAAAATATAAGAATTTTAACTTCCACTTCAATAACTTCTCACTCTTTTTTATATCGCATTTCGCATTCCAATGATTAATATTTATTTTTATTTATTATTAAAAATTTAAGGTTTAAATAAATATTTAAAAATAAAAATTTTAATTTTTATAAAATTAAATTACTTTATTTAAACAAAAAAAAATTAAATTTCATTCAAACAAAATATTTAAAAAAATTAAAACAATTAAAATACTGTATATTTAAATTTCTTAAAAAAAAATTTCTCTATTCAAGCACATGATAATAGTATTTAAGAAAACTTTTAAAAGCACTTTTAAGTTTGTTTGTATCTATGTAATTAGAGGGATCGGACTTTAATAGCGCTTTAAAATGCTATTTAAAACTCTAAATTAAATAGCATTTTTTTAATAAAGTGTTGTCTAAATAATATTTTTTTTAATGATAAATGTTATTTAATTGAATATTTAGACTAAAGTGATAAATATTTAAGTCATTAGGCATAATAGGGGAAAATTTAACTCATACCCTCTGCTCAACCAACTAAATTACAAATATTTTATGTTTAAAGTTGGGAGTTTTATACATGTTTTTAAGAATAATTATATATTTCATCGCTTCTTATATTTTATTTTTGTAAAAATAAATGAATTATTAGATTTTTAAAATTGAAAATGGATTAATTTTAAAAAATATTTGTAAAAGTATATATTTGATTGATATTATTTAGCATACTTATATTTATGAAACATTATATTCATACTTATTTTAATATCATTGTATATCCATAAAAAATTAGAAAAAATTATCACACATATTATATATTCCTTGCAAGCATATGAGTAAAAAAAACTAATAAAAAAAGAAAGAATAATATTTTTCATCTTATCAATCTCTTATAATACACTAAGAAATTTATTGTATTTTTTTTTAATAAAGCAATATATATATATATATATATATATATATATATATATATTTGTAATTATAAGATATAGTACTCTATCTACTTCACATTGAAAATTTTTTGAATAAAGAAAATGTAAATTGAAAAAAACATAATAAAATATAATAACTAATCTTTAATAACATTTATAAAAGTTGACTAATATATTCTTATAAATAGCACTTACAAAAATAAAGTGTTATATATGATACTCTATACAACACTTTAAATAAAAAATGTTGTCATATGTTAGAAATCTTTATTAGACAATACATACACTTAATAAGTGTTTTTATTAAATGTCTCTTTTTGTTGTAGTGTCTTCTCTTAATTAAATATTTCTTTTTTTCCTTCTTTTTAAATGTCTAATTAAAAATTTATTTTTTTATTATTTTTATCTCAGTTATATTTTTCATATTTTACTCTTTCATTTAAAACCATACTCTTTCTTGTTTTATATCACACTTTTTTTTTTTTGCATTTTACACCACATTCTCCCTTTATGTTATTTCTTTTTCTTTTTTCTTTTTTTTTTTTTTTTTTGCTGTTGGTAACAGTTTATTACTTCTACTATTAAAGTAATCACATGGTGTTCATCTCATCACTTGTGTTCATCTCTTTCTATAACAGTTGATATTGATTTTTTTAGTGAACTGTTGCAAAAATGTCTTCTTCTTTTTTTATCACTTCATTAGTCTATTTCTCTAATCACATGTATCAATCTTCTTCTCCAAACACTTTCATCAATCTCTTTTTTCGTTAATGAAAATAATTAAAATAATTCTATTTCAAAAAAAAATTCCATAATGCTACTTTTGCATCTTTTTTATATTAGAAACTTCCATAAAATATTTCTATAACACTACTCTTTTATATTCTAGAAAGCATCTTCTCAAGTATAAAAAACTAAAATAGTGTTATAGAAACAAATTTCTAAGGCCATTATAGTTTTGAAAAATTCTTTTTGAAAAAGCTTAAAATATATACTCAATTTTTTAAAACTTTTTATATTGCACTTAAAGATAACAAAAGATGCATTAAACTATATATGAAAAGCACAAGCGATCAATATTTGTGATTCTTTTTCTCTTCTTCTCTTTTGAATTAAATTATAGAAATTCAATTGTATATATAATCAGTATTTAGGATAGAATATATACATTCTAATTTATGAATGACACGAGTGTTTCTAGAAAAATTTATTGGCCCAAACGGATAGGTTATGTTTTCTAATGGGCCTTGGCCCATGAATGTTTTCACGGGCCCACTTTTTGCTAACTGTTGGTTCATCTCAACTCAAATCACTAACGTTATCTCTGCTAGCATAGCTTTAGCATATGTTAATTTGGATAAAGAGAAACACTAATTAAAGATATTAAATATATGGGAAGAAAAATTAAATTTATTTTAATGTTTTCTTTTCTCCCCTTTGAATGAGTGAAAAAAACACCAAAGACCAAAAAAAATTATATCAAATTATCAATAAATCCCACATAAATCTCTATTTTCCTTTATTTTTGTTTTTTTTTCTTTCCAGAAGGATCATTAAATAAAAACAAACAATTTTCTTTTTGCTAAAATATTCACATGCTCTTATATATTTATTTGGGCTGAGGAACTGGTTCCAAACTTCTCATTTGGGTTTGAGTTGTTTTATGATCATCACTGAGCTTGACCCAACTATAAATGGGCTTGCTTTCAGTTCTATATTCAGTTTTTCTTCCTACACCATGTAATTTTCTCTTTTCTAAAAATGACATAAAATAAATAAGTATTTATTAGAATGTTCCGATATTTTGTGTCAATTTAAAATTACCTTTTTAAAATCTTTCTGGATTGAGAATTTTAGAGCCTCTTGATTTAAATGTTCAGCGTATCTTTAAGTTACATATTTAAAAGTAAGGTACAAAAATTATCTTAACCTACTATGTTACAAGGCACGAGTAAATAAGAGAGATGCAATCAAAGTAAGAACATATCAAATTTTCAATTAAAAACTAAATTAATTTAAAATAATTTTCTAAATTAATTAAATAAAAATGTTAACCACTTACAATATCAAACAAAATATACGACATATTCTTTCTCCAAATTAAGGCAAAATGAATTTATAGAAGTGATGACTAACATCTTTACAAACGAGTCATAAAAGGTGATTCTTTACATCCAAGTAAGTGAACATTATTGATTTAATAGAAAAATAGCTGTGTTTGGTTCTCACGTAGTTTATTAAAGTTTATTAATGCATGAGAAAAGTTTGGTAAATAAATGTTTAGTAAATCATCTGTTAATTAATTTACAAGATATATATATATATATATATATATTAAATTTTTTCTTTATTTATTTTTTTTACACATTATATAAATATATATAGTTGACTGTATACTAGACTTATCTACCAAATATTTGAACATACGATTTCTAAATTTGTTTTTTCCACGATCACCTGTGAGTCCAAACACTTGTTACCTTACGTGCATTCAACCAAAATACTTTACATTTATTTCAAAAGTTATATCATATACCTTTAGATTACTTTTTTGTATAACTTTAACCCTGAAGTCATAATGAAATACTTTTTAAAAAATAAGGGATATTGGTACAATGTATAAGAAAATATTAGAATAATATTTTTAAAAAATTATATTAAAATTGAAAAATTAGAAAATAATTTTGCAAGTTCAAAAAAATTCATAAATGTCAGCATAATTTACTCATTTATTTATTGTTATATATATTTTAGTGTTTGTGGGGTGGAAAATTTGAGTGTGGACATGGCTGGAGATGGGTGTAAAGTAGTCAAAATTATTTGTGACGTGCAACACAAAGGAAGCAAAGGCTTAAAGAGAAATAGAAATTGTTGGCTCCACTGAACTAACACTCTGCACTGTGCTCGAGTAACATTAGTACAAATAAAAATAAATTAACTTTATTATGTTAACCATTATAATACAGAGTCAATCGGCCACTTCAATCATAAAATATTTATGTATTTTTTTTTATATTTTATACATATATGTATTTCTTTCTCTTCACGTTTTATAACTGATTATATACATATTCTGCTTATTATAATTGTCTACAAAACATTTTTTAAAAAACACCGAAACAACCATCAACTTATACATAACAACTAATTGTTTACCTATTTACAATTGTTTTAGCTAAAAAAAGAAAAAGAACCAAATTATATAAAATGTCACTTTCAAATGCTAGTATTTTCTATTTCTATTTTCAAACAAAATAGAAAATAAATGTAAAAATATACATGGTTAAATTTTTAGAAATATTTTTAAATTATAGCTAAAAATAAAAAACTTATTTCCAATATTTTTATTGAAAACTTGGTTACATAGATGTAATTACTTTCTAATATATTTCAAAATTTTAAAATAAAATTAATTTTAAAAAATAAAGGTATAAATATTTTCTAAAACCAAACATGTATTTTTTTATTCATATGAACTGTCTCCTAATTATCCACTTATGTAATAAATTATATATATATATATATATATATATATATATATATGACTTTTTTTTATATTAAGTTATCATTGATATTGATAAATAGACTGAATAATAATAATATTTAAATATTTAATGAGGAAACAAATTATAAAAATTTATATATAATGACTAAAGTTATATTAAATGAAACTTTTAGAAATCAAATTATAAATTTACTCAATATACGGAGTCTTAATTGCGCTATTAATATAAAACTTTGTCGTTATAAGCTAATTAGAAATTGTTTTTGTCTTTATTTCATAAAGAGAGATATTGTAAAAGCAATATTAAAGGAATAGAGTTCAATTTATAATATATAATATGAATATAAAATTTATTATATAAATATAAATTCATTATTATCATTACATTATTATTATTATTATTATTATAAACATAACATTGCTCGCAAATATAGTTACAGTGGTGAATAACTCGAAAACACATTTATGTTCTTCTTCTTAATAAGATTTTGCTTATAAAAAAAGTGGTGAATAATTCCATCTCAATATTCAAAGAACATATTTGAAAACCTCTTTAGCAATATTCCTGAAGTTGGTTTTATATAATTAATTAACAGTTGCAAAACTTGGTATTCACTTTTCACTGATGCTACATAGCAATTAAATTTAAGAAATGGTTGCTTGTGTAAACTAATGTTAAAGAAAATAAAAGTGCTCGTCCTTGCTTTTTTTATTCATTATTTTTTTTATATAAATAGTAATACTCTTTTCAAGATTTTATTTGATATTAAAATAAATACGATTTTTTTTATATATTCAAAATAAAATTTCAAAATTATTAAATATTAACACACTCTTAATAATTTTGTAAATGATTGAGATAACTATTTTTTCAATTCTACCAAAATTTCCAAGCTGATAAATACAATATTCATGTGTAGATTGGTTTATTTTATTTGATCATGACAATATTATTTTATTAGAGACAATTATATTCCAACTGATCAAAACCGATATAATAAAAACGAAGAATATTCTTTGTGCCGGCTCAGGAGTTATATTGGAACTTGGAAGTTCCTCCCATTTAAAAAGTTGTTCTTTCTTTGAGATTTTTGAATGAGTTAACATGAATGGACACATTTATTAATCATAAATTGTTTTAAATTATTGGCTTCTTGTTATACTAAAACAATATTTTAATATCATGTCAATTTGTCAATCTGATCAAAATTTATATATATATATATATATATATATATAAATATTTTTGTATGTATTTTTAGTCTTATGATTCTGATCAATATTTAACATTCAATTCATTTATTTATTTTTTTAACAAAAATAATTTCTTGTAAAAATTAGCATTTAGCATTCAAATGTGTCAAAAATTGAAATTTATATGATGGAAAATTTTGATTTAACTTATGGGATAGAATATATTAAACATAACTCATAAAAATGAGCATTAGTTTGATGCAGCAAAATTCATATTCATTTCACGGGAATAAATAAAGTTTTTACCAATACTTTTGACCAATTATAATTTTTTTATCTAATTAAAAAATATGTAATTACATAATACTTACAAATTAAATATGCGTATAATACTAACGTTATCATACTCAGATTAACTAGATTACTTAAAAGCATGCTACTATAATTTTAATATCTTTATCTAACTAATTTTTATATAATTTAATTTTATGAATTGAATTAAATATTAATTATATTTTAATTTATTTTAAAATTAATGTGGAATTTCATCAACTAATTAACCCACGTGTTGGACAAATAATTCACTCTAATCTAATTAAATAAATGAGTAAATTACGTTAATAATTCTTGAAATTTCATTTTTAGATTTTATTTTACATCTATGATAATCCATCTTAAACGAGATTAAATATAATACATAAGATGAATGCTAATATTTTTTTCTTTCTATAATTAAATTATCATCATAAGCCAAGATGAATGTTAATATAATAGATAAGATATGGTAGAGTAATATTTTTTAAATGATTAAAGAATTTAAAATAAGTTTTTAAAATATATAAATAATGTTTATATAACTGCCCAAAATATTAGAAGATATTAATTAATATAATAATTTTCTCTAAAATGATTCCATCTAAATCAAAAAGCCTACACATGAGTCTATGATTTTGAAAGAAGAGCCTACACATAAGTTTAAACCATAAGTAAAATTAAAGTACAGGTATTTCTAAGTGTTCCCATCTTTTGATAATCATGCTAATATATATGATATGTGTGTGCTACATCATAGACACAAAATTAGAAAAACCCATTTATCCAAAATACTAATTATAACACAGTGAGTGAGAATTAAACCATGATTTGTTTGTGCAAATGGCGTAAAAATTAGGGTACCTATCACTTCTCAAACATATTGTGATATTTTTTTTTTCTGAATAATTGCTCAAAGTTTCATTTTTATCTTCTTCATATGTTGCTAATTGTTTTCCAAGCATGGAAAGTGAAGTCTCATGTACATTAAAAACTTATGACTTTGAGATTAAGAGATTGATGTGATTGGAAAATTTTGTACTATCTCACGTGAGCTTAGTATAATAAGTGTTGGCTTTTGTTAAAAAAATAAAATCAGTAGAAAATATAGATCACGTTAATAAGTGTTTTGAAAATATTAATTAATAGAAAATGATTAAAAAATTATTCATATATTATAACTTAAAAGTCATAAAACTTGAGAAGTGATATTTTTGCTTATGTTACTTTTTGGAAGATATTTATATAGTCATTTTTAGGAAGATTTCACACACTAAATTTATAACTAGTCAAATAATTAATTTCTCGATTATTTATAATTATCTTTTTTTATTCTTATATTTCATTTTAAGTACGTTCGACAAACTACATTTATAAATAATCAATAAATTAATCTCCCAATCATCTCATGCTAATTATTTTTTTTATCCGTGTGTCTAACTTGTTTTTGGGAAATTTGTCCAATTGATTTATTTTTTGGGGAAAAATTTGTCAGGAAAATAATCATAATGTTTGAAATATCATATGAAATTTGGTGAATTTCTTTTAAAAAATAATTTTCATGCATTTAAAATTTAAAACTCACAGGTTTTTCCAATGACTTTTTCCCACCTAAAAGACGTTATTATTAAATAAACTTTTCTTTTGAGTAATAAAACTTTTTTTTTATGTTTTTGAAATTCTAATATTATTCGTGCAGTCAAAAATACTTAATATAAAATTTTCCAACAAATATATTAAATAAACCTATATGAATGAAATCTCCAATAATTATTTTTAGAGATCATAAATATTTTTTATTAAAAAATTGAATAGAACAAATACAGAAGATTAAATTCTCTCCTTATTTAATATAATTATGTATATTAAGATTTGAATTATAAATAGTTAAACTAACGCGACATTTATTTTAATGTAGAAAACTAAATTAGTGATAATTATATTTTTTAGCATATCATATTTAAGAATAAAATATGTTCAATTTTTATCATAAAATAAAAAATAAATAAATACCAGTAATTTACATTCCAAAAATTATTTATTCTAAAATTATTTTTTTTTAAATCTATAAAAATAGTAAGCATATAATATTTCATCTAGATTTTTTAGCATTTAATTCATGTATTGAAAAGTACATAAATTTATTATGATAATAATTATATATTACTAAAGTCAATTGACACTCAATTATAAGTGTCTGGGTAATTTAATACAGTTCATAAACATGAATAGACATATAATTATTATAATGGTTTGCTGCACAAATCAGAGACACCCACAAGTCTTTTCTTCTTGCTTTCAAATTTCAATTAAAAAATCAAAACATTCATCAATGGATCCATCAGTTTTTCACTAAGTAGGTTGTGCCTTTGCAACTTGCAAGCACTCACTGGACACAGAAAAAAGACAAAAACCATTGAAAGGCAATTTCAAAGTAACCATGTACACATATGCTGACACATGTACATCTTATCTTTAATTTTTAATGTAAATATTAGTTAACAACAAAATGTCAAATCTTAGTATTTACTTTTATTAAATTAATAATTTTAAAATAATAAATCTAATTGGTCATTGAATAATGAGTACAATAACTAGTTTAAGGTCACCTGTAAATCGAAGAATGACCCTATATGATATATATTTTTTCTTGACTTCTTTTTCAATGGATTGTATTTTGTATATATACTATCCTAAATCATTTTTTTAATGACGTGGCTCGTGGGAAGGAACATGATACATTTTAGAAGATATAAATATTTTTAATATAAATATTTTTAATTACTAATTTAAAAATTAATGATTAAAATTTATAATAAAATTTAAAATTAATTATAATATTAGTTATTAACCTTTCAAATTAATGATTTAAATATATTTTATCCTTACTTTAGATCCAATAAAATTAATAAATAGTTAAATCTTTCGAGCATGATAACATAAGTTTGATTTGTTAATTGTATACGTAAACAGGATTTATTAAAAAAAAACAAATAAAACTCATTTGATATTTCTTGTCTCAAAAAATGAATTTTTAAATTATAATTGAAGGATATTTTCATTGAGAAAAATTATTTTTCTCATAGTTTAGACTATAAGTTTTCTTATTATTTTAGATTATAAGTATTTCGACTTATAATTAATAACTCAAATATTGTTACGTAAGTTAACTGGATTTTGAATGATTTTTAGAGATTTTTCTTATAAAAATTAATAAATTTATTACATATAATATTTTTTCTATAAATTTATTATGTATTTTAATAATATTTTTTTCATTTTTTATATATTATTTTTATATATAAACGGTTAAAATCCTAGTCATTACCAACTAGAATCAAAATTCTAAATTTTATAATTATAATCTTTAAAGTCTTAATCATTAAATTTGATCATAAATAATAAAATAAATAATATAAAACAAAGTCAATTAAATTTGATTATTAAACAAATTATAACTACAGTAACTTAATGAAGTTGAATTATATTTTAAAAATATTTTAATTTAATAATTGTTGTTTAAAACTAAAGTCTTATGAAAATTAGGCCCAAAATCTTATCATATGAATCAAAGATATTTTTCAGATGATATATTATAATTTTAAAAAGTAAAATTTCAATCCAATTATAAGTCATTTGTACATAATGAAAGGGATAAAGAGATAAACATAAAAAAATTATACTGGTTCGTTTTAAAAAATAGTATATAAAATTTCTTCATGAAAGTTAAGATTTAACGTCTAAGTACATAGATTTGTAATGAAGTTCAGTTTAAAAGCTATTTACAGAAAATGAAGAAATTATTTTAAAATAAGATTATTAAGTTTTTATCTTTTTTGAAATAAAGCATTCTCGTCTTTTTAATCTTTGAAACTTTAACCTTTATATAAATTGAGATTTGAGGTAGTCATTAGACTTAAAAACTTCAAAATTTTATTTTCATTATGACGAATTTGTGCTTCAACGCTTTTTAACATTTAATGAAACGTGAGCATGTCAACATCCGTGCAAAAAAGGTGAAAAAGTGATTCTACTCTCTTCAACGATCTTTATGTTAAAATACATCTTCTTTATTCTGTTGGCACAACTTTTGATAGAAATTTGATTAACTTTTTGATTTGAATGTTGGTTTCTGTTAGGCAAACTCTACAAGATAATTGTATTGGGCAAAGTTTAAGTATATGAGGATAAGAGACAAAACTGGTATTTATCTTGTATTTTAGAGTGTGTTTGTTTTATCATTAATCTGCCTTGAATTTCATCTAATGATTTATACTTCGTTTGTGGCTTCATTTAGTAAGTCTGAAAATTTCATTCATTTTATAAGTTTATATTTTTATCTTACAATTGTGTAATTGTCAAAATTTGAGGGATAAAATTTGTCTTTAAATAAATTTGACTTAACAATTTTCCCTTTTTTTAAGATTACAGATCATACAGATAAATTTTTTTATTAAGTCTTTTACATGCATCAAATGCAATGTTCAAAATTAATTAACTTATAGTCAAATTAATTTTCTTTTTAGACTTATTCCATCATGAAAAACACACGCCATGTATACCAGAGCAAGAACAAAACACCTCACTCCCCTTTTATTCCTAGCATAAACACTTTATTAAGTGAACTCTCCTTGAGATAGACGATCATCTTCTTTATGTTTGAAACTTCCCTTTTGTTAATTATACATACCTCTGTTATTTCATCTGCTCTTATTTTTGCATCTACAATTACAACATTTCTCCCCTTTGAGCTAAAACCATCAAAACAACAACTGCCGAAACATAAGATTGAGGAAAACTAAAATGAAGATAAAGATTCTTTGGCCAACAACTTATATCCTCAAACTTTTTAACTTTAGATTTAAAAGACTAATGCTCTGTCTTCAACTTTGTATGCTCAGACCTAAGTTCAAAATGCTTTCTCTTCAAGCATCTATACTCATGACTAGTTGGAATTTGCAAGTCTTTGACGAAGATTATAGTGATGAATGGAAGAATAGAAAAATTCTTTTTCCCACTCCCATTCAATCACTTTTTGATATTAAAGCATAGTAAATTTTTGAAGTTGACGAGCATGTGTATAAGCAAAGCCATCATCAGGAAATATTGTTCCAATTATTGCAGCATCCTTCATCTTCAAATGCTCGTTCTTCTACTAGCAAAATTCTAAATCTCTTTAATGGTTCTTCAGACGCAAGGTAGTTTCTTCAATATAGGGCCTTATTTCTCATAACATCTGAATTTTAGTTCTAGTTTAAGACGTTTGCTAGACATTGGCTTTAGAGTAACTTTGTCTTCATCTTCCATTAGTTCCTTGTTTTTTGCCAAGAGCTTGATTTGACAAGGCTTTAGCCTATCCAAGCAGAAGTAAAACATAATGTTGGAATTCGCGAGGCATGTAAACTAAGATCTGAGAATCCTAAGAACATTTCTGCCTTTTTTTCCTGTAATTCTTCAAATGTGACTCGAGGATATTTGTCTGTCTTTGATCTCCTTTCTGCAAGCATTTGCAATATGATCAAAGGTGAAATCATTATCTACCGGAGAGGAGTGTAAATTGTCTTCAGTAGTTTCAAAATCATCTAGCTTCAAATGTTGAGAGATATACACATCTAAGTCATGATAATTTAATGTGTCTTTAATAGGTTCTTAATTACTCCATTATTTACATGCATATTTTTAGGCTAGATTTAATGTGTCTTTAAAAGGTTTTTATTACTCTATTTTTTAGGCTGAATTCAATTTTTGTATTCCATTTTGTTTATAAATGGACAATATTTTGTATTTTGAAAAAAAGGTTTAATTTGAATAGAATATGAATTTTTCTCTATTACGAGAGTTTTGTTAGTTCCGAGAGAATTGAAATGGATCTTATCAATCTTTGATTGTGGTGATCAAACTTATGACTTATCACTCACCTTCTCGTCCTTTCCTTGAGTGTGTCGTTAATATCCTTCCCAACAAAAATGAAAAATCAAAACGGTCCCCTTCCACAAACTCATCATTTGGTATCAGAGCTTCGGCTATTGGTTTTCATACGAGTGGAACGAGTGGTCATGAATGTATCTGTATTCATGATGAAAATGAAATATTCACCAAGGCGAAGATGCAATTGAAAAATTTGTTTAACAAGTTTTACGAAGAGCAACTAGAGTCATTGGACAACAGAATATGCCTCCTTGAGAAGAGGAACAGTCTAATTAAGGAAAGATCACATGAAGAGCTCCAATTGTATTGACAGAAAAAGCGTGAGAGAGCTGAAAAAATATTAAGAGAAAGAGAGAAAATAGAGAATGAAAAAAAATATGAAAACAAAGATGGAGGATCAACAAAAAAAAAAAAAGAGAAAACAGAGAAGAAAAAACAACAAAGTGAGAAAGAAAATAAGAAAAATTTAAATTTTTAATGTTATGCTTGTTGACAACAACTTTGTGGTACTAGAATTTGAGGAAAAGTTTCTTATGGAGAAGTCATCCCATGAGTTGATATGTCTGATAAGGAAAATTGTTGATATCATTCTTAGTGCCTTGTTGTTAACCTTGTAAATTGTCAATAGGAGAGAAAGAATTTTGGAAAATTGCCAAAGATTAGTTCTTTCCTACTGTATTATTGAGGCTGACGCAATGTCTATACATGGTCGCCTTCAAGTTTGGGTGTATTTTCACTAAAATAAGTCATTTTTAATGTTTATGAAATTCACAAAAGTAGAAATTATGTACCTTGTATTTGATCTGAGAGGAAAGTGAATTAACATTCGAGACCTCTCGAAAAGACATGGTATGATATGACTTGGAATCCTACCCCATTATTTTCGTACAGATTTTGTAGGCTACAATTAATGTGTTTTTAATGGTAATTTAATGTGTCTTTAATAAATTTTTAACTACTCCATCATTTACGTGCAAATTTTTATGTTAGATTTAATGTGTCTTTATTAGGTTTTATTACTATATTTTTAGACTGAATTCAATATATTTTCTATCTCATTCCGTCTATAAATGGATAATATTTTGTATCTTGAAAAAAAAAAGGTTCAATTTGAATAAAATATGAGTTCTATTACGAGAGTGTTTTTTAGTTTCTAGAAAGAACTGAACTGGATCTTATCAATCTTTGATTGTGATAATCAAATTCATGACTTATCACTCACATTCTCATCCTTTTCATGAGTGTGACATCAATATCTTTCCCAGCAAAAATGAAAAATCAAGACTGTCCCTTCCGTAAACTCATCACAAGGGTACTTCAACGTTTTTCAGTATTTAATGAAGTGTTGGTCTGTTAATATCAACACATAAAATTGTTCCTAATCCGAGAAGTTAATTTTCTTTTTACAACAAATCTTTGTATTAGAAGACATCCTTTTTTATTTTGTTGGGCACAGCTTTTCATAGAAATTTGGTTGACTTTTTTTATTTGAACACAAACCCCTGGTAGGCAGACTTTGCAAAAAAAAATTGTATCAATATAAAAGACAAAATTGATACTTATTTTGTGTTTTAAAGTGCATTTGTCTTATTATTAATTTGCCTTGAGTTTTGATGATTTATACTTTATTTGTTAGCTTCATCTAGTGACTTCATATATATTGACTTCATATATATGATAGTTCAATTTTATTCTAAAAATTTTATTTATCTAATGAGTTTAAACTTTTATCTTAGTATAATATAATTATCAAAATTTAAGAGATAAAATTTATTTTTAAATAAATTTAACTTAATAATATGATAAATTGAAAAGAAATTCTAAGATTAACATGATTTTAATATCTACCTTATTCTACTTTTATCTTGAGTGAATTGATAAATGGAATAATATAATTGCATTATAAAATATCTCTTATTCTTATGGAAAAAAGGTTATTTTTATGCATATTAAACTCTAGTGCAACTTAAAGAACATGTAAATTAACATGTGAATGATATATCAAATTTATTTTATAATATATACATAAATGTAAAATCGTGTATCTTTGTAATATCACAACATGCAAGATAAATCTAAGCTTTAGATTTTTTTCATATATGTTTTTCCTTGTTTTACAAGATTATTTATATTAATGATTTACCTTTTTTCTTTCTTTTTCTTACCATAAATTTACATTAAGAGAAAACAAAGGTGGCAAAAAAAAAAAAAAAAGCCACCACGATATATAATATTAAAATTATTCATTTATTTTAATAATATATATCATGATTGTTTTATGAATGATCTTTTTAATTAAAATTAGTTTTAGAATGTTTACGAATATAGTATTCATCGTAGTTTTATTTAGAATAAATATATTTTTAACATGACCATAAAATTGCTTAAAATTAATACATAATAGGAATGATTAACCGGCAAATCAGATTTTGCTTGCGAAAAGAACGTGCCTATAATTGTTTAGTAGAGTCTCATTTGAGTATTATCACATATATTACATGGATGATACAATGTTTTTTATTTTTAATTCTACTTATATTCTTGGGGTCTATTGTTAAATAAGTAGTTTGTGGCCTTTTTTTTTTTTTTTTTTAATGTTTTATGATCTCTTTAACTTTAATTTTAGACATATTTTCAAAGATAAAATTTATTTCATTTGAAAAGGTCATGATTGTGGTTAAGTTGTACAATAGTTAATACTTAAAATGTAAAACAGGATGTATTTTTTTTTACGAAAGATTTACTAAATTAATATTAACTTTAAAAGGTATGAATTAACTTTATTTTTATAACTAATTATAATACGTATTTAACCCATTAACATATTATAGTTATTTATTAAATATTTTTTTTTTATAAATACGGTGTTAATCATAGTTTTAATTATAATAAATATTTTGTTAACATAACTGTGAAATTATACAAAGATAAATGATAACATACAAATAATATTTTGTTTTGGAATATTACCATGGATATAGTATGAGTAATATATTTTGTTTGTTTTGAATTCTATTTATAATATATATATATATATATATATATATATATATATATATATATTTTTCCTAACTTGTCTTAAACATGCAAAGATGTTGAAGAATTAATTTTCCTAAATTTTAATATTTTGCAATAGGCAAAATAAGCTTTGGATGGTGAAAGAAACTAAAACCACGAAACGGCATCGTTTATAAAGGCTCACTCTCTTTCTTTCTTTCCCTATGACCCTCTCTCTCTCCTTCAGTTTTTTCGCTCAAAAAGTACGAATTTTGCCATTTGCTGAGATATAGAGCAAACTCATTCATCAATTCCACACACAGCAAAACAAAAACACACAAAAAAAAAAAAAAAAAAACTACCACCTTCCAAGATCCGATCAGATCCATTCAACCCTTCTTTCTCTCTCTTCACTCTCACTCTCTCCGTTTTTCTCTCTCTACAAAACACACACAACACAACCCTTCAATTTTCACTTTCCCAAACCCATCCTTTCCGTTAGGGTTTCTTTCAATTTCTTCCCCAAATGCGTTAGATCGACCACTTTCTCTCTCTCCCATAACAAGTGCATGAAGCTTTGCTGCTTTCTATGCTTCACTGAAGAAGAAAACGACGAAGACGATAAACGTTATCTCAACCATATGAACGACGACGACATTTTCGGAAACGACATCGTCGTTTCCGCAGTTTCCGACGATGAAAACGACGACCGCAAATTCTCGTTGCCGGTTTCCGCCGATGCACTTGTTTCTTGGTCCGGCGAGAGTAGCTCCACCGCCGCGGCGGCGGCTGCTGCCGCCGCCGCGTGCTCGGAAAGTTCCGGCGCTAACGAGAGCCGTGACCTGAGCCACAAACGCGCCAAGTTCTACGCGGATTTCGAGTGAGTTTCACGCGCGCGTCATTGTCTATGTGTCGTAGTTTCGTATGAGGATTTGCATTGTTAAAAATATGATGACGTGTCAATTTATTCAGTTTTTAAGATGATGATAATGTTGTTGTTGTTCAGTTTTGAAGTTGAAATTGAAAGATGAAACTGTTTTTTTCTTTTTTCTTTTTTGCGGTTTTTGTGCAGAGATTGATTGGGGTTTTTGTCTGTTTATTGCAGGGAGTGTACATTTTCAACGATTGCCGGGAAATGCGGTGGGGATTTTGATTTTGTTAAAGGGTCTGCTGGAAACAATGGTGAGAATTGTTATGAGGCTTTTGCAATGGTGTCTGGTGGTGAAGAGAGTAACTTTGATTATGGCATTGGAAATGATGAGGATGGAGATGATAGTGATATTGTGAAAGTGGAAGATGCTGAGGTTAGAATGGATCTCACTGATGACTTGTTGCATATGGTAAGACGCGTGGAAAAAATCGTTTTACTTGTTCTTCTTTTAAGTGAATTTTAGATTGTTGTGATACCTGGGAATCGTTTATAGGATTTATCCATTTATGGGTATGATTTACTTTTATATCTTATTATGTCCTGTTTTACTGCCTGTGAAATTTAGGTTTTTTCGTTTTTGGATCATCCCAATCTCTGCAAAGCTGCTAGAGTTTGTAAGCAGTGGCGAACTGCTAGTGCTCACGAAGATTTCTGGAAAAGTTTGAATTTTGAAGATCGGAACATATCTCTCGAACAATGTGAGCCTTATATATGTTTTGTAGTAAGCTGTTATTTTGGAAGTTTTTAGTTTTATGTCGTGGGTGAGCCTTTTCCTAGTAGAAGCATAATTAACAATGGGGGTTGGGTTTGGCGGAAGGGTCTAATCCTTCCCAACCTGGATACCAATGTTTGAATTCTTGCTGGGAAAGGTGCCCACATTTAGTGTCCAGTTGTATCTCAAAACAGATTTAGTTTGGGTACCTGTAAGAAACCTATAAGCATACGTATAATAATAGATAGTGAGATGAAATAACTATCTTCAAAATCTCTAAACACTAGCAAGATGACTGCTTTTGCTATACCAAGATTGTAGATCAAACATAAATAGTTTATCCTACACGCATATAAATGCTAAAATTATAGAAAACCCTAAATTAAAGACATGTTCATTATTCATCTATCAGAAAGAGTTGTAGTCTTAAAGCAGAAAAGAGGGTAAAAATATTGGAATAAAAGGGACGAAAGCTTCATTAGAGTGAGCAGTGGATGATGACAACCAACAGGGATGCTGGGAATGGGTGGAAATACATATGGCAATCAGTGATCTCAAGCTTGTGAGGGTGGACAGTGAACAAGTTGAACAGAGGCTTGCTTTAAATATGAAGGAGGGTTTCCAATTTGTCTGTTACCAAATCTGTTTGGAAAATGACAGAAATATGAAAAATATTTGGCTGGAAAAGTCAGAAAATAGGCGTAAAATTTAGTTACGTTAAATTTGCAGTGGCATCCAGCTACAGAATGGTGCAAGGGTGCTATTGCACTGTTATATCACCTGTTTGATAGCTTCAAGTTGAATTCTTGCTTGGTTTAAATTTTTGGTTGATAAATGTGCTTATTAAAACTCTATGAATTTACAGTTGAGGACATGTGTAGGCGTTATCCTAATGCCACCGCAATGAGTATATCTGGTCATTTAATTTACGTGCTTGTCATGAAGGCTATCTCTTCATTAAGGTAAGTATTTTATATGTGATATTGCAGTCAATCAAGTTATGTCTTGGGCTCCAGCTGATTTATTATTTTCATTTTCAGGAATCTAGAAGTTCTAACATTAGGAAGAGGACAGATAGTTGATAACTTTTTCCATGCTTTAGCTGATTGTTCTATGTTGAAAAAATTGAATATCAATGATTCTACCCTTGGCAATGGCATTCAGGAGATAACTATTAATCATGACAGATTGTGCCATCTTCAATTAACAAAATGCCGTGTGATGCGAATAGCAGTCAGGTAAATAAGCTTTGTGGTTTAACTAAATTTGGTTGCCACTTCGCTGATCAACTTAATTGTGAGTATTTATTCCTTTTCAGGTGCCCACAACTCGAAACTATGTCATTGAAGCGCAGTAACATGGCACAGGTTATGCTTAATTGTCCTCTTTTGCATGAGCTTGATATAGGTTCTTGCCACAAACTTCCTGATGCTGCAATACGTGCTGCTGCAACTTCATGCCCTCAACTGGTGTCATTGGACATGTCTAATTGTTCATGTGTCAGTGATGAAACTCTGCGTGAAATAGGATCGAGTTGTGCTAACCTTAGTTTTCTTGACGCATCATACTGCCCAAACATATCTTTGGAGGTGTGCTTTAGAATCTATAATCATTTTGCATGTGTAGGTTAAATAAGAGTATCTGGCTTTGTTTGACATGGTTGTTCACTTGTTTGTTTTATCTTTGAAGTCTGTAAGACTGCAGATGTTAACAGTTCTAAAGCTTCATAGTTGTGAGGGCATCACTTCTGCCTCAATGGCTGCAATAGCTTATAGTACTATGTTGGAGGTATTTTGTTGGTCTCATATACTAGAAACTAGTAATGTGTCTGCATCACTGAGTGTAGACTTCTAGGATTAATAAATGGTGCCACTGCTACTGCAGGTTTTGGAGCTTGACAATTGCAGTCTGTTGACTTCAGTGTCCTTAGATCTTTCGCGTTTGCAGACTATTAGATTGGTACATTGTCGCAAGTATGTTTCCGCTTCATTATTCTTCCTCCCTAGTAAAGTATTATAGTTCTATCATTCATCTTTGCCTTCCTCTGTTGCTTTTATACTTGCTCAATTCCACTCCCTTTCGCTGTATTTATTTGTAGTCTTTTCTAATTTATTTTCTTGAATTGTTTGATTGGCAGATTTGCTGATTTGAACTTGAGGACTATGATGCTTTCTTCTATATTGGTGTCAAACTGCCCTGCACTCCACCGTATCAACATCACTTCAAATTCACTTCAAGTATGTCTTGTAATTATGTTTGTGGTTTTTCCCCCCACACACAGGCTTTCCATAGTTGTGTAAAGGATGGACTTTTATTGATGCAGAAATTAGCATTGCAAAAGCAAGATAGTTTAACCTCATTAGCGCTGCAATGCCAGTCTTTACAAGAAGTGGACCTCTCAGAATGTGAATCTTTGACAAACTCTATATGCGATGTTTTTAGTGATGGTGGAGGATGCCCAATGTTGAAATCCCTAGTTCTTGATAATTGTGAGGTACTTGAATATGTCCCCTTTTTTTGGCTTTTACTGGATCAGTTTGCGTATCTGTGATCTCTGCTATTAATATATACTGATAAAATTATGTGAGTTTTGTGCTACATATTGGTTCTGTTTACCCTATTCTACTTGTTTTATAGTCAATCTATCAAGTAGCTTAGTAGGTGTGGCATGAATAATAAGTTGAAATTTTGACCTGTTATTTTTTATGATGTCATGAATCATTTTTTTTTTGTATGAGATTGATCACTTCTAATATTCCCAGGTTTGGAGGAGGTTTTCTTGATATCTGCTCATAAATATGAGTTGGTGAGGTTTAGATAATTGAGGGTGATGTTGTTAAATGACTATTATAACGCCACCGTAACACTACAATGTGGTGTTCTCCGACTCCTTTGCCATAGTCCATCTGTGAAGGGTTTCCCTGTTATGGCCATCACCATAGGCTGCAATAGCGTGGGTATATGGCTGAAATTTCACCTTCTGCTATATGCCACCATCCACCATTGATAACCTTGATTGAGGGTATTACAGATTACTAAAATTACCAAAATTAGTGGAAACAGTAACATACTAGTTGTCACACTACCAGCAGTTCAATGAATCAATTGGACTCTATCAGCCTCACCATGGATCTTTTTTACACGAGCTTTAAAAATCCTTAACAATGATTATGCCTCTCAACTTTTCTGGTGGTTGCACTTGTGATAGATTAGGTTCCTTTGGATTCCTGATTTTGCTTATTTTTTATTGTGTTGGTGAAATGTTCTGGACATTTTTTTTACTCATGTTTTTTCTGAATTTAGAGCTTGACATCAGTTCGGTTCATCAGCACCTCTTTGTTCAGTCTTTCCCTTGGTGGTTGTCGCGCAATTACTACTCTTGAGCTCACATGCCCTAACCTTGAGAAAGTCATTTTGGATGGTTGTGATCATTTGGAAAGAGCATCATTTTGTCCTGTAAGTGTTATTGATGTCTTAATGGCTTTATACTTTTTCTGTGAGAGTTGAAAATTTTGAATAATTGTGTCTTGTGTTTTGATCATTTTGCCAAATATGCTAAATATAGTTAATACTGAATTTTAACATAAAATCTGCTTGTAGATTTTGCTGTTTGCATGGTTTAAATTTCTGGATTGCAATCAAAGCTGTTTATTTTGGGTTAAGGCTTGGGACTATGTGTACATAATAACGTCAAGTAGCTTTGTGGTAATATACTGTCACTAAGTTCATTTCTTTTTCAACTGCTTCTTAGGTTGGTCTTCGGTCTCTCAATTTAGGAATATGTCCAAAATTGAATATACTCAGCATAGAAGCCATGTTTATGGTCTCACTTGAGTTGAAAGGATGTGGTGTACTGTCTGAAGCATCACTTAATTGTCCTCTCTTGACATCTCTGGATGCTTCCTTTTGCAGGTGATTTTTCATTTCTTATTTGCTTAAGCCCCCTGCCTGTATGTGGACTGATGTTTATTGTTTTTGAATTCAGCCAACTCACCGATGAATGCTTGTCTGCAACAACAGCCTCATGCCCATTGATTGAGTCATTAATATTGATGTCATGCCCATCAATTGGTTTAGATGGACTTAGTTCTCTACGCTGGCTCCCTAATTTGACCCTGCTGGATTTGTCATACACTTTTTTGGTCAATTTGCAGCCTGTTTTTGAGTCTTGTTCACAGCTAAAGGTTAGAGTTACTACTCATTTTCATGCTCACTGTTAATTCTGTGACGTTACAAATATCACAATGGTAATAGAGCTCCGCATCCCCACCCACCCCCACTCAAGACGCGTAGCTGATTTTGCTAAGACAATTAATTTAAATTGCACCTAATGAAATTGCAGTGCACATGTGCGTGCCCTTGTTTTGGCTTCTAATGTTTTTAATAAATGAGTTGGGTTTCTTGTCCTCATCCTCAAATGTAAATATGTTTTTATTAACATAACAAAATTTTGATATTAATTGGGTTGACTTGCAAGTATAAAATAATTGAGAATGGTAATATTTTTGGGTGCTGGGTATATCAAGGAATGGGATGATTGTTTTAACCCCACAAAAGGACTTCATTAATTTTTGTTAAGATGTTCCACATTGGATAGGAATATAGCTGGTATACACCTTATAAGGTATGGGTAATCCTCCTCCTTTAGGCCACCTTCGGTGAGTGAGTGAGGTCTGCTCCATTTCTAATAACTATAACTTCATTTTATATTTTTTGAATTTAATGAAAATTCATTTCATCTGTTTTTTATTGCATCCTGCTCATTAAACAATTAAGGTGCAAAAATTGATAAGAAAAAAATTAGAGAAGGAGGGGGTGATAGAAAAGATTTGTTGTTTGATAAAAAATCTAATGTTATTATATACACAATATCTAATAACTATAACTTCATTTTATATTTTTTGAATTTAATGAAAATTCATTTCATCTGTTTTTTATTGCATCCTGCTCATTAAACAATTAAGGTGCAAAAATTGATAAGAAAAAAATTAGAGAAGGAGGGGGGTGATAGAAAAGATTTGTTGTTTAATAAAAAATCTAATGTTATTATATACACAATATCTAATAACTATAACTTCATTTTATATTTTTTGAATTTAATGAAAATTCATTTCATCTGTTTTTTATTGCATCCTGCTCATTAAACAATTAAGGTGCAAAAATTGATAAGAAAAAAATTAGAGAAGGAGGGGGTGATAGAAAAGATTTGTTGTTTAATAAAACATCTAATGTTATTATATACACAATATCTTCCTTGATACTTATAGACCATTGGTAATGGGATGATTAATTAACTCTCTGTAACTATTCTCTGCCATTCTCTGACAGTGTAATTCCTGTTTTTTGAAGGTATTGAAGTTGCAGGCATGCAAATATCTCACTGACTCATCACTTGAACCTCTTTACAAGGGGGGTGCGTTACCTGCACTTCAGGAGTTGGACTTGTCTTATGGAACCCTATGTCAGTCTGCCATAGAGGAGCTTCTTTCTTGCTGCACACACCTTACACGTGTAAGCCTGAATGGCTGTGCCAATATGCATGATTTAAACTGGGGATGCAGTTGTGGGCATATTTCTGAGTTGCCTGGTGTAAATCTCCTATCCATTGCAAATTCCTATGAAAATGTCCATGAGTTAAGTGAGCAACCCACCCGATTGCTGCAGAACTTAAACTGTGTGGGATGTCCAAACATTCGGAAAGTTTTCATTCCATCAACAGCACATTGTTCTCATTTGTTGTTTTTGAATCTTTCTCTATCTGCTAATTTGAAGGAGGTTGATGTAGCTTGTCTCAACCTAAGCTGGCTTAATCTAAGGTATGGTTGGTTCTAACAACTTGGTTGAGTTTATCCTTCTTGTAACATTTTATAATGTTTGAACTTTTCTATTCAGCAACTGTTACTCTTTGGAAGTTTTAAAGCTGGAGTGTCCGAGATTGACCAGTCTATTCCTTCAGGTAAATTGTTTCTCTTACAATTTAAATAGATCCTTGCACCCATTATATTTTATAGTTCTTTCTGATGAATCTCATTCTAGCTTTGCTTTTGAGTTTGTCGAGGGAATATGTCCTGTCTTAGGTTTTTTATGAATTACTGCTTTCATCAGCTATCATGTGAAATTTATTGTGTTGTGTTTGTTTCGTTCTTTTGGCTTGGGTTGTCCTGCTCCTTTAACTGTGAATGGACTGCAAACAATTTCATGAAAAATGTTTGAATGTAGAATGTGTGATCTGAGCGATAGCCAATCTGGAATTCAACTTAAATTTTATATTCAAATTGTTGCAACTTTTCCGTCCATTAATTCATTTTTGTGGCACACTTAATTTTCTTTATTAGTTATATTTTAGGCTTTCTTTTTTGATCGCGTGGTTATTTGGGTTTTTTAGTCTTGCAACATTGATGAGGAAGCTATTGAGGCTGCTATATCAAGATGCACTATGCTGGAGACTCTTGATGTTCGCCTTTGTCCCAAGGTGAGAGCAAATACCTGTAGAAAGTAGACTCTTTGATTTTAGCTGATTAACCTTTGCATGTGGTCATGTTGTGACCCTGTTATATTTTATGGTGCTTTACAGATAAGCTCAACTAGCATGGGAAGAGTCCGTGCAGCATGTGCTAGTTTGAAGCGTATATTCAGCAGCTTGTAAGCTTCATAAAAATAACCAAGGATCTTTGGAATTTTCCAGTGGTTTTCACTTCAAGTGAAGGCACACTTGGTAATAAGTCTGGTTATTTCATCATGTATTGTTGTAAATGGTTACTTGTTACTGTTTCTGTTTGTTTGCCATATATAGAAATCAGGTTATCTTTTATGGATTGTTACAATAAATGATCGTTGTTATACTTGTTACTCTTTGTAAATTTTTAATTTTCAATTTTGTTGATGCATGTTTTACCCTAAGTCTTTACCTCTTTTTTTTAATTATTAATATTTAAAAGTCTAACCTGTTGTTGTAAATAGTGTATCTGATTCTTTCCTTACCACAGCATGCCATTGTTTATGCTGTAAATTGTACTGATACACTGACATATTTTGATTTATGCATTTTCTTTTGAAAAATATTAAGAAGACAACTGAAATACGCAAACAATTAGATAATAATTAGTTATAAAATATGAAGAAAGAGAAATACGCAAATGTATAAAATATGAATAGATAGAAATATAATTAGTTATAAAATGTGAGAAAAATATTTATATAAATATTTTGTGAGTGAGATGGGGTGGTTGCATCTGACAAATAAAGTTGTTTTCTTTTGGACCTTGCTTTAGACCGGAATGTAATATATTTGAATCTTGGAGTCTGGTATTTTCACGTAAAATTAGTGTGGAATAATTAAGTGATTCAAGCCAAATGCGTATTATTATTTTAAAATAAAAATTTTAGCCACAAGGCCAAGCTTGCAACTAGGGACGGTCGATTTAAATCCTGCCTGATTTATTTAATTAAAAAGGTTAGGTTTGCGTTTTCTTAAAAAATTATTTATTTAATGTGTGGGGAACTTGTATCGGTGAGTTAAAAATGTAGAAAGCTCATATTTTAATATGGTTATTTTGTTTAAATAAAGTCACTTCATTTATTTAATGTGTCATATTTTACGAGGATTTATTAGTGGGTTTAATATTAAGTACGGTTTTAATAAGAAAATAGATTAGGTCAAATTTTTATATAGGTTGGACTAGATTTATAAAAAAATCTCTTATGAAAGATAACAGGTCAGATTAATAGGATAGACTTATTTACATTATGTAAATTTACGCAGACTTATTCCATCTCTACTTGTTAAAATGTATTAAGAAAAAAAGGTTGACGCACTTGTACTATAAAACATTTTATACAGTTAATCAAATTACTATTTCTTATGATTTAATAATTTAGTAAAACTATTTAGCTATATAACCTTTAAACTCTAACAGTAATATAGAAGAAGATTAATCCCTCAACATTTAAGAGGAGGATTGGTATGCTTCACAGTCACAAAAGAAAAAAGTTGTTGTTGTTGCATGTTACTATATAGTTTGAGCATGGAAGCTTGTTACACTGATGCTCTACACTTCAAAACCAGAAAGAGAACAACAAGAATCAAAACAATACCACCAGAAGAACCACCAACTCTATGAATCCAATTACGATCAAACCTTGTGAAGTTCCTGTCAAGAAACGCTGATAAAGCTAAAGCTATGATCAACACAGAGAGCAGCAAGGGCAAACCAAAACCAAAGTTTAAGGATTGCTCATCATCTCCAAACTCGGTCTCTGATCTTCGGTCTATGTAGAGTGGAGAAGCCACTGCTAGAACCACCAAGCTTATGGCTGCCACTCTTTCATAAGAAGAAAACCTGCTCCTTCTGCTGCTGCTGCTGCTGCTATCTCCAAGTTCCATATCAGAAGGTGGATGAATGAATTACCTTGGTTTTCTTGTGCCTTACTTTTGTTTTTTATGATAAAATGTGTGTATGGTGGAAGTGACACTCAAAATGGTTGACGTGACAAAGGGAATCTTGCTTTTCAAAGCAAAGATATACAAGCATCTGATGCACAAAACTAATACTTTTTTATTTTTCATGAACTGATACTGTACTAATACAATAATAGTGTGTGGACACAACATGAATGCAGTTTCTTAATTAAGTACTTTTGATGTTTTTTAACCCACTATCCTCTTGTTGAAAAAACAAAAAAAGAGAAAATTAAATATGTAACGCATACACATGGACCATTTGTCATTAACGTCAACCAAATCTTACATATATAATGAATTTGTAGAAAGAAACATTGAATTGCCCAGACTCTTCATTATTTTGAATGTGATATGGCATGAATATTTATATCATAAGCTATTCTAGCACAACTTTTTTATGTGCATAGCTATTTTATACATTTAGTGTCATTGTATTTAGTACTATTACTTTGTCGGGGTTGTTAAGGAACAATTATATATGAAAAAGAAAAAGTTGATGAGGAAAAATGCATGAGAATTATAGATAGATTTTAGTAGAAAGTAGGGGACTCTTACCCACAGGAACGAATCTCTTAGACTTTAGAAAGGGATGTGTTATACACAATAGACACAAAAAGGAATTGGGCTGGGATTTATTTGGGGTATGGATGTAAACAAGATTCTCCATTGTAAAAGCGCAATATTAGGTGGGGCATGAATTTTCATGTGGAATTCGATGCTGTTTTTTCTCCTATGCTGTTACTAAGTAGGTATAACCTACCTACAATAATTTTTTAGCAATTATCTCCAATTCTTAAAGTCTTTTAAGAAACCAGCAGCATTTTATTTTCAGTGTTAAAGAGGGAATTTATGTCTCCACCTAATTGAAATCTTGGACACCTGAAAAAAAAAAACTGACAAAAGATAAATAGGCAAGAAATTGCAATGCAGAACCATGTTGTCCCTGATTCATTGTCTTACCCCTAACATACAAATAAATCCATATGAAGAGATCAAGCTTTAAGCTTAGAAGTACTCCTAAAATTAAGGCTTGCAAAGGAAAGGATGGGAGAAAAATACTCAATGAATGATAAATCTTTAAGCTTATAAGTAGTTCATCAAATATTTTCTTCTTACAATTTTACAATATCTACCTAATGTAACATGTTGGAATTATTTAGCTCTTCACAGAAACAATAACCAAGAAATTAAGAAGTATTTAAGTACTTAAAAGAGTCAGTTATACCTGCAAGTAAATTATATTGGACATAGGGTGTGATCAGGTTTTTTTTTCCTTGTAGAAGGAAAAAACAAGAATAAAAAAAATTATCTATTAAAAGTTAAAATTAGTTTTTAATTAATTAATTTACAGAAAGTCTTGTATCTTTTTAAAAAAAAATTAAAAAAAAAGTTTCTATAAATAATAAATGAAAAATTAATTTTAACTTGCAGATAAGTATATTTTATTTTTGGCCCCTTATTTTCTTCTTCTAAATATCTCCTAGGAGAACTTCACCGAAAGAGGTACTCAATCATGTACCCTACGTTTCAATCACTTCAATTAAATATCAACAATTATAATTTATAATTAAGAGACTAACACCCAAAACATGATATAAGTTTTGCATTAAGAGATCAACAATGATAATCAAGAGAACAGTACCAGAAACAGTTAAGGAATAACATCTAAGTTTTCTCCTTATATAATATATTTGAGTATGACATATTAGCCATCACCATCTTGACCTTCATTGGCACTCATCAAAGCCACATGATGAGATGCAGCCACAGCAGCAAGAGCTACTCCTGCATCATTGCTAGTAACTGTGCTGGTTTCATGAACATTGATGCCACCACCATCACCAACAGAAGTTGTTGAAGCACACCCTTTAGTTTTTCCCTTGTGATTAGCCTTGACATGGGAAAGTTTCTCAAAATCTTCCACCTGATTTCCCTTTTTCTTTCTGTTGTGAACTCTGATGCAGAAACATATGGTTTTGCTTTTCATTTTTGGAGAGAAAAAAGTTAACTGATGAATGATGATGGCTAATTATCAGAAGAAAAAAAAAATAAGAGAAAAGGGAATATAGATTACGCAGCCAACTTACCTTCTTTCTCCATTTTATAACAAAACAGTGACTAATCAACATGATTGATTAGGTCTTTTAATAATGTTTTGATGGTTATGCTTTTTATGATCGAAAAAGTCACGATACTAACTGGCATTAATTATTATTATGTCTATGTGGATGCATGGTTGTTGTTACTAAGTAGGGTATAATCTACCTTAACAACTTATAAATTGTTACATTTTTCTAACTAATTTTTATGAATATATAAAGACTTGATAAGATTTAACTATATGTTAAGTAGAATTTTATTGAAATCATAGCACTTCTTGTTTGAATATCCAAATATTAAAAGATTTTATTGCAAGAAAGGATTGCTCTAAAAGTCAGAAAATTCTGCTGCGAGGGAATATTGCTTCAGAAGCAGAATTTAGTTCCAGAAATCAGAAGATTATGCTACAAGAGAGGATTACTCCAGAAGTTAGAAAATTCTGCTGCAAGTGAAGATTGCTTCAGAAGTCAGAAATTGTTACAAGAGAAGATTAGTTTTGATGTAAAGAAAGATTATTGTAGAAGTGTACGACTTTAAATCAAGGGGAGATTTGTTGTGTCTTATGTTAATTCAAATTCTCACATCGGTGAGCAGTAGAAAAAGAGACGAGTGAAAAACTTACATAAAATAGAGTAGTATTAGGTTTTATTCACTTGCACCACATCTTTTAATCTAACAAATGAGTGTTTAAATTTTAGGTAATGAGTGTCAAACATTGTGACGAGGGTTTATGATTTTATTTTTCGTTTAAAAATCACACTCTTGTTTGTAATTCTTTCCGTCCAAAAATTACATATAGTAAATTTTATCTCAATTATATCGTGGATTAGGTCTTGAGACACCGAATTTTATATGTTTTTTTTTTCTTTTCTCTCTTATACTATGTTCTCAAGCAGATTGAATTTCCAAGGTGCAATAATTTTATTTGAAAAAAAAAAATTGAAGTAAACTTTGTTTAAATAAATTGGTCAAAACAGGCAAAGACATCATGATAAATACAAAGATTCCAACCCGCGTTGATATCTAAATCACTAACCACCATCTGCAACATAAACTATATTAAATAAGGTTTGCATCATGTTAAAATTGTGAAAAAATTAAATAAAATATTATATGCACATAGATACAAACTTGTACCCTTTGTAAGCATGTTTTCCTTGAAACAGTGTGTTTCTAACTATTGCTTTCCAGCTTCTTCTCTGTGTCCAGAGTATTATTTTTCTTTTGTAAGATTTGACATGTGTCTAAAGTGAGGTAGGTGAAAAATGTTTTGTTTTGTATTTTAATCCTTGTGAACCATAAAAATAAACACCGCTACAGATTGAAGATTGAAATCATAGATTATATTCTTTTTAATAAAAAATTTAATTTCTGAAAGTGTCAGAAGCATCTTTTATTGGTAACAGTTAGATTCCTACGTGAAGCGCATATATAATATGTATAAAAAGATTGTCATTGACATCTTTTAAATCCAAATCTTAATTTTATTATTGTAAAATTTACATGAAATTGATTTCTTTTGATTAATAGTTGAGTAATAAATCTACATGAATTGTAATTAATACAAAAGAAGAGTGTGTTATTATCCTTTTCATTGATAGTATTCATATTTAACTTATAAATATGACGAGTGTTTCACATTATTATGCATTTTCAGTTACATGGACACGGGATTTATTTCACATATTATAATCCTACACTTATAAATATGTATAAATATGTATATTGTCCCAATTTCACAAATTGTAACCCAATATTATCAATGAAAAAATCAACAATTCAAGTAGATGTCAAGTAATGTTGATTAATTGAGCATGAAACGTTTTAGATTTGTGGAAAAACAAATTTTAAAATTTTACAATTTGAAATTATGACGTAGGTTTGTTAAATTTGACTTAGCACAATTTCAAAAACAAAATAAACAACAACACTAAAGTTTATTTGACCTTCACATCAATATCAGCTAAAATAGAATGTATATGGGTAAAAACTCAATGTGAGAGAAAACTCACCTCTTAATGTATAACAGTACACCAAATTTATTTCACCAACTATGATAACAATATGATATTAACAAATTTAATATTTGTGCCAGCAAACCTTTGCGTTGGATGTTGGGTAGTTCGTCTAAACAACTTTATTCGGTTAATAATTAGTCAATTCACTCATGTAATATATATATATTTTTTTTCTCTTTACATTTTATATATACATATATATAGGATTTCTTTCTCTTCACATTTTATACACATACATATTACTTTTTCTTCATATTTTATAATTAATTATTTACTTATTAAAGTTGTATATCAAATATTTTCACCTAATAACATCTTTGTGTGTCAGCTGATGGGTTCGTCTAATGATTTTATCTATCAATTTTGTCTACCTTTAATGTTATCTACTTGTTTCTATACTTATCTATTGACAAATGTGAAATTTAATGACTTAGATCCTATAAATAGGAGAACACTAATGTAATAAAAGTGTGAGCAGTAACAATGGAGAGAGATTGGGACCAGGGAAACACTTGAGAGGAAAAAAATGAGAGGGAAAGAGTAAAAAGAGAGAAAATTTTGGATTTTTACAGAGTTCATATCTCAAATATGTGACAAGACAAAAAGTGTTATATTATATATATATTTTTTTTTTGTCATCCCTTCTTGGAAGTTGTTGTGCTCCTAGACATAAGATTGCATTGGACTAGTGTTTTTCCATGCTATGACTTTTAATTTTTTAAGTTCTTTTCTGCGCAATTGATATTATTGATAGAGTTTATTTGATAATGGATATTTGTAACATTTTATCTACTAATATTCCTTCGTCAATTAGAGTCTAATAAAATTAATTTGTAAGAGAGGAAAGGAAAGAGAATGATATCATATAAATAATCATAGTGAAATGATATGTGAGAGATTTAAATTTTTGAGCTAATAGATAAGAAGGTTAAATCCAGGTTTAATATTTAGAAATAGAGATCTTTTATTGAATTATAATAAATTTGGTAACAAATCATAAAATGTTAATAATCTTTTTTATCTAGTGAATAAGTAATTCATTTTGAAATCATTTGTCGTATACCTTTCCCGAATATAAATTTGATAATAAATCACAAAATTTAAGTGATTTTCTTTGTCTAATGAATAAGTAATCCATTTTAAAAATATTTACCCTTCACCTTCTCCGAACATACGTTAGAACAAGAATTAATAGATTAATACAGAAAAACATTTTTTTACTTCCCTTTTCAGAATTTTACTAATCTTTTCACTCCCACAATACCCAATTTTTCCAACTTCTTAACATACATAACATTAAAACTAGGCAACAATGGCTTTACGTACAGTAAATTTGCTAATCCCAGACCAAAGATTTGCAATTAGTTCTGTATTATGTAGAATTCATGACACATAATAGTAAACTATAAAGAAGATATTTCATAAAGAATAAACTAATATAGTTTCTCATCCAACCCTTACCTTTCATAGATAAGTAATGCAATGCAGGATTTGCCCTTTTGTTAACTGTTCCTGGTATTGGTGCCTCAACAGTAACTTTTGCTACAGATTTTGATCGCCATAAAGCAAAATACAGAAAAAGATATTTAAGAAAAGGTGATAAATTACACTAAAATGTTAAAACGATTCCAAACTCTACACAGGTAGGTGGAGTGATGCAGTAACTAGGACTAACTACATACTAGTTCCAGGTTTATGTGTTCATGAGCTACTTTTATTATCAAATTTGTACTACATATTAAATAAGATAAAAATCATTGCCAACCGTTTTTTTCACCACAACGAGTGTGATTCAGTTGATGACATAGTTAAATTTATGAGAAAAAAATCCGGGATTAATTTAGAAATCATCTTTTAACATCTATTTTATTATTGTTATAAATCCCAACAAACTTATCATATACTTGGATATATATTACCTCTCTAAATATCTAAATATAATAAGATTCTTTTACCTAATTTTTACACATTAAGAAACTTGTTTAATTTTGTTCATGACATTGAATTTGTTAAAAAAAAAAATTATTCTTAAAATTGTTTAGAACTAATCATCTAACTCTTCTCATTACTTAACTACCTTACAATTAATTAATTAATTAATTAAAACATGTTAGTATGTGAGAGAGAATAGTGCATTTGAATAAACAAAACAAGCAGATTGAATTTGAATCTTCACCTTTAAAGTTATTTTCTTGTTTTTTCCTCTAAATGGTGTTCTTTTTGCTGACAAATGCAACTTCAGTTGAATGTGTACCCATCCCAAAACGTTGGATGTGGCTATGGATTGTGACTAATGTCATATACAATGTCCATTTGCCACTCTTTTCTTGGCAGAGTAGGGACTAGTGGGCCCAATTGATAGAATTGGGCCAAATGTGATGTTGGGCCTACAATCTCTCCTAACCTTCTCTTCCATATACTTACCCAGTACCTACCAAGACAGGTTGTGCCATCAATAATTCAATACAATCAATTATTGTCACAAGTTTTTATTTTCCTGTGTATTTAATTGGTAGTGTAAAATTCATAAATTCATTTAATTAAAAATTATCATTTATAATATGATTTTTAATTTTTATATAAATATATTAAACATTTATATCAGCCATGAATTCTTTATTAAATGACTGTATTTTATGTTAATAATCTATAATACTTAAATTCTTTTCTTACTTGTCACTAATAATAAAACCATTATGGAAAGAATTTGACAAATTTATGATAAACTTGTCCTTTCTTAACAATATAAGCTCTAAATTTATTAAATTTTTCATAATTTAATCCTTAAACTCATCAAATTTGGTCTAGTTTGCAACAAAAGTACTAGTTTACATATGTGAGAAGTGTGGTTAAAACTATGTAGACCAAAGTCTAAATCAAAGTTTGGACCTATATATGATTAAAAATCATGGGGACAACATCTAACTCAAACCCTATGTATAGACATGTAGATCCTATGGTTAAAAACTAAAGAAACTTCAAGACTAGAGATCCAAATAAGAAATTGCTAAGAGCTTGGGGACCTAAATCTTAGAGTAAGTACAAGACCATTAAATTATTTAAAATACTTTGAACATGAAAAGTTCCTAAGGCCTAGTTCACTAGGGATGAAAGAATCATCTCAGTTTTGAAGTTCTCAATGTGACTGTTGTACTTTGTGGTCCTTGGCATAAAGACTAGCCAAGACAATGTCAACATTCAAGATCTGAATTCCAAATATCTAAGGGTGTCATTGGAAAAACTTTGTGCGTGATATGATTAAATGACTAAATACTAATGGGATAGTGTCCCTCAATTGGGTCCAACTTTTTTATGCATAATTGAGTCCAACTTAAGTGAATAATGTTTATATATATTCTACTAAATTAATTTTAATAACAAAACAAATAGAGATTAAGTAAATTACACTCATTCTCTATATTTTCTTGAGATTTAACAAATATCCCAATTTCTTTTACCTCTACGCATAACATTTAATTATTTAAAAAATGTTATACTAACATTCCTTTTATACATTGTATTTCACATCCTTAATTTTAAAAAAATTACTATATTGATACTCCTATAAGAAATATAGAAATAATATTAAAAGATGTTGAGAAATATCAAATGTAATCTTGTGAAAGTATTAAAATGTGAGTATAGTTTACTCTAACAAATTTGTAATATAATAGTTATGTTTTAAAATATTTTTTTCAATAAAGTTATTTCAAAGAATAATTTAAATCAAAGAAGGTTAAACTTACACACGAATTTTTATATTATTGAAAACTTAAGATACTCTGAGAGAATACCTTTGGATAGAATGTGATTTTTTTTTAAAAAAAATAAGTTTAACCATTAAATTATAACTAACAATTGTTTTCATATATTTTAAAAGTATAGATGATGTTAATCTTGACATATTACAACTACATATTAAATATCCCAATTTCTATCAATGTAAAGCTTCATGGATTTGATTTATATAATAGTATAACTTTCATTCCAACAGTAAAATTTAAAATACAATCATTAGTTAAAAAAAATAAAATTCAAGGACGTGTGAAGACATATATCACAAACATGTTGTACTATGAATCATAGCATAAAAGGTTTATATAAAAAGTTATAAACATTAACTTCAAAGTATAAAATCTTTGGGATCTATTGCACACTATGAACCTGTATATATTTGCATTATGGGCTGCAAGAAGACTCTTGTACTGTTTTGATTGATTCACGACTTGTCCTGTACTTTGGTTCTAGTTTTAATAATTAAAAAATAAATAAATGTACTTTCTAAATCAATTGTCATTTCTAGAGATTAATATTTGTAGTTAAATAATTCACTTGGTGATAGTTGGGTTTAGTTTTACTTTTCTGAGTGTATGGGGAAAATTTTATTACAAGAGGTCAAATCTATTTCAGTAATTTTTACCCCCAAAAATATCAATTTCTAATTATCGACTGAGAGATATTTTCTGTACATACCAAAAATAAATACGATTACTAATAATAAAAAAATAGACCACTACGTTAATATATACTCTGATTTATAATTAGAAAATTGACAATCATAGTACATAGGTAGAAGTATTTATCAACTTTATTAATAAATAATTTTTATTAATAAATTTATTGTTATTTTAATTCTTAACTTTTACTATTTATATCATTATTTTAATTTTTTATCTAAATGATGAAAAAATTATATAATGAAGAAAATTAATATATATATATATATAGACACACACATATGATTAGAAAGTTCTTGCAGTGGATTAAGGGGTATTTTTTTTTTTCCTTCCAGAACAGAGAAAGTAAAAGGCTGAGGAAAAAAAGGTATGGAATTCAGGAAAAAAATTGGTGTTCCATCATTTGAATTGAGTTCTCAAAATTTATGAAGAGATTAAATATAAACCAAGAACAAAATGTAATAAAAATACAAAGGTAAAAAATAAACAAAAATGAAGAGATCAAAGAGAAGAAACAAAAGCCACTAAAGGTACATGGACTAAACATCTTAAATAAATAAAAAGTTATGAAATGAACATGTAACAAAATATATATAAATAATCTTTAATCATACAAATATTAATTTTAAATAAAAATAGAAAGAGTGAAGCCAAAATGCAAATAATAATAAGATGAAAAGGATTATTAAAAGTGAAGAAAAAATGCGATAGGAGTTGAGAGGGAGAAAGATGGGACCCAAAAAACATAAATGGTGACATTAAATGGGCACGTGATTCGGAACATTTCTTGTTGAGAGGCCCTTCTGAGTTCTGCCTAAACGCTTTGCATGTGATTCTTGGGCCACACTCACTGTACTCTTTTTTATCTTTTTCTCTCTTTCTTAATAATTTTTTTAGGTTAGAGAAAAATATATCTAATTGTTTAAGTTATCAATTATTTGAAAAAATAGGGTGTTGCTAACATTGTATCTTGATCTCAAAAATTGAAAAGAAAAAATATTTATCATATAAATTAAAGAGTGTAAAAAGAATTATGAATAATAAAATTTTATGTATTTTAATAGAGAAATTTTAATTTATTTTAACTAAAGGCATTAGTCTTGTTTAGAAAATTAGACTGGATCAGCCAGTTGTAAGAAATTAATCAACTAAATAATAATTAAATCGATGTAATGAATCAGATAAAATTGGTAAATTGATATATCAAAATAGATGTATCAATTTAAACTATTTTATTCATTGTTATTAATTAACTTTTTATCTTATAAAACATATAATTTGGTTAATTATATCTTGATCAAATGTTCTGAACTCATAAATACTACAATTTAAATTTTTTGACGTTATAAAATTATATTATATTTTATTTAATATTTTTATGTATTATTTGATTGTGTATTATTATTAATAATACTGATATAAATATTAATAGTTTGATTTTTTAATCGAAAATATAAGTTAAATTTTTTTTATAAATAATTGTATACTTGAATGCATAAATTAACTAGTATAAAATTATTTTACTTGATTAATAATTTCAGAAAAAAGAAGACCTTGTTGTTCATGCTCGAATAATAATATTAAAACAAAATATGAGATTAATAAATATAAATTGTTAGATTGAGCTACGTCACCATGTAATTATTTTAGAAAAATTATAATTTTCAATAGAATTTTTTGAAAAAATTGAAAAATTTTCTAAAAGACTTTACGGAGCATTGTTTAATAGAAAATTATCAAATCTCCATAACTTTTTTTTTGTTGTTAGAATGAATTCGTCCTGGGTAAATTTAACTTATTTAAACAAATAATTTATATTTTCAAAATTACGTGACATTAATAATTTAATATTTCTCCCTCTTCAAATGTTTAACTCTCTCCTATTGACGTGTGTACAATATATTGATATTTAGGATACTGAGCTTCATTATTATTTATTTGTACATCTAAATACTAAATAGTTTTAATCAAAGTTGAAACTAGCATAAAAGTGCCAAAAAAAATAATTAGTTTTCGGAATCAAATAATTCAATTAGTCTCCCTAATATCAAATATTGATATTAAAAGAATTATAATAATTCGTATATCTTACTTAAACAACTAATTATATTAAACTTCTTTAATAAAGATTCGATCATATAAAATCTGCATGTAAGTGGAAAAAATATCTTAAATGGGTTCTCCTACTTTCAAAGAATAGTTCTTACCTTTTATTAAGGAGATACTGAATGAACAAGAGTTCTTACCTTCTAAAAGGATTAATTAAGGAGATATTTAGTGAAAAAATAAATGGGTAAAATATAATTTTTTACGCTATTTTTTAAAATTCATGTCCTTTTCTTCTTTACTTTATACAATTAGTTTCATTATTTTTAAGAAAATCAATTTAAATTATTATTATATTTATTTAATGATATTAATATTTAGGTATCATTTTGTTGACTACGCTATAAAAAATCTGAATTAAAATATAACATTATGTATTACATATGGATTAATATTACCTAATTTCATAATTAACTTTGTCCAATGAATATTAGAATTAAGATTGTAATTTTTTTAAAATAAAAGAAATAAATATCTGAATCAAAATAGATGAAAAAGATTTTTTGAAATGATATCTCATCGTTCTCGCTAGCCAAAATAGTTAAGCTAGTAAGTCAGTATCATGCATAATTGCCTTTAAAAAGAGGCCTATTCTGTTATTTATTTATTTATTTATTTTGATCTTCAAATTATTAAATATAGCACTTTCAAAATATCATGGATAAGAAATTGGGTGTTGCGGTGTGAGTCGATCTCTACTCTCTATTAAGTTTAATTAAATACTTTACAGATTTTCTGTTAGATTTGAATTTTGAAATTGATTAAGCACAAACTTATTATTAAAACCTATCACTTCTCTTTCTTTTAAATAATCACATCATTACATTAATAATTAAAAAAAAATTGTGTAATTATAGTGTAAAATATTTTATAAAACTATTCAATCATAATTCATTATACATGATGTAGTTATTGACTTTGATAATAAATTTTTTATAAATTAAATAAAATATGGTTTATCATCAAATAATTTTATGAACATTAATATTTATATATCTATTATTTATTTTCCCTCTGGGTATTTATATCCAAGAAGTTTATATATCTATTACTATGAAGGGAAAGAAATAATTTAAACCTCCACTTATGTGCAAAAGGAAAAACTTAAATTCATTATCCATGTTCCAAAAATAAAGAAAAGGGAAAATAACTACTCTCTTTTTTGTACTTGGTTTTTATCATGGAAGAAGCAAGAATGAAACGTAACATGGCATGGAATCACGTTGGGATGGGAGCTACATGTGCTAATGATGAGAGGTTTTGTTCCTAAATTAGGAGCATGACTTGATATAGGGAACAGTACACAGATTAAGAAAGCTCTTAAATGCTATGATATTTTAGTATTTCAACTTATGAACCCTAATATTATTATGGGTACCGAAGAAAAAATTGGCTTTTGTGAGTGAGTTATTATAACTCAACTAAAGGATACACATATATAATAATTTATTTGTAGTATAAAAGTGGGTGTACATTGATGACGGAATTTCTTGATAGTGGTGTAGGTAAAACTGTTAGATAACAAGATTAAAAGAAAAGGGAATAGTAAATAATATTAAATGAATAAAAAAATATTGTTATCTCTGTATTAAATAGTTGTTTTTGGTTTAATCATTAAGAAAAGTTTTAAAAAATTTATAAACTAAAATTATAATAATCACGTTAATCAATGATTCTTAACTTTTATATCATGTTAACCTATTATAAATATTTGTTTTTGAGTAATATGACATTGAATTTTTATCTCGTATATAATTATCATTAATTTATTTTTAAAATCTTATTTTCTATTTTTATTAATTTTTAATCATTTTATCTATTATTTTTTAAAAAATAGAACCACGTAGATACGTATTTATATTTGAATTTTTATGTAATTAAATTTTATTCAAGAGATAAAATATATAAAAGAATAAAAATAATTCAAAATAAAATTAATTTAAATAATATATTTGATGGTTTTAATTTTTTAAATAAATAATAAATTAATCTTTAAACAATAGTTAAAATATAAAAGCATTACAAATAAATTTAAAAAGTTAAAATTTCAATAAAATTAAAAATTAACTATAATATTTGAAATCGATATACTTTTATAAAATTATTGTCAATATAGAAAGAAAAATCATTATTTAGTGGTTATTAAATAATAGATATTTGAGTAGATGGTGATGGGAACGTTAAGGAGTCAAAGGGAGAGTGACAGGGTTTTGATGAGAAAAGATTATATGGAAGTATGCATGCAGGAATCATCATCAGAGACATCAAAACAATGACCTTCCCGAGGTCAATAAAACAAAGTATCTCTACCATTATCTTATGTTTTTTGTGTGTTCTACCTTTATTCTGCCAAATTTGGTTCATAGAAAGTGATTAGTAACCTATCAACAACAACAAAAGAAAAAATTAATGATAAAATATACTTAAAATTTTATTTAAAATAATACTAAATTTTTAAATTTACTAAAATGTTACATTCATTCTATTTGTACTATTTTCTATATCTCTTCTCTTTATAATAATTTATTTTTAATGTCAGAATTTTAAAAAATTCAACACTTAAGTAGATGAGGTGAAAGGAAAGGATTTTATTTCATATTTACAACAATCAACTAACTAATTTATTTATAATATATATATATATATATATATTTTCTTTATATTTTATATATATATATATATTTCTCTCATTATATATTATAATTAATTGTTTATGTATTATAATTGTTTATTAAATATTTTTTTTAAAAGGAAAGCATGACTCGGATAATTCCAATGATCCTCTTGTATAAGTAAAAAGTTTGGAGCCTCCAACTATGAATATTATGAACCATGAATTTTGGGCAATTAGAAAAGGTGGCCAAGTATAGGTTATAAATGAAAAATAGATTGATGGGAACATTAGAATTGCAAATTATATAGTTGAAATGCTTCCACATTTACAAAATTTAAAATTTGTGATCTTTTAGACTTTAATTATGCTTGAGATTTTAACATGATAAATCATATCTCTCCATTAAAAAATGTTTCTTTCATTGTATTTTGCTTCCTCCTCATTTGTCAAATGAAGATGTGATCATGGCCTTTGATCTAAGCACAAATTGAGCTTGTCCACTATCCTAAATTTTATGAAAAAAGTAAGATAATTTTAAAGATGAATTCAAGAAAGAGGAAGATGAAAATGAAATTTGATTTTTTTGGTATAAGTTCAAAATGTATTTTTTTTTATTATTAGCAACACTAGCTTGTATTGCAATTTTTCTTGTTATTCACCTTTTTGTTCAAATATTAGTTGATTTTCTTCTAGATGAATAAAATATGAAAAATTTTACATTTTAAATCAATAAAAAATGTTTAAAATCATGCCACAAAGAATTATTATTATTTTGCAAGAATAATAATGACCTAAATTTAGTAGATAAGAAAATTATTACCAAAATGACACTTGACTAAAATAAAATACAAATAAAAAGATAAGAGATGAAATTAAAACTTTTAATAATAAGTGACTAAAATAAGATCAACAATCAAGTTACGGGGCCAAAATTTTAATTTAACTTTAAAAACGTAATTTGCAATCTTCAAACACTTACGAAATAGTTAACTAATAATCAGAATCGAAAAAATTTGTTTATAATTTTAATATTCACAAAATAAAAAAAAAAATATAAACTCCCTTCTCAAGTTTTCTAAATAAAATACCTTATTCATAGATTATAAGTATATTTTCTTTTTAAATATTTATGCAAATTGTACTCTTCAAATTTAAATTTTAAATCAATTATTAATAACCCCTTTGTCCTTATATTTTATAATATCTCAGTTATTTTAGTCAATATAAAACATTTACCATTATTTTATCCCTAAAATATATTATTCATTAACTTAGAAGACTAAAATAGAATAAATAATTAAATTTAAATATTAAAATAATAATACATAATTAAATTTGAAGACCAAAATAATAAAAAGTATTTTTCAAAAATCATCTGATCACTTTTTTTATTTGAAAAACTAAACTTTCATAAATAAAAACAATAGTTTAGTCACAAATTTTATTATTAACATCACTATTATTTTTATGCTAGTTAGTGAGGGGTATATATACTCATGCAAATCTTTTGTGGTTGGCTCACAATTTAAACCATAAATGAAATGAGAAGTTAGAAAGCATGTCCTTTCCTTTCTCTCTTCATATTGAAACCACAACCAAGTAATTACCAACACCATCAACAAATGTCAATATTACTCTTCTGTGTTTAATAGTTGAATGTCACTGTTCAGATTATTGTCTGATAAAGACCTCAAGTATATTTTATCACCTTTTCTTGCCATGCCAATGTCAACATAGATTCATTTTAGGAGGAAGGGAAAAACATGTGTTTCAGTTAGTATTTATTCTTGATTCAATGAATTTTTTCTGATTTGATTTTAAGAAATTAGATTTAATGTCTTTTGGGATAAATTCAAGTTATATTCTGGGTGATTTTAGCTTGACTTAATGTTGTTAATTTTTTAAAAATATATAATTTTAATAAGTACATGTTAATGATATAATTTAGTGGTTTAATGAATAATGTTTTGTTTTAAAGAAAGAAAAAGAAGAAATAAAATATTTTAAAATTAAATTATAACTAATTTCTATAAATAAATTTATTTTGAAAGATAGATAGATCCATCAATGAAAAAATAGTCAAGAGATGGATTGTATAGAGTTTTATTAAATAAATCTGGATAAATCAAATTTTTATTATTAAATTTGTAATATAAATTAAAATAGACTAATAAATTATTTTGATTCAACTCGTTATATATGAATAGAAATAAAATTTTACCACTGATGTCATACTGAAATGATATAGATGATTTTTCTTAAACACTGATGAGCAATTTGTACAATTATTTATTTACACAAAATCTAAATTAAATAAAAAAAACATATAAAGAAATTAATAACATGATCAAGTATCTGAGACAATAAAAATAAAATATAAAAGCAAAAATAAACAAGGGAATAAAATCTAAGATAAGATCAACATATTATTTTCAACATATTTTGATAATTTTAAATTTATTTATCATCAAAATTATTCTTATAAAACAGAAAATAATTGTTGAATTAGGAACTAATCTCATTCGCCAAAGATAATTATCACTGTTTAAATTTTTTGTTTTTACGCATAAATAATTAAATACAAATTCTCTCCTGCAATAAAAATTTCTTCATAAGTGAACATAACAACATCTTACACTGATATATCATCCTTATGATTATTTTCTTTTATTTTTTTGTGAAGTTTAATTGTTTTTTAATTATTTTCACCTTTGTTTTGCACCAAATAATTTAACCTTAAAATTTCAAAACAAGACAATTGAATATTCGTTTGAAAGGTATTGAAGACGATATATATTATTAATAATGAATGAATAATAGGATGCATAGCTACCAAACAAATGCGATAAATAAATGAGACGATGAGAGATAGACACAGCGCGTGACGCGTCAATTAGATAAATAACAAAATTTCTAATAAATTAGGAATAATAATAATAATAATAATAATAATAAGACTTACTTACTATTTTTTTACTCAATTTTTTTATTTTTTTGATAAATTATTTATGAAATTCTTTATTTGTAAAAGTTCTTGTATAATTATCATAAAATTATAAATTTTATTATTTTATTAAATATGTATTAACTAGTTAATGATTTACGTAAGATGGGTTAGTTAATTAATTAAGTATAATTTTATTAATTTATTTTATTTTTTAAATAAATAAATCATAAATAAATTTCTTATTTTATTATTAAATATTTTTATATTAAAATTTGAAATAATAATAAATTTAATATAGGATTTATTTTTGAAATTTGAAATATTCTTTTTATTATATATGTAAAGAAAGGTGAGAGTGAAATTTATAAAGATTTTTTTAAAATTATTAAATAATTAATAAATATTTTAACAAAACATTAAAATTTATAATTTTTTATTTAGATTTTATAAATATAATTTTTTATTAATAATTAATTAAAATATTAAAATTAAAATAATAAAAAAAATACAAGTAAACTTGATAATAGTAATATAAAGATAAAGCCATGCGCAAGAGATGGGCAATAAAGAGAAAGAGAAAGAGAAAGACGTCACTGTCTTCTCATTTGGATTTCATTACTCATTGAAAATGACATCATTCTTTCACTTTTTAAAAATATATTTTCAGTCTATAGAATATTAAAAATTTGATTTTAATCATTTAAATTTTTTTATCCAATTTTAATTCTTCTATTTTAAAATTTTATCATCTTTATCTTAACAATAATTGAAATAGTACTTTCTATAATCATTAAGAAATATTATCTGAACCATTTTAAAAATTAAAAATGATATATTTTTAAATTCAAATAATTAAAATAAGACCAAAATTTAGTCATTTATTTAATTTTGTTTCAATTTCTTCTTATTTTGTTTTCTAAAAATATATTTCTCCTGCATTATATTTGTCTCTTTTGTCCTTATTTACCCTACCAACTTGACCACTTTATGTTTAAGTAAATATTAAAATAATTTATTTTAAAATTATGTGTTTTATATTTACATATCTTTATCATAAAATTTGCCGTAAAAGTTTTTGATCTAGCGTAAGAAATATTTCAAGATACTTCAATTTGAAAATAATTCTAATTCCAAAATAAATAAATAAAATTTCTGACATAAAATTAAATATATAAAATTATTTAAAATCAATTTTAGATTAAAAAAAATCTGCCCTAACGTCACATATGACATAACACAATGTGAAAGAAACGTACGAATTTTACCTTGACCAAATTCAACATAAATCTTGTCAAAAATTGATAGAAGGTTCAATTTATTTACATAACAAAACACACTTTGAGAAATAAATTAAATGTGTATCTGAATGTGAATAAAATTGATTTTAAATAAAAATAATTTTATAATTAATTTTGAATTAAAAATGTTTATTATTATTCATATTTTGATATTTTTATCATAAAACTAAATTTACTTAAACATAAAATTAAATATGTTAAAATTAATTTTAGATTTAAATATAATTTTTCAATGTAAAACTAAACATACATTAAACTTAAAACTAAAATAATGGAAAAAAGTATGTTGTATTAATCCTAAAAAGGTTACAAATGTTTCAATATATATATATATATATATATAGTTTACTAGTTAAAGACCAGAAACAATAATTTGGAGAAATGTATATGAATGTCCATAGTACTTACAATGATGTCCCATTTCCCCATGAGCCGTTGCAGATAATGCAACAGCAAAACCACACAGAAAGTGACATCTGAGAATCAAAAGTTAAAACCAATGCCACACCATTGTACACACCGTGTAGTGTTATTTACCATATGCTATAACCACTGCCATAGTAACAGTTTAGAGAGAGAAACAAGTGTAAAAAGAGAAAGAGAGAAAGAGAAAGAGAGTTTTGTGTATGTGTGTTGTGCAGAGTGTGCAGGTTTTGTAGCAGAAATGGTGGCAGATGGTTTTTAACTTTATCTGTGAAATTATTTTCTTCTATCTCCCTTCTCTTTTCTGAGTTTTTTTTCTCTCTCTTCTTCTTTTTTTCTTTTTTTTCTTTCTGTGTCTTGTGTTAGAGAGTGATGTTTGTGGCAGAACGATGTGATTGCACATCCAAAGTTGTGAACTTGTTCTGTTACTAGTTACTACTACTCTGCTACATGGAAATTCAACACTTGTTGGAATAATAATCACTTAACAAGCTTGAGGGTGTGAAAGGGTGTTTGAGAAGAAGAATAGTCTCTATCAAAACTCACCCTTTTTTTCTTAAGACTTAGTTGAGTGGAGCTTAGTGTATCTGCTATTGTTAAAGGAAATAAGACCCTTTTTTTTTGTTGTTTTTGTTTGAGCTTGAGGAAGAGGTTTTGGAAAGAGGTTGATGGTGGTTGTTGTTGAGTGGTTTCATGGTTAAGGTGGTGTGAACTTGAAGTCTTGCAGTTGCAGCTATGGCATTTCAATTTGGGGTGCTTATTTTGGCTTTGGTGATTTATTTGAATCTCAATTCTGTGGAATCTGATGATGGTGAGTGTTGTGTGAAGGTTGAAGTTTTTTTTTTTTTTTTTTATTTCCCTTTTCTTGTGTGTGTTTGGATTCTTTGAAATGGAATTTCCTACCAATGTTGAAAGTTGAAACTTTGGCTTTGTGGTTAAATCTTAAGAAAGAGGTGTGTGTGGCTTGTGGCTGTAGTTGCCATTGTAAGAAAGCAAAGTACCCTTCATGTGTTTTTCTCTATTGATTCTTTTTCTTGGTGAAGGGTGTTTGAAAAACAAGTAAAGTTGATTTTTTTTTCCTTCTCTTTCTTTGCAACTAAACATGGCACTTCCTCTGCTGGTTTCAGTTAATCCATTTTTTTCTTGAAAAGAAAAAGTCAGCGCCTTTGACTTGTTTTGGATCTTGTGATTTTTCTTTTCTACGAAGTGGTCCATTTTTACATTGTTAGAATGAGTGTGTAACTTCCACAGTTCCACTACTTATATTTGTTTTCTCCATGGTTCACAACATTGTGGAAATGATTTTTCATCAAAACGAGGTTTGCATAATATAATAATATATGTTTAAACGAGGTTGCTTAATATAATATTCAAGTGTATATATAATAATGATTTGGTCTCTGGATTGTTAATTTATTAATATGATTTCCTTAGACTTCAAGGTTCTAACTACGTTCTGTATGGTTTAAAAATTGTCATTGAAGGAGCAACTTTGTTAGAAATAAAGAAGTCATTCAGGGATGTGGATAATGTTCTATATGATTGGACAGATTCACCATCATCAGATTATTGTGCTTGGAGAGGGATCTCCTGTGATAATGTCACCTTCAATGTTGTTGCACTGTGAGTTCTTCATCTTGTTCATTGTCAATGAAAAAAAATAAATCAGTTTGCATTTTCTCTTACCCTTTTTTATTGTTTACAGCAATCTTTCAGGGTTGAATCTTGATGGTGAAATTTCACCTGCAATAGGGAACCTTCAGAGTTTGGTCTCTATGTAATTATTATTACACTCCCTCAGCCAAATTTTGATACAGTGATGTAGTTGTGTATTTGTATTGTCTTGCTTATCCTTTTTTTCTTCACTTGTTTGATACAGTGATCTCAGAGAAAACCGGTTATCTGGGCAAATACCTGATGAGATTGGTGATTGTTCTTCTTTAAAGAACTTGTATGTTTCTCCTCTGAAGAATCGAATTCAATTTATAATTACACTACTTAGTGACTTACTTGTGAATTCCACATTTTTATTGTGTTTTCAGGGACTTGTCATTTAATGAAATTAGAGGGGATATACCATTTTCAATTTCTAAGATGAAACAACTAGAGAACCTGTGAGTTTTTGTTGGCATTTCTATGCAATTGAGATTTTGATTCTTTCATGAGGTTATGACCAGTTTTTTTTCTTTTTTTTTTTTTTTTTGTGTGTAAATTTTAATTTGTATCTCAGGATTTTGAAGAACAACCAGTTAATTGGACCAATTCCTTCAACTTTGTCTCAGATTCCTAATTTGAAGATTCTGTAAGCCATTCTTGTATTTCTCATTCTCCATTTCCCCTCCTCATAGGGATACTTTTAGGTTCAATTACTGACATTGTTCACTCCTGGAAAATATTTTCTAGGGACCTTGCTCAAAATAATCTTAGTGGTGAAATACCAAGGCTTTTATACTGGAATGAAGTTTTGCAGTATCTGTGAGTATAAGCAATATGCAAATGATATTGTTATTTTTCTCAAGTTTAAGGTTTTGTTGCATATCATGCTTCTAATCTTGTTGGTATTTTACCCTTCCCCTTGCCATATAATAGTGGCTTGAGAGGGAACAATTTGGATGGTTCACTATCACCAGATATGTGCCAGTTAACTGGACTTTGGTATTTGTAAGTTTCACAGTTACTCTCTTTTTTATAATCCAAGCCATAAAAATGTGCATTTGCTAAGGAGATGTAATTGTTTTCCTGCTACTATTTTGTAGTGATGTGAGAAATAATAGCCTGACAGGAAGTATTCCAGAGAACATAGGCAATTGTACTGCCTTCCAGGTCTTGTATGTAATCCAATTCCATGAAAGAATTTGTCATACATTGATCTCAATTTTTTTTTTACCTATCTAATGTCTTCTGTTGATGCCAGGGATTTATCCTACAATCAATTAACTGGAGAGATACCGTACAATATTGGATTCTTGCAAGTAGCAACTTTGTATGTGTCTTGTGATCACCTTTTAACTTTTTATTTTTTTTATGAGAATGCTATTTGTCTTTCACTTTCCTTATCTTGGAATTTCTTGATGGATTTGCTTGAGTTTGGTAGGTCATTGCAAGGCAATAAACTCTCCGGACATATTCCATCTGTGATTGGACTCATGCAAGCACTTGCTGTCTTGTAAGCATTGTTTGTCAGTCATTTGTAAAATGTTTTCTTATTTGGTTAAATTGGGTTATTGACTTTATGACTGATGTTTTTTTGTATTGGTTTTATTCCAAATGTCCAATCCAGAGACTTGAGTTGTAACATGTTAAGTGGATCAATTCCTCCTATCTTGGGAAATTTGACTTACACAGAAAAATTGTGAGTATAAACTAGTGGTTTTGCATTTATATCAATCAATTAGTTGACTTCACTGTTAATTGTGCATATTAATAACTTTGAGAAAACTTCTAGACTCACCGTGTTGAGCACAAATTTTGAATTGTTTTTAGGTACTTGCATGGAAACAAGTTGACTGGCTTCATTCCTCCAGAGCTTGGAAATATGACAAAGCTTCACTATTTGTAAGATCCTTGAACAAGTAGTTGATCATTTCATTCTTGTTAGTTCACCAGACTCAACCAATGCAATTTGGTTTATAATACTAACCTTTAAAGTTTGTCATGTTACAGGGAACTGAATGATAACCATTTAAGTGGGCATATCCCACCTGAGCTTGGAAAGCTTACTGATCTCTTTGACTTGTAAGAGTGTTTTCTTTGATGTGTCAATTTTGTTGGTTTTTGTTTTATGTTTGATGACTCACATCATTCTTTCAGAAATGTTGCTAACAACAATCTCAAGGGGACAATTCCAAGTAATCTTAGCTCGTGCAAAAATCTCAACAGCCTGTAAGCAACAAAACTTACTATTACCCTGTCACGAGGTTATTTTTTTTTTGGTATTACATAAGGTGACAATTTTTTCTATCCTCTTAGTAATGTGCATGGGAACAAGTTGAATGGAACAATTCCCCCTTCTTTGCAGAGCTTGGAGAGCATGACCTCTTTGTGAGTTATTTAATGTACCTGAAATTCTGTTGTATTTGGTTCTATTGTTGTCTTTCTTATAAACATGTTGATGCACAAACATAAGCTGCATGCACATCCAGATTGCTACCATGCTTTGACCAATTACTTCTTTTTTTAGTTGTTTCTTTTTGCTTCATGACATAATTGACATTGTGATGATTTTTTGTAGGAATCTTTCTTCCAACAATCTTCAAGGTGTAATTCCAATTGAACTGTCGCGGATTGGTAATTTAGATACATTGTAAGTGTGAATTATTTAATTCATTTCTTTGTGCAAACACCTTTAAATTTGTACTAACAGATGATTTCTTCCCCAGGGATATTTCAAACAATAATTTAGTTGGTCCCATCCCTTCTTCCCTTGGTGACTTGGAACATCTTCTGAAGATGTGAGTTATCTGCAGAGTCATTTAAAATCTGGACTATTTCTTCTTATTGAAAGCTAATATTCATTTGTTTTGTTAGGAATCTGAGCAGAAACAATTTAACTGGAGTTATTCCAGCAGAATTTGGAAATCTTAGAAGTGTTATGGAAATGTAACTCCATTATTTCTCTCATAAAATCTAATTGTTTTTTGTCTCATTTTTTGTGATTATTCATGATTGTTCTACATACTTATATGCCAGTGATCTTTCAAATAATCAACTCTCTGGCTTGATTCCTGAAGAACTTAGTCAACTTCAGAACATGATATCCTTGTAAGCTTGTTTTGCACCTTTTTCTATATTTGTTTCTTATGGCCCTGGCAAATCTCGTGTGCTGTAATTAGATCTGTATTGTGTTAAATATTAAATTTTACATGAAGATGTTTAATGTTGTTGGATGCTGAAAGTTAATGATTTTGGTATTCGCTCGTATGTTTTTTGGTTCTACAAATTATTTGAAAAAATATGCCTAAAATGAATAGTTATTCATCTTTATCAAAGTTCATTATAGACTTCTAAGGTGTTCAATAGGACTTGAATGGCTTCAGAATTAATCTTTTGTTGTTTTTCACATGTAACTGTGGTGGTTGATTATTTACTCTGGTAACTGTTTTACTCCATTGATATTTCCAAATTTGTTATACAGGAGACTTCAAAACAACGATTTAACTGGTGATGTGGCGTCACTTTCAAATTGCCTCAGTCTCTCTCTGCTGTAAGTTTAGCTTTCAATAAATTCTGTCTGACATTTATAACAGGCCTTATCACTTTTACCTGATAAGTTGAGTATTTATTGTGAAATTTGTAGTAATGTGTCCTATAACAAACTATACGGTGTTATTCCCACGAGCAACAACTTTACCAGGTTTCCCCCTGACAGGTTAGGGTCATCCATTGTTGACATTTACTTTATTGTGTTTTTAGTTAAAAAATAATTTGTTATGGATTCATGAGTACAACATTTTATTGGCAGTTTCATTGGAAACCCTGGTCTTTGTGGTAATTGGCTGAATTTGCCGTGTCATGGCGCACGTCCTGCTCAGCGAGGTAAACTTTGTCTATGCCATGCCATGCTTTGAGCACCATTAAAACTGCCTTCTCAAATGTTATGTATTCCCTTGGTTCTCATTGATTGCTATATTAGGTCTGGAACAATATGTGGAATGTAAAGGGTTGGTTAATCTTCCAGGATGGGGTAACATGATTAATTGTGGGTTTTGTATATTAATATGGACAATCTTTAGTTTTTTATTTTGCCACAATGGTATATTATGATCCAAAAGGTTGGTTTGAGCCGAATCGCTTCTGAACATGATGTTTATTATGTTTTAAGTCACAATGATTCTCAACAAATTATCAAAACATGCTTGTACTATTTATTAAAAAAACTATACATGATTAATTAAAAGGAAATGTATTAAGTTCATGAGAGATAATTGGTACTTTGCCAATTCCTGGTTATCTCTGACTCGCTGTTACTTTTATCATTCAATATGGTTGTAAGGATGTGAGAAAGAGCTGTTGTTCTCTTCCCACAACATTCTTTATCATCAAAAAGGGTTTAGTGTTTAAGTTGTGCAGAATGCACTAATATATTTTTCTGACTGTGCAGTTACATTACCTAAGGCAGCTATTCTGGGAATTACTCTTGGTGCCCTTGTAATTCTTCTTATGATATTGCTCGCCGCTTGCCGACCACACAATCCATCTACTTTTTCTGATGGATCACTTGACAAACCAGGTACTTATCTTTGTTGCTTCCTTACAATTTAAGCTGTAGCCTTCAACCAGCGTATTGTATCAGACTTAAAACCAGTAGTGCTAGAAAATTGGAAATTGATTGATTGTGTAACAGTATGCATTGAAGTTTACAATACTGCTTTTGACTATATATGATTTTATAATGTTGATATATACTAATTTTATTATCATTCTGCCTATGAAAACTTGAGTTGACAAGTTACTGACTGCTTCAGCTATGGAATTGGCAGTTAGTTACTCCCCTCCAAAACTAGTGATCCTTCATATGAATATGGCACTTCATGTGTATGAAGATATCATGAGGATGACTGAAAACTTGAGTGAGAAGTATATAATTGGATATGGTGCATCAAGTACAGTTTATAAATGTGTTCTTAAGAATTGCAAGCCAGTGGCTATCAAAAGGATCTATTCTCACTACCCCCAATGCATTAAAGAATTTGAAACTGAACTCGAGACAGTTGGCAGCATTAAGCACCGGAATCTGGTATGCCTCCAAGGCTACTCCTTGTCCCCTTATGGCCACCTTCTGTTTTATGACTACATGGAAAATGGCAGTCTATGGGATCTTCTTCATGGTAAGTTCAAGGTTTTACATGGAACCGTGTACAAATGTTTCTGTCACAGGATCCATTTGTTTAAATTTATTTGTTAAAAGGAGTGTTCTTTTTAATTAACTAACAGTTTTCTACTTATCTGATGTGTTTGTTAAAATTGTTTCTGCTTTTTTTAAAAAAAGCAATTGTTTGCTTTTTTAAAGAAGTAAATCTCTTTCTGCTTAAAAGGAAGTCACTTTTTTTAGGAGTACTTATTTTTATTTTAAACAAGTGATCTACTTTTCTTAATTGAAGAATAGTGTCTGATAATCACAATTTATTGAAGTTTTTTTTGTTTCATGGGTACATATAGTACAATCCTACACCTATCATTGTGTTGTTAATGGATATTTGCATGGTGCATTTATACTTTAATTAGTCTTACCAATGCATTGGATAACAACCATTCAGAAAAAACTCAGAGGCCAACCAATGATTCTATTATGTATGGCTTTCTTGTGTACATTTTTTCAGGACCTACCAAGAAGAAAAAGCTTGACTGGGATCTGCGGCTAAAAATAGCGCTTGGAGCGGCACAAGGTCTTTCCTATCTACACCATGATTGCAGTCCTCGAATCATCCATAGGGATGTGAAATCATCCAACATTTTATTGGATGCGGACTTTGAGCCCCATCTCACTGATTTTGGCATTGCCAAAAGTCTCTGCCCCTCAAAGTCCCACACTTCTACCTACATAATGGGCACAATTGGCTATATTGACCCTGAGTATGCTAGAACTTCGCGACTCACTGAGAAGTCTGATGTGTACAGTTATGGCATCGTTTTGCTTGAGTTGCTAACTGGAAGGAAAGCTGTTGACAATGAATCCAACCTCCACCATCTGGTGAGTTTACTACACAGTTGAATACATGCACGTACAATTTTCTGTGTTTAGCGTTGGTCTTTTATGGACTTAATATTTTCCTTTCAGTGAGTCAAAACATTGGTTGACTAAAATTGTAAATCCAATTTGCTAAAACATCTCTCTCAAGTCTCAACTTATTAATTCTCAATCCTTTTTAATTTGTTCACATATTCATGACACATATTTGTGTAGATTTTGTCCAAAGCAGCAACCAATGCTGTGATGGAAACAGTTGATCCAGACATCACTGCCACATGCAAGGACTTAGGAGCTGTAAAAAAGGTTTATCAGCTTGCTTTATTATGTACAAAGAGGCAGCCAGCTGATCGGCCAACAATGCACGAAGTGACACGTGTACTCGGGAGCCTCATTCCATCAAGCACCCCAGCAAAACAACATGCTACACTACCACCTCCTTCAAATCCATCAGGCAAAGTGCCATCATGCTACATGGATGAATATGCAAACCTCAAGACTCCACACTTGGTAAACTGCCCCTCAATGAGCACCTCAGATGCTCAACTCTTCCTTAAGTTTGGAGAAGTAATCTCACAGAACAGTGAGTGAGGATTTTGAAATGAAAATCAACTCCAAGACGAACCATGTATATTATTAAAGTCCAAAAAAAAGTAAAAAAATGGAAGAGGCAGAAGATGGGGCTGTACAAGTTCATGAAAATGTTTATAAAAGTTTTAGTACTAGTTTTTTTTTTTTTTTTTTTTTTTCTGTGTTGTTGATTTGAACAGAAAACATATGTATCATCACAATTTAAAAGGTGAAGTAGTAACCAAGCCAATTCTTGTACTTATTGTTTGGTAGCACACAAGGTTCCAGTAGTAAAAGTCTAAAAGTTAAGTTTCTGGGGCCAATGTGCAGTGTGGGGTAGCTAAGGTCTTAATGGTAAGGGGGAAGCAAAAGCATTGCATAATGTGTGAAGTGCAATAATGCACTGATTCTTAGCTGGCCTTGGATCAGTTATCTGTCTCAATGTTGGCAATATTGTGCAGAGTGTATCCCATTACCACTTTTACTAACTGATGCCATTTGGTCAGTAAAGTGCTGTGAAATTATGTCATGAAATTTTGGGTCAATGCACACAGGGAAGATTCAAATTATGTATGCCATTGGTTTTTGTGCCTTTGTTGACTCAAAAATGTTTAATGCGTTCAGTGTCATTAACTCAACAATTGTCAGATCTGAAAAATTTATGGGAGCTATAAGTTTTTAATACCTGTGCAATGATGTTACAGGTATAACTAGCAGAATTAAATGTTTTCAGTGTTTATAACATAAAATGAGTAAAATTTAGTTTTGGACTTGTAAATATTTTTATTGGGTTTTTATCCATTTAAATTCTAAAATTGTTTTTGATCTTTATGAAATTAACAAATTTTTATTTCAGTTATGTAAAATCAAAATTCTGTTTGTTATTCTTCTATGCTTTGAAATTACCATTTTTGTTTATCTTTCATAAATGATATTCTTAAGAATTTAGAAAATCTTGGTAATATCATATTTTGTCAATGCCACATTTTATCTGATATACCATTTAGTGTGTAGATCAATGGATTTGGGTAGTTTCAGTTTATTTAAATGTTAAGTTTGAGTTCTGATACACAGTTGAGGTAGGATTTTATTGCTAAAAAAAGAGTGGTTTCTTCAAAAAGTTAAAAAATAAAAATCTACAAATGTGTCACTTGAACTGTTATTAAACACTTGTGTGGTTAGTTAAGGAGTGTTTAACATTAGTAATGATAAAAACCCTAGTTCCAAACTTTTTGAGATATGAAAAGTAAAAAAAAATCTTTTTATGAAAACCAATGTTAAAATTCATTCATTTTACATTGAATTATAATGATTTTTCTATTAACAACATGTTAATTACTTAATATGGACTTAGTTGGTTCCTCACTCTTTCTCAAAAATATACTCTTTCATTCAGTTATAATGGGTTTAAACGGTCACTCAACAACATACATTTTTTTTTTATCAGATTTAAATAAGATACATTAAGAGAAATTTTATTTTTATTTTTTACTAAGAAACATTTAAAATATTATTTTTAAACAAAAATCAATTCGTAACTGAAATGAATATATATATATATATATATATATATATATATATATACACATATATAAAAAACTGTGAAGAAGGTGGATATTTTTAATTACATTAATATAAAATAAATTAAATATAGAGTCATTTGTGGAATAAAAGAATAAAATATAATACGTAATAATAAAAATAAAATAGTGTATCAATTGTAACAATAAAAGTTTTAATTTTTTTTAAAAAAATCAACATGAATATAATATTAACTTTATAATAAACATTAACAACATATCGAATATTAAATATATCATTTATAAATAAATAAACAATAGAAATAAATTGGGCCAATGGGTTGCCACTTGCCACAGCCCATCACGGCTCAATCCAATCGGGTTAATCAAGCCCAAGTCATATTCCTTTTGATAATTATAATACTTTTTATTTATAGGAACAGAACATGTATTAAGGGATTTATAATATTTTACACAATTTTTTAATTAATTGAGAGATTAGAATTTTTCTCCAAAATCGAGTGTCAAAAGCTTGCAGTTTCTCTCCTTAGGTGTTAAAACTTGCACATATCAGATAGGGATTTTTTATTTTTTATTTTTGTTAAAACTTACAAGGTTTCTTCAAAAGAAAGTAACAATTCTATCCATAATAAAACTTTTTGGTATCATATATATGGGAAAGTTGATATGTAAGTGTAGGGAATAATAGAAGTAATTTCTAAGTAGAGGAACAAAAAATTAGAAAAATAAAATAAAATTGAAAGTATGTAAATTAAACAAGTAATTAAGAAAAATATTTGGTAGACAACCTAAATACGTAGACAACTAAATATAAAATGGAAAAAGAGAAATACATATATGTATATATACATGTTCTCGTGAGTGAGTTGGTTGATTTTGACTACGAAGTAAAGTTAAGTAATTAAACCATGTCAAAACCTTCCTATCGACTCTAATTTCACTCCCATATTTTTCCACCTTCTTAAATGCAAGCATAAGCTAGAACTAGACAATAGAGAAAACATATCAAATTTGCTAATACAAGATCAATGGTTTGAATGAAAAAGTATCTTAAATTTCTTGCCATAATTGTTATCCAACAAATATATTTCAAATAAACAAAATTAACTATGTATGTCCTGTGATCATAGTATATAAGCTTGTTTGGAGGACATTCTCTTGATGAAGTTCTCAGCAACAGAAGGCAAAATCACTCCGGAATCTAGGATGCATAAGGTAGTATGTGATCCAAACAAAGATGGCAACTCTTGCAGGAACAATAACTATCACGAGAAAACTAACAACACAAAACAACAAAAATACTATTGTAGCTCTTGGATAGCTCCAAGCAACAAAAGCTTGCAGTTTCTCTCCTAAGGTGGTTAAGTCATTAACCATGTTTTGTCCATTGCTAGCAACAATTCTCAATCTACCATACCTCCTTGTTAAAGTTTCCCCTTCAAGTTTAGTAGGAAACATGTCAAGTTCCTCTTCTAAATCTTCAGGAATTATTGTTATACTTACATCAGCACCACACAATGTTGCATCTATGAGATAAGGATGCTTAGGTTTATTGAAATAACACTTCAAAGCAACACATGATAGGGAGAAAAACATCAAGGGAAAAATGAGTTTTGGAATGAACAAGAGAATAACAAAGCATACAAAGTTAAAAAGCAATGTGGCAAGTGGCTTCTTCCAATTTTTTATGTCTTCCAACCATTTCCGAAAGGCAAAAAAGTCACCAATGAGACTCGTGATCCTGTTAAAATTTGCAACTGCTTTTCTTTTGCTCCACAAGGATGATCTAAAATCCAGCTTATAGTACATAATCTCTTTCCTTAATGGTGGTTCTGCCCTGCTCAACCTATGAGCTATAATAAGTGAAGGTTGGATTCTTAAGAGTAAGAAGCTGTGAAGGAGACAAAGGAAAATCATAGTGGTGTCTAGGAAACAAAGGCAACATATAGTGTTTATACATTGCAGGTGGAGACTCACATGACCAAGAAAACCTCACTGCTAAATGGATTTCTCCCATTTTCTTCACACCAGAAGGTTGCAAAATTACAGGTGGATAAGAATTCGAATACATTTTTATTATCCAATGTGCACAGCCTAATCCTTATCTTTCCCATTGAAGCATCTGTTGCTCCTCTAGCTCTATTATTAGCATCTAACTGATTGTTATCAAAGACTGCAATAGTGATCACTGTGGATGGGTGATACACTTCCCAAGAGTTTTGCTCATTCCACTTTGGTGAGAGGCTATCAATAACTGTCCTTGTTCTTACCCATTTGGATCCATATTTGGCCACACAATCAAAATCAGTTCTAGCTTTGCCTTTCATTGCCACCAAATCAGTTCCCTTTTGAATCCCTACCTCCAACACCCCAATGCTTGAATTCCAAAGTGTCCTTGATGAAGGTCTAAAGTCATTACACTATTCACCAGGCTCATCCATAACATGATATGCACCATCCAATGAGATCCTTGCATTTAGCTTATTTACAAACTTCACCTCACTTAAAGTAGTACTCTAAGTGTTTGCAGTCCTACCAAGGTTATACCATCTTTCATTCACATCCTCATCATCTAGTCTCTAACTACATTTTTCAAATGAATCTCATGTTTTCCCAAGGTTACATGTCCAGCCATTTTCTCTTGCTTTGGACTATTGTGTCATTGGATGGCTCTTGTGCAACAAACACCAAATTTTCCTATCAACGGTCATTTATCTGATATATGTTTAAAAACAGAGTATATGTATATGGAACTTTTTTAATCGATATCCTGCTTCATTACGCAGGTTTCTAATGAAGAGGCTAAGAAAATAAAGGTCTTCAAACTATAAAAATATTAGAATGGAAAAAAAGTGTTACTATATGATTAAATATAGAAGATAAACTTAAAATAAATAATTATTAATTTACCCTTTTTAATAATATTTCTAACTAGGAATTTAATTGATTAAAACTTTTATTTAGTCTATTAAACTCGAATAATTAAACATATTCAATTATAATATATATATATATATATATCAATTAATTGAATATTATTAGTAATTACAAACATGTAATAATTTCTATTATATGTTGGTTTATCAAGCTTTTAAAATACTAAATAAAAATTGACACTTATTATTATCTTTAGGATGAGTGTATTATTGAAGGGTTTTACTTTGATGAATTGAATTATTTTTAGCCGAATTTGAGAGTTGAGTTGTTTTCGGCCTCGATCAAATGAAAACTTAGGAGACTTATTAAATACTTTGGTCAACTGAAAATTTAAGAGGGTTTTCTTTGTTGATCTCTTTCATATTATAGACAATTTATTGAATCTTCTGTAGTTTTATACGCCTTCCATAGTATGCAGATAACAGGAGAATTAACATGATTGTATGTTTTTGTTAACAGATTTTGTGGCCTGAGAGTGGCTGGTATGCAGTTCCTCTTCCCAACATAATAGAAAGTTCTCGAGTGAAAAGGGCCTATCAGTAAGCAAGATTATGCCTCCACCCTGAAAACTACAGCAAAGAGGAACAACACTTCTACAGAAGTATGTAGCAGAAAAGGCCTTCTCCATTCTTCAGGTATGTGAATTATTCAAACATGTCAATGGACTAATTCTAGTTCTACTATTATGATGTTTGAACAGAAATTAAGTTCACATCTTCTACTTTGGAACAGGATGCATGGACTGCATTCATTTCTGAAGACGTTTCCTTCCAAACAGCTAGTGACTCCAAGCCAGAACTCAGTTTTGGTTTAAAGCTAGTGGATAAGCATCAAGATAGACATTGGGAATGACTGACATCGATCATTTCCGCGCAGCACATACACATGATGTACATGAAATTTGAAAACAGCATCTCCTTTGTACAAACAGTTGACTGATGGATCTACTGTTTTGTGTTTGTACAAGTTGTTTGATGCTTCTGTAGGAATTATTTTAGAAGTTTTTAGCAAGAAGTTACTTGATTGGTTTAAGTTCTTGATTTGTATATGATAACATGAAACCCAGAAATCAGCTTTTTGTTACTCTTTTGGAAACTTATTCCATCAACTGCAGTACATTTGCATTTTGAGCCCTTTCTAACTTATCCTTACATACGCTCAGGATTCTTGGTTTTGCCAAAATATGATCAAATTGTAAAATTGAAATATTTAAGGTATTTTGTACCAGTTACTACCATGAACAAGGCCCCAGACTGCAACCTACATTTAAATTTCCACTCTAATAACACCTACAGGCTACTGATAGGAAAATTAGAAAATATGAAACTTCTTATATCTAAGTCATGTAACATTTTTTTGTCAACTTTACTTCACAGTCAACTGCAACACACAACCAATGAATTAACTCTCTCACATAACCTATTCGTGTACATGAATGTATATCTCTCTCTTCACATTTTATAACTGATTGTCTAGTTATTTGCCTATTGCAGTTGTCTACAAAATATTTTTCAGTTGTTGACTTGTTGATCTCTCATCTCCGACAGTTCATTAAAATTCCAATCTTGAAGAAATTGCTTTTCTAACTGCTAACCTAGATGATAAAATTTTCCAAGTTTCATTAATATATATGAACTACTTAAACCTGTTTTCACCTTTGCTTCCCAGTTCCCAGTATCATCAAAATAGTCTATAGTATAAAAGGGTAGCCAGACAAGGAACAACTAAGCAATTTACCAACAATATCAGTTATTTAGCATAAGGAATCTGTATTAAGGAAGTCCAAAATACAAAGCATATAAACAATTTATCAAATATTTCAACTTCATTAGAAAACTATATGCATTCACATAATATACTCATCCACCCCCTTGCTGCTTTATCAGCTCACTAAATTCTTCATCAGTGCTTTTAAGCATCACTGACAAAGGTAAATTGACCCCACTTTGCACAACCTCCATGTGTCTATGCTTTATCCTGTTCTCCAAACTAAAAGCAAAGTACTGAGGAAACTCCTTCAGCTCCTCCAACTTTCTCCCCATTTCCCCAGCAAAATACTCATACTTTGGCTGAAAATTATTTTCTATGCTGAATGTGAGCAGTGCTGGACTCCTCAACACCATGCTCCTAACCTCATCCTTGGAAAGTCCCAAAGTATCCAAAAACTTGAGTTTAGGTATGATAGTGTTTTCCACATTAGACACCAGCAAAACAGAATCTTGATAAGCCAATGCTCTCAAATCCTTAAACCCAAGTCTCTTTAGGTAAACCAAACATGGTTTAAGCTGGTCTTTGACACTAGATGTGAGCAATCTTGGGCACTTATTGATAACCCTCCTGAAGTTATGTTCAGGGACTTTGAGATCATTCAAGATGAAATCAAAAACAGGGGAAAGGTCAGTTTTTATGTCAGAGGTGAGAATCTTGGGGCACATGCCAAAGATTCTAGGCAAGTCCTTTTCTTGAAGACCCTTTGAGAGAAGAAAGGAGATGATGGAGTGAATGGAGTCCATGGTGGCAGTGCAAAGGTCAGGGTTTTGGGACAGTGCTTTGCCAGCATCAACACCCATTACTTCAAGGCAGAGAATTTTCTCTTTGAATTCAAGGGAGAGTTTTGCAGAGGTGGGAGTGTAAAGAGGGTGGGTTTGGAGGAGACTTTTGGGTTTTGGTGAGACATGAAGAAGGGTTGATTGCAAAGGAGAAGAGGGTTTCTCAGAAGAGATTGAACACAGTGATGAGTTTAATGCTATGGCTCCAGCGGCCGGGGACATGGTGGAGAGAGAGTGTGTGCGTGAGAGAGAGAGTGTGTGCGTGAGAGAGAGAGTGAGCGTGGGATAGGGCCAGTGATGTTCTGTTATGGAAAATGTGGCATGACACGTTGGGATATCTTTGATATTTGATTGGCCTTAATTGGATTTCAGAAACTGTTATGCCATCGAATAAGAAACTGAGTAAGTTATGAAAAATAAATAAACCGTACTCCTCTGATCTATCTACACCTCATCTTTAATCGTGGATCATTAACTTCTCTGATCACCAAATTAATTAGATAATTCTCTTGTTATTATCTGATGGTAGATTATAAGAGCAAATAATTTCTACGTATGAGAAGCCCAAGTTTTCGGGTTGGGTGCGTTAGAAGTCCAAGAGACATGTGTTATATATAATTAAAGTATAAATTTTATTTTATAAGTCAGTTTTTTAAAATTGTGTGATTTATGTTTTAATTTTGTATCAGAGTTTACTTTATAATTAATTAGAGATGTTAGGTCATTCATTGTTGGATCAATATTGAATCACTTATATGAATAATTTTATATTTAAAAAGTTTAATTCTACGTATGTATAGATGAGTATTAAAAATTCAATTGAATTATACGAGTTCGAAGGAACATGAAAAAGACAAAGACTTTGACTGTGGTTTCTTATATTCAGTAAAGTTTTATACATTAAATATAAAATAGACGGTATATGATTATTATAAATTAAATTTTATAACAATTTTATGAATTTTATTATCAAATTTGAATCCTATAATTAATTAAGTGCTTAAAATATTTTATACAAACATTGCATACACGCTTTTCCTGAAATAAAAAATCTAAATCCAATTCGAGCTATGCCAAAATTTGATCATGTTTGCAACAAAATCCATAAAAGAGAAAATGAGAGAATGTTTACAAAGAAAATATTGAGCACAGGAACTCAATCTTAATTACAGTCCTTAAATCCCTTGAATTGAAAAAATATTTATCCTTCGATGATAATCACCATTGGAAAAGCTTCAAGAGAAGTGTGGAAACTCGAAACTTAACACCATTATTCCAACTTCAAACATAAAATAGAACAAGTTATAGAAAAAAAACTGAAATAAAATATTGAAAAAACCCATTTTTTAAAATTGTAACAGTGTAGAATCCATAATATAATTAATAATTAAAATTGACGTTAATATTACTTAATCAGAATCCAAAATATCATTAATAATTATAACAGTAAGTAATGTGTTGAAAATAATAATTATGAATGAGTTTTCTTTCTCTCTCTCTGACAAAATTCTCTTTCTCTCTAGAGAAATTCTTTGTGAAATATAAAATTAAACATGTGTTTTCTATTTTTTTTTTAGATACTGCAGAAATTTAAATGACAAATCTAATAAAGGGATAGAAGAAAATGAATGGTAATAAAATATTATTTTCATGGTAGAAAATGAACAGTGTATTACGAGTTAAATAGCCAAATTGATTGAAGTAAGAATATAGAAGTTTATTAATAACTAAATCATGTTAAGAAATTATTTTATTTAAATATATATATGGTCTGATAAATACGCATATGAGATCTTAAATTTGATATTTGGTCTGAATGTGCATTAAAAAAATGAGATATTATTTTTAAAATATAAATAAATAAATTTTAAAATAAATATATATTAATAGAATCTGAACAATTGACTTTAATAAAATTTTCTCATTATTTTCTTAATTACACGGTTAGATATGTTCAATGTATGAATAAATTTTTTATAAGATAAATATTAATTTTTTATCATTTAAATACAACATCCATCTTTGTTTCTTTATTAAGTATAACAGTTGACAATTATACTGTCCGTTTCCCTTTCTTTTTTTCTCTTACTTCAATTAAATTATCACTAGAATTAATTTAAATTTATTAACCATATCGTAAAATTATTATTTTTTATAATTTTAAATTTAAAAATAATATAGCTATAATTTTTTTCTATTTTTTTTCTTACATAATTTTTTTACATTAATAATTTATTTTAAAATTATTTCTTTTCCCCCAAAATATCTTTGGCTGCGATTGCAAGCAATAAATTTTGAACCGTGAAGTTAGAGAGAGACAGGGACAAGTTGAAATGAAAGTGAAAAATGTTTGAAAACGAACTTAGTCACTGAGTGGTGACGTGTCATACGGACAACGATATAAATATTAAATTCACAGAAGCAGCGGTTTCGCCATTTTTGATTTTTGACTTCAATACTCTCTCCGAATCTTCTTAGGGCGGGAACACTCTCTCTCTCTTTCTCTCTGTGCATGTCTCAGTTTCTAGGGTTTCAATTTCGTTTTTAGTTTCGCGTTTCGAAGTAGTAACCGACGCCATGAATCTCCGCAAAGGCTCCAAAGTTTGGCTCCAGGACCGCGATTCGGCATGGTTACCGGCGGAAGTACTCGATTCCGACGGTAAACGGATTTTGCTCGTTACTGATCTCGGAAAGAAGGTGAGTGAGTGAGTGGATTTGAATTTGTTGAGTTATACATGCTGTTTTGTATATGAATTTGAGTTTGAATTTGAATTTGGTAATTTGTGTTTCGGTGTTGCTAGTTTATGCTGAGCTGGAGAAACTGTTTGAATTTGAATTTGAATTCGTTGACCGATACATGTTGTTTTGACTTTGAATCTGAATTTTGTAATTTGAATTTCATCGGTGCAGGTTTATGCTTCACTGGAGAAGCTGTTTTGAATTTAAATTTATTTACTGATACATGATGTTTTGAGTTTTGATTTGATTATAGACTTATTGAGTTTGGATTTGAATTTGAGTTGAATCTGAATTTGATAATTTGAGTTTTGGTGGTGCAGGTTTATGCTTCACCGGAGAAACTGTTTCTGAGGGATGCGGATGAAGAGGAGCATGGGGGATTTGAGGATATGACGAGGTTGGCTTACTTGAATGAGCCGGGAGTGCTGTTCAATTTAAAGAGGAGATATGCGCTTAATGATATCTATGTGAGTGTTAGTTAATGGATTAGTTTGAGTAAGTTGGTAGATTTTCAATTGTGGTTGAGTATGGGTTTAGGGTGTGTTTAGTTTCCAGCTGAAATCACGTTCGAAGGGGTTTTCCCACTTTCCAATGCAATAAAGTAGAAGCAACTCTACTATTGCTTTACAATGAAAGCAATTGTATCCAATGCACTTAGGATTTAGGGTTTAGCTGTTACCAATGTAGATATAAATGTCTTTGCTATTGGAAAATAGAGTTCTCGTGTGGAAATATTGTTTTTGGGGTTTAGGAGGTTTGGATTTCTCATGAATGAATGTATGATTGTTTTACAAGCAAAATTGGTTTCACATACCATGATATTTGCTTAGAAGTTAATTAATAGATTGGTTTGAGGTAGTTGGTAAGATGTTCAATAGCAGTTGAGTACGGGGCTTAGGGTTTAGCTGTTATCAATGTAGATAGATATCTCTTTGTTATTGGAAAATGGAGTTCTCATATGGAACTATGGTATTTAGGGTTTAGGAGGTTTTGATTTCTCGGAGTATGATTGTTTTACAAGCAAAATCAGTTTCACACACGAAGATGTATGTTTGATGTGAAATACGGAGCTGAAAGTATATTAAGTGTACATCTCAATCATGTTCAATGCTTCGACATCAACTTTACTGAATATTAAAATGAAACACTGAATTGTATGGGAACTGATATATAGGCTGAGCTTGATTTCTAGTTTAAAAATTCATTTTATTTTTTGAAATCATGAATGAATGCCTGCTAATCCAGCACCACCACCTCTGGACCAGGTTTTACCAACACCAAGTCCATTCTAGATGGTAACACCCTTGAGCTATGACCACAAAACAGAAGAGGATGATAAAATATCTCCCTGCTTTCCATTTTCTGGTTTTTGAAGCACTCATTTTGGAAAAATTTTTAGAAACTTAATAGATTTTGGATAAGAAATTGATTGCTGACTAGTGTAGAACTGTTTTATTAAACAGTTTTTAAAACCAAAAAAAACTGAGAAGGAAATCAAGCAGATCCATGTATATACTTTCTTGGCACTTGGTGACATTATTATTGCGTTCATTTATGAGTTGTTGATTAAAGGTTTTAATGAGTGCATGACTTAATGATTAGTGCTAGAATAATCAATTTCAAATTTATAAACTACTATGTACATATATAAACTGTAGGATTTAAAACTTCAGCTTTCTTTTTGGGGATTTCAATGAATGGATTTTTCTTGATTTGAATGCATGTGCAGTTGCTGAAATTAATTGTGAACAATTTTGTTTTCTATGTAGATTGTCATTTTGTGCTTCTTGTCTGACTTGTTTGTCTTTGCTAGACATATACAGGGAGCATTTTAATAGCTGTTAATCCCTTCACAAAGCTTCCTCATTTATATGATTCCCATATGATGGAGCAATATAAGGGAGCTCCATTGGGTGAACTTAGCCCACATGTTTTTGCCGTTGCTGATGCATCTTATAGGTTAGTGTGCATTTAATGTGTTTGTATCATGTTTGCAATTTTTAACTATCTTCTACTTGCCATTTTATGTTGTGAATTAGTGAGATTTTGTTGGTCATGATTTAGAGCAATGATGAATGAAGGTAAAAGCCAATCCATCTTGGTCAGCGGTGAAAGCGGTGCTGGAAAAACTGAGACAACAAAATTGATTATGCAGTATCTCACCTTTGTTGGTGGACGTGCTGCTGGTGATGATAGAACAGTTGAACAACAAGTTCTTGAAGTAAGCTATTGAATTCAATCAGTCATGAATTCAGAGATTAATTTACTTCTAAGTTTCATTTGTTATTTAGCATCGATATGGCATGCTAATTTCACCCTTGTTTGTTTCAGTCCAATCCACTTCTAGAGGCATTTGGTAATGCAAGGACTGTTAGGAATGACAATTCAAGGTGAATTTGGTTATACTTGTGTTCATTTATTATCTTTTTCTAGTCTTGCTTACATTTTATCTTCTTTTCAATCTTGTGCAATATTCTAGGTTATTTAACAAATAAGCTTGCTATTTTTAGGGGTTGGGCATCTTATGATCTTGCCCACCTTTTGCATATATATCCAGAGCCTCGTAAGATTGAGGGGGAAATTTAGGGCAGCAATGTGTTGAAAACATGTTCAAATGTGTGACATTTTTTCAATCAGTATCCAATCAAAAGGGGAATTGATTGGATTGGAGAGGAATTCTTTATTCCTACTCAATATATATTATTTTTTCTTTAGGTAGTTTTTAGGGGATTGGGTGCATTGTTTTTAGGGGATTTTTTCCTTTTTTATACCAACTGTTTGTTGGGGAAATTAATTTTGGAATAATTTCCGTTTTTAGAAGTCATTTATGAGTAAGTGATTATTTCTCCAATATAAGCTCAACCGAACTTGTTCCAAGTGTATTATATAATCGAGGCCAATAGCTTGTAGTCTTGTACAATTAATATAAAAGAAACCCAAAATATTTTTATTTCGTGGTATTAGCCAAAACCAATGAAAGAACACATGTTATCTTATTAATCAGATGCCCTCCTCTGCTAAAACACAAGAAAAAGAAAATGTGCCCCTAATTGAAACCACTCAACTTTATTACTTCATGGTAGTGTTCCTCATTAGTTTTAAGGTGTTGTCTATGAAGCACCAACTGCGACATGGGACATGGCACGAGCACCCTAACACAGATAAACTGATAAAGTGTAAAACATAAGACACGATGACAAAATCCCAAAAATGATATAAAATTTGATATATAATTGGATGATTGTGTAAAACTGTTGTTACCAATATCTTAACCTGGTTATATCTTTTTCTAAAAAATAAAATTTAATAATTTAATTATGAAGATAAAGAGAAAGAGAGAATCATGTATGTGACATATATTAGTGAGTATATTATAACCATAAGATTATCATAAGATCATTGGACAAGAATTGGTGTAACACTTAAAGAGTTACACTGGTGTAACTTGATCCCCCCGCTCTCTCCACTCACTCACACACTCACTCACACACACACACACACACACACACACATAATGATCAAAATGACAAATTAGCCACACAAAGTAAATACTAAAAGGCATCATCATCATTGAAAAGAAAAATCCAAAAGAACAAGTTGCTAATCTTAATCTATCTGAGTCCTTCCTCTTCCTTCACTTATCATCTCTGAAAAACACAACTTTTAACTTTGGTTCATCAGGGGATAAATTAGCGACTTCGAGAGTCAGTGCTTAATTAAGGAACCATTTTTCTCCTTTTTTTTCTAAAAATAAGTCTTAAAACAGATTTTTTAAACTATTTCATTATTTTTTCCCCTTTATTTATCTTAGCTATTCTTCTGCACTATTGATTTATTTCTCTATTGTTTTCTTTTATCATTTTTTTCAATTCTGTTTTATTTTTAAATTACTCTTTTTAACCTTTATACCTTTTCTAATATTCATACTTCTTTTAATTATTCTTTTCTAATATTTGTACTGCCATCTTTTTCAGTTATATTTTCTTTGATCAGTTTTTAATTATTCGTTTCCTGTTTATTTCTGTTTTCAATTGCTGGTTTTAAGTCCTTCGGACTCTTGAATTTGATGAAAATGAGTTTTTCGGTGATCTATGACATTGTTCTCATAAGTCATGATATTTTGCAGGAATTTAATCCGTGGTTCTTGACATATTTTGTTAGTATTTTGGGCATTTTATTTATATCTGCTGTTTTTTTAATAGTGTGCATAATTTTTATTATGTCTGCCATAAGCTGGCACACCATCCATCATACGTATATGGTGGGTATTTTTTCTCGATGCCCTTCACATTTCCTCAATCTCCTGCATGCTGCCAAAAGTGATGTCATTCCCGCCATCCTCTGCCCGTCCTCCCTCCAAACCCCTCCACCATCCCTGCCCTTTGGAGCACCACCCATTGCCTACTAATTGAATGGTCTGGTGAAGTGCTTGGATTGTGATGACTTGGGCTGTTCACTGCCTGTGATGTTGTGAAAAGGCCTTGGGGTTAGTGTCAGCTTTAATGTCCAAGTTAACATTGATAAAAACCATTTTTTAGTTGGACATGTAATGGAAGTGTTTGACACATGTTGTATGAAAGTGTTGGGGAGGTATTGATATTAGTGACAATATGAAACTTACATATAAGAGGAGTGGTTGTGCTTCATAAAGATGATATATTTTTGAATATGAACATATTTAGTGGACAATTATGCTATCTGTATCTTGGTTATTTTGACATCATTATTTTTGTTTTTTGTTTGCAGTCGTTTTGGGAAGTTTGTAGAAATTCAGTTTGATTCAAATGGTAGAATATCTGGTGCCGCAATTAGAACTTACTTACTGGAAAGATCACGAGTTGTGCAGATAACAGATCCGGAGAGAAATTATCACTGCTTTTATCAGTTGTGTGCATTTGAAAGGGTATTTAATTTCTTTTGATGCCTTTTATTTGTCTTTTCAATCGAGGTAGAGTTGGTTGGGTTAGTACTGCAGCATAGTGTGATGGTTTGCATTGCGCATCTGCAGGCTATGACTTTCACAATATCATGGCCAGAGTATTAATTGTTTTAGTTTATAATTGGGATTCCTCATTTTAGGATGCAGAGAAGTATAAGTTAGGACATCCAAGTCACTTCCACTATTTAAATCAAAGTAAAATCTATGAATTAGATGGGGTAAGCAATGCTGAAGAATACCTGAAGACGAGGAGGGCAATGGATATTGTTGGCATCAGTAACGAGGATCAGGTGTAATGTTGTTTCCTTTAGTGTTTCGCTTGCTTTATTGAATGCTTTTGTCATTTAATGAATAGTTTTACTGATGACCAGCACTTTACTTATAGTCACCCCTTTTTATTATCAGGAAGCCATATTTCAAGTCTTAGCTGCAATTTTACATTTGGGAAACATTGAATTTTCTCCTGGAAAAGAGCATGACTCGTCGGCAGTAAAGGATGAAAAATCAAGATTTCACATGCAGATGGCAGCTGATCTTTTCATGTACATGATTTATATTTTATATATAATCTTGTGTTCATATGAATCATAACTTGGCTGAATTTCATTGGCTCAAGCATTTGCACTCAGAACTCAAATACACTAAGTTTTAAATATGCAAACATCTTATGATTCTGGTAGTATGATCATGTAGAATATATATCCAGTATGTGCAACTAAAATCTGGTAGAAAATAAGGGAACAAAAAAAAAAAATCTAATTTTCTATATACAGTGATGAATAGTTAATGCTAAGGATGCGCATCCACACACACACAGGTGTAAGACTTGTTGAGTTATGTCATTCAATAACTTTTGTATAAATTAAATATAACCAATTCAATTGTTTAATTTACCAGGTGTGAGACTTGTTGAGTTATGTCATTCATTAAATTTTGTATAAATTAAATATAGCCAATTGAACTGTTTAATTTAATATATTTATTAATTAGATCACATATATAAATTTTCCAAAATTATTTAGTTGTTCAACGAATCATGTTATTTTAGCGTATAATATGATATTAAAATATATATAAATATTGATTATTCCAGAACATATCTAGAAATGTTCAAATTGCACAAAATTTTATATTTTATTTACAGATCTTGAAGATTGGCTAAATTTAATTTATACAAAATGTTATAGAAAGTTTTAAGTCAACAGATCTTACCCCTATTATCAACTGATCCAGCCCCATATATATGAGCAAGAGGTCAATAAGAGATTAAGAATGAGTTATCTATCAATAGGCTAATGGATTATTGTTGTTTCTCTTTTAAGATGTAATGGCTCCTCATAGTTTTATACATCTTTTTTTCATGTTCTGAACTTAATTGCTTAACTTTTCTTGCTTCACTAGGTGTGATGTAGACCTACTGCTAGCAACATTGTGCACTCGTTCAATACAAACTCGTGAAGGAAGTATTGTCATGGCCCTTGATTGCAATGCTGCTGTTGCTGGCCGTGATGCCTTAGCAAAAACTGTTTATGCCCGTTTATTTGATTGGTATACACATGGTCTATGCAAAATTGGTATATGGTTTTTATTATGAATTTAGGGTGACAAGTCTTTTTGTTTTTACTGTTCTGACAGGCTTGTTGATAAGATCAATAGGTCTGTTGGGCAAGACGTCAATTCCAAGATACAGATTGGAGTTTTGGATATTTATGGTTTTGAGTGTTTTAAGGATAATAGGTAAGTTGGTTTTACTGTGTATTTTACATTCTGGGAATACTTGTCACTTCTTTTTAGTTCTTTCATGTATTTTATGTTTGTACTTTTGCTAGTGGGAAAATGCTTAATACTCTGACTTGATTTTTTAGTATCATGCATGACAATTTTTCTCTATATTCCCATTATTAGATTTTGATTTGCCTCTGCAGTTGTTTGTTGATTTGGTGACCTTTTCAATATGATTGTTTTGCTCATCCCAATAACATTCACTTCCAACAGTTTTGAGCAATTCTGCATCAATTTTGCAAATGAAAAGCTTCAGCAACATTTTAATGAGGTATGCATGTTTTATATTTCAAATTTCATTCACCAAGTGAATCAAATGTTCTGTTGTTTTTCTTCTTTTCTTATAACTTCTATGTCTTATTATTATTTCCAGCATGTATTCAAGATGGAGCAGGAGGAGTATGGGAAAGAAGAAATTAACTGGAGTTATATTGAATTTGTAGATAACCAAGATGTTTTAGATTTAATTGAAAAGGTTTGTATTTTTTGTTCTTTTAATAGTTTTTATTGCCTTTGGAGGTGGAACTAATTCTAAAGTCTATGTATCAACATTGCCATGTAGCATTATACATTTTTGTATGATTGTGTGTTTCATGCATAATATATTACATTAGGGGAATAAAGAGGTCCGAAATAATGGTATATGAGGAATTATGAACAAGCACGTCAGGTTAAAGATATGGATATTGCAAGATGATATGTATTAGGAAAGAAGCTACTCAGCTAGTCAGAAATATGTCAAAGTCATTTTGTCTGATCCTATGCTCTGTTAATTATGTTTGGATCTCTCACAAGATGTATGTTTAAATAAATAAATTGGCAAGACATGTTATATAGGGTATGGATAATCTTGATTCCAAAAATGAAGTGATATAGTTTCACATGGAGGTTCAATGCTAATGTATGCATATTGCTGATGGATCAGTTATTGTTTTCTCTTGATTTCGATTTATATGTATGCCTTGAGTTTCAGTTTCTTGTAGACTTATTATTGCATTCTTTTGCAGAAACCCATTGGTGTCATTGCTCTGTTGGATGAAGCTTGGTACAGTTTGAGTTCTTAAATATGAATTGCTGTGTATTTATTTTTATCTATTGCAAGTTCAACCTTCATCTTGAATTTTGTCTCATTGCAGTATGTTTCCAAAATCGACTCATGAAACATTCTCAACCAAGTTGTTTCAGCATTACCGCTCTCACCCTAGGTTGGAAAAGGAAAAGTTTTCACAAACAGATTTTACCATTTCTCATTATGCTGGAAAGGTGAGTCTGTGTTCCTGTACTTTCTCCTGATTCGGATTTCAGACACATGTGATATAATGATAGTTTTTTTTAAGAGATCTTCTACTGTTTTTGTGCAGGTTACGTATCATACTGATACCTTTTTAGATAAAAATCGTGATTATGTGGTAGTAGAACATTGTAATCTATTATCTTCTTCAAAATGCCCTTTTGTTTCTGGTCTTTTTCCTTTGCTACCAGATGAATCATCAAGATCATCATACAAGTTTTCTTCTGTAGCTACCAGATTTAAGGTGTGTACTGTGTAGATCTCCATCTTTTACATATTTTTTTAAAAACTAGGAAAGCATATTGTGACCAACTTGTATAGGTGACTGAAGTGAAATCTTTTTTTGGGGTTGGGGGTGGGTTTCTTGTCCATGTTATCAGCAACAACTTCAAGCACTCATGGAGACACTAAACTCAACAGAGCCTCATTACATACGATGTGTGAAACCAAATTCTTTGAATCGACCGCAAATATTTGAAAATGCAAGCGTCATACACCAGTTACGCTGCGGGGTTAGTAATTTAGATGTTCTTAACCCTTTAATTGTATCTGTTGAAAGGGTCACGTAGATTGCCAACATGTCTATTTGCAAACTTTGTTACCTTGGTAGCTATCTTATTGGTTACAAAACCAATTTTGTGGCAATCACTTCTTTAGCCAATATCTTACAGCAGTACTCGGTAGGATATAACTTATAATTAGGCTTTTTTCTCGTTATAAGTGTTTTGGTATAATTTATAATAGTATGTGATTTTTTACTTGTGCACTCCCAGCTACATGTTTACATGTGTGAAAAAGAAATTTCATCTTGATTCAAATTTTCTTGGAAACATGGTGGCTGTGATTCTCATGCTTACCTTCCAGATTTACTTCCTTGTAGATTCTCATTTTATGGCATATCTATATTTTATTCAGGGTGTCCTTGAAGCTGTTCGGATAAGTCTGGCAGGTTATCCCACTCGAAGAACTTACTCAGAGTTTGTAGATCGCTTTGGGTTAATAGCCCCTGAATTTATGGATGGAAAGTGAGTTCATTAAATTAATTTTCAGAGTTACTTGTTAAGTGTCTCTTAGAGTTTTATAACACTTTTTCTAATGTATCAATATCATCTTAGATTGAGTATTCTTCTCTCTCTTCTACTTTATATACCTATTGAGATGGAACGAATGATTTTTCTTGCATATCACTGAGCAATTTGTTTACTTGTTCATATATTATATACAAAGTCTGATTTAATCCATAATAATCAAGCTAACTAAGGAAATTATGATTATGATCTAGCTATATCTATAGAAGTCTAATAGTATGAAGTTATCCAGGGAAACTAAAATAATATAGGGAAACAAGGAAACAGGAACATAAAATCCAGATAACATCAAGATAGTATCTCAACATATTTTAACAATATCTAACCCTTGCAATTTTAACTGGGTGAGAGTCAATGGTTGGACTGAAATTGAACCAATTTTAGCCATATCAAAGTTACAATTATCAGGGTTTTCAATAGTGTACTATAGAGGCATTGAGTGGTTAAGTGTAGCAGCTGTTTGTGGATGCAAGGTGCTGTTGCAGACAGGATAGCAGCACTATGGGATGAATCCGAAAAAAACCCTCCGAAGGGAGATATTAGGGATTTTTCTTGTTTTTTTTTTTTTTGTGGGGGGTGGGGTTAGTTTAGTGATTTCATTTACCAAAAAAATATTTGCCTTATAATGTGCAGGCCCAGCCTTCAATTCTCCAGCATCACTATCCTTTTCTGGCATGGATCATTATTTTTTATTTGACATTCATTTTGAATGCATGTACAAGTACAACAATTTGAGCATCATATTTAATAAAACATGTATTGTTGTGTTAATAGTTATGATGATAGAGCTGCAACTGAGAAAATTTTGCAAAAGATCAAGCTTGAGAATTTTCAGGTATGCTTCCTGGGAACTGTGTTTGCAGCTCTTGTTCACAAATGAAAGCAGGGGCGTAAAAGCATAAGTGTGATTGTAATGTTATATTTTTTTGTCATTATTCAGTTGGGTAGGACCAAAGTATTTCTCAGGGCTGGCCAAATTGGTATTTTAGATTCAAGACGTGCTGAAGTTTTAGACAATGCTGCTAAATGTATCCAGCGCCAACTGAAGACATTTGTTGCACATAGGGATTTCATCTTAGCCAGAGCTGCTGCAATTTCTCTTCAGGCATGCTGCAGGGGTTAGTTTTCTTTTCCCCTTTACTGTAGCACTTGTGGTTGAACCTTGGGGCGATGATAGAAGTTGCTGCTGTGTGACTTGTTGGACATGGATTCAAATCCTGGAAAACTCTATCTACTTGTAGGGACATGGATTCCTTTTGCATACATCTATCCTATCCTCCTAGATCCTACTAGGTCAGAGGCTAGTTCCCTAGACCATATTTTCAATATCACATATTGAGTTGAATTACAAATTAAGTAGTTCTGAATTTGGCCTGGATTAATATAGGATGGTTCAAATAGAATTGTCTAATTTCCATATTGTAAATCATCAATAAGTCAATACTTAAGGGCCAGTTTGGGTATTTTTCCTCTAAAAGGACTTATAGGAGGAAAAAAATAAGAAAAATAATGAAATTTACTTCTTCAAAAGTTAAAATCAGCTTCTCATTAGCTAATATGCAGGAAGTCCCACATCTTTTAGAAAAGTTAAAAGAATAAACTTCTACCAATTAGTCAATGAAAAACTAAATTTAACTTTTGGAGAAGTAAATTTCATTTTTTTCTTCTTATTTTCTTCTCCTAAAAGTTATTCTAGAGAAGTTCATCAAAACTGGCCCTAACTTATTTCTTGTTCCCAAATAATATATACAATTGTGCTTCATTGGTCGCGCCTTCCTTTTTAAGTCAACTCATTCATTCAAAGTCGTTATTGTTGTTAGAATAACTTGCAATACAGGTTTACTGTGTGAAATGAGTTAATGCGTCAAATGTTAAACACATTTAGTTTCGAAGGAACTAGTGTTTAGAAGTATTGCCATACCCATCCACTGTTTTCCTAGTAAATAGTCTCCGCTTGGTCTATTAAGAGTCTATTTATGCATATATTCAACATAACCTAAATAATATACACTAAATCAATTTCACTTGAGCAATTTGATCCTCTCTCTCTCTCTCTCTCTATTTCTGTTCCGCTTCTCCTAAAATATAACATAATATTGGAGCTGTGCCATCCACCATGACCTGTTTTGTCACTGTTACATTGCCATGTTCCTATAGCATGGAACTGTTTTTGATTTCTAGTCGCTTTCTTCTCTGTTTTCAGTGGTTTTCTTTTTTTATTTATAATCTCTGATCGCTTGCTCTTGTGCAAACAGTCTTGCTTTCCCTTTTTCTTCACTGGTCCCTACAGTATCAATTGACTTTCTCCAGTGCATTGTCATCACATGCAAAATTTTCCAGCAAATCTTTTGCTTCTTTCTAGCAATATTTCAGTGACCATTTTGGTGAATTTCCTTCATCTTTCCAACAGATGTCAACCACTTGTGACCTTTGTTGGTGACTTCTTCCAGTAAGTTGTCACCTGCGACTTTCCAGCTAACTCTTGTTAAATCATCAGTTGCATCAATATTCAGCTGTGTCAATCTCTAACTATTGTCAAGAGTATTCAATGGTCTTTTCTGGTCTTAATGAAGCCCTCTGTTGCGTTTCCAAACAAGTTTATATAGAATAAAAGTAACACACGGTTCACTTACAAGTGCTTTTCACCACCCTATCTCTCTCCCCCACTATTTTTCTCTTCATCTTACCCTAAATTTAACAATTACAAGTGCTTTAAATACAGGGATCACTATTTCTATATGACATTAGCTTGATTGTCATTAGTATTTTGTACTTGCAGGATACATTGCCCGAAAGATATTTGCAGCTAAAAGGGAGACAGTAGCAGCTATCTCCATTCAAAAATATATTCGTATGTGGCTTACAAAGCATGCTTACAAGAAACTATATTTATCTACTATTATCATACAATCCCATGTTCGAGGTTTTGTGGCTCGCCAAAGATTCTTACATGGCAAAGAACATAGAGCTGCTACTTTTATTCAGGCAAGTTTACCAAGATATGCATTATATGTAGTAGAACTTTTAGAAAGTCAAAAGCATTGCTTCTGGCTTCATCCTGCTCATAAAATTGATTTTATTTTGTATTTTTCATCTCAGTTATCCAATAATACTTGTGGGAGGAATTTTGAATCCTTATGCATGTATCAGTATAGCTGATTGATTGTGTGAAACAACATAATACTCGGGTTCATTTTAAATTTCCACCTCTTTATATGTGTTTACAGGGCATGAAAAAAGAATTATTTGTTTTGGTTTCAAAAGTTTCTGCATTCACTTTCACTTTCTTGCCTTGTGTATGGTTACTTTTGGATGACAGAATTTTGTTATATTATTTTATTGATCATATTTAACGTTGGTATTGTAGGCCTGCTGGAGGATGTCAAAGGTTAGATCATCTTTCCGGCGACATCATGCTTCAATTGTGGCAATACAATGTCGTTGGCGATGTAGACAAGCAAAAAGAGAGCTACGTAGACTTAAACAAGTGAGGTTTTTTCCTTTAGGGGATGGCAGTTCCCATCCAAAGTTGAAAAAGTTGTTCTTATTGTTGTTTTTTATTATCTTTATCAGGAGGCAAATGAAGCTGGTGCCCTTCGTTTAGCCAAGAATAAACTGGAGAAGCAATTGGAAGACCTCACATGGCGTTTGCATCTTGAAAAGAAAATAAGGGTACTACATCCAGAAAATAGATGATGTTTATGAAATGGTTGTATACTTGTTAATTTGAATCCTTCTGTCATGTGCTTTGAGACATGATTTTTTTTTGTTGCTTCACACATTCTCTTGTTGATTTATCTGTTTGATGCCAGCATTTTATATTTTTAATCACTTATTTGTTTATTGTAGAGCTAGAATGTTTTAAATGACAAGCTGATAATTTTAGCTTAATATTTTCTGATGCAGCATATATGCACCATTAATTACCAATTTTTTTTCTTGTTTCTTATTGCTGGTTCTGTTCTCTATTTATGTGTTACTAACTTACCCCTATCTGAAATTTGCACCAAATATCCTACTGTCAACAGTCATTTATGGACCTTGTTATCAAGATTATGCTTCATTATGCAGGTTTCTAATGAAGAGGCTAAGAAAATAGAGATTTCCAAACTTCAAAAGATGTTAGAAGCTCAAAATCTTGAATTAGATGCAGCTAAATTGGCAACAATTAATGAGTGCAACAGGAATGCTGTTCTGCAAAATCAATTGGAATTGTCAGTAAAGGAAAAATCGGCTTTAAAAAGAGATCTAGTTGCAGTGGATGAATTACGAAAGGAAAATGCTCTATTGAAGGTGCTTCATTAATGTCGAATGAATGTGTTCCATTGTTTGTTTGACTTTATGGCTAATCAATATTTGGTTTTTCTCACCTTATAAATCGCTTGGCGGGATATTGGTACTTTTCTTTCTGGTATAAAATCAAGTTTGAATTGCAGTAGAAAGTTTAAACTGTTTCACATTCTTGATTGTTTTTATAGACTCGTCCTTCTATTTATTATTGTATACAAAAGCATGTTATAGTTTGCAGAACGCTGACATGGTTGTATATGAGATAGATCATAGGATAAATTAAGAAGTTTGTAACATACTATGAACTGTGATGAGTAAGGTTAATACTCAGTTGGAGATAAGGTTGTTTTTAGGTCATATTAGAAAGCTGGATTTAAATATCAGAAGAAGAATTAAGCTGCTTGCAAGATGTCTAGGCATCACCGATATCCAAGAGAATAGTAGAAACATAGAGCATGGGTTTATGGACAGATTAACTTGTGGAAGAAGGGGGTGAAACTTTTTGGTTTCTCTTGTTGAGCAATAAAGGTGACATGGAATAACATGGGTCATTTGAATATTTTCCAATTTGTCTTTTTGTAGAAGTACATCACTTGGTGCCTCCTCCAGGTTCCAAGCTTTTGCTTGTAGGTTAGAGGTTTTAGGGCATATTTGTCTGTTTAAGTTTCCTTCTAATATTAGGGAAATGGAACCTTACCATTTGTCTGCTATACTTTTTAACATATTGGCATTTCCATGATCTATTGTGATTGGATAGTCAATGTTGGTTTGTTGGATTCAAGGAAAATGCAGACTGTGACTGATCTTTTGGTTTTATCTGAGGGAGAAAGATGGGGCTGGAGAGAGAGGCATTACTGTTGAAGTTGAAATAGTACACATTTTCTGAAGGATTGGAATTAAATTAGCCATCACCTACAAAATATGTGATGCATTGTACTATTGTAGACCTCATCACAAAGGAATGAATTTGTTCTTTCAGAAAAACATTATTTTTTTACACTAACTTGAACCATCTGCTGCTGTTATGAATGATTAGATAATTTGTTCATCTTCAAGAGCGTATATATGATTTGTTTTGAAACTAGTTGATGTTGTATTAAGAGAAAGTTTATGTTTGAAGAAGCATCATCTTCTTGTGAATTAAGTTATATTGTATTCCTTTTCCTTTCTAATATTTCTAGGCTTCATTGGATGCATTTGAAAAGAAGTATGCAAACTTAGAGCTTGAGCTTATCAATGCTCAAAAAGGCCAGGATGAAACCATGGAGAAACTGAGGGAGTATGAACAGAAGTGTTCTCAACTCGAGGAAAATGCGAAAAGGTGCCCTTTCTGAAATCTACAAAATGATTTAGTTACATGTATTACTGTAATCCTATTCCACCTCTATTTCTTGTTCTGTTCATGTAAGTTTGAGATTTCTATAAATTTGATGATTTGTGTGGTGCCTTAAAAGACTAATTTTCATTTACTTTTTGGTGAACAAAAGGGACCTAGACCCCAGACTAATCTTTTTATTCATAATTATTTTTCTATAATTGTTTTAAATGTAGGCTTGAAGAAAAGCTATTGAGTTTAGAGGATGAAAATCACGTGCTTCGTCAGAAAGCCTTAAGTACCCCTCTTAAGAGTAACCGTCCAGGTTTTGCCAAGTCAATGTCAGAAGTGAGTTTCTACATGCATTACAATCCCAAGAGTATTAGTTTATACTACAAAGATACTTTAGTTTGTTTTGTCTGCTACTCTGCTATTAGTTTTTTATCTATATGTTTCATGGTCACTGGAAAGTAACATATTTAATACCTTTGTCTTGGGTGTATTGAGAATTGTGTTATAGTAGCATTATTACTTAATTTATTTTTCTTTTTGCTGCAGAAATACTCAAGTGCACTCACCTCCCGCACTGAACGGAAGACCATATTTGTAAGCTCCTACTCTCTAATCTTGCTCTTTTGGAAATGGTCACTAAACACAGTTATAAATAGTTTTATTTGCTCTGATTTGATGCAGGAGTCACCCACACCTACCAAACTTATTGCCCCTGTTACACTAGGCTTGTCAGACTCTCGTCGATCTAAGTTAACAGCAGAGAGGCACCAGGTAGATCTTGTTTCACCTCTGTTCTGTCCTAAATCTTGCATATTTAGTTTTGGCATCCTGCTATTTCAGGTAAATGCAAAAACTCAAAGGATAACAGTTTTTTCCCGTCACCAACAATTGTTGGTGGAGGGTATATTTATGGTAAATCTGAAAGAAATGAAGAGAAGAAAAAAACATCACCCTAGTGATAGAAAATAGGATGTACAAGCATAAGAATAAATGGAATTTATTTTTTGTCATTGCAAGTTCAGTGTTACTGCCATTCTTTTGACAAAGAAATTTTGTGCCAAGGCTGAGTCATATTACCTATGTCGAAAAACGAAAGAAGTCAATTGACAGATGTAAATGCAAGAACAAAATAGAAAGTCAGTGCAAAAAAATATGAAAAATACTTTATTAACCTCAGTAATAAAGAAAGTCTGCATCATGTCTTTCACTATATAATTGTGCACCGTAGGCTGATGGATACCGTATGTTTTGCAGGATAACTATGAATTCCTCTCTAAGTGCATAAAAGAAAACTTGGGATTCAAAAATGGTAAACCTATTGCAGCTCGTATCATATACAAATGTCTTCTTCATTGGCGTACATTTGAATCGGAGCGCACAGCCATTTTTGATTCCATAATTGAAGGCATAAATGAAGTTCTAAAGGTAAATGATATCCTTTCATTTTTAAAACTCACTTCTTTTTTTTTTTTTGGTTTCTTGCCTTATAATATTTAGAATTATGACTAATTCCTTTATCCAGAGTTTATCACTTGTAGTTCTATATCCAGCTTGTAGGATATTTGTGTAATTACTGTATGATATTTATTCATTGGAATGCAATCTGTGTCAGGTTAGGGAGGATGACATCATCCTGCCATATTGGCTGTCCAATACCTCCGCACTTCTATGCCTTTTGCAGAGGAATTTACGTTCCAATGGCTTTTTAAATACCACTGCTCAACGTAATCGGACTGGGCATGTGAGTTATCTAGTTGAAATTAGAAGATTTTCTTTCCGAACATTTCAAGTTTAGTCCTCGTATTTTATGTTTCTTCCATAATGGGTTGTTTTGATTATTTCCTTTTGTCATTTTACACTGGTCATCATAGGTTCCTTGCCTCGTTTTGTGTCTTACCCCTGATTTTTGTTTTGGTGGTATTTCTAGGGACCAAAATCTCCGTTGAAATTTATTGGATATGATGATGGTATATCACCTGTGGAGGCGAGATATCCTGCTATACTCTTTAAGCAACAACTAACTGCTTGTGTAGAGAAGATTTTTGGTCTTCTACGTGACAATTTAAAGAAGGAACTTTCTCCACTTCTGAATTCATGTATTCAGGTGACATTTCTTACTCTTTGCTGATAGTCTGATAATTTGGACTTCGTAGATGTTATTTGCAGCTAAACCACCATGTCAACTGTTGAATCATTGTGCTTATTTTCTTTGTTTCTCTTATATTCTTTTTTGTAGTCATAATCCATAAAATAACACGAGAGAAAATCTATCTTGAGGTGAATCTGATTCTTTATTAGAGTTTGTCAAATACCTTTTTCTGGGTCTGAGAAGGAGGAAGGGGTTTAACAAAGTTGCTGACTAGATATATTGTTTCCTGAGTCAGTTTTTGAATTGCCTCATTGTTTACTTAATTTTTTTGAAATGCCTCATTGTTTACTTAATTTATTTTAGTAGTATCAGTGTAGCACCCACTTGCTTTCAATCAATTTTTTCCATTTAACATCATTATATATTGGATGTTCAACTTGATTTTGTTGCTTGGACTGAACTTTAGCTTCATTATTAGGGTATAAAGAGGGGCAACTAAGTGTTGGAGTTTGTGAAGAAATGTAAAATAGCAGTTATGCATGTTATATTTATGGTTGAAAAGCTGTTTATACTTTTGTACAATGAACCAAGAAACTTGATTTCAGTGTATGGTTTTTCCATTGTGTTCATGATGGCAGGAAAGGTCAGAAAACAGGTAGTCCTTATAGGAAGAAAAAACTAAGGGATTTTACAAGGAAGGGAAGCCTTTTTCCTGACTTGAATTTTCTCTAGCCCTCTTAGGAAACCAATTTTGCGAATTTCACCATTGCTTTAGTGACAATAGTGATTTTTACTATTATTCTGGAGATTGTGTTTTTTCAATGGGTGTCCTGTATTTTCCACAACAATTTATGATAACTTACAAAATTTAGACTTTAGACCCTTCACCAGTTTACATTTCAAGTATGAAATATTTTATTTGACTTTCCACCTTTGTTATTATTTGAGTGTGTCTGCGTGTGTTTTCATTGTTTAATTTACTGTTGTCTGGTTAGGCACCCAAAACCGGACGAGGAGTGCATGGTGGAAAATCATCTAGATCTCCTGGTGGGCTTAGCCAACAATCATCTGGTGATCAGTGGGGCAATATTGTCAAATATCTGGATTCACTCATGACCAAACTTCATGGAAATCATGTATGTTCTGTATTGTTTCAATGGTCTCTTTGTTACTCTGTCTGTTTAGTTCAATGTATATAAAAGCATAACTGCAGATATATGGATTTTAGTCTTATTTGTAATTCAGTATTTTCTGGTCTTGTATTGAGCAAATATCTTTATAATGGGTGAACCTGCATCATCGTTTCATAATTAGCATTTTGTGCTGGTTCAATAAGACCAAAAGCTGGAGTGACAAACCCCCCCCCCCAAAAAAAAAAAAAAAAAAAAAAAAAGAAAACAAGGATTTATAAGCTGACAGTCTAACTACTATCAATCAACATTTTTCTTCATCTACTTTTTCCTGTGTCATGTCCAGTCTCTCAACGGTTTCTAAGCCCTTTCCTGTTTTAATATTGGAAGATTAGGATTCCACAATTACATATTTTGTTTTGCAATTTTCCTGGCCCTCTTACATATTGTATTGCCCTTCTATATCTTTGTGTTGTCATTTTCTGTGCTTTCATTGAGAGAAATTTTAAGAGATAGTTATATGTTGAAAATTTGAATATTTCAGAAGAATGTTTATTTGTACCATACTGGATGTATGTGCTGTAAGTTTAGCAGGAGACACAATAATGCTGGCTTAGGGGTGAAAACTGAAGACCATACCATTAATCACATGGTTCTAAGTCCATCATACTATATGACAAATAGATGGAGATGAAAAACATAGGATTCAAGTAGGTTGGGGCTTCATGTTGATTTCAGAGTAAATTTGTTCTTCCTAGTTAGATAAGTTAAAGAAGAATGGAATGGAGTGATGGAAACACATTATGATCAATTAATATTATACATATCAACAAAGTGGTTACAACTTCGGTGTGACAATTGGAATTTTGTGTCCAAAAATAATTTACATTCAGGTATTAAGCTATGAAATTGTACACGTCCTTACAGGCTATGGTATCTGATGAGTTCTACTTGTTGATTTTGTAGTTTGGAGCATGTGTAGTAACTTTTGGGGAGCAAATAAAATGATGATTTCTTTTGTGGTTTAGTGCTAACAAGTTTCAACCATTCATTGTCTAATTGTGTCTTGCTTAAAATTGCATGTTCAGGTGCCATCCTTCTTCATCCGTAAGCTAGTTACCCAGGTGTTTTCCTTCATCAATATGACACTCTTCAACAGGTAAAAAATCATGGTTGCATCGGGAAAGGGGTTCTTTGTAGCTGCAATTTTCTAATTTGCTTTGTTTAGTTGATTTTCCTTTGTTCATTTTTCAGTCTTCTTTTGCGTCGTGAATGTTGCACTTTCTCCAATGGTGAATATGTGAAATCTGGCCTAGCAGAACTGGAGAAATGGATAGTCAATGCAGAGGAGAAGGTACACAATGATTGCTGATACTCTGAAATTTTAGTTTTATGGGTTTGACTAAGTACTTGTGAAATGTAGTATGCAGGGACATCCTGGCATGAGCTGAATTATATAAGACAAGCTGTTGGATTCTTGGTATAAAAACTGCCTTATTTTGCTTCGACTTGGAATGGTGTGAAACAGAGCTGCTATCTCTTATCTATGCTTCCCTTTGTTTGAATTATACAGGTAATACATCAAAAGAGGAAGAAATCTTTGGAAGAGATTCGGCAAGATCTTTGTCCGGTATGATTATCATATTATCAGACTGTCTGATGTGATTATTATCATATTTGGCAAAATCTTTGTTGTGATGCTATGTGTTTACATGTTTCCTTAGATCACTCAACAAGAAGAGGGAAATTGTGAAACAATTAAGAATAGTGCAGACACTTCAAGGGATCTGTCTGCTCTCACTCTACTCCTTCTTTGTCCTCTCCTTCTGTCTTCCACTTTTATTCCCTTTCACCCCCTTCCCTCTCCAACCAATTTCCTCTCTCTTCTTTATTGCCTTCTGCCTCATATACAGGCTGTTATATACCTGATCTGCACCATTCTTCACTTCACCCCCACTGCTTATGTGGACTCCTGAGTTGCGACCCCTTGGACCCCTTGCTCCCTCCTGTTTTTCTTAACATATAGTAACAGCAGAGTTGTTGACTAAAATTTACTTGAACACTGATGATAGTAATGCATTTATCTGTTGGGAATTTTCTTTTTAAGAAAAATAATTATATTGGCACTTTCATTAGCAGTGCCTCTTATGTCTAACTGTTCTAAGAATTTGGGACAGACAGTAAATGACCTACCTTTCAATGTTAAGGGATCATGTTTATTAGCATTTTTCCAGTGTCTTGCTTGGGTTATGACTTATGAGTACAATATTCTTGGTATACAGTTTGTGTAAGTATATAAAATTGGAAAGAAAGCTAAATGCGTTTCTTCAACAGGCATTGACTGTGAGGCAAATCTATCGAATCAGCACTATGTACTGGGATGACAAGTATGGAACCCAAAGTGTATCCAATGAGGCAAGTTGTGTTCTTAATTAATTCAAAATACAACTATGATGTTAGTTACTTAGAGTTCTGAACAATATATGGTAAACAGGTAGTAAGTGAAATGAGAGAAATCCTCAGTAAGGACAATCAGAATCTGCCCTCAAATTCTTTCTTATTGGATGATGATCTGAGGTACACTGTTTTTCTCCCGGCCAAGTTCATTTTACTTGCAGTTTTAGCATATGATTGCTTGATGAATAAATATGAATTATTTTTCTTGCTTCTGGATTTTTCTAGCCAGTTTTTACTTGAATTGAATTTCTGATTCTGTCTTAGATTTTGGTGTTGAAATCATCATATGAAGCAAGGTCATCTTTACATTTTATTTTTTTCAAAAAGAAATAAATAGTTTGTTGGGAAGCAAACAAACTCTTGCATCTAGTAAAGCAAGCATGAAGATAAGTATATAATCGCAATAAGTCTTCATTAATATGAGGTCTTTTGGAGGAAGTCCAAAGACAAAACCATAAGGGTTAACACCCAAAGTGGATAATATTATAACTAATTTGTATAATTTTGCACCAAATATGTCTCGTTAACCATTCTAAAAATTATTAAAATGTAAAACCTCTATACAAATCATGCATCTTGCTTACAACTTACAAAAAAAAAAAAAAAAAACTGTGGGTGAGATTTGTGGCTTTTTGCAATTTATATGCTTTTGAAAATCAAACTTGAAATTGCTCCAGATTAATGAAAAAAATGTATTTGCACCTCAAGAATCAAACAGTTTCCATTTAAGATTCCTTTGTTTTAACCTTCATCTTTTGCTGCAGCATTCCTTTCTCTGCTGAAGACATAGATATGGCAATTCCGGCCATAGATCTTGATGAAATTGATCTTCCTGAATTCATATCCGAATATTCTTGCGCTCAGTTTCTAAGTTCACATCAGAAGTAACTGCTCTACTATTTCACGATCGTTACCGTGGCTTGACAGTTTGCTTCAATATTTCATCTCTGGATTTAGATGACAAATGGTATCTACATGGGAAACACAAGTTTCTCTTTACGTGGACAGCAATCTTGGTTGTCATTGGATTTATTCTTCATTGTGCTCGTGCTGATCATGATATCACTATTAGAATAGTGATTCTCTTGGTTGTTTGGTAATTTCTTCCTAGATTCCATAGTTCAACCAATGTTTTGTAATTATCCGCTTAGTTTAGATGGCATTGTAAGCTGAGCATGCTGCCATGACTACTTTGCAACTCTTCCATTTGGTGGTGTATTTATTATAGGTTTTTATGTTGCATTCTATTAGGTATGTAATTATAACTAGGCCCTGGCAAAAATGAAATCCCATTCATTGATGTAAATATTAGTCTCATTGAATTTTGTTCATGCGAGTTCATAATTTATTTCACCTTTAGCAATTTGCCCTGTGTTTTGAAACATAGTGCAGACATTCCGCTCTATAAATGCCATCATAAAAGCACTCACTTTGTAAATACACTGATTTAATACCACTTGGAATGGAAGTGGTCATCGTATTGGTATTGGTTTGATTGTTGCATATTTTGGCAGCAAATTAATGACAGACGATCACATTATTTTTGGGTAATGTGATTTCAGTACTTCGGGTAATACTGGTCATAGTTGTTGTTTTTATAATTAGTAAGCTTTCGTTCTTAATGTAACATACGATACTGAAGTGAGAATCGAAATATACTAGTTATTAAACATACAAAAACTAGAATCATTGATATTAAAAAATGGGTACCAAAACAAATTTTAACAGAATTAAAGGATCTAGGAAACATCTTACTCCTTTTTTGTTATTTTTAACATACTGATGCCTGTCAACAAAGTCACATTTCATTTTTTTGACAATGGTGTTCTCATATACCCATAAAAATTTTATGGTACACCCTTTTTTTATTATGAAATGAATATATTCAGAATAGATTTTTCACTATTTTTTTCTTGTACCATATAAATTTTACTTTACATTTTGAAATGCTTATTCCAGAATAAATTTAAAGGGTGCAGAGTTCTAAAATGTCCATTCTGAAATGTACCAAAGGTGCAAAGTGAGATTTTGAAAATGGAGAAAAAAAATATCTGAAAAGGTTTTTAAAATTGGAGAATACATCGAACTAGTGAAGATATTGGTTCAGTGGTTTAGTGATGAATCACGGTTGAACCGATTTTAATAAAATAATATTTTTAATTTTTTTTAATATAGTACATAAAGTAACACAAAGTAGAAAATAACAATTATATATACAGTTAAAAAGGTAAAATTTTTGTAATGAAAAGAAAGTCAATAGAAATAAAGGTATTAGTAATAAAAGTAAGTTATTGAAAATATGAAGAAAAAAAATTAAATATAAAATAAAAGAAAAGTAAGTCCACTGAGATGAAAAACAGATACTGTGATACGAAAACATATTTATTTTATGTAATTTATTTCCTCATATAAAATAAATAAAGAAACAAAATAAATCATTTAAATGAGAAAAAAATCTTAACTTTGAACCTGTCAAACTTATGGAATCACCTGTTTTACTGGTTTATGATTAATTCAATTAGTTCAATGATTAATTTAATATCAAACTGATTTTACAAGTCAACTAGATCAGATTAATATAAATGATATCTAAAAGCCTATCATCCGGAAGAAGAACAAAGACTTCAAAAACCTAAACTGGTGGGCCTGTTTCACTTGCACAGATCAGGGTGGCAAATCGAAAGGTCCTTACCAGTGGATATTTCTTTTCGTTTTCCAACTTTTCCATAACTAGCCAAACATTGGTGTTGACACACTCAATACAACTTCCATATTTTTATATCTATTCATTCATTAAAATTGGTGGATGATGCATGCCTTTATCCATTTTGTTGGCAACTAAATGCTTTGTCTAATTGCTAAGAGATTTAAGATAACCACTACTAGCATATTATACGTACAGTAGTTAACCAATATTATGAAATTGGAAAAATTGGACATAAAGGCTCATTGCATAATAATGAATAACGATATTAGTTGTCCCAAGATCTTAGCATATGTCCATTGATTGTAGTACAATACACATTAATTAAACAATTTTACTTTATAGTCCAATACATATTAATTAAACAATTTTACTGTAATACACAATTATTTACTTTATAGTCCAATACATATTAATTAAACAATTTTACTGTAATACACAATTATTTACTTTATAGACCAACTACAAGTCCAACTGATTATTTACTTTAAAAGACCAATTGCAATTCGCGTTCAATCGACTAACCAGCTAACTCATTCAATACATGTATTATACATATGTATATTATAGTTAATTATCTATTTATTCATGTATTCTGATTGTCTAAATACTATAATTATTTATCAAATATTTTTCTTTATTAAGTGTTACATAAAATTAGTTTTTTTTCCAACAATACACGTTGCATACCAATTAAAAAAAGAAATTCTACTATAGTTAATTTGAAGAGATCGTACGTACACAGGACCTGCTTCTACAACTTGCTCACTCAAACAAATAGGACTAGAGCAAGATTTTCATTCAAATGAAAGCTACAGGTTAATATAACATAGTTTGTTATTTTATCCTTTTTGTTCACTATGATCCATGAGATGTTTCATTTCCAATGGAGGAACTTGAAATCTTCATTGATGCAGCTACGGCACAATGATGTTGTAAGTCAGCCAAAGAAAATGATCTCCATGGAGAGAAATTTCGCAACATCGGAGAGGATGGATCAGCACTAGAAGAAGGAACTTTATTTCTCGGATGCAATGGTGGCAATGACAATAATGATAATTGCGACAAGTTGGAGCTAGAACCAGAATCTTCACTTGTGATACTACTACTGCTTTCGGAATTGTTCATGGCAACTGCTAGAGCCAGAGAACTTTTACTCAAGCTAATTGATCTCTTGCAAATGCCACCACCAGTGCTTCTCAAAGGGTAATTTTTATTATTATTCTTGTCATAAACATGATTCAATGCCATCAAATTCCTACGTCTCCTTGTGTAGGCATTCTCTGGCTTTGCAATGTCTTTCACTGATGGAGAAGATACAACATCAGCCAGTGTTGTGAATGATTTAGACTTGCCATTATAGAACTTTGAGATGCCTTTCCTGCATAACCACAACCATATCACTAATTCCAATCACCATAAAACACAATACATATACGAAATTTTACTTCTCAGTCTTCTCAATAAACTGCAATACACAGTCAACCAGTCTTCTCGGTAAACTGCAATACACAGCCAACCAGCTAATTCCCTCATTACATTTAGGAACATGTACATACACCTACTTACTTCTCTCATTTCACACATTTTATAGTTAATTATCTGCATATTTCAATTATCTATCAAGTATTTTTTTGGATGTAGCCAACCAACTAACTTGCTTCACAAAATATATACATATTTTATAACTGATTTTCGGCTTATTCCATTTTTCTGCCAAATATTTTTCTAAATCAAACGAGAAAAAGTTCATGACCAGGTCTTCTATGAATCATATAAAAGATCACGTACCCTTTAAACTCTTTGGACAGATTTCTAATCTAACACTCCTAATAAAACTAACAAACTAATATTTAAGAAAATAACAAAACACGCAAATATATAATCTTTTTAACTTTAGGCTTGAAATATAGAGTTAAAAAAACCCAGAAATTAAGACAAACAAACAAGTAGTTACCATTTTTGGTAAAATCTTAGATGATAAAAGTTTATATCTGAATTTCTGGGGGAGACAGGTTCAACAACCAGAGAGACACTAATTAGTAGGTACCCTAAGATCACAAAAAAGTTATTTTTCTTTTCAAGAATAAAAATAAAAATTTATACAACATCTTGCAGTTTGACACCCTACTTTATCAACTCCCCCACAAAAAATGCAACCTTCCCAACCCTCCAAAAAAAAAAAAAAAAACTCACATACAAATTCAACTTAACAATTAAAAAAAGAAAAGAAAAGAAAAGACACAAACATCATTCCAATAAAAGTAAAAAAAAAAAAAAAAATCCAAAGGAAAAAAAATATTACATAAACTCCACAAATGAATTTAAGTTAACAAAATAAAAAACAAAACTAAAATTATTCCCATAAAAGTAGAAGATCCAAATCAAATACATCATAAATGGCAAGAGGGTAACCTTGGTCAAAGAAAAACCCAAAAAAATAAAATAAAAATTGAATTTTTTTGGTACCTAATTGGAAGAACCTCTTCTAAGGTTTCCATAGCATGCAAAGGTCCAAGGTAGACACTTTCCACCTCATTTTCACCTTCCTCCATTGATCTCTCCGATGACACGTCACTGTTCCTTCCGATCGACGACGACGACGACGTACTACACTGCTCCTCCGACGGCACGTCAAACAACACGGCGGCGCGTGCCACCACAACCTCTTCAACAATACCCATCATCAAAAAACTTAACCAAAGAGAGAGAAAATGAATGGATAAACACAACACATCACAAAGAACACAAAGACATATCTTTATAGCTTTGTTGGCATATTTATAATTTTGAAAAAAAATAAAAAGTAATAATAATATTTATGTTTTTATAAAGTAGACATTTTTATTACGTGTCTTTTTTCTTTATTTTATTTTTTGTGGGGTTAAAAATGTTATGGATAAGATATCCCTCCAACAACAACGTTGTATGAATTGTTTTTTATTTTTCTGTTTTTTATTTTTATTATTATTACTATTTTGGTCTTATCCTCTTGTTCAACTAGATGCTAAAAAAAAGTGCTGTGAATTAGTGCTCTTAACGACTTGATTAGCATTTTAATCTACCTCTTCCAAAGTCAAACATGTTTTTTTTAATGTAAATGTTATTTGATTTTGGTAAATGATGAATTTTAAATGAACCTTCTTTCTTTTTATTCAGATCCCAAATAGTTTATATTAAATTGTAAAATTAACATTGTGATTCATTGGTAATTTTTTCAAAATTAAAAAGATATTCATATCGAAAAATGTTTTTAAAAATGATTGTTTAGGAAATCAGGGTTAGTTTGTTAAGTGCTTTTTATTTAAAATGATTATTTAAGAAATATCTGAGATTTGTTTCTTTAAAGTAGAAAAAAAAAATTGGGGTAAAAGTAATTTAAATAACCGGACGAAAATAATCATAGACAACAAAAGTTCTAAATTATGAAAAATGGCTTATTTTTTGTAAAAAGAAGATAACTTTTTTATAAAATTTTGACTGTTGTTTCAAATAAAACTGAAATTTAAAAGAAAAGAAAAAACAAATTTCTCGATTAAAAGAATAATGAGCTAAGGATAGTGATAAATTACTCCTTATATAGATTAAAGTAAAAACATTTATCTAATTTAGAAATCAAAATAATTATGTACTCAATTTTTTAACCAAGATGTTTTTTTTAATATTCTTGGTGGAAGAAAATTCACTACTGAAAACAAATCTCATTCATCTAGAACAAGGAACTGAAAAATCAAAAAGAAAAGGAAAAAATGAAAATTCTTGGTCAAGAAGCATGTATGAAATTTTGCAATGTTCTATCATTTGTGTGACTGAGTCACATCTTTTTTTATATATTTTTTAATTAATTAATTTGCATTTTGAATGCATTAATGTTTCGTAGTACAACGTTGGATACGGTGACGTGGTAATGAGGATAGGGTTTACATTTTTTCTTGTCGAGCTTATCCACAACAACAAAAGTAAAGTGGGACCCACCTTTCTCATAAATTCAACATTTGAAATTTAAATTATAATTTTTTTAGTTTAAAAATAACTTTTATAATTTTGATAATAAGAAAATAGAAAAATTAAAAATTAAGAAGGTCAATTATAAAACTATAAAACTTAAATGGCTATTTTTAAATTATAGGATTGAAAAATAAAATATACAAAACTCTAAAATAAATAATAAAATTTATTTTTCCAACTAATTATGTTCTATCCACTCCCACTGGGAATCCAATAAATGACTACCACCTTTATGTTTCCTCTCATTAAAGACTGCAAGTGCTACGTATGTTACTTACATAACACTTTTCCTCTTATTTAAGAAAATTAAATAGTATAATGTAACCTTTTATTAATACTATTTCTTATCCTAAGATATTATATACCTTGAAATTATTAATTATTAATACTATTTCTTATCCTAAGTTATCCTAAGTTTAAAACATTTCATGAGAGTAACACTGAGGTAACGAACATGAAAGTTAAAATTTTTGTTAACATGATGATATATATATATATATATATATATATAATATTTTTAAAATTTTGTGTACTTGTATCAACATTTTTATTTTTAATTATTAATTTTACCTTTTTATCATAGCTGTTAGCATAAAACTTGAGAGGGTATTATATAAAATTTTTAAATATATAATTAAAAATGTTAAATTACAACTGTCATTTTCATTTTTTTTTCTGGTAATTATTGTAATGTATGATTTAAATGAGACAAAGAATAAAGGGAATGTGATAAGAACGTGAATACATGTAATATATAACACGTGTTGGTGGTGAGAAGTCACAATCAGGTACCACCTTTTGTTGGTGGTTAACCTGCACCCACACTTTCAACCCTTCAACAGTTCAACCTTTCAATACTTTTCTAAATATTTGAATATTCTAAGAGTTCAAATTCAAGAAAAGTTTTTTTTTAAAGCATAATATTGATATGTATACCAACTGTTACCAGTAATTAATTTTATTGAAGAAGTTGAAGGTATATAAATTAATATTTTTTTATTAAAATGTAATTTATTTGAGTAAATAATTATTTTAATTATTGAATTGGGTAATTATTTTTAATTTAATTCTTAAGAAGATAAATCATTAAGATAAATCTTAAATTATAATTTGGTTAACACGTATTTTTTATGTTTAGTGTATTTTTAAATATTAATTTATATACTTTTCTATTAATTTGATCTTATTTTATTCAAGATCAAGTATATTAACAGATGAAATAAATTAAATAAATAAAAAATATAAATGAAATAAATTAATAACTAAACACATAACAGTTAACTTGCCAGGTTACTCAAACTAATGTGATGTTGATATTAAAGAAAAGTGTGGTTACACATTGAGGAAAGAAATCGAAAAAATTCCAAACAAATTAGGCAAGAAAATAGGAATAATTTTTTTTGATAGAGATTAGGTATATTTTTCAATTATTGAAAGTCTTATATAAAATACTTACGCTTGTAGTTAACGTGAAATAGTTTTACACTAATTAATTAACGTACTTGATGATAAGACGAACACACGATTAATATTTTATTTAGCATTTTTAGGTGTTTGAATTTTTTTAGAGTTTTAAAATGAGTTTAATTATGTATTAATAATGTAAAGTAAACTTATAATATCTGTTTATTATAAAAAAATAATAAATTTATTCTATTTACGATGAATATCTATATAAAATATTTTATTATAAAAATGCATACACCTCTTTTAAAATTCCTAAAAGATGGCATCCCATCCCTTTCAGAAGCTCTGGTGGATCTGAATATACTTTTTGTTTTCACATTGTTAAAGTTTATTCTGGATCACTAATTTTATCTGCATCTGTGTTGATTTTGCCCTTCTTGTCTTTTATTATTTTTTAACAAAATTATCCTTCATAAAAAGCTTTTGATTCTTTTGTGTATGAAAATATATAAGAAAGAATTAAGTTTACATTGTACTTAACTTTTTTTCAAAAAATGTAAACAACATAATGGAAACAAGTTTTCATTGTATTAATTTGATAAAAAATTAAACACAACAAATTGTATAAGATTATTAGTTCTGATGATATCTGTACAAAAAAATAAACACAACAACAAATTTTTATATGATAATATTACAATATAGAAATTAAAAATTTGCATAGTTGGGAGAACATCTTGATTGCTAACATAAAATAGTGTACAGAATTTTAAATTATATTAGTCACTTGATCGCTTTAAGACTAAAAATGAAATGTGTCTTAACCTTATCTGACATTCCTTTTTTTCCTTTACCATTTAAGTTGTGCTTTTAGTTTTATTTTTTTTTCTTTTCATTTTTTTTTATCGCTCTTTATCTTTATCAATTTCTAGGGAAGTGAACACAAATCAACTTCTGTTAGATTTGGAAAAATTTTTAAATTGTGTCTGGATAACTACAAGAATAGATTCATTAAATGCCCTGAGAAACACCAATAATCCATACAGACGTCCAAGATCTTCATAGTAGTTTAATATTAACTTTAGGAGGATCCGTAATATTAATATTAACTTTTGATCAGGAGATCCGTAATATTAACTTTTGATCAGGAATATCCATATTAGAATTATCTATCAAATATTCATAATTCATAATTATTATATTAAAATTATCTATCAAATATTCATAATTCATAATTATCATATTAGAATTATCTATCAAATATTCATAATTCATAATTATCATATAAAGGCAAGTTTGCTATCGTTACCTTTAACAAAGTTGCCTCCATAGTGTAAGTGGGTGAACAAGAGGTCAAATTATGACTGATCACCATCTGTAAATAAAGGTAGGGAAGACTTATTTGCTTCAGCAAACGGGTACAAATCTGCATTTTTTTTCCCTTTCATTCTCTAAAATATTAGTATACATCTAATACGAGGGGCAAGGACATCAAGGCGATGAATATAATGATATAAATCAATAGGCACAGAAAGAATTTTCCAATGACTAACCAATTTTAGATACTATCCTAAAAACTAGTATGATTCAAAGGACAAATCTTGAGAAGTAATGCCTGCAAATGATTTTTTAAGCAGGTTGAAACCAATTTCAAGAAGCTGCTTCTGCTATATAAGCTAAGGTATATGCCATGCCATTCCTGTCCAATTGTCCATTCAAAAAGGAGGACAACAGGATAGAAAATGAATAATAATCGTTTTAGCACCTAATAATATTCACAATGTTCGTGCCGATCTCTTTTTTAGTTTGTTCGCTCACTGGAGGATCTCCAATGTACATGTCAAAGAAGGCACCTGCAAGTTAAAATGTTAGATCATGAGTTCAATTTCATTTTTAAAAGAAATATAGAATTCAAATCAGTGTAATGCAAGCACTGAATCACATATTTTTGAATATGACTTACGACACAAATCTTTGCTGTGGACACTTCCTATCTGATTGCCACCAACTGTAGAGGTAAAACAAGCACTTTCAGTTCAAACAATCACCAAAAAGATTGGTTTAATCCCTGTCCACCCTAAGGCAAACAGTAAAAACATGGTTTCTACTGTCGTATTCGGGTGGGCAAATAATAATATTACTCACCTTTTGTGATCAGATGACCGTCGACTGTTCGTTTGAACTCAATCACTGTTCCCTGCAATATTGCAATACATTGAATGAACCCTGACATCATTCGTAAATTAGCATAGCAGAAAAGAAATATATTGATGAATTATTTACCAAAGGTATTGAGATATTCTCTTTGAAGTATGAACCAAATGTCGTTAGGCAATTAAAGTCCGTGGATGGATTTGTCTGACCAAAAATGGGGTTCAAAGGATGTTAGAAATTAAGAACTAATCCGGTGTAGAAACAACAGAAAATCATTTTCCCAGAGGTAGAGTACCTTCACCAATCGTGCTCGAAGTGATTTTTCAAAAGCACTGCAATCAAGAAAACCAAAAAAAATAAAAATAAAAATCAGTTAGCTGTAGTCATTTTAATTTTGTAATTAGTTATATGCCTAACATTTTATATTGAAGCAGCACCACTGCATTAGAGAAGCATCAGACCAGCTCTTCTATAATTTCATCCAATGGTTCCATAAATTACTCAAATCTACATTAATTACACCATGTTCTAATTCAAACATGGTTCAGCAAATTCTTAGTTGGAAAAGGGACAAATTTTGAATATTGGTACATCAAGATTTGTAAAAACATCAAAACTGAGTAGTGCAGGAAATTGAATGCGAAATTATTGTTTGAAGACTAAACAGCAGCACATTTAAGATTATTTTTGATCAAAAAAGATATTTTATCAGACAGAGGAATAAAGAACAAGCAGGAGGATAAAATTATCACTCACTCTTTCACGCTGTTAATTTTCATACCCCTGCAATTTACAACAAGTCTAACACTCATATTGATATCCTCCCTGCAATGGTAGAAAGCAGAACAGTTCCATCAAAATTAAGATTAAATATCATAAACATGAAACGAACCAGATTACTTCTTTTATGTTTGAAAAGCTTAAAAGTAGATAATATTTATCCAAATCCAGTATGAGGATATTTAATCAATCAACTCAAGCTGGCTTTTTATAATAAATGTTCATAGAACTCCACAAATTTTCACATGAACAGATGTAATTTATAATATCAATTTTAGAAAAACCTGCCATCAACAATAGGAGAAATCTTTCCCTCAAAAAAACTTTACAGATTTATTAAAAAAGAACAGATGATGTTAGAGACCTGAGAAGATCCTTGTACAAGTCATGACAGTTATCCAGTTCATCAGCAGAAATTGATGCATATTTTGGCCCCAATTTCTCACGGAGGGAGAATGGATGAATGTCTGTTAAACACCAAGAGTGACTCAATAAACGGGCACTTTTGCTAATAAGTTTACACAAGCATAAATAATAATACTTATTCTCTTCAAAAAGGAAGGAGCAAATAATTAAGTAATCAAGCAAACTTACAAAATCCAAAAGCATAGATGTTTAGTGACTTGATTTTAACAATTGTCATGGTTCTGGATCCTGTTCCGACAAGGACCTGAAGCAGATTTAATTATTAGTTTACGTTAAACCAGAAGGTAAATATGGAATCTCAAACAAACCATGTAGTAATGCCATGAGCCAATAAATTCAATTAAAAAGAAATTGGAAACTAATACAAGTTACCAGATCACACAACTGACAATTCATGGATTACTATGAACTATGCAAGGAATTGAGAAATAATTTTACCACACCCAATTATTTATCCCATAAGACACCATATGTGGTCCATCGTTGACTTTAACTAACTGGAAATTAGTGGGTTGGTAAACAGTTAATTCCATAATAATAAGTCAATCTCACTCAGTAAATTTCAGTTTCTTCTCCCAATTCTCTCTCTCTCTCTCAGCAACCATGTTTTCCAACATGGTGGTATAGCCATTCCATCTTCATCCTTTTCTTTTATTCTTTCTGCATCTTCTTCTTTCCTCAAAATATCCATCAAAAGTTTTCCTTCATTTTTCTTAGTCTCTTACTTCCATCAAACCAATTTCAGTCATTCTCAAATTCTAGTTTTTGTTTGCTGCTGGCCTATGGTGACCCAATGTCAAGTGATTGGTAACTAAGTTAAATGATTAGTTATTTCTCTACCTGTATATAGGTGAATTTGTAGCTTCATTATAATCACTTTCCACATTCAGTGAATGTTATGATCTTCTCTCTTCTTTCTGCCCTCAATTTTTTCTCATCTGCCATTTTTCCAACACTACTATCTATTTCTACAACAATTTAAGAAATGAGTGCTAGCACCTTGGTAAGTGGTCCCCACTGGGAGTTGGGCATATGCAAACCTTAAGCATCCTTTGACAGTGGAACCATTCTTCACTATAAAAAAATCGGAGCTCCTTGCCATTCCATAGACATGGATCTTAGGCTCCTAAGCTATATACCACACATTTCAATTGGGTGCCTCAACTGTTCTCTCTAGTCTCTAACACCCCTCAAGAAACTATATCTTCTATCCGTACACCTTCTTGTTGCATGGTAACCCACCCCAACACACTAGCTAGCTAAATTTCAATGCAACAAAAAGAACTGGAAAAGAATTTTGCGAAAAAGAATATTAACCTCAGAGTTGAAGCTGTAATTCTTCTCTCCAGTAAATATATTGTCTAGAATCAAAGGAAATTCAATGCCAGTTTTAGGCTCCACTGCAGGCCGGTTCAAAGATAGTAATGAACATTCTTGGCATTCAACCTCCTTCGGCACTTGGTCAGTGGCTCCATACATTTGCCCGTCAGGATTCTGCAATGGGCCAGATAGTACCTTCGATGACCTAGATAAAAAATAAAGACTTAAACACCACAAAATCAAGAAAGAAAATGATAGATTAAAACCTAATCTAAATTTGAATTAGTGAAAAGTGACCAAAATGTTAGCTAACGCAAATGGAATGTCACAAACACCATCGTTTGAATTCCTCAAACTTGAAAGGAACACATTGGAATATGATAGATTCTATACATTGTATCCAATCCAATACTCTCATTTTTCTCTCCCCATTTTGGGAATGTAGGAATGAAACCACTTCAATAAAGTCATAACTCTTATAATTCTATTCTATCCATTGTCTAAACTCTAAACCTAAGATATCCAAACAATAACAGAACATATGAGCTTAATTTTCTTATTCAGTCATAGCCAATCAATCAGAAATCATCCGAAATCAAACTCTAAGAAAATTATTATAAAAATCAACAAACTTTCCACGACGACATTAACAACATATGATTGAAGTAAAAAAATAACTTTACACACTCATCGCATTCTATTTAAATTCAAATTTTATTTCACTCCATTCTATTATGCATATACCAAAAAATAAATAAAATCAAATCATCTATTTCATCGTTAAAAATAAAAAAATATCCCAATCATTCAGTTTAAGAAACGCAACATACAAATTCTGAAACGGTGGAACCAACGCAGCAGCAAGCGAAAGAATATGAAACGAGCGAAGCCTCTTGGCTTCTCTCCAAATCATCTTAATCGTGAAACTCGAAACCTTCCCTAACCTAACAGGCGCATTCGATTTCCTCTTCGATCCGAACGTGAACCCGAGCACGCGCACGTTAGAAGCCACGGCCTTAACGTGCGCGGCGCCACCGGTTCCGAACCGGAGAGGTGAAGAACCACGCAGGGAGCGCGCGACATTGGAAGTCGACGCGCGCGAGAGTAACGCGAGGAACGCGCCGGCGTATTTCGACACGTGTCCGAACGCGTCTTCGATTGCGAAGGTTCTGGAATTTTCGAGAAAGGAATGAAGAAAATGCGAGCGCGAAGAAGTGCGAAACACGAAGGGTTCTAAATAGGTGAAAATTTCTGGATCGGAATAGAGCGAAGGTATCCAAATCCAATCGTTGTTTTGATTCATCTCGCGATCGATTTGAAGAACCTGCGAAACGCGGTTCTTCACTTCTTCTCCTTTTTTGCTTGAAAAGAAATGCGCGTTGAAGATTATATATATAGAGAGAACGGGGAACCGAATAAGGCTGTGTTTGTATCGGAAATAGATTATGGAAATCGTTTTTTTCTTTTTTTGCGACGGAAAAGTTGGTATTGTGATGGAAAGAAGAGAGAAAGAGAGAATGAGAGAAAGGGAATATGCTTTGGACAGAGAAATGGGTCAATTTCGAAGGAACTGTTTTTTTGAGGGATAAAATTGGGAAAACAAAAAACGGGGTAGCACTTTTTCGTCACGTTTTTGTGTTTGACGGTTTAGGAAATGGGCTTTGAAAATGAGAAAATGACGTTTAGGACCTTTGGGGTGTTTAAATCGCGTGATCCTGTTAACGACGTCGGTTTGGTCGGTTGGTTCCTTCCAGATTCTCTCTGAACATATACTTCAGTTAATGGAGTTCATTTAATGAAAATTTAACATTATTTTTTAGATATGATTAATTAGATCAATTATTGTAATCTATTATTGGATGACTTTTACACTGCTAATATATTTTGATTAAAATTTTAATATATTCTTTATTTTTTGTACTGTTAATATAATTTTTTTATTGTAAGAAAATTTAATTTAATTAGTTTTTGTGATTGCATAATTTGTTATAAATCTCCTAATTAATACTCATTTGATTCTTAGATACGTAGAAACTAAATAACTATTATTATGAATTTAATTTTAATGTATTATTATTACATCCTTAAAAAGATTAAATGTATTAATAAAGTAAACCAACAAAGTTTTTAAATGATTAACTCAGATGATGGGGTAGAATATGTTGAATTGTTATGAATCTTTTATATATGTTTGATTTTCCAAAATAAAATAAAACAAAATTTAAATTTGTTATTTAATCACACATCTCATTAATGAGGAAAATTTTAATTATATCTTTATTTTGATCACTAAATATGCCAGCAACTACAGTAAGAAATTTATATAAATAATTATTTGCTTCTCTGATTTGTTGTAACGTAATTACTATTAGATATTTAATTATCGTAATTAAGCTAATGAATAGAAATGACAATGATTAAAATGCATAAATAAATAATTTTTAATATCTAATATGTAACAAAATGGTTTTGAATAAATTAATTATATATTAAATTCGTAATGAATTATTTAAATTGAAATATACCTTTATAGGATTATTTTTAATTATTGACAATTTGTAAAAGAATATATAATTATTTTTAATTATTTTTTAGAAAATGAAATATTTAGATAAAGATCAAATAATAGTATCTTAAATTGATTGAGAGATATTTTTTAATTAATTGAAGAAAGAATATATAAAATATATAGTTTCAAATGAAAAATAAATAAAATTGACATTAGATAGAGAAATACTACAACTTCACGTGCGACTCATTTTATGTTGTTTCCATTGAATGGATCTAGCCGCGATTTCGGCGAAACGCTCGTAGTACAGGACAAACCCAAACCCTGTTTTTATTTTCAAAAGAAAATTAAAAATTTGAACAATACAAAACATTCATTCAATATTTTTCTAAAGTTTAAATGATATAATAATTCTACACGTCAAAAAATCATAAATAAATTCTATATAAATTTTGATAATTTTATTATAAAAATTAACAAATATATCAAATAAATTTAATCTACAAATAATTCTTTATCTTATATCATCTTATGCATAAAATATTATTAATATTTGTATATTTTTTTAGTAGTTTATATTAAGAAAAAGATTTATAGGTACTAAAATAATTTTTTATCAACATTTAGAAATTTATTGATTTCTATAAAGTTTTGATTTCATTAAAATCATATGATTTTAAAATGTGTGATGAAATCACCATATAAAAATCATTTTACACTATTAAACTCATTTATAATAAAGCTAATTCATTTAATTTGTATTTAGACATTTTATTGATTTTTTTTTAAAAAATACTTGTTCGTGTTAGAAATAATCGGATTTGTTGATGATTAATGTTTCATAAGCAATATGCATAATAGGTAATTTTACATCATGATGAAATGAAAAGTTATTTTGATCCCATCAATGAAAATATGAAATAGAATTCACCCCACCATTAAGTATTTTCATTTCACTTTAATTCAATGAACCCAACAAAAAAAAAAAAGGTATTAAAATTCCATTTCCTCTCACTCCTATAGAAATCATAACACAACCAAAGGTTTAATCAGACAACCTACGGTTCAACAAAGTCCCGAGTTTGAAATTCTACGTTTGTATTTACGAAACCATAATTCAAACACGGAAACACAAGTCGTGTTAGCCAGCAACAATGGTTCCAAAAGAAAAACGTGTACTTGTAAATAACGTGTTAAAAAGGGAAAAAAAAAAACTATGTGTCACGAATATATCTCTAGAATCATAAAAAAGAATGGCCAGTATTCTAATCAAATATTAAAAGCAAACGAATTATATGTAAATTTAAATTCAAAACTTGAAAATTTTACTTTAACGTCCACTTCAATACACAGTGAATTACTTAATTTATTCATAAAACATATACTTATTTTTTATTTCACTAGACTCATTTTTATAAAATTCTAATGAAAATGGGTTCATTTAGTCATTTTGCCAAAGGTCAATGATCTTGTTCTTGATTTTTTTTATTATTTTATTATTATTGAGCTTTTCTTTATTAGTACATGATCTTTGAACCGACCATGGTTCTTTATTAACTATATTTGGTATTAAATTGGTATTAATTATAGTGGCAATGTTTGACTGTTTATGGTTGGTTACTGCCCTATGTGGATGACATTGAATCCAATTAATTTGGAATTGGATCCGAATTCTACTTAATAAATTTTTTATTAGATTAGAAAAATTAATAAACATATGAAAGAGAATAATGATTTTATAAAATTAATTTATTAGTTTCAAAAAAAAAATATTTTTAATTGAAACTAATGTAATATTAAGAATACCAAAAAAATAATTAATTAACATTATCTTAAAAAATTAAATTTACATTTATTGCATAAAACATTTTTTAATAGAATGGGGAATTTTAATTTCTATTTTATAAGGAACATAGACTATCATTCATTTAAGTATATTACTTGTTAAATTCCTTTTATACCCATTAAGTTATTATAAAATCTATTAATGAATTATCCATTTTCTATTGAAGCGGATATAACATCCGGCTAAACTATTTAATATTAAGAAAATTATCTATATTTATTGATATAAAAAATAAATTTTAAAGGTAAGAATAGGATCATATAAACTTCAGTGAAACTTTTAAGAGAATCTTGAATCTCTTATCTTTAATCCATGATGATTTTGATCTAGGGTTAAAAAACCTTTTAAAGATTAAAAATTCTTGACCAATAAACTCAGAAAGAACTTCAATACTAATATGAAATTTTCTATCAAAATCTCTCTTTCAAAAATGGTGGTTGGGTATCTTTAGAAGGATATATATTCATGTGCTCAATTAAAAAGTAATATAATAGATTATATCATAATTATTGTAATTTATTAGATTAAGTTATTCTTTATAGATTTCAAAATATGAATATAAACAATGTAATAGATTAAGATACTGTGTAGTAACAAGATATGAATTTTTGAAAGAGTTCCTATGTCAAAAATGTTCCTATACTTTAGAAATAGGGTTGTTATTTTTAAGACTTGGTTTCTGACAACAACAAATGTTTTTTAAAACCATTTATTATAATTATAGTATTTTTTTTTGGAGATTTTGTTAATGTTTTATTTTATAAATATATTATTTTATCTTAATTCTTAAAATTCATTTTAATATTTTTAAATAATTATCAATAATTGAAAGTAACTAATATTTTGTCATGTGCATGAGTTATTATAACAAGTTAAAATGAATTGCATAAAATTTTACGTTTATATAAAAAGATAATATATTTAAAAAGATAAATAATTCTTTTAATTGAAACTTAAAAAGAATTTTAATGCATTAGTTAATTTTAATTGGGATAAAAGAATTCTTTTTAAGAATAATCTGGGATATAAAAAATTGGGATAAAATCCCAATTTATATCCCATATTCTTTTAATGCATAAAAAAAAAGTTTACATCCCAATTTATATTTTTCTACGGTGTCAATTCTTTTAATTGTCATTTTTCATCTTTCCTTTCATCATAATTTATTATATTTTATTTTAATTTTAAATTCTTATTCATTCAATAACTTTCATTTAACATAAAAAAAATATTTATACATGTTACTCAGTTGATAATAGAGGAGTAGAAAGCTTTCAGTATGACAAAATTGTGAAATGTAATTATATAAGTAAATTATCATATAATATAACACTCATAGAATAAAATAATTATTCCATAAAATTGAATAATAATAAATTTTAACTATATAAAGTAAAGATTTATATGTTAGAACATTAGTATATAAAAAATGACAAATACTTTTCATATTTTATATAAAATATTATTAGTTCCTAATCTACATAAATCACAATTACGAAAAAATTACCATTATGTTTTTACAAATATTTTAGCCTCCACAGTGCTTAAGGCATAAACCCTAAATTTCAATTTCAATACAAAACAAATTATTAACTAAATACACATTAACTTAGCAGGAAGAGGGATAAACCCCAGGAAGCTTGAGACTGCAATTTAGCCATTTGAAGACAGACAATAGGTTGGTCGTTGAATTGAATTGAAGTGTTATGCATAAACTTTCTCCTTTCTGCAATTTCATTGAAACAAATGTTTGATCTCACTTGTTCTAACGCTCCCTTGTGTATAATAAGTAAAACCCCCAAATTAGGCACGGTAATGGCATCAGGGGACCAAAAAGCACCACCCCAGAACCAAAGGTTGCAAATTTATCCCAATTCAAATTCTGGGGTCTCGCCATTTTGGAGAGGTAGCAATCTTTCATATTTGAAATTTCACCCCAAATGAAAAAAAATTAATTTTTGTTTTTTTGGTTTTTGTTTGCAGAAAAGTATGAAAGAGAGGCCAAGAGGTATTGGGATGTTTTCTACAAGCGCCACAAGGATAGAGTTAGTTTTTCTTAGTACTTGTGTTTGTGTTCTCTTATTGTAAATTTTGTTGCTCGGTTGTTTATTCAATATTCAATGAATGCTACCTTGTCTCCTCTTGTTTGTGGTGTTTTTTGATTTATAACTTACATAGTTTTAATGTATCTTTGTTTAGTTTTAATGGCATTTGTCATGTGTAATTTGACTTTGGTGGTAATACTGTTGTTCAGTTTTTCAAAGATCGGCACTACTTAGATAAGGAGTGGGGCGAGTACTTTTCTGTGAGTCAAACGAAGTAATATCATGATTTCTCTAGTTTCATCTGTGTTTTTTTCAATGTGTTGTAATGGTTTAAATGATTTTCAATTTTCAGGGAGGAGGAAGAAAAGTGATTTTGGAGGTATATCTTCCCGGATCATACTCTTTGTGCTTCTGTGGTTTATTAGTTTACCGTTTATATGACTCAGTAATTATAATGTTGAGCAAATACGGAGTTGCAACTGGATTAATAATGTGAAAGGATCTGTTCTTTAAGTTTTGTGTGAACCATACTGTGATTGTGGAGATAGAATTAGAACCTCTCTACATTGATTTTATTCTCTTCTGTTCATCATTTGTGATATTTGTAATGATTATTTATCATTGTAGTACATTTTCTGTTTGTGCTCCTCATCGGGAGGTCTTTGGTCCAGTAAGTTTCATAATAAATGATGCTTTTTGTTAAACAGGTTGGCTGTGGAGCTGGAAATACTATCTTTCCTATGATAGCATCTAATCCAGATGCTTTTGTTTATGCATGTGATTTTTCTCCACGAGCTATTGAGTTGGTTAAGGTTGGAAATCTTTTTGTAAACTCTATGTCCAATCATTATCTGTTGGTATATGTGCTTGTATGGTGACTTGACTTGGGCGCATACTTCTTTATTTAATCTTGATCTGTTAGTTTGAATATTTTTGGTAAGGTTAATCATGCAGCGAAGTGTAAATCCACACAAGTGTCTGTAACATGTGTTGCCAAATAGACAGGCATTGGGGAACCTTTCCTAAGTTGTGGTCTTTAATGTCACATTATAAGTATAAATTGTGGAAACTATCTCTTTTAAACAGTTTATCCATTTGCAACTTCTGTCCCTTTAGAATGTTCTGAGTGGTGGTCTTCTCCCACAGTTCAGCTAACTTTATGCCTTAGGAGTTCTTAATTCTCTTATGATAAAAGGGCACACTTGTTGGTGTAAATCAAAGAAATGTAATACTTTTTGTTTATATACATCTAGTGAGGACAAACTTGTTTTCTTTATTGCAGACACATGAAGACTTCAAGGAGTCCCATATTAGTGCCTTCGTCTCTGATTTGACAGCTGATGATCTGTGCAAAGAGATTCTTCCATCTTCAGTTGATATTGTTACAATGGTATCTGAAATTCTAAATGGCAGTTCTAAAATCTTAAAGTTTATGTAGTGTGATGATTATGTGATCGCATTTGCTTGTGTTTGTTGCAAGCTATTATTTTCTTGCCTTATTTCAGAGAACTTATGTGCTCTTATTATTGAGAATTAGTCACGATTCTTGTAGCTGACATGGTAAGCAGATATTTATGTTGTCTGCAGTGTCACCAGAAAAGATGCCTCTAGTTTTGCAAAATGTTAGAAAAGTTATGAAGGTGAGAAAAATTGATTATATTTTCCCAGAACCTTGCTGGATAACTTGTTTGCATGTGATGAAAATCATACCCTTTTTTCATTTGCAGCCAAATGGATATGTGCTATTCCGAGACTATGCTACTGGAGACCTTGCCCAGGTGGATTTTGTTGCACTTTATCTTTTTAACTCTTCTACTGGAAAATTGAAAAGTGCACAATTATCATTCAATTTATTTTCTTCTGATAATTATTTATAAAATAATAGTAAATAGAAATAGAAGTAAATGTATTGGAATAAACAAAACCAATAGAAAGTAGTTCCTCGATGGTCATACAAATATATTGACAAATTAGAACAACTAGAGGGAAAAAATGAAGCAGAGAATATTCAGATTCATTCCAGAAAGGCAAAACGTGTAGTCATTTTGACTAGGTACTTATAGTGTAATTAGAGATACTGATTTGGGTAAAAAAAAAGAAGCTTTGTTGATGTCTGAAAAAATGCAAAAATATAATTCTTATTGTTTTAATATTGAAGACATTTAAATTTTAAATATTACTTTTAGGCTTTAGCTATGAATATACCCTGGTGGGACAGTTCTATACTACATCTTCCTTGTTCATTGTGAAACTGTTAGGCTGTTACTCCTTAACTAAAATATGGTGAATCATCAAATCATCAAACTATTTACCATTTCAATTTTAGCATTTCTGGTCTTGAAATGGAAAAATGTTTGACTATCAAATTTTGGTTGATGGTTTTATTTTTATCGAGTATTTAGTGATTTTAATATCTATTTTTTTCTATAGGAAAGGTTCTCCGGCAAGGATCAAAAGATTAGTGATAATTTTTATGTTAGAGGTGATGGGACTGTAAGTTTTCAGTTCTGCCTATGCTACTTTGTACCTTAGTTCTCATGTGACTTTCTTCATTTCTAATGTAACACGCTTGTTTCCTGTCCAGCGTGCTTACTATTTTTCGAATGAGTTCTTGACAAATTTATTTAAAGAAAATGGTTTTGATGTTCACAAACTTCATGTATACTGCAAACAAGTTGAGAACCGCTCAAGGGAGTTGATAATGAATAGGTAATATATCATAAAACAAATTTCTTTTGCTGGTTTTTATATGGTAATAATACAATTTTATATCAGTTATGTTTCACTTTAAGTAACCTATTATATAAAATACTTTCTTGAACTTCTACAGCTTTAGACCTTAGAGATATGAGATTCATTTGTTTGCCATCACGCACACACATGTTGACTGTAATTATTTTATTTTATTCTACTCTGTTGATTTCAGGCGTTGGGTCCAAGCTGTATTTCGTGTATCAGAAAGTTCCAACTCATCTTCAAGCGAAGAAGTTGTGATCAATCATCTTGATGGTGATAATGTTGATAAGGAAATCAAGCAAGATAATTTGAATGGTGGTTTAAATGACTCTACCATTGACTTATCTGAGGGTTTGGGAGTTGACATGTTTGGAGTCTTACCTTCCAGTGAGTATGATGTAAGGTTCCCTTTGCTCAACCATTGCTGATTCTCTTAATTTCTAACATAGGAGTAATAGTTTGCATGGAATAATTTTTTCTTAGTATCTGAACATGGATCATCTAAGGTTGCTTCTGTCAGATGTTCTACAAAATTTGAATATCTATATGTTATTGTTAAGGCCCTTTTTCTCTTCCCCCTCCCCCCTTTTTGCAACTTTTGTGTGACTTCTTTTTGAAAATGGCAAGGCTAATTTTCCTTTATTATTATTCTCAATTTTAATTGATCAGGAGCATTTACGTCACCAGCCAAAGCTTTATAGCAACTGCTTTTGGCGAATTTTTTAATACTGATTTTTCTTTTATACACATGTATATGTTTTCACTTTTCATCACTTGGAGTTTTTCCTGATAGATTATTGAGATCAATCTTAGAGGCTGGAATTTCAAGATTAGTTTACTCTCAAAAGAGTACCAACATACGTGCAAGTCAACAGGTTTGATGCTGTGGGAATCAGCTCGGTTGATGGCTTCTGTCCTTGCAGAAAATCCCAACATTGTTGCAGGAAAAAGGGTCTTGGAGTTGGGTTGTGGCAGCGGGGGAATCTGCTCTATGATTGCTGCTAAATATGCTGATCTAGTTGTTGCAACAGATGGAGATGATTTTGCCCTTGATCTCCTGGCCACAAATGTTGAAGCCAACATTGAGCCATCATCATTGACTAAACTAACCACAAAACAATTGGAGTGGGGAAACAAGGACCACATAGAAAGCATAAAGGAAGTTGTGAGCAATAGAGGTTTTGATGTCATCATTGGTACAGATGTGACATATATCCCTGAAGCTATATTGCCCTTGTTTGCAACTGCAAAAGAACTTATTGGAAGCAATGAAGATGGTAATGTTCCTGCACTTATTCTTTGCCACATCTTTCGCCGAGTAGATGAACCAACCTTACTTTCTTCCGCAGCACATTTCGGGTTTAGATTAGTAGACAAGTGGCCTACTGAAACTTCAACTAATTTTTCTCAAAGCACTATTGGCAAATGGTTTCTTGATAATGGTTTAAAAGATGATCTTCCTAGTACAGCATTAAACATCTTGCTCTTCTGCAAGGAGTGATATAAGTTTAGCAGTTTAGCTTGGATACAAGTTGGTTTCTTGATTCTTCTATTCACCACAATTAAAAGTGAGAAATAGAATGTATTTCCTCAAACATGGTAATTAGAGAATTTACAATCACTCATGTACTCCACTCAACCAATTGAGCTAAACCTTCTTGACCCAATTGAGATAAACCTTCTTGAAGAATGTATTTTTTAGTTGATTCATTTAAGTACATGCCAATCCTTTTGGTCTCATTTGTATAAGCTTGTGATGGAAATTTTTGGGAGGGAATTCTGTTTTATTTTATATATTTATGAATTTTGTTGTTTTGTTCTCCATTTGGTGTGGGGGACTTAGACATGGACACATGGTGGATATACACCTTGCATCATTTGCTTGGAAATGCAATAGGACCACTTTTTGTTTAGTAATTATCTTTGCCAATTACTGTTTTTATGCTAGACTAGTAAACAATTACATACACAAGCTAAACTAAACCAAATGATTTCTTTCACACTATACTTTGAATTTAATGTGAATGTACCAACTGTATAAAAGCTTTTCACATTGCCATCCAATTATAGATTAAGTATGATAAGATCTTGGATTTTTATAATAATTATTTTTAGTGATTTTAGTTTGTAGACATGTAAAACTCTTTACCTTAGTAGAATATCAATTAAATTCTTTTTCTTCTAGTATAACATGTGTTAGGCAACATTATTACTTTACAAAGAATATATGTTCTATAAATTCAGTTAGAAGCAAATGTAATTGGTGGGATTGGATTAATCAAATTGGTGAAAAAGACCAATTATCAATCCATGATAATAATTTATTTATTTACTAAAGTTCCTACCATTTTTAAAATGATTTCTTTATGGTTGATGCTGTCCAAAGGAGAATGAATATCTTATCCAACAAGTCCATTAAACCAATGGAAACTTACTTATACCCTATTCCTCTGTACGGTTGAAATTTCAGAAATAAAGAAATGAAAACAAGGACCACTTTGTCTATATTCATTGCTCATACATTCACTTTTTATTCAAATGAAAGCATTATGTTGTTATTATTATTATTATTTTTATAAAAAGACTAAAAAGTATGTTCATTTTCTATGAACAGTTTATCACTGGCTGCATGCACATAATATTCTTCAGTTGTATATTTGAATAGGGTGCAGCTCACTTTATTTACCTTTACATTAAAACAATGTGAAAACTCTTCCATTGAAAATTCCTTTGTTTAAATATTAAGCAATAGATGCTATCTAATTTTCAACCACTTAAGTAGGTTAGTTTTCTCTGTGATTCTTACTAACAAATACTGGTCTAGGTAAGTATCTATTGGGAGAAGAACTTGTGAAATATTAAGAGGAAAATATTGATGCATATTTTGTTGACTTCAATAATAAAACTCTAAAAATTATATAAAATTTTATTTATTGAATAATGAATTGTGTGAAATCGTTTTAAACTAAACTTTAAACTCAAATTATATTTATTTTGTCAATATATTTTAGTCATCATCTAGATATTTAACTTTTTCGTATTATAAAGGTTTTACTAAAACAATTATATGTGTTTGAAAGGCTAAATTTGTTATTGATGTCTTACGTGATTAAATCTTAGTACAAAAAAGTTACATGATCCAAATCAAGTTTTACTCTAATATATGCTCTACAATTAACGTGGAAACATGTAAGATAATTATTCAGCTTAACAAAAAGAGGTATATATAGGTATATTGTTTATTCCTCTAATCAGATCAAGTTCAATTCATGCTTAGATACATTGATAATTACACTCCCATGTAGCTCTTGTTCAGAAAAATTTCTAATTTTAGATAAATTGACTCTACTTTGAAGATGAAATTTCTCATGACATCAAGGATGATGACAATCCCATTGCATAATTAATAAAGTCACATTCAAACTGCTTTCACTACTTTTATTTTTACTATGTTTCTATTTTATGTTAATATTTGACAACTATAGTAAGAAAAAAAAAGTATATTTGTTTGTGCATGTAATAATACTAGCTAGAATTAATTAGTTTAAAGTTCTAACAATTTTTGTCTCATTTTTCTTTTCTTTTTTTATTAATTAGTTTACATCTCATACACCATGTTCAATTTATTTAGCTCTTTCACTATTAGCAAACCCTACACAATTTGCATAATTTATGCCTTTTCAACTTCTACTGGAATATATATCGATGAAAAAGTTAGATGATTGTGTGTATATCATTATTATGCATGTCATTATCACTCATTTCTCCATATACATACATACATATAGTTCATCATTTAGGCATATAAAACAAGATAAATTAACCCCACCACCACAACCCCTTTTCTCATAGATCTTCCTTTTGTTTTTCAACCTTCAATATACATAGAAAATACTGAGACAAGTTGCTAGAGGATTTAATTTCAGTTGACAGTACTCCATTTAATCAACAAGATTTATCTGAACCTGAAAGGTACATGGTATAAGAACTTCATTAGTTTTAGCGAACAAATGTTAGTGGTTGAAAACCTTAAAGTACTTTGTCTTAGAACCCTAGAGTATCTAGTGCTAGGACAATCAATTTAATCACTTCATTACAAAAATACACAATGTAAAAATTAACATCAACTTTATAAGATTGATAAGGTTAACTAAAGAAAGTAACTCCATATGGTATGATGATATCAATATAAAATTGATCCATAACAACATAAGGACTTTCCAAACCTTATAAAAAATAAATAAAAATAACATTCCAAACTTCCTACATCCTCTTACCAAACCAATTAAACCATTAGAAATCACATATATAGATGCCTATAAACGAATTTTAACACTAACTAAACCAAAACCATGATCTAATGTTTACCAAATCATCACTTCAAAATAAAATAAAATAAAATAAAATAAAAACTCTTAAAGGACACCATTTTATGACAGTCACAGAATCCTTATCATTGCTTATTACATCAATTTTTCTTGTTAACCGAGTTTCTTCCAAACTGTAATAGTTCGGTATGAACTCAAAATTAGGAGTAAGAGAAAATTAGGATGCAAACTTCTTAACAGTATAAACCAAAAAGATCACTTGCTAGGATTTTCAAGTTGCTTGAATTGGTCAAAATTTAACCTCTTAAACTTCATGGTAGAAGGTTGACTGAGAGCATATAAGATCAAAAATCATCATATAGTTAGAGTCACATATACCTGTATTTGTGAAAATAGGTTCTCCAATGTATAAGCAACATAACAGATGTGCTTCTGGACAAACAAAAATAGATAAATATAAAAGTTTTCATGAGGGAACTGATGTACTTCAATTATATGCTAAACAAGAAAAACTCATGTACAAGAAAAGAACAGTAAGTAGTATTGGAAAGACACGTCGCAACGGAAATTGGGTCTGACGAAAGAGGTTAGTCTGAGAAAGGTGCCCATATTTAGTACCTAACTGTGTTCAAATATGATTGATTTGAATAAGATTGTTTCCAAAGGGAGTATTTATGGAAAATAAAAGAAAGAAAACATAAGACATACCTGTGATGTGGAATGTGATCTGTATATATAACATATTGTTGAATGATATAGTACTGCAAGAATCTAAGTTGCTAGCTAGGGTTACTTATAGCATATGAAGAAGGGAAAATGAGAAAGTAAGAAGCAAAAGATAGATATTTATAACAAAGAAAAATATTTGGCAAGTAACTAATAGATAATCAGTTATAAAATGTAAAAAAAAAATACTTGTTGTATCAAATGTAAAAAAAGAAAAATAGATATATATTTTATGAATGAATTAGCTGATTAATTGCGTATTATAATTGACTACAAAATAAAATTATATAATAAGAGATGAAAAATCAAAAATAAAAAGAAAGAAACAGTGATGGGTGACAGATAGAGAGTGAGCACGCATAATTTCAAGCATGAAACGTTATCATCCAAGAAAATACCATGTGTGCTCACTCTCTTTGTCACCTACTTTACCCTTTCATACCTTGAAAATGGATTGGATGATGGTCAGGAGAACAATTTAGCCTTTTTCACTCAACATTTAGACACAGATTGTGTTTACTTTCTATAAATGGAACGAAGGACAAGTCTTGAGAAATGCTCTTGTGTGAAGAAATGAAGAGGGAAGCAAGGGTATATATAGAGCCAGAAAGAGGAATTGCTTGCATCATCACTTATGCACGGAATAAATGAGGGGTTGTTTATCTTCTATTGCTCTCATTCTATAATATTTTAATTGGTACAATGAGCGGGAAAGAGAAATTATTAGAAAACAAGTGTAAAATCTTTATCATCTCTTCCCAACCACAACTTCATTTATTCTTTGCTGTTACCAATGAAATGATCTTATAAACCCTAGCTAGTTTAATTAAAGGCATCTTCACATTCTAGATCTATTCACTTCATTTGTCTTTTTATTCAACTTTCTCCAAGTTTTCTTTTAATTGTCTTATTTAAAATTTCAGGATAATATTTCCTCCAAACTTTATATATATATATATATATACTACCTAGCAAATAAAAATTTATTTACAAGGAAAAGATGATTCATTCAGAATTTAAAAAAGGTTACTTCTTTTACAATCTTCTTTTTACAGAACTCCCCTTCTTCTTGGTCCACAAAAACATGGTGCAAATAATTCATTACTAAATAAAGGAATACTTGAGTCGAGATCATAACTAAAATAAATTTAATATCATTAGAATAGAAATAAAACTATTTTTTCTTATAAATATCTCTCTAAAAAACATAGATCACAGGTCATTTAATAATTATACTGAACCACGAGATTTTCTCTTCTCTATATGTATTTTTGGCCTACAATTAATGGATCGCAATATCCTTATTTGATTCATTTCCCACAGTTATCATACTCATCAGTTCTATATATTATAAATGATGTACAATAAAAAGTTCAATGCAAATATCATATTTACATTCATATGCTATTAGAGCTAAGTTCTTCATGAGTTTCACGTCAAATCTACTTTGCCCGACTCTATTTGAACAACAATAGTGTTATTTTTCCAAGTCAAAACCTAAGTGCCACGAGCAAGCAAAACCTAAGATATTTTAAAATAAAATCATCTAATATAGTTTAAATATTTAAATTAAAAAAATCGTATTTATTTTTTTCTTAACCAATCATTCATTTTTCAATTATACAATTAACTACTTCTCTGAACCTAAGACTCTATTTAATTTTTCAAATATATATATTTAAGAACTTTTTTAAACACTACTGTGTCTTGAATTAAATATTTTTTAGTAATATTCTTAATAACTTCCAATAAATGTTATAAATCAATAAGATAAAATAGCAAACTATAACAATATTCTTTAAGATTTTATGTAATTATACAAATATTTTGTGTTTTTTATTTTCCTACGTTAATCTCCCTTTAAATTTGAAAATATTATAATAATACCTCTTATATGATGAAAATATCATGTTGACTCTCTTTTCAAATCTTACTCTAACATTTTTTTAAAAGAAAAACGTAAAAGTAATGATTGAAAAAATAACAATATTTATATAATTACATAAAATTTTATGAGATATTGTAATTGACTCTAAATTAAATTTATTAATTCTTTCTGGTAAGAGGATAAGAGTATCTGACCCATACATGTAAATTAATTAGAATGATAAATAAATCTCAATAATTTTAAAATTATTAGAAAATTTAATGCTATTGACTAAGTTGGCAAACTTTAAGGATGACAGTATTAATATCACGTTCTTCATTTAATTATAAACTTATTATAGATAAGATAATCAGTTGTAATGTTACCAAGTTGATGCAGTTTTGACTTAATTAATAATTTTGAGTTCAAATTTTTATATGCAACTACTTTAAATATTTGAAATGCAAATTTTGTTGTTCACAAAATTTCGTCCTATTCAACTTTTAAGTATAGTTGTTCTTTTTTCTTCTTTTGAAAATGAGTGTGCTTCATGGAAAAAGAAAGTGAATTTAATGGTAATTTTTGTGTGATATATATAATAATTTTTTTATCTTGTCATAATTTTTTATTTACCAATTATTGCCAAATAATCAACAAGAACACTCTATGATCAATCAAGCATATATTCAACAATGAATATATATATTCACTTAATAAAAAACGATGAGTTATATCTAACGATTCTCATATGAACGACAGAAAGTCAATGAGAAAGGTTCTTGAGATGAAATGAATGATCATGTCAAATCCTAATTAAGCTAGTGCAACATTATTGTAGTCCATCTTAAAGGAATATTCATAGTTGTTATTAAGCATAATATGCTGAAGATCCAATTGTTGTGAAACACATGGAACAATGATTGCAACTTCTTTTCCTTTAATTAATTAAAGATGTTCATCACAAGCTAAACTAGCCCATTAGTGCTTGACAAACAAAGATTAATTAACACAAAGATTAACAAACTCAAAGATCTAATGCGGCGCTAAAGTAGTGTAAAGTATATTTGCTTTATGCTTTATATTAATTAAAACATTAATTATTGATGCAAAGTAAATTATTGACGTCAATGATCGATAAGTGCATGACTTGAGTTTGAGACTTATTATGCCTTTAACACATTCCCTCGATTGTAAGATTAAGATGTGATATGGACTAATAAAGTGGAATAATATTGACTCAGATTTAGTCCAGGTGAATTTTAATAGAACTATAAGTGTATTTAAATGGATGAGAATTCTGAAATTTGGTGGTGTCTCTGGTAAGAATTAATGAATTGTTCTGTTTGGGACCTAAAACTTTTCAAGGGTAATAATACTATGTTTTTGTGTAGTAATTAACATTAGCATGGCTAGTAATTTTGTTTCAGGCTGAAGTGTATAATCCTTTGTTGAACTTGAGTGCTCAATAGGAATGCAGCACAAGAGTGTTGAATTTGTCATAAGTTAATCTTACAGATTTAAAATTTAAGTTGAGGTAATCTACGGTGTAAATTAAATAGTAAGGTTAAGTATTTTTTTTTTATAAATTCATATAGAAAATGATTTTTATTTCTCTAAGTTAAAACTCAAATCAATTCATGTATAAATTAATTTATACAAGTTTTCACATATTAATTTATTTAGAATTATTTTTTTCATGCTTGCATCAAAATTAAATCCTATTATAAATTAATATATATATTAATATTGATATTAGATGTAAAATTTATTTACTTTTATCTTTCATTTAAAAATATGTTGAAAATATAGCTTATTAATTTATTGTTTTTTAAAAAATAAGTTGAAATAAATTAAAACTGTCATATATATATATATTATATAAAATATTAATTTTTATTTTGACTCTTTATCTTTAATTGATGAATATTAAATAGTCAAAAATAAAAATAAAAAATAATTCTTTTGTAATTATTCTTTAAAATAAGTTGAACAACTGGTGGGGTGTATATATAATTAATCACTTTGATTTGTTCTCATGTGCTGAATCAACACAAAATCTATGACCTGTAACCTCGAGATTTGAGGAAGTTAATCAATCATATTTTTGATATAGCATGATCTATAATTAATAGTTATTATTATTATTATCATCATCTATGTACTAAATTTGAGACCATTGCAGTATACATGAACCTAGTAGAAATCATGATATCTTTTATATATATATAAAAAGGAAAGCAATAACAGAACCAATTATATGGTAGCATTTAGTGATGATACGAGGTGGGATACCACAAAGGGTATGAGAAAACTTCCCAATAGAGGAAGTGGCATATGAATATAGGGTTCTTTAGACTTGCCCTTTTTTGCCATTGCCAAGAAACATATCGTTATGTCATTCTTGATTCCGAGTGTTTGAAGAGACATGAAATGACAAGGCCACAAAATTAACATTAAACAAATATTTGTGCATAAAACAATTACCACTTGCATCAATATCATCAACACCAATTACGATAAGCATCTGCATGCTCTTTACTTTTCTCAACACTTTTGATCTTTTCAGACTCTCTCTGTTTTCCAACAATGTATATATCTTTAATTTTTATTTTTATTATTATTATTGTTATTATTACTATTATTTAACTTCTTTTATTACGTATATCTCTTTTTTATTAGAAATCTCCAATATTCGAGAGGATCCACACTGCATGCTACGTACGCAATCAGTTCCACTGTCGCCAAACTAAAACGGTCTATGCAAATTGCATATCAATAATACGAGTTTTCGGATCGGTTTGAATATACTTTAGAAAAACATAAAATTTAAATTGATTAAATTTTATTAATTTATTTTATTTTGAATTTTTAAATTTTGTTTAACAAAATCTGAATTATGATTAGTTGGTTTGATTTGGTTCATTACTTAAAATTACTTTTACAATTATTTTGTATATATAGTTTATTCATGAGTCTAACTAATCTCCACATGTTTATAAAATGAGAATTGTTCCTCACTTATATAAATAAACCAATAACAATAATAAATAATTATGAGATAGACTTTAATAATATGTTAGAGTTATGAACCTAAGTCAACCTTACAAAATTAATTTATAAATAAAGATTGTTCTCCATTAACTAATCATATTTCTACGCGATGTCATATCTCTAGTATAAAGTTTAATCACCAAGTAATTAACTAATATGAGATATATTAGATTAATTGATCTTTCAAACTACAATAAATAAATTTTTGAAAGTAGAATTTCTTGATTTATAATAGTTTTATATATCATTTAAAGAGAATTGTTTTTTTTTTTAAAATATATGTAGTTTGTTCCAAAAGAATGATTAATTGAAGTTTAAAATAACTTTTTAAATATAAAAATATTACCTAATAGTAGTTTATGAAAATAGAACTATCGTCAATTTCATTCACATAAAAAAAATTGGATAAGAATTTCATTCACATAATTAATTGTCGCATGCAAGCATAATCTAGCTAGTAGTATATCATTTCATTGACTTGAAATGATAAACCCTAGCTAATAGTAAACATACGTCCTTTGGAATTTGTTATTGAGTGTGTTGGAAACAAAGCCAGCAGCATCCACCACCCTCGATCTTCCAATTCTTGCCCTGATCATCAGAAACCATTGGACCACTCAATTTAGTTTCTGTTAATTATAATAGCATATATTATATATATTTGGAAATAGACTAAACCACCCCAATATCGAATTTTAACTGACATGAATATATGAAATTTATGTTACGAGAAAAATATTGGTATGTTTAAGAAATAAATGTTATGAGAAAAATATTAGTATGTTTAAAATCTTGAGAAAGATAATCTTTGTATCGGCTCACATAAGGGACGTTATTACCTATTTAATTAAGGTTACTTTATATTCTGACATGCTATATATTTTACAGTAATAAGTTGTGTCTTGATTCTAATTTATTTTATATTATTCACTTATATCTGTCTTATTTTAGTATGAAAATCTTTTGTAGGTATTTCATCTGTCTCACTCACCGACACTCATTCACCGATACTCACTAGAGGAAGAAGACGGAGACTCCATTGCATTAAAGATATTCCCGTAAAACTACAGTAACGATCAATCTTTATTTCCAGTGGTATATTTATTATAATTAAAAAAGTTAAATATTTATTAAATATACTTTAAACATAAGACATATTTAAGGCGGTAGTTTACCCTGTAGTGGATGTCAGCTGTTCGAGTCCGCTTATTTCCAACTTAGCTGATACAAAGCTTTTCATCTTTGACATAAAGGATGTGTTGGAGTTATATCCTCATGAAGATAGGACCTATTTAATCTTACATATTTTTCCACTAACGTTGGGATAAGATTTAAGTTGGTTATTATTAATTTGGTATCAGAAAAATGTGGTGGGGGAGAAATGTAGGGAAGTGATGCATGTGAGTTGGATTTGGAGGCATGTGCTAGAATGACATATCACATATTCAATATTAATTTGTACGGTGCACGCCAATAACACTGGCTCTGTGTGGCGGTGCTGCAGTGATCCCCACCAATGCACTATCACTGGACACACTGTATAGAGTGCATGCCTCCACTCCTGCACTTTCTTTAAGCACCACACTGCATCATGCCCTACCTAGGGGACCTGGATCGTATCATCTCTCTGTGTCTTCTTACTTTCTTTACTTATTTTATATTCTTCTTTCTCTTATTTTAGTTTTTTCAAAAGAAAACTCACTTTATTCCTTTCCTTTTTTTAATTCAAGAGTAACAGCACAATGCTATTTGTCACTTAATTTGTGACCCATACATGAAAGGAAACTAATGGATAGGATACTTGTTCATGTAATTGGGATTTGAAACATACACATACAATGGTTCTTTCGCATATAGATTGATCACATAATTAAGCATAAAACGTGCAACTCCCTACCAATATCATACATAAGATAGATGGATGTTATAAGGGTTGTCACAAGCATTTTAGATTGATAAATTTTACTGTGTCATGATTAAGTACTTTATTCATTTCACCTTTGCATACATACACTAAATTTTATTTATATATATTTAGATTTCTATTAACATTGAACAATTTACACTGTATGTGATATGTGATAGTATTATATATCCTTCACTTATTTTTTAAAAAATTTGTTCACAGAATATACACACGTCAAAGTAAAAATAATATCCAAATTTCTGTTAGTTAGCCAGTTATTTGTGATTATTATCACCCTATGAGGCATGGAGAATAATTAAATCATCCTATGAGGCATGGAGAATAATTAAACGTGTATTTTGTGTGCTGCATCAAACTGAGTCTAGATCTTATACCAAAATACTAGTAAGAAAAAAAAAGAAGATAAAAACAAAAGTGATCGAGTTTGCACTGGGACTCTGGGAGATAAATTTCGATTTCCAAGCCCTGTAATGGAGTTCTATGAATGAAATTAAGAAAAATATGTAGATCTTAGTACTTTCAAACGATGAAGGTGTTGCAAACGTAATTAGAAGCAAATAGTTGAGATTATTGTTTTTTTTCAATTATATTTTTAATCTTATATTTTGGTTGTCTTCGAACCTGTTTAATGGTCATAATAGGATAGAAGACTATTTAATACATACTAGATAATAAATAGGATAATATTTTATTGGTGTTTGATATTAACTTGTTAATGATAGAATATGATATAAGTTATATGTTAATAAAAAATTTATCCTTTTATTTAAACAATATATAATTTTCTTAATAATAACAAATTTATTTAAAGATAAATTATATCTTTCAACTTTTGATAATTACAGTATATTAAGATAAAAGTATAAACTTGTTAGATAAATGAAAATTTCAGATTTATCCGACAAGATCAGACGGAAAAGGTACGAACGACGAATGGAGACTGACAAATGAATCTTTGATCATATTAATGAGATGATATACGAACTCCAAACTTAAGAAGCAAGTATCAATTCTATCACTGCTTTTATTGTATTCAGATCCTAATAAACTCATGTATCTTTTTACAAAGTCAGTTATTAGACGTCAACAAAAGTTGTGTTTAACAAAGTCAAAATGAATGCACCTGACACAAAGATTTGTCATAGAAAATAAATCAACTTTTGTAAACTTGAACCTAAGGTTGTGTCAACTTTCTACACTGATAATGACAAACTCATGATTCTTTTAGAGACGGTTAACAAAAAATATTATCTTAACTTGAGAAGATTGCATTCTAAAGAATATCTACTTTATTAGCTTAAAGATGTTATGTTTTAAATAATACTCAGGTCTATCTAGCTTGAAGAGACTACTTTCCAATCAATATTTATGTTAGTTAGGAGTGATTAAGAACAAAGAATTTTCTGTAATTTCACTAGATAATAATGAAAATTTAATTCTTATTAAAGATCTTAACTTAGTCTGAATTGAGACAAACTAATATAAATTTCTTATTTTCATCTTATATTATTTACTTTATTTATAATTAAGGCTAATGGGAGAACTTTGTTCTCCAATTTTTTATTAGTCTCCTCAATTTAATTTATTAGTCTAAAATAACACACAATTTAACCCCTTTGTGTAGGTTTATTTTTACTAAAAAATTATTTTTAATTAAATTAAATTTATAAAGATAAATTATGTTAGATTATAATTAAATTATGTTAATAAATTTGAGTTTAATATATAATTAAATTTTAATAATGATGAAAGGGTGAGATTAAAAAAGAAAATCATTATTCTATATGATGAAATGCTAATCTAGCTCATTTAAGGAATACAAATTTATACCTGTTAACTTAACTAATACCAGATAAAATTAGGATAGGATAAATTATTCTTTTTTATGTGACTTATTTTACTCACCAAATAAAGATTTCATGAATGTTAAAAAAAAGTTAACTGGATGAAATATATGGATAATCCAATAATATCAAATCATTTTTATTTATTTTTATTTTTTAAAATATTATTGCACTAATCCAATCTGACCTATATAATCCATCCATAATTAGATAAGAAGTGCTAATAACATATTCTTTATTAACATTTTTTATTAATTAAAATTTATTAAAAACTATAAAATTATAAAAAAATTAACATATTTTATTTTAGTTATTTAACCTTTTTATTGTTTTTGACAAGAGTTGTTTAACTTCAACCTATTTTGGATAGGTTACATGACTTTATCATTATAAGTTTCAGTATTATTGGGCCTGCACTCAATAACATATTGGATCTACACTACTCACCCAACTCATAAACATGTAAATGTCACATTTTCCCTTTCGATATTTTTGTTTATATTTTTTCATACATATTTTTTTTTCAAAAATTAGTTCTTAAAATGTATTTTTTTATTGTTAAAAAAGCTTTTTTTAAAATGTAAAATTTTTAAAGTATCAAGATTATTTATTTGTTAATATATTTTAAAAATTTTCGTTTCATTGACCATATATATTACATGATATTTAGGTTAATTATTTGTTAATATATTTGAGAAATATCCGTTTAATTGTGCAAGAGACTTATAAGAAAGTTCTTGTAAAAAATAAGACTTATAAAAAAGTTAATTTCAAAATGAAATAATTTTGAAGGAAACCTAACAAATGAAACTTGTGTAACTTTTTTTTTTCTTTTAATATTTTATATATATAATAGTAGAATAGATATTAATGTTATTGATCGTATTGTGTGGATATATTTACTTTTCTTTCTCCAAAAATAAAAAAAGTATTCACTTTTTCCACTTTCTTTTTCTTTTTTTTTTTCTTGATATCTCACGTAGAATTTCAAATTCAAATATTAAATCACATCAAGATTTAAGATATAATCATACAAACTTTGGTCAACTTTAATATACCAACTTTTGAAAAAATTTTGCTGTCAAAAATTATTTTCATTTTCACTTTGTCTGATGTTTGAAAACTTAATTCGTTGCAGATAAGTTATTTTATTGGAATCTTTTGTCCTAAAGTCAAAAGCAATTATTACTTTTTTGAATAAAATAACATAAAGAATATTTTTTGTGCGTGTACAGAAACATAAAGAATTTGTTGAATACAAAATTAATCTCTTGTGATCTCAAACTTATTAAAATATAAAATAAATATTTTTGGTTGCATATATCTAAATAAATTTGAAATAAAACGCGTCCACAGAAGCAAATAAACCAATTCTATAGCAAAAGTTGAAAAATCATCTATTTTTAATAAAAACATCTCTTTAATTTCTGTATTTCTTTTCCTTTTATTTTTAATAAAAACATGACACCAAAAAGAATGTAATTAACCAGATGATATTACTTTACAGAAAAAAATAAATTATCTTATATACACAGTTCGTTTATTTGAAAAACATAAAATAAAAATACACAGTGATTTTTTTTTTTTCATCCCAACTAAGTGTATAAATAATGTAACCAAGAGTTGAAAAACAAAAAAGAAATAAAAAGAAAGTAATATAGGGTATGGAAAATGCAATAAATAAAAATAAACGATTTTTTTTTTAAAAATGTTCAGTGATATAAAATCATATTTATAAATGAAATCAAAAGTCACTGTGAAACATTTGATGGAATTTAGATAAGAAAAACATAAGAGTGATGATATATAAAATTTTCTCTATTATAAATATTTTATTGACATTTTTTATTTTTTTATTAAATTATATCATTTATCATACATATGATAGGATTGACGTAGAAAATTTTAAATATATCTTAAAATTAAAATGACTTAGAATATTAACATTTTATTTTATTTATATTTAAATGTTATACTCTTTTTAATTACCTAAAATTATTATTGTTTGTAAACCCCTATTTAACACAGAGTATGCATTCATAGTTTTTCTTTTCTTTTCTTGAAAATGCTATTTTGTGCGAATTCTTCTTGCACGAATTTCTTATATAGAACATATACATATATTTTAAAATGAATAAATAAACTCATATTTCTTCAACATATACTATTTTTGTGGAATTTTTTTTGGCACTACATAGTATTGTTGTATTTCTTAATCATGATATGAATATGATATATGTATGTATTTAAAAACAATTATTAATATTATTAGAGACTTTGATTACATACAATATTCCTCTGTATAATGTATAAATGATCAAATAAATAAAATATCAATTTATTTTTATAGTATATTTTAACATTTTAGGAGTAGTGTTGTCTTATTACTTTGTAGACTAATTAACATACACTTTTGTCTCTTCTAATTATTATTATTTTTCACTATGCTAAAAGTGTTTAACAATACATCATTTTTTAAACAAAGTGAAACAAAGCCAGCCAAAATGTGTCCAACCCTACAATGATAGTAGCTCTTATGGTCTTTGTTGGACAACCACACACTTTCACTTTCCCTAAAATTTTTTGATAATAAGAACTTGAATAGAGAGAGAGAGAGAGAGAGAACTCACTATTCTTCTTCTTTCTACCAAATTTCTATGGAAGACTTCAACTACAACAGATCAAAGCCTGATGGAAATGTGCAAAATATGCAAATGAAAAGGTACTATGAAGGAACAACAACAAGGCCTTATGATCTTAGGTCACAAAGTGTTTCACATGCACAATCTCAAAGGAAAGGAAAAAGCATGTCAAAGAGTTGTATTTCCAAGTCATGGAGCTTTGCTGATCCTGAATTTCAAAGGAAGAAAAGGGTTGCTAGCTATAAAATGTATTCTGTGGAAGGAAAAGTCAAAGGGTCCTTTAAGAAGAGCCTTAGGTGGCTTAAGGATAGGTACTCACAAGTGGTTTATGGCTTTTGGTGATTAATTTTGTGGTTAGTGTGGTTATCACTTTGTATTTCCCTATTTACATATTTGAGCTTTTCTTTTCATCACTAGTAGTAGAATTGTGGGTTACTTATGATAATTATTCAGTTTGATTTATTGGAGGATATTTCTTCTATTCTGTCCTACCGTACTCTAATTTTATAATTTCTACCGTCCAGAATTAAGTCCTGAAATTTGACAGAGTTTATCAAATTAACTTTTTTTTTTTAAAATTGATGTTATAATTTGAGTGATCTTATTATCTATATTTAGTTTTTCATGATTTTTTTAAGGAGAGTATAATGGATAAAATTTTGATTTTGAGACCCTTGTGTGTATAATCTTATGAGTAACAAGAAATGAATTAGTTTTGTTAAACAAAAATAACTTCATATGATAAGGAGATCTTCGAATTTGATTTATGCATACCCTTTTTCTATTCCCATCTTTCCCTCACTCATGACTTAATTCAAAGAAATTATTTCTTGAAAAGTGTTGAGGATATATTCATTAATACCCTCATACTCTTTTAATTGGTTGATTTTTTTTAAAAAAAAAACTTAATTAAAATAGAGAAATATCAAATTAATGTAAGACATACATAATTAAGAATTTTCAACCAATCAAAATAAAATGTTATTGACATTTATCGTTTGTATAAAGTTACTAGTTAGTGTTTGAGTTTATTCAGTTCATCTTTGATGGCTCTGTGTTTGAGAATTTTCATGTTCACAATTGGCTTCTCATTGTAGTTTGGAGATGAATCTTATGCATTTTCTTGATAGAGTAAATTGATCTTTTGAATTCTATTTCATTGTTTTTCACATAAATTTACTATGTTTTGATGAAGCAGTAATAACGGTGTAGCTTTGTGCTATTTTTGAGGAGAATAATAATTAGGAATGATAAAATATTAAATATCACATTAATATTTATTATTTTTCTTTATATTTCTCTTCTTATCGATTATATTTATATTATTTTCATCGTCACTCTGAGTATTTTACAACGTGTTAGTGTTTTACACGTATTTTTCTGTATTCAAAGGCTAGTTGTAGTATTCTCCACAAACATTTTAGTATTCAATATTTTACATATTCAATAAATTCTTACAATATTTTAGTTAAATTTTCTTTCTGTAAAGTTTGCTAATATATTTTGAACCAACCAAATCAACTAATTGATTATTAAAACTCTTGTTGTCAACATATCTGGATATAATTTGCTAATTTTAACATTTTTATCACATACTTGACAATTAATTTAAATTTAAAAAAAAAGCGTATTTATAGAAGATCTCACGTTATTTATAAATATGGTCTATTATATAATTATATTATATATATAAATATGAAGAATAAAGTCAATTTTATAAGATTAAATTAAATCATGAATAAATTTTCATTCTCTCTTCAACATTTAAAGTTTTCACAAACTTAATAAACACATTTTTTTACTTTATTTTCTCTTGAACATTTGAGGTTTTCACAAACTTCATAAACTATAAGAGCAACAAATTTGATAGTTACATCATGAGAGTAAAGACCTCTCAATTACATGAGTGGCTTAATCTTTTATGAGCCATCCAAACTAAAAAACCCAGTTACAATTTTATCAATGTTACTTATTAAGTGCTATTCTGAGCATGCATATTAAGATAATTAAGGAACAATTTTTTTTCTTACACGTGTTAAATTTCAACTTGCATAGTATATAATTTTAAAATGTCCATTTCAGAATGAAAATGCATTTCGGAATGTAGAGTCCACCTCATTGTTTTGTAATACAAAAATAAAATAAAAATTAGTTCTTATTTTAAAAATCCAACATTAGAAATTCTCTTATAAGGTTAAAAAAGAAAATAAATTCTGCTATGTCATTATTAAATGGGTATTATTATCACATAAACTAATTAATTATTATAATTATACATGATTCTTTATAGTTTAAAAAATATTAAAATTAAAAAAATAACTAAATATTAACCAAAACAATATAGTTAAATAACAAACAACTTCTTATGAACATCTAAAAAGAAATTCTTAAAAGAGTTTCAATATTTAAAATAAAAGAATACTTTAGAGGTCCGATGAATAGTAATAATTAGAATGGTGTCCAGTAATAATGGGAATCGACTGGGCTATGGTTATTCATCAAAATAAGAAGATATTTTCTTCATCCATCTTATTAATTTTAACATGTAAGTACTTTTATTTATGTTTTAAAATAAACATTTTGAAATTTCATTTAAAATCCACATTTCCACATATTCAACATGTATCATAGAAAGTATATTTAGATTTATAAAAAAAATAATCATGACATTAAATTGTAAGTCACTAGAAATTAAGGAATTTAGAAAATGTTTTTTGTTTTCATTTTGTGTTTTTATTTTTTAAAAATTATTTTCATTTTTAATTTTAAAGGTTGAGAAAATATTAAGAAGTGTTTAAAATTTCATCCATATTACTTTATTTTTATTGTTTTAAATAAGAAATATTAAAAATAATTTTTTTCATTTTCTATTTTCAATTATATTTTATAAATTTCTTCATTAAAAATGGTTTTTAAAATTTAATCAAATATATTTTTACTATTCTTTTCCTTTTTCCTTTAAAAATGAAAATAAAAAAAAATACTCAAATCAAACCAAATAGTATCAAAAGTTGTCCAATACAATAATCATGTTTCTAGTTAACATGAATAATTCAATAATGAATAAATCACATAAATTGTTTTTGAAATTTAATGAAATTATATAAATATTTATATTTTATTATACATAAATCTCCTTATATATTACATTAACATTGCTTAAATTTTCAGAAAAATACTATATTGAGATCATTGCATAAAAATAATACTTAAATAAATAGATGAAATATTTAATGTAATTTAAAAAATTTGAAAGGAGATATATGCGTAATTCACTTGTGATAGTCCTTTGAATTGAATGCATAAAATTCTGGCAATAGAAAATGCAGATGAGAGATATGTAGATGAAGCAAATACAAGCTGGCAACAATATGAAAAAGGGGTGTTTGACATTTGAAGTTGGTATTCTATGACTGTCCACTCACTAGTTGCAATATTTAAACACTCTGTGCTGTGTTTTTGTATGCATTATTTGGCACTTGTCTTGTCCTGTACACTATATAGCATTAGTTGAAGCGTGAAGGAAAGCAACTTATACTGGGACCACTACACTAGGCAGTAACCACCACCAACCATATTCACAATATGCTTTTGCTTTTACACCAAGTTTCCTATCACTCTGACCTGTTTGGTTTATGATTTTAGTGTAGCTTCTTACACCTTTAACTTGTTCATATTTTTTTAGTGTAAGTAGTGTAAAATCATTTCTCTTCTCTCTTCTTGTTATCTCTAACTACTTCTTCCTAGTCTTTTTTATAAATTTTTAATTAAATTTCATCTTCTCTTTTTTAATTTGTTATATCCTATAAAAAGAAATAATTAGGCATTAAAATTAAATTTACATAAAAAAAATAATATTTGGTGGATAAAAGTAGCCAATTGTTGATAAAAACTTATATTACTTAATATGAGCCAATCCATGTGAATTACAACTCATGATGAGTTAACCCGAGTTAAATTTACTAGATTACTTTATCAATTTTATTTGTACGCACTTAGGTTTAATATATTTAATTTAGTTTTAATTCATTTCTTATGCTTGTAACATGCTATATTAAAACATCATTCAATTTTTTTTTTTTGGGACTTCAAAATTATAAATAAAATTTAGATCAAATAATTTATAGCAATTTTTTTTCAAAAAAATAAACCATTTATTTTCAAAAGGCAAATAATAATAATAAAAAAGTGGCTTTCAAAAATACTCAATTATTCAACCTAGTTTTTAATTAAACAAATTTTTAAGATAAAATGTCAAGTTTAATAAATAATTTCTATACATTTTTTTAGAGTTAAAAAATTATATATTGATAATATAAAATAATTTTACACAAATATCTTATCATAAATCCAATTTCATATAATTTATAAAATTTTGTGAAACTCTATATTATATAATAAATCGTATCGTAGTTGACTAAGAGTGTGGAACGCGTTATATGCACCAACCTTATAGAGAAAAAAAAAAAAAAAAAAAAAAAAAACAGGGGAAACTGGGAAAACTGGGAAAACATGTTCAATTAGAATTTACAACATGCTGAGTTAATATATAATCATTTAACTGCAGATCGTTGAAACTACAGAACAATTTCTTAGTTTTGTTCTGTAATTCTAATTATGAAATTTAGTTCATAAAATTCAACCACTAGTACATATATTAATTAATTAACATTAATAAGAATAATTGGTAGTTTAGTTTGCATAACAATTGAAAGTAACAGTGTAACAGATCGTGAAAGAGACCAAACCAACAACAGAACAGAGTTAGAACTAAGAAGTGCAACAAAGAAGAAGCAAAAAAGTTGAAAAATTTTCAGACAATAGTGGCATGTGGGAATCTATTTTGTTCACGGTGGCTGCCACCGCCGGCAACAACATCGGAAAGATTCTTCAGAAGAAGGGCACTATCATTCTTCCACCTCTCTCTTTCAAACTCAAGGCATGTCTAAAGTTCCAATTTTTTTGTTTGTTTTATGTTTGTATGATTTGGTTTTCATTAAAGATCTCATCTTTTTTTATAATATTGTCATTTGAAACATGTGGGTGTCTTTGAAATTATTGTAGGTTTCTATAGCTGTGCTTGTTTGGTAATTGGTGTCAACGTTAAATTTGACATTTTTCATACATGTGTGTGGTTTTGTGAGAATATGAGAATAGATTAAATACCAAAATCACTTTTTTTTTTCATTTAAGGTTTTGTGGGATAGAAATGATTGTTTGGTTATTGATTCCTTTTTGTTTGCAGGTTATAAGGGCTTATGCTTTAAACAAAACCTTTGTGATAGGTTTTCTAATGGATATATCTGGGGCATTGTTGATGTTAAGGGCATTGTCTTTGGCTCCAGTAAGTGCTATATTCTGTGCCTAAGTGGTGAAGTAATAAATCACACTCAATATGAAGGGATTTCTTATAGTTTTTTGCCTAAGTTTTTGACATTGGTAAAATCAAATGTATTATAGGTGTCTGTGATCCAACCAGTTTCTGGGTGTGGACTAGCAATTCTTTCAATCTTTTCACATTTTTATCTCAAGGAAGTGATGAATGCTGTTGATTGGGTTGGCATTACATTGGCAGGTTTTGGCACAATAGGTAAAGTAAGTTTTTATTTACCATAGAACGTTTTTGTTTACCTGACTCTGCTTCCTTTAACACCATGGAAAACAAGGTTGTGTGTGGGGAGTGTAATCATTAGAAAAAGTTTTCAAATCAGAGTTGAACTCTCTATCTATTTGTATAGTTCTTAGTTCAGATCTACATAGAATAAAAGTACTTGTGACCTTTTTATTTGTCCGTGTCTGTGTCTGTGTCCTATTGTATTACACTCATGTGTCTGAGGACCTGAGCAATGGACTGAATTTTTTTGGAATTGTCCTCATTTCTGTTATCTGGCAAACTAAGTTTGCGATGCAGTGTTATTGTTTTAACATATTCAATTTTGTGTATATATGATTCTAACTGGTTGACTAATATGTTTTTCTATGTTTAGGAGTTGGTGCTGGAGGTGAGGAGCAAAAGGTGGTTGCTCTATCCATTTTCCACATACCAGGACTGGCATTTGTTGTTTTCATCTTGTTTGTAGGTACCTTGTCTTATGAATCAACCTATTTTAGTCAAGTGCTTTATGGAAAGAGATATTTAGCATTCATAAGTTTGGAATCATGGCAAGATGTTGTTTGCTTTTTATCACCTGATTTTGATATAGTCACTAGTTTGTGAGGAAATAGTTAAAATGTTTGTGAAAGAAAAGATAGCGGCCTTCTATTATTAACTGGAAGCTTATGCACAGTATGGCTGCAAAACTTATATTTGGCCTTGAATCTGGTGCTTATAAATGTAAGATGTCATGCTTAATAGTGTCCTGTAATCCATGCATGAAGTTGCACATGTTTCCAAAATCACAATTCTTATTTGTATGGGAAAAAACTCATTTGAATACTTGATAATCTGTTTTCACCACTTGTTTTCACAGGAATGTTATTTTCCCTGAATCTGGTGCATTTAAAATGCAGAATTCTGATCTCTAAAACTATGTATGTCTTTAAAACTAAATTATAGGTTGAATGAGCTAAACTTCATTTCATTATGTGGTAGTCATTTTTCCCTAGTTCACCAATCACCAGTGCAATAAAGTGGTATTACTATCTTCCAGACAATACTTTAATTGTTAAATTATTAGAAATATTTGTGCAGATGCTGCTTAATGGATGGCTTCGAATATGCAAGTGTCAACGGAGAGAACAAGAGATGGTATTGATGTTTTATTTTACATATGGTGATTTAGTGAGCTATGTTGTTCTATTTTCTTCTATCACTTGACATTTTTAAGCTACTCAGATGGAATATGACGTCGCTGAAGAAATCATCTATGGCTTGGAATCTGGTGTTTTGTTTGGGTACTTTTGCTTCCCTCTACCCTATTTATGTATTCCATTCATGTTTGTCAAGATGCATCTCATTTTTTCCTTGTTGGTTTACATGGAACATCACTTATTTCTATTGGGAATGAACAAAACTCAGATATTTCTAAATATTCTTTGCACGAGAGAACAGAACTTGGTTATGCATCATTCTTAATTTTGTTAACACCTCAAATGCAGGATGTCATCTGTAATATCAAAGATGGGATTTCTATTCCTAGAGCAAGGTTTTCCCAAGCTATTAGTTCCTATCTGCATCATGATCAGTGTGTGTTGTAGTGGCACAGGCTTTTACTACCAGGTATTTTGAACACTGGTTTTATATAATCTACTGTTGTGAGAACTATCACACCCTTTAAGCATGGAGGGAACTTAACATGTTTCAGTCAAACTGCCGAGACACTTGTCCAAGCAAAGTTCTATGGTGCCAATTTCATAGATAATAACCTCTTTAAATAATCATTATCTTCCTTGCTTCTGTAGACACGCGGTCTAAAGCATGGGAGGGCTATTGTAGTTTCAACTTGTGCAGCTGTTGCATCAATTTTGAGTGGTGTTCTTGCTGGGATGCTTGCTTTGGGTGAGCGACTTCCTTCGGAACCAAAAGCACGCTTGGCACTTCTTCTTGGATGGTAATATAAGATGTCATGCTTTGTGTTTTACAGTTATTTTTTTTCTTATGAAGAAAGGGAAAAGCCAAATGAGTAAATTACACTAACATTCCCTGAGATTTCACACAATTGGACAAATACTCCATACTTTTTTTACGCCTACACAAAACCCCCTAATTATTTTGGAAAACATTACATTGACACTTATTCATTACACTAACAACCCCCTCATATATTAAACTTACCCATTTTAAAGTTGGTTATTATGTGTAAAAAAAGTTTGGTGTTAGTGCAATCACACAAAATATTATGAGGTGTCAATATAATTTGCTCAAGCCAAATTAGAAACCCTTCCTGTTTTTTTTCTTCTTCATGTTCTTATACATATAAACCATTATCTTGCAGGCTACTTATCATAGTTGGCGTGATTTTACTTGTTGGTTCAACACGGCTAGTGAGATTCCTTTCTTGTTCTTCACAGCGAAAAAGAAGCAATGTGGATAAGAGTTTTGGCCATAGAAGAGCCACTTCTTCCCGTGTGAGGGAACCAAGTCCAAGTGCTGTTATTCAAGCAGCAACATTAAATCATCTACTATCATCATCTTCCAAAGAAAAGGCCTGAGTTAGCATGAACTGGATAATGTTCCTTCATCTTTCTCGGCAATTCTAAGCATTAAGTTGCTTATCCGTCTGCCAGGGCCGGCAGGGTGTATTTTGTATAAGTACAGTGGTTGCTTCATCAGAGGGCATGACATTTTGGTGATCATTCCCTCTGGCTCACACATTGTGGATGAAGTATTTGTTAACTTTCTGATGCTACCATGTAAAAACTTCCACCTTTCTTTTTTAGTTACAATGATTGTATATGACAGTGATGATAGTGGCTGAACTTCCACTATTTTTGCTTTCAATGACTGTATATGACAATGATAATAGCATACTACCAACGTACAAAATTTGTTTTATTTGCTGTCAAACAAAGAATAGATTATATAGTTGTTACTTTTGGGAATCATTTCACATGATTTGGAAAGCATGAATGGAAAAGAAATAGCTTTCTACACAGGACTTCTTGCTTTAGCCAAAGAAATTGGTCCACCATAACTAGGACATAGACTCCAGTAATACTGTGCAGTGAAAAATTCATTATGAAGAGCAAATGCAACTTCCAAATCGTTTGAAAAGAGGACAGTGGAACCAAATGAATGATTAATATCAACTTTATTTTGCAGCCAATTCACTCACAGAATATATATATATATTTTTTTTCTCTTCACATTTTATACATATATACTTTTCTCTCTTCACATTTTATAATTGGTTGTCTTTGTATTATAGTTGTTTATCCAATATTTTTTAACTAATATGAGGTTAAGAATCACTATAAGCGAGATCATACTATAAATAGTTCTTACATTATTGTTTCTCATAGTGGGCATACTCAATAACTCAAATATGATCAACTAGCACTAGAAAGCACAGCATTGTCAATGTGACTGACTATAACCAAATTGTTTCAGCACAGAAGACTGATATTTTTAGAATTTAATTAGAATACACCTAAAGTGTAAAAATTTCTTATACAACTACATAATAATAAATTGTAATACAATTGAGAATTAATGGCTTTTGTAGTAAGAGTTTAACTTAAACTAATTAAAATACAAAAGTCAATTATCTTATTATACAACTACAAGATAGCTTATACTGACAAAATATTTAAATAAATAAGATGATGTTAAATTGATTGAAAGAATAAAATTGTTTATAGTAATAGTGTATCAACATTTAAACACACTATTGGATAAGTTCAGTAATGCATATACAGAACACCATTTAAATTTTATAGATCTAAATTTGTGCTTTGAGCATCTTTATTCTAAACATATAAGTTTATTTAAACATAAACCATAGAACAGTTATCCTAGCAGCATCCATTTAGAATGTTAATAGGTAGACATTTGAAGACTTCTCTTTCAGAAAGAAAAGAAAATGAAATTGAGGTAGGGTCTTTAAAAAGGAAAAGACTATAATGGTAGCCACAAATAATGTAGATTTAACCTTTCTACTTCCTTCTGTACTGCCATAAAAGAGGTCAAGATCCATTTGTTTAAACTTTTTTCCTAAAGAGAGTGCTCTTTTTTATTAATAAAAAAAGGAATGATTACTGAAACTTTTTAGATGTTTAGATAAACTGCTTTTTTTTTTTTTAAAAAAAAAAGTAATTTTCTACATTTTTTTTGAAAAGTAAAAGTAAATTACTATTTTAATTCTTGAAATTTTGAGATAATTTAGTATCTAAAGATGAAAAATAAAAGAAAATAATCTCCAAACTTGAATTTGATCATTTACTATCATTTTAATTCTTTAATTTTAACATATTTTATCATTTTAGTCCCAAATTTGTAGAGACCCAAATAAAGGTACAATTATTTTAGAAAAATATTTCGTAAACAAGTGTAATGTGCAGGCAATGTTTTGTGAGTTAATTGATTGATTAATTGCATATTACAGTTGGCTGCGAAGTAAAATTAATTCAGGAATATATTTTACACTTTAATAAATATTTTACTATTTTTTATTTTTTACAAATTAAATTACTCGATTTACATATTTTAAGGATCCAAGTGATGATTTACCTGGAAAAGTAACTTCAAATTACTTCTAAAAGTAATTTTATAAAAAAACATCTCCTACATGATTTACCTATATTGTTTAATTTTGGAACTGCCTAGTGGAGCCAACCTGACACCCCATGATGCACAACTGAGATTTTGCCATGGAAATTCTTGTCACCATCTATTTGCAATTTGGATACACTTTTTACCCTTTAAACTGAAGTAACAACCAAATAAGACATTCTCACAGTGACTCCATTAACTATTAAATGAAATGATGCAAAACAGCAAATCACGTATACCAGAACTTGAAAATAATCATGCACAGTAGTGACAAACAAAATATGGCCCCATCCACAGGACTGTTGTGTACACTTTCAAGTGATTCAAGAGTTATATCAAAAACTTTTTTGGCAAAGCCTTCAACCAATCAAAAAGTTCATTCTGCATTTTCCTGTTCTGCATAATTACCCAATTGCTTTGTCTGCCAGCTCTCACGAGGGGCTACATGTTCATGAAAAGAAGAATATTGCTACAAAAAAGTGAGTTTAGCATTTAGAGTTATAATTAACACAGTAACAATATTCTAAAGTCAAACACTTTCATACAAAATAGGCCAAAGAAAGAAAGAAACAACACAACACTTCAAAATCATTGTTATATATAAGCATTTTTTAAGAGTTTGTAAATTGGAAAATTCCCATAAGGCTACATATACTATTCATATTTACATTATACAAGGAACATAGAAACAGAAAAATCCATTTTGACAATTATAACACAACAAAGTACCTTGAAAGAAATGAATATAGGATAAACTATGAGGTTCAATTTATTCTCATGAGCCAAGTTAGAAAATATGGGAAGCTAAAGGTTCTTATATCAATGATCTATTTTAGGTATCCAATGCCAACTCTTTAAATGATTATTAGTTGATATACCTACACACAAATGTTAAATTAATCTTAGAGTAAACTAATACTTTTGTTTTTGAAAGTGTGAGGGTTAGGTAATTAGTCCCTAAAAGATAGAAAATAACAAAATAGTCTTTAGATGTATTATGTTTATATTTTAGCCCTGGAAGATGTCAACTGTCATTTTGATCCATAGATTTTCTTATTTATTATCATTTCAATTCTTAATTTAGGGACCAAAATGAGAGTAAATTGTTAACTTAAGGGATCAAATTGACAATAAACTATTAAATTCATTGATTAAAATGACAATAAATATTTTTTAGACACTTTTTTCATCTTCTAAGGACTAAATTATCCGACTCTTACACTATAAGAACCAATATAGTGATTTGCTCATTATTTTTAATTTTCTCATGAGTTTAGTAAATCAAACCATTCATCAGTTTACAATTTGAATGCAATTTTGAATGTAGACATTGAATGATGTTTCCTTTCAGATGTTAAGGTAAAAATGGCTAGTTATAGTTATACCTCCATCTTCATCATAAGTTCTTTGGCTGATGAAGCCGAGACAAGTATTTTCCGAGCAACACGCTTAATGAAGCCTTCTTCAACACCATTGTCAAATAATGCAAGCAAAGAATTATAGTAACCATCAACATTGAGTAGACCAACCTGTGCAGGATGATATCAAGTTAACACATGATTACATTAATATACTAAGGATTTTATCCTGCACAGTAACAGCATCATGTTACCGGTTTGTTATGAATTCCAAGTTGAGCCCATGTAATGATCTCCAACAGTTCTTCCATAGTTCCATAACCTCCTAATCATAAGGAATGGAGGGAGGGTTTAAGAGAGAAACAGTCACTAATCACTATTATACATGCAATACAGCAATCCAGTACACCAAAATAGTAAATTCCAATATATAAAAGAACATCTTTAGTAACATTAAGATGTGATAAGACATACACAACCATCAATTATTTTTAAAAATGTTTGAAAGTTGTTCTGGTAACTACCAGGGAGAGCAATAAATGCATCAGCTTCTTGAGCCATTGCAGCTTTTCTCTTATGCATATCTGAAACAATTCTTACTTCACCAACTGATTCACCAGATATCTGTCAAAAAAGACAATTAATAGATCATATATTCCACATTGAAAACGCTATATATTCTTTCCATGACAAAGGGAATACTATCATAAAGGACCCACCAAATTCTCTCCCAAATCAGTCATTATACTAAGTAAGAAGTGGAGTGCTACTATGCAAAACTTAACACACAATAACAATCCCATCCCTCCAAGAGAAAAATAGAACTTTTTCTAATTTCTTTGACTCCATTCAGATTAATTCTTCAAAAAGATTGTATCTTTAACTCTCAAATAATCACATAAATCACAAATATGAAACAAGAACCAGTCTGTTGTTAATGATCAACTTAACAGTACAGTGTACACAGCAAGAAAAATAAGTGACACGGAATTGAAGGTAACAGTTAAACAAGTAGTAGCACAAATACCTCAAGAGGCATGAGAGCTTTTGGAATAACCCTGCATATGTAGAGAATAGGAAAAACATAAAAAAAAAAAAAAGACAAATAAGCAACAAAGGGTGAGACTAAATGATTAAACCAATAACAACAAACTTAATCAGTGAATGAATAGAGAGCATCATTCATGATAAACACAACACAAAAGCATGTTGTTTAAGGCATACCCTAGAACATGGCAACCTCCATCATACATTCTCTGGGATATTAGACCCATCAGTCCAACACTTCCCCCACCATACACCAAGTCAATGTTCCTCTTAACCTGCAATTCACACCATAGAATAAAACACACAATAACACAGATAAAGACAACATTGAAGCTCAATTATCCTCTCCACACATTAGAAGACAAAAAAAAAACAAATCTTGAAACATGACACATGAACATTGTGACACACGAAAAAGTCAAGAACACTACAACCCCCCAAAACTTACATATAGTTTTTTAATCAGAAATGTAGTTTACTTTCATAATTTACACCGACCTTTAATACAAACCTTTGTTACACAGATTATCGAGATAAAACACACAATAACACAGATAAAGACAACATTGAAGCTCAGTTATTCTCTCCAAACATTAGAAGACAAAAAAAACAAATCTTCAACTTCATACATGGTCATTGTGTGACACACCAAAAAGTCAAGCACACCTTATATAACTCACAAAACTTACATATAGCAGTTTTTTAATCAGAATTGAAGTTTACTTTCGTAATTTACACCAACCTTTAATACAAACTTTTATTACACAAATTATCATAAAACTTCAATCAAAAGATTTAAAAAAAAAAAAAAAACAATAGAACTTTCCCTTCATAATTTATATATTGAAATTTAACACAAACATTTGATCATTTCAATTCTAGTAGAAAAGAAAAACCAAAAACATTTGAAGAATTGAATCTGTCTCACTGGACCAACAACCTCGTCCAGAACAATAAATGTAATACAGAAGATTGTTAGTTATCAAAAAAATAGTAAAAACAAATAAAAAATGAAACTTTATCTGACAAGTACGTACCCAAATGCTGATCATGGCAAAAGATAAGTTTTTGATGACAGATAGAGGAATATAAGAAGAAAAAGAGTGCGTTAGAAAAGAAAGTTTACGAGTTCATTGGCCAAATCAATGGTGGCGTCACTGAAAACTTGACGGTTGCCGGAGTTGCTGCCGCAGAAGACACAGAGCCTCTTGAACCTGCTTTTGGTGAAGCCCTGTTCCATTTCTTTCTCTCTTTGTTGGATGATTATGATGATGATTTTGTTTTAGCTTAAATCCAAAACCATTGGAACAACGAACCAAGATAACATTTATAAACAATAAGGACAAGGACATAGCTACATTATTTTATACACTAATCAAATAAAAAGTTTATTATAGTTTGATTAATATATTCAATTCATAATAATTTTTTTTTCTGAGAATATAACCTGAAAATAATATTTAAATATGAATTAATGAATTTATTAAAAAAATTAAAATTAATAAATGTATACTAAAACTATATATATATATATATATTAATATCAATAATATTAACATTTATATTATTAATCATATACTAAAAATATTGAAACTAATAAAGGCTAAGAGTATATGTTAATAACAATCAAAAGAAATATAAATGTATTGGATATGATATAAATATATTACCAAGAAGAGGAAATACCTGATATAAATAATTCTTTTAGTAAAAATATAGAAAAAAAAATTAAATAATAATATACATTTTAATCACCAAAATATATTTGCTAAAAAGATAACCATCAATATTTCTAAAATAAATATTTAAAATAGAGTTTTTGGTGTTATAATTAAGATATATAATAAAAAAATATAAATTATTGCTCATTTGATTTCACAATATTGTATTATTTATTTGATATGCTAAACATATGTGCAATTTTGGTATCTTATTAAGTTATATATTTTTCAATACATATAATCAAGATGTCTTAATGTAGGAATAAAAAAGTGATCTGCTATTGTAAGGGATTAAAGAAAAAAGAAAAATGTGAAAGATAAGATTATCAATTTAAATTCTTTCACTAATAAAAATAATTAATAATTAATATTTATCAACAACAAATAAAATTATTAAATGACATAAGTGCATTCACATGTATAGATTTGAAATTTTCAATATTGGTTCAACTAACAATGTATTCATACACTTAAAAAGAAAAGCACTTATTGATATACATGCATGATCAAATGAATTGATCTATGGTATAGTTTTATAGTTTTAGTCTACTAAAGAAATATTTTGGATATCCATGAATGATAGAAAAGACAAGGTGAATGATCACGTCCTCAAAATGTGACATTTTTTTTATCTGATAATGATGTTTGTTCAATAATTTAACTAGAAGTCATAATACATCCTTATTATTTTATTGTTACAAACAAAACACTTGAACATAGACATGATGGTATCTGCAAATTGTTTTGTCAACCATGAAGGATCCACTTTTGTCATATTTGGAGTTTTTCCCAAATTATGGAATGTTGACTTCTTTATAAAAATGGAAGTGTTATGAGAAGGAGTAAAATCATTTTCTTTAATTTTATTTTATGTGAAAATCTTCACTCTTAAAATTACAAGGAAAAATTAGTTTTTAAAAATAAAAAATAGTAAAATAATTTTTTAAAAGATACTATTATCATCTTAATTTTTGAATTTAATTATTTATCATTGTTTTAGTCTTTGAATTAAAAGTTGAAATAATAATAAATGATATAATTTAAAGGTTAGAATAAATTATTCTTATACTTATTTTATTTTGAGTAATTTTTTTAATGAACAAAATCTACTTGAGTAATTTTTTTTAATAAACAATATATTATCATATACAATCCAAAATGAGCCTACCAAATAATTCTTTTTTAATTTAAATATTTTTTAATGAAAAATCTATTTGAGTTATTTTTTTAATAAACAAAATATTATTACATATATTTCTTTTAAATTTAAGCAATTAGAATATCTGGCAAGAGAATTTGAATGTTTAGAACCAACTAGCATTTATTGATCAAAGAAAAAAATAATATTAGTAATAGACATGTGATATGATCCGTCTTCAACTATGATTTATTAGGTCTCTTTCATTACATCCGAATATATATAAAAAAAAAAGTGTTATTAAAAAAAATTATATAGTTCAAAAATATTAAAGACAAACTTCTAAATTTTATGCCAAAAAATAAAATAAAATATAACTGGTGAATGAGGTAAGAACACATGGGTTGAATTCAGTTTAGAATATTAATAGAAATGAGATCAAACCTCAACCTATCAAAGATACATTCCAAGTTTAGACTTTCCTTTTTCATCTCCATTTCTTTCCCTTCAACTCCTAAATTCAAGCAATCACATTCAGTTTTTCTTCAACCATACCAAAATGGAAACAAAATTAGCTAAACATTGATTTCGTAAAGTTTGTATTACCTTGTAGGAAGAACTTTCAGTATCACATTAGTCCTTAGAACATTTTTCCAAGAAACAAGTCATTATTATTGTTATAATCATATTAAGTGCACAAAACATAGTGTTAGTGACAGAAGAAATCACACATATAGATTCAATATACCAAAGTTATGGGAAGAAGTGTCCCTAATGAGAATAATAACATCACATTTATAGACTCATTTCTTCATTTTTCATTTTGCATGGTAGGATTGGCCACAAGCATCGCTATAATCTCAGCACTTTGTAGTATGAGATTTAGAAGAAAATCACCAACAAATTCCCCATTAGGGCAGGATGATTCAAATGAAGTAACAAAGAAATTGATTGATCCATCTTCAAACATTGAAGATGGAACAAATGAACATCCTAGTACCTCAGACATGCCACAAAGCCAAACACAAAACGATGATGTTTTGGTAAAAGAGCTACCTCTTCCACCAGCATTGCAACAACATCCTAGTGTAGACCCTAAGATTGTGAAAAGAGCAGCATCTGAGCGCAAGATGTCTTTCAATTTGAGCAGGAAGATGCCAAGGAGTTTTTCAATGGCAAAAAGTTGGGATCAAAAGGGTTATGATGTTGGAGGGAAGAAAGGGAAGTTGAAAACACAAGAATCTATGTGGAATAAGTCAAAAGGGAAGTTGCAAAAGGATGATTCTGTGTGGATGAAGACAATTATACTTGGTGGAAAGTGTGTTCCTGATGAAGAAGAAGATGCTGTTATCTATGAAGGAAAAGGGAAGAGAATCTCAGCTTATCATCCTAGAAAACCCTCTTCTGTGTTACTTTCAACTCAATTCTCTAACATTAATCCTGATGTCATACCTGTATCCCAACCCCATGAAGAAAACATCAATAACATATGTGTAGAGAAAAATAACTGAAATTTGTATGGTTGATGTCATGTATTTATAGTATATTTGGATAGTTAGTGAATACTTTCTTTTTTTTTTAATCTTGGTACCTTGTTATGTGTAGGTAACATTGTCTTGATTAATTTTTGAATCAAGTTAAGTTAGGAATGAGGAAATTAGTCCAAACATGTAAATTTATTGTGAGTCTTGATGCTCAAATGAAAAATCGAATTAAATTTTTTACGAATAAAATTTTATAATTAAATAATTTTATTTTACAGTCAACTGTAATATGTAATTAATTCATTTTTAAAATTTATATATATACATACACATATTTATCTTTCTTTATATTTTATAACTCATTCTAAAAACTTGTATACATATATTTATTTGTCTTCCTTTATATTTTATAACTAATTTAATCAATTATTATAATTATTTTGTTAAATACTTTTTATAATCAAGAGACATTATAATGTATATCCTACTAAAAATAATTATTCTTTCATTCTTGTTGAGAAAAAATGGGAAAGAGTTGATACCATTACTTTTAGAAAAATATTTAATAAACAACTGCAATACATAGACAATCAGTTATAAAATGTGAAGAAAAAGAAATATATATATGTATAAAATGTGAGGAAAAAAGAAATAATATATATTCTGTGAGTGAATTGGTTGATTGATTGCGTATTGTGATTATTAATAAAATAAAATTATTATTCTTATAAATGAATAAAATGGAAAGAATACTCGCCTTTTAGGTATAAAATTTGGGGAGTGTAATGAAGTTAATTAACATTTATCTTCTTGCGAATTTGATGTTATTAAAGTATTAAAAATTTTGTAGTTAATCCACAATTTAGACTTCCTATCTACACAAATCAAAATGAAATAAAACACTACAGGTACAATGATAATATAAAACATTTAGTTGTGTACATGGATTTCGAGAATGAAACAGAATACTAGATAATGATGATGATGTTTCTTTCATTTAGGGTTTTAAGAGATGGGTGTCTTTGTCAAACCAAAATAAGAATTGATTTTAAATTCAAAGAACTTTATTAACAACAGTATTGAATTTGCTGTTAGTTGTTTGTGCCATTTTTCTAATTTTCTTTTGTGACTGAGTTTTCTTTTCATTGCAATACTATTTAATATAATTATATTTATTAATCTAATTAAACAAACAAAGAAAGGAATTAATTTTTTATTTCTTTTAATCAAAATAATTCAATAATATTTTTTTTTACCTTTTTTTTTCATTTTAATACTTTTTTATCCTATTTATTTCATCCTTATTTCTTTGCATATTTAAATAAAATCTAATATTTTATTAGAAATGGGAGGAATCCAAAGCTGAAAGTGAAATCCCTTATTATAGAATGGGACCAAAGTCTGAAAAAATTTATTAATTTTTCTTTTCCCAGGCTTCAAATTTCTTTTGATCTTTTTTACATTATGGTAATGATTCAGCTTCTTGTTTTCTGTTCCCATCTTTTATCTTTCTCCATCCTTCGAATCAAATGATAGAACTATTTAATATATAAAGAAATTTCTGCTTTGGAATCCAATGGTCCAAGTGTTCTTTCTTTTTCACCTTTGCCAATGTGAAAACTAGAAATCTTCCATAGCTTTTAATTTAGATGAAAAATGTAAAGAGAAAAAAGTGTCAGAGAGATTATATAAACCTGCTCAATGTAAAGAATTTAGTTATGATGTGTAATTACAATATATTGACAGTGTACTATTTATTTTAGAGGATTAATTGTTCTATAGATCTTGTTTTGTACCGTAACATTATTAGTTTTTGTAATAATTATATTTAGTAATGGTTAATTTGTAGCTGTTAATTTTATATACACTGTAATTATTATTTTAAAATATATAATGATGGGACAAACACTTAAAAATCCGTTTAATTCGTTAAAAGTTATTATAATCAATAAAAAAAATAGAGGATATTATGGATAATTAAAATATGTGATAATTTTTTTTATTTTATCTTATGTTTGATAAACAATAGAAAATATAAGTGAAATAATATAAAAATTATTAAAATATTTTATTTAATAAAAATATCTTTATGTAGTTTATAATATTATTAAATATTATATAAATTCAAAATTTAAAATATATTTAAGTAAGTTAGTTAATTCATAATAATAATTAAATATAAATAATTTAATAAAATTATTGTAATAAATATACAATATTAATTAAATTAATTAGATGATAAAGTTTTTAAATAATTAAAATTTAAATAAAATAATTTGAAAATAAGAAATAAGTAAAAATACGTGTGTCTTTTAGATACTTTATATATACAACTATTTTTTGTTCTATAAGTATTAATTAAGAAGAATATAGAAAACTCAATTTAGTTTTTACATGAAAAAAAATTAAGTTGAGTTTCATTATAAAAATTAGTTAATTTAGTATAGTTGCATTATATTTGTTCACAATTTTATTATTCTTTTTTAAAATTATCCTTAAAATTCAGAGGACTAATCATTTCACTTATTTACTGTTTACCTAATTAATTATGTACACTATAATCATAATATATTGATCATCATAGAAGAGAATGCATTTATCGTAAAGTAATTAAGAATATTGCAGTGAAAAGTTTAATGTAACAAACAAGTAAAAATTAGTCTTATAAAAGGGAATATTTTTTTTTTTTTTTAAGAAAAGGGTCCTACATTAAGAGACTAAGGTAATATAAATTAATAAATAAATTATTGATAAAATGGAAGGATACGAGATAATTTGTGTGATCAATTTAAATAACTTTTTCAGAGGTATGAGTTAGAAGTGGGCGCTTAAATAATAATAAAGAAAATTAAGCATGTCAAAACAAATATATTTACTATAAAAAGAACATATTTTACATTTAATTTTTATGAATTTTACAAATTAGTTATTTGCTTTGAATTTGACTAAGTTTATAAATTTTTTTCAAAACTTATATGTTATTTATATTCATTACACATAAAAGAGAGTTAGCAGATATTAATTTTTTATTGGAATTTTTTAATCTGTGTAATTTTATACAGGATAAATTTTATTAAATTTTTTCTTTCTTTATTATTTTTTTTATTTTTCTCTTTCCATATAATTTTTTTTTTTCTCTTTCTATATTGCTAATTGCTTTTGTCTTTCTCTCTCTATAGTGGAGTTTAATAAGATTTATCCTAACAAAATTGTCCCTGTTAAAAAAACTCCATATATAATTGATTAAAAGGTTTTCTAGGAGTAGTACAAGACATAGTTTAGTAAAATTTATTTATATTTGAGGGGAAAAAAAGATGGTTATTACTTATATTCTGGATAAAAGGAAATACTCTCTTATACATGTTATAAGGACATATTTGATGAGATGAATAGAAAGGAAGAGTGAAATATTATATATATTTTTTTTTTTTTATGTTTGGTGAAATGATGAAAAATGAAAAAAAATTAAGAGACCTATATAATTACTGTTCATTTCTTTTTCAAAGTAGATGAATTTACGTAGAAATTTAAAAGATAAAAATATGATATTTTAAAAACATGAATATCAAATTGAGATTTTTTAAATATAATTTAAAGGATTAAAAATGATATTTTAATTTTTTTATTTAAACTTTTATTTATTTTTTATTTCAGTCCAAATAAACAAATTCATTTTCTACTTATTTCTCTTATTTTTCCTTTATTTCTTTCCTCTTTAACAAAAAAATCTAAGGGTCAATTTAGTAGAACACAAGAGAATAAAATGAAATAAAATATAAATTTAAATTAAAGTAAAATATACAATTTATTAAATTTTTAAAAATTTCTCTCCCAGTCCTTCCTACTTTCCTTCTAAACATGGTTAGAACATTATTTAAACATAAACTCTATAAAATGATGATAAAGACAAGACAAAAATTACCAAGAAATATTGATCAAGAACTTAAAAAGCTATCAATTTTCATTGATATATATATATATATATAATAAACTAAGTTTCTTAACATTTTCTTTTACATCTATCCAATGTAGTGTACAAATCAATTATTTTTTTTTTAAAAAAATTCTTTTAGTGCATTAGCAAGACCCTAAGATTAAATTCAAAGGGCAGAAACCAAATCTTAATAAGATTGAAATTTGAAAGGCAAGTAATTATTACTATGAAAAGCTAAAAACCTCATTTTATTTATTTATTCTTTCTTTCACTTTGTTGTTTGTTCTCTCTATTCCAAAGCCTGTAACTGATGAGAGTGAAAGCTTTTCATACGTTTTCTTTCATTCCCCATAGGAAGTGGGGCCCACAACCCCACAATTTCCCATTACAAATAAAACGACGTCGCGCGGGAGATAGAGTTACACATGTCTTTGTCCGTTTCACGTTTTTTTGAAATTCAAATCTCTGAAAAACGGCACACACGACACAACACAAACCCACGACCTCAAAGAAAACAACTCACCACGTTGTCTCTGTCTCTCTTTCATCATTACCCTCTCTTAAGTTACACTCACAACTAAGTCATAACTCAAAACACAAAATCTTTCTTCATTCTTCATCACTTTCACAACCAAAATGGGTGCATCCGGAAAATGGGTTAAAGCCCTCATCTCCTTTACCAAGAATGAACATGTAAGTTTTTTTTTTTTTTTTTTTTTAATGATCAGGCAACAAAATTGAAACTTATGAGATTAAACATTATTTGCTGCTACCAAGCAACAATTTTTATTAGTATTACTATTTTGGGTACAATGGCCTTAGAATTCATGACTTCATGCGTGTACTATTCAAAAAGCAACCATTTTTATTGTTATATTGTTGTTGTTGTTGATGATGGTGATGTTTTGGGTACAATGCATATAAGATGATCCAAGTGGGGTACTATTCAATGGCCTTAGAATTCATGTCTTCATGTGTGTACTATTTAAAAAGAAACCATTTTTATTGTTATATCGTTGTTGTTGATGATGGTGATCTTTTGGGTACAATGCCCATATAAGATGATCCAAGTGGGGTACTATTTTAGTTATTATTAATTAATGTTTTTGTGGCAATTAATTGAGTGAGTGGTGATTTGTTGATCTGTGTAGGGTGGGAAGAAGAAGAAGTGGAAGTTATGGAAGAGTTCTTCTGCAGGGGAAAACAAATCTCAAGAGGAGTATGTTAATGGGGTATCTGATTCTTTCAATTCTGCTGTGGCCACTGTTGTGAGAGCTCCCCCTAAGGATTTCAAACTCCTCAAGCAAGAATGGGCTGCTACTAGAATCCAAACCGCTTTTCGTGCCTTCTTGGTATGTCTTACAATTTGAATTTCGGTCTAACTTAATCTCACAAACTTAGGCTATGATTGGATTTCCTTTTCAAAAGTATGTTTTTGTGTTCATTTTGCTTTCATATGTTAAATTTGCATTGAAACATGCGCACAACATTTTCTTGACTGTATTCTAAACATGGACTAACTCATTGTGCAAGATGATAAATCCAATAATCTAAGGTAATTTTGGAAACATAATCTTAAGGGTCTTGCTAAGCAAGTGCCTATTGAATATGCAGATTACGGGTGAGTTAAAAACAATATATTACACTTTGTGAAAATCTTTCTCCTTTTAGTTCCTTAACCGGTGCCTACTATCTTAATGGTGCAAGTTACATCAACCAAATTTGTTAATATTGTGAATTAGTTAAAAGGGTCTTATACACAGGGAGAGATGCAATACATTGTTTTGTCCATATCATTAGTCTATGTGGGATTTCCAACAATGTGCTATCACTTCATTTACTTCACACCCTTTTTTTCCATTTACTCATTTGAATGAATAGACTTGAAAACATGTTTTTTGTGGTGTATTTTAATATTTGGATTGTTATGGTTGTAGGCGAGAAGGGCATTGAGGGCATTGAAGGGAGTGGTGAGGCTTCAAGCTCTTGTAAGGGGTAGGCTGGTGAGGAAACAGGCTGCAGTTACATTGAGGTGCATGCAGGCCTTGGTTCGAGTTCAGGCGCGAGTAAGAGCACGGCGTGTGAGAATGTCCATTGAGGGACAAGCAGTGCAGAATATGCTCAATGAACGCCGCACCAAAGCTGAACTCATCAAACAAGCTGAGGTACTATATTCATATAGACAAAACTTAGATACAATTTCTTAGATGATTTTAGTATTATTTGCCAACCAAAATTGGATTCACCTTAACAAGGAACATATATTGACCTTTAATAGAAATTTTAATTGCATAATTACTGACATGAAACATCAATTTTGAATTTAGAACAATTTCAAAAAGTATATACGGACTTGCATTCTTTAAGTGTTTTTGGTACTTTCAACCATAATTGTGTCATAAACATCAGCAAAAGCACTTAGGCTATGTTTGGTTTTCATTTAGATCCAATTGAAAATCGGTTTTGCTTTGAATTTGCCGCAATTTTGCTTTGAAACTTAGTTTGAAATGGAAGCGAAGGGAGAGTTGCCTTTTCCAATTAAAGTTCATTCAAACTAAAGTTTTCAAATTTTAATCCAAACATGCACTTAATAAACTACATCTAGGTTTTGTGGAGTTCCAAAAGCATCAAGCATACGGTACAAAATTGTTTTACACACCTCACCTCTACTTAAGGTTTTGTGAGAAACATATTTTGAAAACATGTATGCAGGAAGGGTGGTGTGATAGCAAAGGATCATTGAAAGATGTCAAGACAAAATTACAGATGAGGCAAGAAGGAGCTGTCAAGAGGGAGAGAGCAATTGCATACTCTCTTGCTCACAAGGTAACAATATAGATGGAGGAAAAATTTGCTGTGTTGCTACCTTTCTTTTCCTGCTTTTCTTAAGAAACATGTTTAACCCTTGGCTTTTGCAGCAATGGAGATCAACCCCCATTTCTAGTTCAAAAGCAAATGCCTCACTCAACAATCACAGTGTGGACAAGGCTAACTGGGGATGGAGTTGGTTAGAACGTTGGATGGCGGCTAAGCCATGGGAGAGTAGATTTATGGAACAAACTCATCAAGCTGCTGATGCCACAGATAAGACCCCCCCTCCTCCACCAAAGAAATTTGTGGAGTCCACAAATTCAAAAACATCAGAAACATGTAATGTCAAAGTCAGAAAGAACAATGTGAGCACAAGGATTTCTGCTATACCTCCCCATATAGGGCAAGCCACTCGATCATCCTCGACTCCTAGTTCTGAGTTTCACTGTGATGAAAGCTCTAATTCATCTTCAATATGCACATCCACAACACCTATATCTGGAGGTGCTGCACTGCCTTGTGACAGGACAGAGGATAGCAATAACACTAGGCCTAGTTACATGAATCTGACCGAGTCAACCAAGGCGAAGCAGAAGACTTGCAACCATCAATATAATAGATCTCAGAGGCAGCAATCCATGGATGAATTCCAGTTTCTCAAAAGGGTTTTCTCTAATGGGGATTCCAAAAGCTCTGGTGCTTCTGACCCTTCACTCAACTTTTCTAGGCCACTTTACCTACCAACCTACATGGATAAGAGGCCACGGTGAAAGGGACTCGATTCAATTGATTGATCCTCTCCTCTGTATTTTACTTCCAAGAAGTTAAACACTTCAACATCTTGTTGTTCCTTGTACTGTTAAATGAATTATAACTGTAGCAGAAGTTTTTGTGCTTTCCCGAAGCAGTACTACTTTAGGGGTTTCTCTTTGTATAATCAACTGTTAATTTTTGTGATGTATAAATTCAAGTAAGAGAGTGCTTTTAAACATTCAAAGTTACTTTTTCTTTCATCAAATTTGCGTAAAAGTTCAATATCCTGTAAGATTTGTTTACTTAAATATCAGCATATTACATTTGTTTGAATTAGCATATTCTGCCTCGCTTACAATCACAAGTACAATCTAGTTGGTATGCATAGCCTCATTATTGTGTTCTTCTTATGACTCTAAGCTTGATACCATGCTTAAAGTTGAGAACCATTCCATATTCCATTTCTACAGGTTTTTCCATGTCAAGTGAATGACGAAACACATATTTTCGGTATAAATGAATCAAACTAAGCTTGATCTCTTGTAGGGAAAATTTCTGACCAATACAAGCCCGGGGACCAATTCCAAATGGTATGAATGCATAAGGATGCCTTCGTTTCATTTCCTCACATTTGGGATCAAATCTCTCTGGTTTGAACTTTTCTGGCTCCGGAAAATTCCTTGGATCTTTTGCTAGAACTCCAAGAGCTAGCCAAACCCATGTCCCCTGTTCATATACCAAAAGAAACAGTGATGAGTGATGACATAGATTATAATCTCTACTTCATGAAGACTATATCAAAACAGAAAGCCTAGTAACACAGTCAGATACTGTGTTTCTCAAGAGAAAGTTGAAACTTTTGCATATATACTTAGAGAGAGATTTTGTTTCAAGTATGACATTGCATTTCTCGACATCATATTTTCAGGAATATATCAATTGGAATGACATTCTTAGGTACTTTAATCAAAAGTAAATTACACTAACATTTTGTGTTTTTATAAAATTACATGAAATATCAATAAATATTGCTATACTTTCCCATCCTTTCTATGGAGAATAAAAAATTAGTTAAATATGATATAACTTTCTTTGAAATAAATTATATGTGGATTTTTTTTTAATATCTTAATAAACACGAGAATAAATATTGACATTTTTATATTCTAGAGAATGTTAGAATATAACTTGAAAAAAAAAATCTCCTTAAAAGAAAATTACATGTTATCCCTCCCAATGTTATCAAAATACAATATTTTGGGTCAAAATTTTGTACTACCTTTGGAAGAAGGTAACCTCCTATCTCTACCTCATTTGATGTTTCTCTAGCAACCAATGGTGAGACAGTGTAAAACCTCATGGCCTCTTTAATCACCTGCATTTATTAAACAGATAATAAACCATCTATTAGGTTGGTCCAATCAACATCAAAGTACAAAAAATCTTGAAATTCATCAAGTATCACAATCACCTGACCTGATCAAGATAAGGAAAACTCTCATGGAGATCTTGAGCAGTGGGAATCCTATGAGGTGGACCAAATCCATCAATCTCTTGAAGCAACTTTTTCTCAACATGAGGATGGCCAGCAACCAAGTAGACAATGGATGACAAAGTAAAGGCTGTGGTAGCTGAGCCAGCAAGTAAGTGCTCATAAGTAACAGCACTAATGAAATCAGGTGAAAAGACATTTTCTGATACTGTCATTGATTCTCTTGCATTAAGAATGAGTGACAAGAAATTCTTAGAAGTTCTGTTTTTGTCTTCCATTCTCCTCTTAACTATCTCATCAAGACGACCACTAAGTTTCTCATTAGTACGCTCAATTTTCCAGTCCATTGTGCCAGGAATTCTCTTCAGAATCTGCCTAAATGGCTCTTGAAGTATTGGAGCAAGTAGACCAAGTATGATTGAAAAAGAACCAGACAAATCCATCTTTAGTTGTGTTGTTGAGTATATGTGTTGATTGATGAAATCTGATACTTCATCATTATCATCATTTGTCACATTGTTAACATTAATACTTTTCATTGATTCACACACTGAGTGAGGCTTAGAGAGGCCAAAGTTGACACCAAATGCAGCCTCTCCAATCACATCAGTTGCTAGCCTTAGTGAAAGATTGGAAAAGATTATGTCCTCATTTGTGGTGTCAAGATTTTCTGTTGCAGATTCTATAAATGATTGCATCTGTGGCACTAAGCTAGCCAAGTGTGATGGCTGGTACACTGATAATATTTTGTTTCTCATTGTTGACCATTGTGAGTCCCTGCACATCATCATTGCATATTGATCAATTTCTTTTGTGATTTTGCTTACCAAGCATTGCTCCTTCTCATTAGGGGACAAATATTTTTGGAGAAACCATTGGATTACAAAGAATCTTTGGTTCTCAAATTAATGACACTGTGATCACAAAATGAAAATGACAGGTAACATAGTGGCTATGCCAATACTACCCCACCAAGAAATCCAGAAGAAAAAAGTATCACACAAGTGCTCAACAAATAAAATTTCTCTAGATTTTATATAAATTTGATTAGATCACCATTTGTGTCATTAAAAGTATATGGGTTGTTGGAATTGGAATTATGAAAAATAATAAAATAATTCTCCAAAAGTGTAATATGTTTATCATTTTATCATCATGTTTATCTTTATTTTAGTCCATGAGCTCAATCTTTTATTGTTAATTTAATTCTTAAATTGAACCTCTTAATCCTATTTTAATTTTCTGAATTAAAGACTAAAATATAATAAATAATATAATTCAGGTATTAAAATAATAATAAATATTTTTTAAGAATTAAAATAATAAGTAAATTATACTTTTAAAAATTATTTTATTATTTTTTATCTTTCCATGACTAATTTATTTGATCCACATACTTACAAAGACTAAAATGGTAACTTACTCAAATAAATTTTAGAAAAAAACCTTTTTATATGAACTCATATAAAGAGTTTAATAATACCTTGATATTAACTTACATAAAGAGTTTAATACCTACTTATTTTCTCCATGAAATCATTATTAATATTACTATAAGATAGTTATTAAAAAAGTTAACAACTTATTATATATACTTTTTCTTTGTGACCCCATGACAATGTAACACTTTACACCTTTATTGCATAGACTATTTTATTCATTCAGCAATAACTTGTTTCATAAAATAATAATTATTCTTTATGCTAATGTTTCAAAAGGGAAGGAAAAGAGTTGCATGCCTAGTGAAGAAGAGGCCTTTTTGGTGAAGAGGAGAGGCAGAAATTGGAGAGGGAATGCTTCTATTTGGAATGTCTTTGAATTTTTTTATTCCCACCTCTTTACAAAGCTCTGGATCTGCAACCAAAATTAGTGGTTGTCTTCCCATATGAAATCTGCACCATTAAACAAATAGGAACAACAACATCATTAACAGTGACTAACACTCAAAATTATGGAATAAAGAAATAAAGTAGGTCCCAAGGGTGAAAACCATTTTGTTTTTTATATGATTGGCCTCAAATGGAGTTGCCATGATTTATCAAGCATTTATGATCCTGATTTCTTTATAAAATTTTAAAATGTTATCAAAATAATGAGTTTAATTTTTTGATGGTCAATATGGATTTTTACTAGAAATTATTTTATTTTTACAATTTTTAAAATAATTACTATAAAAATTAACTATAATGCATCATAACTGAGTTTAGTTATTATATATTGTCATTGTAATATATATATATATATATATATATATATATATATTAAATTGTATATATAGTAATCAATATGTAATTTACCCTCAAAATTTTCATTTATTTTAATTTTAGAGCTGATAAAGGTGTTTGAGAGAATTTTAAAAAAAATTCTTATAAATCATCCACTAAATATTTATAGCTTATTTTGATAAGTTGTGAAAAATAAATTATTCTAAGAGTTTAATAAATAAAAACGTAATGAATAAGATTTTTACTGACTTTTTTATTTTTTTTTTGGGTCTGAAAAAGCCCTAATACACAATAGTATATAAACTTCCGAAATCGGTAGGTTTTGTGTGAAATATATATTCTTCAAACGTTTAATATTCTTGTTTTGTGATGGATTGCTTGCCAAAAAAAGATTATTTTTATAATTATAAATGTAAAATTATAATTACAATGAAAGTATGTTAGATTATATTTTATTATTTTATTTATTTACTTAAATTTATGTGTAATTAGTTTCTATTTATAAAAATGAAATTATTTTAAAATTTAACAAAAAGTAATTTTAATTAACTTGTATCAATTATTTAAGTTTAAACTAAATTATATTGAACTAATTTTTTAAATTTTTGTTAATTGTTATAATTTAAATTAAATTGAATGTATCAGTTTTTATAATAAAATTAAATCATTAAATTTTAGTTAAAAACCTATATTGAATTAAATTATGTTAATTAGTTTAATTTTTTATTTGCAGAAAATAAGTTAAGTTAAATTTTAATTTAATTATGTCATTGAATTTAATTTTATTATGTAACTAAATATTAATAATATTAAAAGACCAAGATTGAAAATGAAAATTATTATCCTATCTCATGGAATCCTAATCTAGCTCCCCATATTTAAACTATCAAACAAGATAAACTAGCAAAATAATGTGACACTATTCTATCATATTAACTAGATAAACACTAAATAATATTGAGATAAAATAAATTATCTTATCTTATCTTACTTGTCTCACTAAACCAAGGAAGTGTAAGTGAATAAAATTGAAAGCATTCTTAATATTTGTAGTGAGAATTTAATGATGGTACTATAGTACGGGCATGCTTATGTTGATGTGCCCCCTTATCATATTGGCAAAAGTCAAAACCATTAATAAATTTAGCAACCAAAAACTATAGATCACATTGATTATACCTACTTCTTCCCAGGCAATATGCACTAAAACACTGTCCCACCACCATATATATATACAAACTCCATCATTACTCAGACCAAATATCATTCACACCCAAAAAGAACTTTGAGACATTTTGAATTTAATATGTTCAAGTTGGGTATCATATCATACATAACAACAATAAACATCTTTTTTTTTTCTTCTCATTAAAGAAGGAGAAGAAAATGAGAATGAGCTTAACAAATCAAATTGACTAATGTGTACTAAGTATTTTGGACTATATATAATTCTATCCAATTTCTTTTCTTTAAAAGGATTAATTATTCATTGAAAATGTTAAAAGAAGAGCATCGATCAACATATAAACAAAAACAAATCAGATACACACTAAAAAATCACACATAGCAACCTTAACATAAAACATGGTATAATGGTATTTATTTGCATGTAATTGAGCAATTAGTAGAAACCTGTAGATTGGGCCATATTCCTTGGCGAGGAGAGAGAAAACATCAGGGCCATATTTAGCTAGCAAGGGAAGGTGTCCTACAAGAGGCAGAGATAGTGGGCCTGGAACTTTCCTTAAGGCCCAATAGGGCCCATAAAGATAACCCAATAATCCTCCAACTACTAAAGCCATAAGCAAGGTGCTGAAAATTGCTACACATGGAAAGGGAAATAACCATTCCAATTCTATGGACAACATTTTTATTTTAGTTTGTGATCTGTGTGTATGTGTGTGTACACCAAAGGGGAGAGTGAGGTTTTGGTTGCTGAAATTAGAAGAGTGGTGGGGTTTTATATTGGGGTGGGAATGGGAGAACTACATCAAGAGTGGGGAAGGTATTTTGTCCATTAGTGAGTGATGATATGATATTGGCAATTAGATACAATGTAACCAACACATTTCCTTTTCTCTATTATAATATATACCATATTGTTATAGAAGTAGAGTATCTAAACCCACTTGTGCTGCTTAATAGTGATTGATCAATATTATGACTTATTTTGTTGTTTTTATAATAAATATTGAGAGATATATATTTTTACGTTGTAATTGTACCATCCGTTTAATAGATTTTAACGTTCGAAAAATTTTTTGTGAGAGGAATGTGTTGAAATTTAATATTAGACGAAATTTTGAGGATGTGAAATTCCACATCACCTAAAGATAGGACATGTTGCGTGAATATAAATGGGGTAAACCTCACCTTACAAACCGATTTTGTAGGGTTAAGTTAGACTTATAACCTACTTTTTAAGTAGTTAAAACATGAAATAGGATGAACAAATATTATTTATATACCCATATACCCCTAATATTATAGATTTTACTATCTAATTTTTTTATGAGTGTAAAAAAATATTATTAACTAATCATTTAATCTATTTTAAGATAATTATACCATGTCTATGTTTATTTTAAAAAACAATATACTATGCACTAGAATAAAGTTATGTGAGGACAAAGATGGATATGAAATATGATTTATGTGATATAAGTTGATGATATAAGTTGGTCACAGACATTAATGGATTCTCAACATGATTTAAAAAAATCAAGAATTTGTAAAATGGAGAAAACAAATGGGTGGTATTATGCATCAATCTCTATTGAAGTGAAATGATAGGTAGTATTTCTTGCATGCGGGGAGAATGGTGCATACATATTCACCAAATTTCAAGCATATTCATAGAGCACTATGTATTGGTTTGTGTGAGGTTAGGGACAAGCACGAAAATGAGGTATGTAATGTTTAGTCACATATGATAAAAGAGCATTGAACAGGATAATGATAATGTCATACTAGTCATCACTCTAGACCTAACAACGTGAATAATTTTTAGTCAGGATCTCTATGTGAATCTTCTTCGATAGATAAGTTGATGTTGATAACTATTTATGGATAAGAATAACACAACTTTATCCTAAATCTAATTTGCATAATAAGAGATTAATAATATGGTTGAAGAAATTAGATGAGTGGTCAATGATATTTCCTGTGTGTGTATTGTTTGTCATATCTTACTAGAGGGGAATCAAGTTATGAACTCATTAAAAAAAATCCCATCTTTAGATAATAGTGTAATTAACTTACATTATTGAGTAATTACATTTACACTTTTTTGAAAATTTATGAGATTGTAAAAATATTTTTTGTTTCTTCGTCGTTTTTCCGCTATTTTTGATTGTTTTAAAAATATTATACCAACATTTTGTTATACATTATACTGATTTTCCTTAATTTTAAATTACATTATGTCGTAATCCTTTTAAAGAAACAAAAATAATGTCCACAAATGAAGAAATATCAGATACAATTAAAAAAAAAATAAAAAATACAGAGTTCTAACTATAATTAACTCTAAAATATGTGATGATATATTTTTCTGTTTCTTTCCCATATGAATTTTAATTTTAGTTGCTGCAGTTGTAATTTGAGGGAGGGGGATTTAACACCCTATCCATATTTAAAAATGGCTAAAGTCTTTTAATATATATCATTGAAGTCATTAATCTGAATACAAAAGAAAAAATACTAAATATTCTTTCAATGTATGTATTAAAATCTCATTCTTTCTAATTTATTTTGTATATTTAAAAAAACTACTCTAAATAAGTGTCATGGTTAATTTTTAAGTTTTATAAAACATAAAACAAAATTCTATAAAAATAATCTAAATTCTAGAAAAAGATAATCATGAAACTATTTATTGACACCTCGTATTATTTATAGTATATCTTCTATAAATGTTAACATAAGTAACCATCCATAATAATCTATTAAATAGATCGATCAATCTAATTCGATTGTTGATGAATCTCTATTTTATTAACCCGACTTATTTCATCACGAGTTGAAAGGTGAAAAGAGTTGATCTATGATTTATAAAATTTAATTAAAAACAAAAATTTCAATTAATTTACAAAAGTTCTTTAACTAATTAATTATTATAATTAATTTTAAAATTAATAAACTTTATTGACATTAGTTATATGAATTTTTTTAAAATTAAATATAATTTTAATAATGAGATGGATAATATGATTAAGATTTTTATATAAGTGGATAATGGATAAGCTAACACGACTCACCGCATTTTCAACCCACGTGAACCAGCTCAATCTTTTGTATTTATTTTAAATTGTTAATTTTTTCTAACCCAACTCTATTCAAGTCAAATATGTGGTGGGTTGGGTTGGTCACGGATTTTAATTCATTTTAAATGTTCTAATATCTTCTAAAAAAATTATAATTTTAAAAAAAAAATAAGAAAAAATTATTAAAAAATATAATTTGAATAGATGGATTTGCGTGGAGACAACACAAATGTTCGAGCTAATAAGAAAATTAAAATATTAATACAAAATCTATTAACCGATAACATTCAACTTTAAAAATAAGTCTTCTCTCCTAAAAACAATATTTAAAGTAAGAATTATGTTAAAACAAAACTTGAATTTATGTGAAGTAAGTACATGGTATTTTACTAAATTTTGTAAGATCATGCTACAAGACATCTATTTCGTAATCTCTTCCTGCCTCTACTATTCTATATTATATAATTCTTAACAAGATGTGAACATGATCAACACAAAAAGAAAGGCCCGGATCAATGAATTAAAGCAATCAATTTTTAGCCGATGAAGGTGATTGTGAACTCATCAATATTTCATTAGAATATTGGAGCATTCCCCAACATTTTTCATCCATTTAAATCAAACTAAATTTCTTAACTTAATTAAGTTTTTATTCTATTAACTTTTTAAAATTTAAATTTAAGTATTTACCGATTTATAAAAGTGTCAAATCATCATTCTTTATTTGATAACATGAGAATGTTAAAAATCTCGTATCACCTAGAGATATAGTTTGTTGTATGTATATAAATAAGAAATAATTCTCATTTTACAAGACTATTTTATATGATTGAGTTAAACATGTAACTCACATTTCTAACATGTTATGATATAATTCTGTCATGCCACTCATTTAAATAGTCAAAATAGAGAATAATCTTTACTTTTACAAACCGATTTTTTAAGATTGAATTAAACTTATAATCCATTGTATAACCGGTATAAAGTTCCATCATTATCTTAAACTAGTATTCCACTTAATAGTTCCCATTTAATAATATTTTGATTTGATTCCTTTTACCTTGAGCATCTCAATTTTCTGTAGCTACACAGGCATTGGTTTAGAGCTTCTTTGCCGACGCACAACAACACAATTTGCATATTTTTATAATGTTTTACAATTGTTTTGTTTTTTTTGTTGATTTCGTCCTTCATTCTTATGAGTCAATGACTTGGAAAATGACATGAACGGGGCCATATGTTCTTCTCCCATCCAAATTGCATAATGCATACACAATGATTTGCACAACTTTTTGTGCTTTACTTCGGTGGACGACACTAATTATTATTACTATTTCTTTTTAGCTAGTAGAACCAAAGTTTTGTTGCTTCCGTCCATTATTTTCTATAGAAAATACAAGCCTCACCATTGTACAAAGAAAAGAAAAGAAAAGAAAAGAAACCCACTTGAAATACATAATAAAAAAACATTAATTCAGTTGAAAAAAGCCTCACCGTTGCCTTGTAATCAAAAGCCACATTTCATCATTTCAAAGCTATTTCACATTAGATTTTGCCTTTAGTTTAAACTAATTAATTAACCATGTAAGCACCATAAAGTAATGTTACAAACTTTGCCATCTAAAATAGTTGATTAATTATTGTACTTTTCGGTTCATAGTGTTGAATGCACAATAAAAGAGGTATTAATTTCACACAATTAATTATTAACTTTGCAAATTGTGAACTAGATGCTTTGTCTCTTAATTAATCTCTTAATTAAGTGATTTTGGGATCTCAATTTTTTTTAAATTAATTTGGTATGAAATAAATTATGATGGTAGAAAAATATCCATATATTTCATATCAATATTATAAAGTATAAAACTTTAAAAATTACAATAAAATATAAAAATAATTATACATATTTATTAATATATAATTAATTTACAAATGACATTTGTTTAAGGAAAATAGTAGAATTTATTAATCAAAATGGTGGCGCAATATAACTAATTATTTATATAATTGTAAGGTTGACTTTTAACATTGTCACATGTTTATGAAAAACAAGATGATTCTTGAGCACCAAGGAGAAAGATAGCAGAATGACAAGCACTGTTTCAGTTCAAGATCTTATTACTCACATCACACTAAGATCTCTCTATTATTCGTACCTGGGAAACTAATGCATGTATTTCCCAATTTGGAATATTTAGACTTTAATGGTTCCCCAATTGAAATCTTTCAACGTGGAGTTTGGGATCGGGTTAGATCTCTTGTTTGATTCTCTATGTTACACGTTTCGCAAGGGCAGACATTTTAATCATATCTTTTTTCTTTCCTCTAATAATAATTAATTAGTAACCAAACCACCCAAACTCTGCATATTCTTTTCTTTTCATCTCTTTTTTCAACTCAACTCAACGAAGAATGAAAGAAATAAAGATAATGGTTAAATGAATAAAAAATTAGTTTAGTTCCGTATACTATCATCTTTTATGTTATGTGATTAGGGTGAATTGATCTAGCACTAAAGTCCATTAGATATTAGAATATTGATTTAAATTTAACTTAAGTTGAAAAGATTAATTGAGATGATGAGAATTATTCTCCAATTTAACAGTAGCTTGATAGCAGGTGACTTAACAAGCCTAATAATAATAAATAAATATATTTATAATAGACTATGATATTATCTTAAAATTATAAATTAAGAGTTTAATTTAACCTTATAAAACTAAAATATAAATTTAGACATAATTCAACTCCAAAAGTTAACTTTAAAAGTAAAAATTGTTTTATTTAATTTTATAAAGAAAAATAAAATATAAATTGATCAATTATAATTATAATCCATTTTAGCATCCGAATCAACTATTTTTAACCGATTCTTGTATAAATATTTTATTTTTAATTTGATTTAACCCCAACAAGTTGAATCACCAGGCTGGTCAAACTCATTTTCATGACTTCACGACTTTAATAGTTTCTTTTAATTTTTAAACTAACAAGTTACGTGAATAATTTTAAAATACAAAAATTTACCTAATTGATTCTTTTATTATAAGTTGAAAGACTAATTTAAAAAGACTTTTTAACATTTAAAAATGAAGTTCGAAAGTTTTATATTAATAATATAAAACAGTTAATCATAAATTAAATTTCTAGTTAATGGATAGAAATTAGAGGAGTATTTTGAAAGAATAAATATTAAGATGCTAAACTAAGATTTGTTTGAGTAATTATTGAAAAATTTATCGACAGAGAAGATGAGTGCAGAAGTTATCAAAAGGGCATGAATTGGTAGAAAAAAGGACCATACGAACTACAGAGTAGCAACAACGTCCAATTTTGTTCAACAAGGTCCAATTTTGTTGAGAAAAAAAAAATGTAGCTCCATAATTGAAAGGCCACTGTTACAAGAAGAATTTGATGATAGTTTTTCATTTCTCACCCTTCTTAACAATGAAGATCCAGCCAATAATCCTATGCAGCAGAATGACAACATTACAATTCTCAGTAAATTACTTGGATCACAACCTTCAAGTACCCCAGATTGATCTCTCCTGCATAGGATAAAATGCAAACAAATAGGTCATCCAAACAATAAAAGAAATTAATTTGTAGCATTAGTAGCACAAGGAATATTCATAGAACATGGTATTGGTAATGAATTAAATGAATTAAGTGAATTATCTGTTGACTCCTTCTGCAACTACCACCTTCCCTGCTGCATAAAAACAATTCACATTTATCATTAGCATCACATAAATTGGAAACCAAAACCAAAAATTGTAGCAAAAGTATCAAGTTGTACCACCATGAATGAGAATGAAATTAATTAAAGATAGTACACTTCTCATCCCTCTATGGTTTTGACCCCAAATAGTTCATATGGTCTACAATGTCCTCCAATTGGTCACTCCAATCATCAGTGTTTGCTACCAAATCCTCCACTGGCACATCAACTTGAGAACAATCACCAATCATAACTTCATCCTTTGGATTCCCAATAACCAAGTCTTTGTTGAGCAAGTCCTCCAAGAATGTATCCCCAACTGAAATTGATGCATGCTCTTTGATTTCATTGCCAAGTTCACTACCATAATCTCTTGAGAAAAAAGTGTCCATCTCAGGATCCATAGTTGCAAAATCTTGATCATGGCTTGGATAGTCAAAAGTTTCCAAATCTTGATCATCTTGTTGCAAGTTCTCCACACTTGGACTAGCAATTAGTCTCCTTTTCCTATTGATTTCATCACCCAACACTTCTCTATTTTGGGGAGTATTATGGACTAACTGTTGCATGAAAGATTGGTTATTTAGTGCTTTAGCAAGGAATGTCATCATTTGTTGTTGTTTCTTCTCTGTGACTTGTAATCTTGCCTCCATGGTACTCAATTGGTCCTTTGAGTTTAGTTGTTGCTGCCTCAACCTCACAACTTGTGTCATCAAAATGTTCCTATCTCTCTTCAACCTCTCTATCTCACCTTCTAGTCCAAACTCCCCTACTTCAACATATGCTCCACCTCCTCCTCTTTGTTGCATACTTTGTGATGACACATTTCTTCTTCTCTTGATGGTCTTCAATAAGTGCCTTTGTCCTGCCAAAAACCCCTCGTTTGCAAATTCCCATCTATCAGGATCAACTTTCTTAAATCCCTGTATACATTTTCACATATCAAAAGGTTAGATTTCAAAGATGAATTAAATTAGTCCAATAAAGTTGGTTGGTCAATTATCATGCAAGTTAGTTCTAAAGACACCAGTTAACATTTGCCTTTTTTTACTTGTAGGAATTGAATATAAGTTGTTACAAATGTTTGGAACAAGCCTAACTTAATTCTACAAACCGATTTATAAGGTAAGAATTGTTCTCCACTTATGTACACATGTTCATAAGTCATGTCTTTAGATGACGTGGGATCTCCAACATACCTCTCACGCCAAGGACCAAACATATCGAACGTAGAAACTAAACATACGAATAGTTCAATATCAGTCTAAAGAGATGATACGATAAACTTAACAACAATAAATAATCCTACGATAGACTCTGATATCATGTTATAAATGTGTGCTATGAGTCTAACTCAACCCAATTTATAAGGTGAGGATTGTTCCTCACTTATTATATTATATTTCTAGGCGACGTGGAATCTTCAACATAAGTATTAAAGAATTTATAATGATTCATTTACTATCTTGAACCAACTAAATTAGACCCTCTTGATTATGAAAATTTATTTCAGATGAATTTCATTGTTTTAATTTTTGAGAAAAAAAATGACTTGTTTATCAAGTTGAGAGAGCTTTCCCATAAATAATTACTTTCCAAACACCATCATATATGATGAGCATTGAAATGGGGTTGAAATTTATGATTAATTAAAGCGAAAACCCATAAATAAAGAGATGGAATAATGAAATCCTTAAAAACACAGAATGATCTTGATGGAGACTATATAATTACCTATTTTGTTAGGCTTATACGATCATCTCATTTTACTACCAGAAATTAGGAGTCAGAAAATATTGGTGCAAATCATAAGTGAAAAAGTGTTTATGTGATATTGTTCACTAACAAATCAATTACTTGATCTAGGATACCCTATTGACAGTTTAAATTATATGTCATCAACACAAGTCACAAAGATTGCACAATTATCAAAATTTCTCTCACCAACCCTAGATGATATCGAAACTAAGGATATAGCTAGCATATAGATGCTATCAGAACAAAGATAAATAGCTAAATTTAAGAAGTAAAATAACAATAAATAGATAATTTCAAACTAAAATAATAATAAATATTTTTCTAAAACTATTTTATCATTTTTTATATTTCAGGAATTAAATTTGTTGATCTTTACTAGTGATTAACTCCCAAAAGATTCAGGGTCAGTTATAAGTAGCATAAATTTTAAATCAAAATTATAAAAATCAAATTAAATTATTTGGTGTTGACATTTTTAACGATTAAAATCATAATCTACTCTTTTATATTTTTATTCAAAAGAATCTAATGTAACCAAATTTTTTTTATAAAATTTCATTTATTCTTCTCAATTAATTGATCTAACTTCTTGACATGATCCTCTAAACGAGTCTCTCTATTGATGAAATTAAATGACTAGACAGTCTAGAAGTACTACATAAACCATGGTCTCTCTATATCAAAAAATTTTCAACCTTGACATTTATCATTTGAAGATTGATTGGGATTTGGCTAATAACATCTAATAGTCCTAATATGCTACCATTGACACCTTCTTGTAGTGTATTCCAAGTGTCTAACAATTGTATCATTATGAATTATGATCAAGTAAAGGAAATGAATATATACATATAGCTAGCATGACTTACATAGGTGTTGAGCTGACGAATGAAGCTGGAGAAATTAGTGTGCTTGAAATAACGAGGTAGAATATTAGTAGAAAACATGTGAGAGTCCCATACAACAAAGCTATTACGATTTATGCTCCATGACACTATAGAATCCGTTGAAGAATCTTCTACCATCTCAAATATCTTTATCAAAAATGGAGGTGGCCCCACCTCATGCAACCCTTCCATGGGCTTTGGAGAAAAACTTGATGATGATGATGATGAAGAAGAAGAACCACCAACACATATCACACCTTCTTCCTCCTTCAATCTAGTTCCCTCCATCAAGGAAAAAGTATTAAGTTTCTTAAGAGTGACACAACACAACACAACACGAGTGTTAGTAACACTAATGATCAAGTGATGAACAATGTGTTTTACTTTGTGACTATACGTTTAGATTTGAGTGCAACGAAATCCTAAAAAAGTTTAAGGAAGTTGTCTTTTAAGGCTATGTGTGTTGGTAGTTGATGCCTTGATGGCATGAATGTTCTAGAGAGAGAACATGTGACACCGGTGAACCTAGAAATTTCTAGAGAGAGAATAAAAACATGGACTAATAATTTTTTTTTCTGTCACTTTATGTATAATTAATACAGAAGGTTCTATACTAGATATATAATACGGATAATAAATTCATTTAATCATAAATTAGATTTCTTAAATTTATCATATGTATAATAACTTATAATTAATTGATTATATTATTAATTATTTAATTATAATTTTTAAGATAATTATTACAAATTTTAATAAATTTATTGGGTAAAATATTAAATAAAAAAATTTCGTTTCACAGTGCTCTGATCTATATACATATGTGTATGTGGACAAAGTTCAGGATAAATGTTCAGGAAAGTTCACAAAGATTGTCAACTATTTGAAAGAGGAAAATAATGGTTGTTTCAAATTTTCCATTACACTTTCTATTTTAGTAAATAATGTATGACTTTTTCTGCAACATTCTAGATGCTTTAAAGAAGATGGAGAAGCAGCCAGAGATTTGATTAGAGGAAAAAGAAATTAATATCTGGGTAATTTAGAAGATTTTATTTTTCTACTTATTTTAAGAGTAAAATATGTAATAGTATTCTCTCTTACTAATAAGGAAATTAATTAAAAAAATTATGTGTAATTAAAATTAAAAAAAAATAGTGCTTTTTTTAAGAGTGAAATTTGTAACAGTGTTCTCTTTTTTACTATTTTGAGTCCATGACGATTGGGCTTTTTATTTTAACAAAACCATAATCCATCAACATACATAATACATATAAGTGGGCTTAAACCCAACCCAATGCTTTAAAATTAACACAAAACAACATTTTTTTCTGCAACCTTCTTTGTGTTCAAATCGCAAAAAAAAAAAAAAAAAAAAAACTTGCATTAAACTTATACTCTCCTTCTTCCCAATATATTCGGACTTATAATAATTATTCCAAAATAAAATAGTAATTTAAAAATAACTATTTCAGAATAGAATAATTAGTGTAAAATGTGAATTCATTTTAAAATATTCTAGAACGAAATAACAATTTTGAAATATTTATTTCAGAATGAAAAATACAATTCCAAAATTGCTGGGTGATGACTTTGATGTTGCTGCATTTTGTGGTAACTTATTTTTTAGTATTTTGTGTGAGATATTTTTATTTTTTTATTTGACCATTTCAGTGTCTTTATAAGTATTATATTGTATGGGAGTTCAATTGGAATTAAGAAGCACTTAGGACTACTGGTCCGTTTAATTATTAAAAAAATAATTTTTTTTAAACAAATTCAATTTTAATTTTTTTAATATATTCATTTAAACTTTTTATATTTAATAGACAAATCATACCCACTTTTAAGTAATCACTTATTTAATTAAAATAAATGTTTATATAATTAATTAAACTAGGAATATATTCTCCTTCATCTTCATTCAAGACATTATTGACAATTTGGATAAATCAACAATTCAGTCCAAAATCATTATCTCATTCACATCTTCAATAATTAAAAAAAAATGAAAATTAATGGAGAGACAATAAATACATAGTTATCTTAGATCCTACAATAATTTTTCACTGCCAACAAGGAAACTCAAAAGTACAAAGAAAATCTAACAAAGGTACCTTGCATGCATGTATTTCACCTTTAAGAACAAGGGACACCTTTTTCATTCTTCCAACTTCATCTTAATATAATATATAAATCTATGTTAGCCATGTGGATGGTAGTAATAAATTAATTAATTGAAAAGATACATGGAAAATAAATAGACTAAAAAATATTTTTAAAAAAATAATATATTGTGGAGGACTAAGCTTATGGGATACGTTAAAGTTTGGTCAAATTAAGAATCTGATGCCACTGCTTAGCCCTTTGAAGAACATAGAGACATGAGTGGTAAATAATGCTCAAACGAAAATCCACCACTTCCACCCATTGTGTGAATGTGATAGACAGATACTAAGCTCAATTAATTAAGACATGCCCCTTTTTCATGGTAACCAATCCCATGCTGAGTGTGAGTTCTGACCTTACTTTTTCTGTCCACTCAAAACAAAGAAGGAGAATAATTTAAAAAATAAAATAAATAAATAAAAAATTGATTTATGGGTCCAATCATCCCACAAAATAAATTATTTTGAAAAGAGTGTGATGGATCTTGAATTCAATGTTAATATGATTGAAATGGACAATTTTTTTTTATGATGAGTGTGTAGATAATTTTGGAGATGTTCCAGATCCTAGTCTCTCCTATGTTAAAGGGAAACATTCCACATGTTGTTTGTTGGTTAACTAGTTTTGTATACAAGTATATATCAATGAACATAAAACGACTAAAGCACAATTATTGTTTCGTATAATTGTCAACAACAAAATGGAATATATATTTATGTGTTACGCATTATTTTATTTTTTTTAAGAATAGGGTAATATTTTATTATATTTCATTGATTTCTCACACGTTATATATATATATATATATATATATATATATTTCATAATTCTTAAGATAAAATGTTTAACTAATTTTATGGGTTTGATCTAAAAAAAATTTCTTTTCATTCTCCGTGGATTCCTCATCCTTCAATTCTTTCTGTTCTATAAACGAAGAATCGATAAGAATTCAAATTTAGATCGGTTAAATGTTTTAGAAAATTGCCGTCTCAAATTCAGATCGATTAAATATTCTGGAATAATGTCGGCTCCATTTAAAATTTCTTTATTGTAAAATATATCAAAACTTTAGATAGTAAAAAGAAAGTGGTATGTTATATTTTTAAGATTGTATTTCATATTTAAATAAACCGATAGTCTTAAGAAATTAGAGCGAGTCTCGAGAAATTAAGTCATTCAAGGAATTATGATATTATCAATAAAAAATATTTTATTTTTTTTAAACTACTCAAAATAATAATAAGTTTTAACGTTGTGATATTAATTTTATATTTTATATAAAATACTTCAGTTACCTATAATTACATATTAATACATTGAAATTTTTGAATATATGTCTTTCAAATATAGTCATATAATATACAGACCATCCGTCAGCATCAATTTAAAATAAAACAAGAAATAATTCTAACCTAGTATTATTAGTTGAATCATGAAAATAAATGGAGAAATGTACATCAACTAGATGAAAAAAGGCTTTTATATTGATAATGTAAAAAAATTTACCTAGTTAACCAATCACAATCATCATGCATGGTGAGATTGTGAATTTTAATATAAAGATCCTTTCAAATTATGCAGAATTATATATATATATATATATATATATATATATATATATTACTAGCTTCAAATGTTTAAACTCTAATTATATGTACAAGTCTCTTTCTCAAAATTTTATATGTAAGTTATCTAACAAAAATAATTTGAGAAAGAAGCTTCGTGGAGTGGGATAACCATATTAAGTAACATATTAGAAAAACAGAGATAATATATTGAAAAGATTTTATTAAAGGGTTACCGGTAAATTATATAATAAAGTTGATATTATATTTAATTTAAAACTCTAAACATCTGCATCTTGGTGTTGAAGTGTCTTCTAAACGTGTTTTTCTAAGTGTGTTGTTAGCTTAAATGTTAACAATATGTATATTTTGAAAAGAAAAAAAAAAGTAAAACACATATTGTCTAAAGTTTCTATAAAACAAATTTGTATAGGTTATACTTCGTAAGGTTATATTACATTGACCATATATAATGTTGATACAAATTAAAAGTTAAATAATAAATTGTTTAATTTTCTTATTTTCTTCGTTAACATTCTAGTCATAGAATAGTTAAAATTATTACATTTTCTTGCAAGAACGAGGGATTGAGTAAGATTATTTTTAATGATTTTAAATTGTTCATTTTCTCCTCATACAATAGATTGCAAGACTTTTGAAAGAAAAGATTTATTTCAGAAAATAATAATTTACTGAGTGATGGTGATTTTTTTCACATTTGATGAAATGCTCTCATTTTAAACCTTGTAATTTAAGAGGGATTAAATAAAATCAGATAAAACATTAAATATATGAAGATATTAGAGGAAAAAAATGAGACTTTTTAAATTTTACGTTGCTCTAGTTAGTAATATTACTACATAAATAAGTTTTCGGTTGAATGTCATTACTAGGTGAAATTTCACGCCTTTTATGTCTAAGAGTGATTTTTTTATCAATTCGAGTATTTCATGTGAAGTTAAAAGTTATTCTTTTTGTCTTAGTAATGAAAAACGAGAGAACAAAAAATGTGTGACGTTTTGCGTCCATTTTATCAAATGATTAAGTTTGTATTTGGTTCTTCTTATTTTGTATCTAGTTTGTATTTTATGCAAGTATGGAAATTGAATGTTTATTACTTCAAACCTTGAATAATGAAAATGGGATGATTAGAACCATGACAATTGACATCAAAGAGGAGTTTAGGAGTTTGTAAATATTAAGATTAATATAATAATATATTTTCCTTAGGTGTATTATTAATCCGCCTTTTAAGTTTAAGTTAAGTTATGATATTTAAAACTTAATCTTGACCCTATATTTTGTCAAACAAAGTTAAAAGTTGTTTATATATTGATCGTCTTTTTAATAAGTATGTCAAAATTAACTCCAAGGTAACAATAAACAATATTAGTCTAAGTCAAAGCACAACATAAGCGACACTTTAAATATTTAAGGAAACTCACCAAAAACTAATTATAGATTTAGGTCTTTACTTTTACTATTTCTCTCACTTTCATTTATTTAATATTTTTACTTTTTATTTATTTCTCATTTTTGGAAATAATATAAGAATTCATACAATTTGAAAAATGAAGATCCATTACAAGTGGGTACAATTCAATGGAATACATATTTAGAATAACAACTTTTTTTTTCTCAATGTCATTCAAATCTTGATATTTCACAATATTGAAAAGAGAATCAATTTCGATTCTCAAATTTTGCATTGATGACTTGTGACATTTTAGGATTTGATGCGTAAGGTAAATATTTTGATTGTACAACTTTATTTGATTTTGAAGTAAATTATTTTGCATTTTAGTTAATTATGGTGTTGTTACTTGTTAGCAGTTATGTGAGAATAAGTTAAAATTATGAAAACAGAGAAAGAGGATGAAGCTAAATCAAGTGTGAGGTCTAATAGGACAGAACCTCAAACTAAATAACTTGAGAGGGAAAAGGATATAATTATTGTTGTAATTATTAAGTTGAGAGGAAGTTACATAGCAGGATAATCAAATGGTATAGGTGAAACAGACTTATCTAAGAGATCCTTACGAAAGTAACCAAGGACACGCAGCACCTGATTATCAGCGAAGTTAAGCGCCCTCTCCATACCATTCCAGCAATCTTGTGCATCATACGCAGGGTTATGGTGTCCATTGCAAGGTTGGCACCCCGTGAAGTGTGTTATAAAAGGCCTCTTCCACTGTCCCACATCGTTAAGATACTCCTCCCTCATCGCACCATAAAACTCACTCACTTTCTCTGCATGTCTTCTCCTTAACGTCTCAACCTTTTTCTCAACATCATCATACCTCTTACTTATGTTCACGTACATCTTCGAAATCTCCAACCAGTACCCTTCAAAATAATACTCACTCTCCAAATAGATTTTGTCCCTCCATTTGTTCTCCATCGCGATCAAATAAGCCAGCGCTGTTTGATCGTCTGAATCAGGAATTACCTTATCTTTGAAAGTTGATCGAAGAATTTCCCCCCATTTAACAAACTCAGGTGATTTTGGTCCCATGTTTGCCCATGTTTCCATGAAATCCAACGACCACTTACAATTCCTTATGAGGAAAACACCTGCGTTCAATCCTGTCCAACTACGCTTTTTAATTATCAAATCTTCCCAACCATGGATCACAAGGTTGTGATTTTTATAACGCTTTAATGGCAACTTAAATTCCATGTCTGTGAAGACTGCGTCCGAGTCAACCCACCACACCCACTCTGCTTCTGGGTGGGCCAACATTGCGGCCCGGATAACAGGATACTTGGCCCAGTAAGAGTCCATTTTTGGGTGCAGTAAAGCGTTGTTGTAGAATATGTCGTAGTTGTGGATGCGACAGTAGTCAACCTTGTTTTTAAAGAAACGTAAGAGAAGGTGGTCGCCGATGGGGTTGTTACAGGGTTTTGGTTGTGAACCTGTTACCAGAAGGATTTTATCATGTGCAGTGGCGAAGAATGAAGGATGATACTCTAGCCACTGTTTGCGTTTTTCATCCCATTTGTGAAGTGGTTTCTCCATGGTGTAACTAGTTTCGGGGTCGTCGTAAAAAGTGGTTTCGGGTGCGTCATGGGAAGAAAAGTTAGTGGAAAACTCGAAAGACTTGAGTTTAGAGGTGGCGCTTTGGAAAGGGGTTATAAAGGAGCATAAACCCCAAATGAGAAGAAGAGTTGTAAGTGCTCCTCCGAGGAATAAGAAACCAGGGGAGACTGGACCCAAGGATTTTTTCCTGGAACCCAACTTAGCCATGAGTAAATGCTGAGTCTAGTGTTGTGATGGTTGTCGAGCTTTTGTGTTGTGATGCCATTTTTAAGTATGGTGATTCTATTCTATGGCAGTATCATTTTAAGGGTGTGTCGTGTTCTCGAACCGTTTTTGTGATATTTCGATAAGTCTAAATTAGCGAAAGTAGTGAAAGGAAAGATTGATTCGAATTGTGAAAGGCTGAAGCATAAGCTTAAGGGATGAAACAATGGCTAAGAAGAAGTGACACGGGAAAAGTGGGTTTTTCAGTTTTGGGAAGTGTTACTCTGAATTTACGTGTTCACCTGATTCGCTCAGATGTAACTTTTATCTTTCTATCACATGGATACGTGGAATGCTACATTGCTTTCTTCAGAAATAAATATTAATCTACACGTATTATTAGTGTTATTTTTATATGAATTTAATTGATATGTAATTATTTTAAATTTTATTCTTATCTTAAGATTCTTAAAAAATCTCCTTATTTTTAATAAATATAACCTACACAATAATAAGAAATTTTAATTCATAAATCTTTACTTCTTCAACTCCTTTCTACAAATGTATTACCAAGTTTTAATTCTACTACCACCAAAATGGTTTTCAGATCAAGTATCAAAACTAGGGGAAAGTGCTACACAATTTATTAACACTAGAACATGGGGATGAATAGTCAGTCCTGAAAATGCTACATAAGCCAGAAGGAACAAAGTAAAAGAAGGAGTGTCTAAAATGACAAATTTTGTATCTATCTTAATATCGTAACTACCTTAAGGCTTAAAGTGTATGGTCATGTAATGATCTTTCTTATTTTAAGAAAGATACAAAACCATGAAACGGTGGCATTTGTCCTGAACTCTTTTCTTGCCCCTTGGTTGCCGTGAACTTGAAAAACAACTATTTCCCATCAATTTTCTCTCCCTATGAAAACATCAAACTAGAAGCTACATATAACAGACAAAAAAACCGCTATATAAATTTGACTGCATAATGTAGCCAAAACATTTCAGTCACTTTGGAGGAGGAATTAACTTTCATGAACATCAAAAGAATTAATTCATAAAATTTACATGACTGAAAAAATCAACATTGGCAAGAGAGCTATGAAATGAAGACTTAATCCCGTTAGCACACAATTTCATTAACAAAAATCTTCATAGAAACTATCTTTTAAATATGAAAAAGGTTGAGTTATTATGCAGAAAATAGTTTTAAATGTAATCTAATTATAAATAAGATTTTACATATATTTGATATATATAATAGACTATAACTAATTAGTAGTATATGAAATTATAAATGTAGGAACATATTCTTTTTTGGGTCCAAGTCTGAATTGTACAATGATTAATAATGGTTCTAAGTCTATTGTACAGTGTAGAGATTAATGGTGGACAATGATTTTTTAGAGTTGAGATAGGCTATATTATCTAGTGTATGATAATAATAAGTATATTATTTAAATATCAATTTATTTTGTAATATTAATAATCTATTCGATCATCAATAATATAGGGGAAAATGGATTATTGATTTTAAAAAGGTTTATATTATTAAAATTGTAAAAAAAAATTGGACTTTCAATTGTAAATACATTTGATGTGGAAAGTCCATTATTTAAAAAATTCTGAACCATTTTCTAATCGATTCCTTGTGCATTGAAATATAGATATTTTATGTCCCGCACCTAGCATGTCGGTTCATAACTGATGAAAAAATATTTTTTAACTGACGTAAAAGCTTTTTTTACACTAATGTATGGAAATGATCATGTCACTGGTCATATGGCCTCTGCTGCACATTAAATTTGTTAAGCAATAGATGTTGACAACTTAATAATTAATTTGAATGATGCATTTGAAGAGCCTATTTTACTAGATTCAATTGTACAATTCAATAGATTTGATACATTTATAGCTAAACGTGAGGAATCACTCAATCTAATTCATCTGAAGGTACTTCCACATGAAGAGGAATATAAAGGAAATCTTCAATGTATGTTATGGTTGAATCTGAATCTGCTTCATTAACAACAAGTTTCAAATGTGTTGCTGATGCAACAAATATTGGACATGCTATGATTAAGAAGTTATCATCAATTACAAAAATACAAGTGAAAATTGTAGAACACCAGGTTCATGTAATTGGAAAAAGAAATGAAATTACATGAGCTGTTACAACTTTAAAGAAGATATGGACAATTTAATAATTTAAAGAGGAAATTCGGTAGCTACTTAAAGAAATGTATTTTGAAACTGATCAATTTATACTTTAATGTTATGAATATTAATGTAACAATGAACGACAACATTGTATATTAGTTAGGATACCACAAAGCTTGTGTCTAGGGCAATTACTTAATATGTTAAGAAATATTGACTTTAAATAGAAGTACCTTCAGATGAATTAGATTGAGAGATTCCTCACGTTTAGCTATAAATGTATCAAATCTATTGAATTGTACAATTGAATCTAGTAAAATAGGCTCTTCAAATGCATCATTCAAATTAATTATTAAGTTGTCAACATCTATTGCTTAACAAATTTAATGTGCAGCGGAGGCCATATGACCAGTGACATGATCATTTCCATACATTAGTGTAAAAAAAGCTTTTACTAAAAAGGAGGAAGAAAATTTGAGAGAATGAGAAAGAAAGATTTAAGAGGGGAGGAGTAAAAATTAGAGAAAATTAAGATGGGTTATTAATAGGTGGCGACCGATCAAGTAGTTCAACAATTATAAATTAAATTTTGAATTGTAAATGACAGAGTAACTAATGCTCCGAAGCGCAACAAACTCAAGGGAGTACAATGGTCATAAAATAAATTTTGAATTGGAAGTATCAGAATAATTAATGCTTTGAAAGTGCAATAAGCTGATACGCCTTTAATTTGTTAGTAAAAGTCAATAGAGGCACAGCAAGTAATGACGCCTTACTTTTTCAACATTTAATCTTATAATTTTTTATAAAATTATAATATCTTAAATAATGTTTAAATTGATGAATATATTATATTATTTAAAACATTAACATTAAAATTTATCAGTACATTCTTACTTGATTTGATTTGAAAAGTTAATAACATTTAAAGATAAAATATTTTAATCCTGTAAATTTATATATTTTTATTTTTAGAATGTAAAATTTTTTAATCATTTAAGTTGAAAACATAATTGATTAACGTGACTTAGTAATTATTAATGGATTAAGTTATAAATTTCTTAATTAATTAAAGCTTTTTTCTAAAATATTTATATCAAATAATTTTATTTATTAATTAATTAATATCATTTTATTTAACCCAACCTTAGCAAATTTTGTATCAACTATATGTAAAAATAAACTAAAAATAGTTAATAAAAATTATTATAATTTTTTAAAAAATATTATTAAATAAATAACATAAAAATATTATTTTAATAAAGTTATTTATATTATATGTATAATATTATAATATAAGTACTCGTGATTATATTCATCAATTGAATTTTTGTTTGATCCATTGACCACCTTTAATTTTATTAATTTGACAAAAAATTTAATTGATTAAACTTGTGGATGTATATTATTGATATAATATTAATTTTTTAATTAATTTTAATCGATTAATAAATGAAATATTTAATAATATTTATATTAATCGATTAAAAATAGTAAAATATAATCCGTAAATTTATCTCATTTTAAATTTTATTTTTTCCATCTAATCTTATAATATTTAAATAATATTTTTTTTCATCTTGTTATATTTCATTAGACTTATAAAAATTAATATTTCTTTTCCCTCTTCTTATATTTTATTAGACTTATGAAAATGGGTTTGACCTAACATATTAGATGAATGACCTAGTTAAATTAAAATATATAAAATTAAAAATGTTATAATATTAAAATAGTTAGACATAATTTTATTTTTTATAAATTTATATAAATAAACAATAAAAATAAAATAAAATAATTTAACTCATTAATTTCTTGGAATAGGGTTCATTTAATAAATAAACTATCTTCACCTAATTCATTTTCATTTATTAATCTAATAATCTAATATAAAAAAACTCCTTATTTAATTTGATTGAAATAATCTCAAATTTCTTTTTAAATTCTTTTTTATCTTTGGTTTCATTTTCTCATCATTTTCTTCCATCAATCTCATCTCCTTCAAAATGTTTTACCCTTTAATAATAATTTTCCTCATAATTATGTTATGATGATCTACGGGCAAGAAGCGATAAAGATTGAGAGGGTGAAGTCACAGTATCGCCACCATTGACATAATTGCGTCAACCATGTGTCATTCTCATTCAACCTTAGTCAACACCACTAGACAAATCAACTCCACACTCCAACCATTCCATGGTGCCAACAACTTTTCATGATAACTCGGAACGCATACCATTCATAAATAATAATGATCTTCCATCTTTGTATCCTCTTCAATTTTTTCTTTCTCCTTATTTGTTTCTGTTGTTGGAAGTTTGGAGATATAAATGAAATGAATATATACTTCTTCTACTAAATTCTGAGTTAAGCTAATGACATACCTGGATTTGAAGAAAGATCCTTCAATGAATGTTTATATTTAGACTTTAAGTAAAATTTATCTTTTTGATTTCTTAACAGAGAGGATAATATTTGTAAAACATCATTTGATGTTTAAGTTAATGAAGTGTTTTAGTGAGTGAATTAAGAGAAATATGATTTAAAAATATAAAAATATAGAGATATTTTTTGAGATGATATGTAATATTTATACATTGTTAGATTAATTAAATAGGAGTGTGCAAATAGTCTCGATCCACATATTAAATTGACGTATTCAATTAGAATTAGAGGTGTGTGAGCTTATAAATTTACCCTTTTGTAAATAATGATGACTTTAAAAGATTGATAATTGATGTAGACTATAAGACACATATTTTATAGAAATTCATACTTTAAAGTAAGCCAATCTTAGACTTTGTCTCTAACTCAATAACTTGGACATTACGTTGCCTCAAAATAACACGTAACAATTAAATAATTACTAAGCATAATTTTTTTATTTATAAAATAGTATAATCAAAAATAGAGAGAAAAAATAAGAGAATTTTAACAATAATTCTAAGACCAATTAATCCATTAAAAAATAATACACCAAATGTCATATCATTTAAATTTTTGTCCTTGTAAGACACATGTATTTAAGATGCATGAACAAATCAACATTAACTTCCTAACGTGAGATTCAATTAAGAGTCTAGATTGTATAAATTGAATATGGGATCTTATATTAAGATTCACGTGGGCCCAAACTTATGTAAGAAACAAAAGTAAAATAAAAAATATAAAAAATTAAGTGGCTATTAAGTGTGAAATGTAATAAAGATGTAAATAAAATAATGTGTAATAGTGCGTGCATGGTGAGCATGACCATGACTCCGTGAGTGCAGCTTCCACAGACAAAGACTATGGGATATTACAACAAGAAAGAAACCTTTTGGACCACTCTTATTAATCTATTAACATCCATGGTGCATTATTGAATGCTCCATGATCCCATGTCACTTATTCCCACTGATTTCAGAATCCACTCATCCAATCAACATAAACCTATAGCTGCAAATAAGTCTCGAAATATTTTTTTTTTCTTAATTTGTATATCTTTTTCTATTCAAATCTCTCGAGATATGAACATCTATATAAAGAATCAATTTTCTCTAAAAAAAACAATGTTATCATAAGGGGTCATAAAATCAGTATTATAAGAGTATTAATTAATAAATTAAAGTGAGAAAATATTGAATAGCAAGATTGATTATAGGTAAATATAAAAAGATATTGATCAACATAATTTTACTTTCAATAAAATAAAATTATTTTTAGTTTCTTAACTTATGTTTTTTTTCATTGGTTAGCCGCACTTGCCCAATCATAATTAATGCATATATAACTCGTACAAAATTATTTCAACTCAATTGAAAATTTTACAATTTTTACCTTACACAAACAATTGTATTAAATATTAAAAACATTAATTTTTTTTAAAAAATATATTACCTGATTTAAGAAAAACTATCTTATTAAAAAAGTAAAAAGAGAAAATATTTAATATATAAATTATAGTTAAAAGAATAAGTTCAACAAAACTATTCTACACGTTCTTATAAAATGATTTATTTTTATTTCTTAACTAATATTCTAAATATTCTTATTATGGTTTCATATATAAAAAAAAAAAAAAAAAAAAAGTCAATCAACTTGTAACTCAGTTGGTTACAATTTTTTATAGTTTAGATGTAATGATGGCGTTAAAGAAATATTTTTCTCTTTAGTTACTCATTTCGTTTCCAACACCTAGTATTATTGTATAAAATAATAAATCAAACAAAAGACTAAGTTAGTGTTAAAACAAAGCACGTCATCTTGCTTGTCGTCTAAGGTATATCTTCCTAGTATATGCTCTTTGTTTATTATTCAGTGATCACATTTCCACTACGTACCATTATCATATTCATCACACCAACCCTTTTATTAAACCCACCATGTAAATTTGCAACTCAAAATGCAATTTTCATACAAATTCAACCACTTCTCTTGGGTGAAATTAAGAAATGCATAATATCACGTGATTTTCTTCAGATGAACATTGTAAAGCCACGTGTACGTCAAAAGTCAATCATGTCCTGGTTCACCCACTCATGTACATCACAAGTTAATTCTATATCTTTTTGTTCATCTTCAAACGCCCAACATCAACATTTATGAGATCTATCTTTGCCATTCACGTTCAGAGAAAAATGCACTTGTTCAGCTTAATTTCTTTTTGGGACTAAATAATAGTTTTGGATTACTACTATGTCCACAACTTGAACATTTTCTTTCTTTCCGATCCTATTTGAAATACGCTTAAATATAAGTGTGAACACCTCTTTTAACGAAAATTTGAACATTGTTTCCTCTGCGAAAGACTAACATTGAAAAAGAATTTGAACATGGGAACAATTTTTACCGGTGTATTGTTTGTATACACAAAATTTGTTTAAAGAAAATCTTACGAAAGACTAACATTAGAAAAGAATTTGAAAGCTGGTGTATTGTTTATATACATAAAATTGTTCAAAGAAAATCTCCTGGGTTCTAACAGTTTCCAACAAAATAATAATAAGTGTTCAAACTGTGATTTTAAAATGTTCAATTTACCTAAGAAGTGTTCAAACTGTGATTTTAAAAGCTTTTGTGAAGATATTTATTAATTGATAACCATTGATCCTTAGTCGCATCCCTTTGTTCACCTACTCCAATTAGTATTTTGGAGGTTCAGTCTAGTTGTGATTTTATTTAGAGTGACTTTGGATTGATTAAGCATTTATACCCGAGTTTTCTCCTGCTCTTTGCTCAATCCTTCATATTTTGCATCATCAACAAAATTAGAATCGGAGCATTTTACTACATTAGCACGTACAAATCTCTTCTGTACATAGGAGATAGTCGATCCTGTTCTTTCACTTTGGTTTTGATTGCGTCCTCGTGTAGTTATTTTTCCATCATTTTTATAGTTTCTTAAGACGGTCTCTCCACCATTCTGGGTATCCTATGAATAGAAAACAATTTTTTCACTGTGTCCTACCTTGGTATAATATGTGCAAACAATTTTGCTTTTGTTTTCACACTATTTGATCTTCACGCTTCCTTTAACAGCTAAGGTCAGACTTTTGAACATTCTTTCTTTCATTTGATAATATTTTGCACTCATTCTTCTTGTAGAAAAATCAAGTACATTTTGTTCAGTGATGACATAAGATCTATAGCGAGCAGGTTGAAACAGATGTTTCATACATTACATTATCTAGTCCCATCAAGGAGGGATGATCTATAATTGTAAAAAAGGTGCGCACCTTCTTGATGAGATCGAATGATGCAATGTATGAGACAATTCATTCTAACCTATTCGCTATAGACCCTGTGTCATCCATAAACAAGATGTATTCGATTCTTATACAAGAAGAATGAGTGCAAGATATTATAAAAGGACGAGAAGAGTGTCCAACATTCATGACCTTAGTAATTGAGGCAAGCGCAAAGATCAATGGACGTGGAAATAAAAGTAAAATTATTTACACTCATGGTAACAAGACAAGACACTATGAAACAAGTTACGTTTTACTCATAAGATACTCAGAATGGTGGGGAGACAGTCTAAGAAACGATGAAAAAATAGTTGTGCGAGAACGCAATTAGAATCGAAGTGGAGGAATAGGATTAACTATCTCTTGTGCACTAAAGGGATCTGTCTATGCTAATGCAGTACAAAGCTTCAATTCTAATCTTGGTGGTGATGCAGAACATGGAAGATTGAGTAATGAGCAATGAGAAATTTTAGTAAAAATGCTTAATTCATCCGAATAAAGTCACTCAAAATGAAACATGATTAAATTGAATCTCGAAAATGTCGACCAAAGATGAAGATTGTTTTTGGAAAATTTTTAATATTTTACAATTAATCAACTAGTTGATACCTTCACAAAAGTCTTGAGAAGACAACAACTTGAAACACTTCTTATATAAGTTGGACATTTTGAATATCAATACTTTTGAGGTAACACAACACAAATCATTAACAAAATTTGTTAAAATACTATTATTGCAATTACAACTTTAGTGACAACTTATTAACATATTATTAATGAAAGTTACTATTATACAAGATTTTATTTGAATAGACTAATTTGAAAGACATTGATTATCAAATTTTCCAGTCTACAAAAATAAACAACCATTCCATTTATCAACTTTTATGGACATTTTTTTTTTAAATGCAGGGTCCACCAAAAATAGTTGAAGTTGAATTGAGTAGGACTAATTAACTTAGAGTTACATTACTCAAAATTTAAACTCAAAATCATTGATGATACTATTTACTTACTTTAAAGTTGTAGTCAAATTTATTTTAAAAATTAATAGTGATTATATTTACTTATATTTTAAAATGAAGATTTAAAAAAGAACTAAAATTGATATTCGTTTGAAAAAGAAAAACTAAAAGAAAGAAAGTGGAAAAATGAAAAGGAAAGAAAATATTTTTGTAGTTATTTAATGAGATAAAAATGTGAAATGAGTAAAAGGTTTTTTTTCTTCTAACGCGATCAAATTAAAAAAATAAAAGTAATTTTTTTGGTAAATATCTATTAAACCATAAAAGTTTAATTAATGTAACATGTTAATTGTCATATTTTATATACATTAATGTAAACTAATATTAAAAATTATATATAATCAAATATTTAACCTAATAAATTTTTGCAAATAGATGAATATAAAATATAATAGAATATCATAAAAGTTTTATAATAAATTTTGCAACAAACATAATTCTATAATAAAAACATCAAAAAATAAATCCAAATCACAATCTTTTAAATTTGATTTTATAAAAACTAACTGTATTTAAAATTAACTTGATCAAACAAGTAAGAACTTGAAATTGGAAGGCTTTAAAGATTTGAAAAATTTTGCTGAAAAGGGTGACGCAACCCATAGTCATGAAACAGCATAATGGCAGACACAACATTTACTTATTTAGCACTATCAACGGTGTACCTTTGTGATCACATCTCATACTCTTACCCTTTTAGCTGGGGACCACACCCCACAACTTCCATCACAAGCCAAAATAGGTACGCCACGTGTCGCAATATTACTGGCTTGGTACCTTTCATGGCACCCCAAAAGGCTTTGTGGACCCTTTCTCCAAAGGTCACAACTAAAATCTCCCTGCCCTAAGGAAAGTTAAAGGTATGCCACGTGTCACAACATGAACGTCACGATGACGAGGAAAGTTTAACTCTCTTCCATGATTATGTCACCATAATGGGACCCTTAACCTTCCCTATGTCATCCACGTCAGCATTCTGCCTTTAAGGTTTTTAAAAAGATCTTTACAAACTCTCTTTGAAAAAAAATAAAATGAAAGAGGTAACTACATTGAAAAATTATATTATTAACTCTCTTTGAATTTAAAAGAAATATTATACAGTGATTTTTTTTTTAATAAAGGTGGGTAGAAAGACATTATTCCCTGTGATCCTTTTTTAAAGAAGTATAAAACTAGAAAAATAATGTTGAAAATAAATAAAAAAATGTCAAATACAAATTTAAAGAATTAATACAAGGGTTTGAATATAATACACTCCAATAAAAATATAAATATACGAGTATAAATAGATTTTATTTTTATATATTGTTAATTTAAATTTATCAATTCAATAATTTGAAAATAGTATTAGATATTAATTTTAGGAGGCTTTTAGTATATGACAATTTTTTAGTCAAGTTTTTTAGGGATTAAATAACTTAACAAATAAAGTTTTTTTGTCATAATTCTAAGTATTTAATATTTAAATAAATTAAAAAAAATAAATTTATATTTTTTATACGAGTATAAGAAAATTATTTCAAGAAAATTGAATTCTCAACCATCGCATTAAAATATTTTCGTGGAAAAATAAGCTTAAAATATTTCTCATTAATATTTTTTTTAATATAAACCAAATATAAAAAAAAATAATTCGCATACCAAGAACACTCATAAGATAATTAATATAAATAATCTATAATTTTTTTTAATTATATTTAATATCAAAATTATTCATATCATCACTACAGAGATCATTTACTAATTTTCTTTATGCTGTAACTTAATTTAAAATTATTATATATTATATACAAAAAAAATAACAACAAAAAAATTAATAAAAATTAAATATTATGCACGGTTAATGGAAAAAAAAACGCATTATTAATCAAATGGGAAAAAAACGCATTATTTTGATTCAAACCAATTCATAAATACTTAGGTAGTTTTGTTTTGTTTTATTCTATTTTAATTTTCATTACACTTTGAAGTTTTTGGTTACGTCACGAATGAATCTTACCGTTCCACGTCTTAGTCAAGGTGACGTCATCGTAGTTCGCAACCCATGTGAGCGCTCCACGCTGTTTCACCGGCAAATTTCCCCTATTCCCGAACCACACACTCTTGCATGCCCCACGCGCGTCACCAACTCGTGTCTCTCACTTTTTCTCCCAATCATTGAGGACAAAAATATATCTTAAATATTAAAATAGAATAACTTATGCATCACTTAGAATGCCAATAGGTATCAACCCCAGCTTAACGAATATAAGTCTCATATTTTTGTCTATAATATGAATGTTGTGTATGTATGTACTTGTAGTCAACTTATAAGAGTTTCAAGTATTTCAATACATAAAATATGTAAAAGGTTATTCCAATGTTTTCTTTATGTAGTTGTATATATAATTATATTAAAATTAGGTAAAAATAATTTGACCCGATAATTTATATATTAAAACAAGTTGAAATACACAAGACTAAATATGTTATAATGCTAAAAACAAGTCTATTTTAATTTTCTAAAGTTTAAATAAAAATAAAATAAGTTAATTTAATTTATTGATTTGAGCATTTAACTTAACTCAATGAATCACAATGTTGACTAGACCGAATAAAGTATAGTTCATTAATTTACTTTAATCCGTTTTCATTTATTCGATGGGTCGGTGTCAATTTGACCATTTTATATAAAATATTCAACTGTTTAAATTATTTTCCTTTACATTTAGTACATTGTTGATAAACTAAATAAACAAATGAGAAACGTTAACACATTATTCTCTTCAACATAAATTTTTACACCATTAAATAAATTTATCAGAAATTACAATTATTTAACTATTTTCAATACTTGTATATTTAATAACTAGTGTGTAAGCCAAAGCTGCGAGTGTGGAGAAGAGTTTAGTCTGAGGCGAAGAAAAGAAAAAAAAAAAAAGAGTACTAGTAAATAGTGACGTAAGCAAGCACAAGTGAAAAAAAAAAAAAAAAAAACTCCTTCTTCTATTATTTTTAATTAAATTAAATAAAATTATTATTATTATTATTATTATTATTATTATTATTATTATTATAAATAAAAACTCGATCATCTCAACCTCTCATTTCATTCTCACTTTCTCAGTCTTTCCCTTCTTCTCTGAGTGACGATGCAAGGTCTTCGGCGCTGTTCAAACGACGTCGTTCAACTCGACCTAACAACACCAAACGCAGCGTCTTCATCATCGTCATCTTCTTCGTCTTCGTCTTCATCTTCTTCCTCTCTCTCCATCGACGTGGACGAATCAACGGAGGCGCGTATCCACCGTCTGATATCGGAGCACCCGGTGATAATCTTCACGCGCTCCTCCTGCTGCATGTGCCACGTCATGAAAAAGCTTCTCGCCACCATCGGAGTTAACCCTACCGTCATCGAATTAGACGACGCCGAGATCGCCGCCCTCCCATTTCCCGACAACACCACCACCACCACCACCACCCCTGCCGTCTTCATCGGCGGCTCCTCCGTGGGCGGCCTCGAATCCCTCGTCGCTCTTCACGTCTCCGGCCACCTCGTCCCCAAACTCGTCCAAGTCGGCGCTCTCTGGGTATGACTGTCACAACACCTCATCATCAAAGTCTCATACCTTCAATAATCATCATCTTCATCTTCATCATAATAATTAGTGAATTATGTCAAATATATATATATATTATTATTGTTATAATTATTTACTTCCAGAAGAGAAAAGAAAAAAAAAAAAAGAAAGGTGAAGTAATTGTATAATTTTGGATCGTGTGTCTGAAATGAAAGATCTAAATTTGAATTATTAGAGTTTGGGTGAAATGGGTGTTGGAATCGATGTGAGAGTAAGGTTATGGAGTGAAGAATAGTCGCGGGTATTGATGACACGTGTTGGGTTAGAGCATCTGTGTTTAATGACTGTGAGACAGTGATAGTGACAAGGGTGTGGTGTGGTGTGGTGTTGTGTTTGAGGTTCAATGTAACTAACCCAGTGTGTCAGTCAGTTCCTTTATTCAACAATCATATTCCTAACTAGAAATTATCTATTTTTAATTTCTTCACTAAAATATAGGATTAATAAATTCTTTTAATTCTTTTATATTTTTAATTTTCTTGAAACGGTTAAATGTTGATTTGATCATGTAATAAGATTATGTAATATTTTTAGTCAACATTTAATTCATTCTAATTTAGTGGTCAGAATTAGAAACATTGAAGAAAAAAATTGGACTAGAAATTTAAAAAGTTAATATGATGGTTAGTATATAGGTCTATAATGGTAGTAAAGACGATGGGGTTATCGTCCTCTCCTGAAATCAAGTATTTTATTGTGTAATAGACTTGAATGAGGGATTCACCGATAAAATACTTTGATATTTAAATAAGTTTATGTTTTATATGTAAAATATTCTAATATTTAAATAAGTTTTTGTATCAATGATAAAATTACAATAACCTTGAACTAGAGTATTTATGTATGTTAGTTATCGATGACGATGTAATCCTGAACCAAAGTATTTATGTATGTTTGTTATTAGTGACGATTTTAGATTTCTTGAGAGTGGAGAATGACTTTCATATCATGGTAGATAAAAAATAGTGATAAATTTATTGAAAATGATAATATATTTATCATCAAAATAGTTTTTTTTAAAATATTTTAAACTTTAATATTCTTCTAAAAGAATGTATAGATTTGTCTCTTTAAAAATTCTTATTAATTATGTAGATTGTTTCAATATTTGTGTACGAGGGATGAATGAGAACTCAAATTTTTAACTTAGCAAATAATTAATGGAATGAATTTCCTTGACTGAACCACGGTCTAATATAATAAATAAAGGGGGGTTAGTGTGGCTTGTTTTGATTGGGTGTGGCAATGGTTTCACGATCCATTGACAATGATAGGGACAATCATGGCCGTCCAAAAGATGATTTTTTTTTAGGGTTCTTGACTTGTTGTCCCCTTTTGGGGTTAAGTCGTTAAGGAAGAAAGGGAGTTCAGAAAGTACTTGGGAAAAAAGATGATATGAGTGAAGAACTCCATCAAAGATATAATTCTTTTTTATCAAGAGACGCACGCACCTCCAATTATTGCAATCAATATAGTCTAGATTAATTTTTACAAAATAAAAAATCAAGATTTTTAAGTTCATTAAATTTTTTTAAATATTCAATTACATGTTATATAAAAATTAATTGAAACTACAATAATCCGTGTAATAGTTTCTCTCCTTTGTGAACATCCATAGAATCAAATCACCATGGCTAGCTGTGAAATGCTGTCCTCTAAATAGGAATTAATGTAACAACTTTACGCACAGTTCATTAGTTAATAATTACCCAGCTAGTGTCAAGGTAGAAGAATCATTTGCATAAAAGGAGATGGAATTGCAACCCTAGCTCCTGATTCTTATTCTTCCTTCTTTCTTTGACTAGATTGGTATAAATTGTTTTTCCTCTTTTTATTTTAACAAAAATTACAGTGACCTCTTCTTCTTATAATAATAATAATAATAATAATAATAATAATAATAATAATAATGATAATAATAATAATAATAATAATAATAGTAGTAGTAGAGTGATATAACCATTACAAAAAATTATCCTCCATGGATTTGTTATTATTGCAAACTTGCAATAAGTGGAAATTAAAAAAAATATAGTAGTAATAATTAATTAATATATTGGTGTGGGGGCACTATTAGAGATATTTTAATAATTGTTATTGAATCTACAATTCACAAAAGGTAAAAAGCCCAGGTAGATTCAAAGCTAAAACAGGGTGCAAAGACAAACTTAAATTAGTGTCATCATGCCAACAGACAAAGTTTGATGGGTGGTGTGTGATGCCATGCATGACTACATCCCCATAAACCTCAACTAATTAAGGTCTATATTTAAAATACATGTTAATACAAATATGTTCGAAGTTTCGAAATGCTTATTGATATAATTTATTATATGTATATAAGTGAGAAATAATTCTCATTTTATAAATTAATTTTATAGGATTAAGTTAAATTTATAATTTATATTTAATTTATGTATTGATGAATTTTACCATACATTTCTAACTCGGTATGTATAACCCATCAATACTTAATATGATAAGAAGTTTTTATCAATATTTTAATAGTAATTCATGTTTTTTAATATTGATATTGTGTACATTTAAAATTCTTAATAAAATTAGTCATTATTTTTTGTGAAACACATTTCATAAATAAATAAAAAAATAAATAAAGTTTGAGGGACATGGTGACGTCCATGAGCATCATAAGGCAAGAATCAAAATATCAACATTGAAATTTTGGCCTTTAAACGAAGCCCATGAACTTGAAATAGAAACAAAATCAAAAAGGTTAGCACTAAGTTGCAGTGCCATTGCTTTCCCCCTGTTGCACACAGTACTATAAACAAAAAGCACTTTAGTGCTGATTTATCGATTGGCAAAGCATCTTAGAAGCTGGAGTACAGCCAGAGAAGAGGGTCTTTGTGCTTTGCTTTCTACATATTTATTAATCATGTTATGAGTATGTTTCTTGCACCAAAAAAATGTTACAAACTCAATAGTTTAATTAAGTTACTTTATCATTTAAAAGCTGAATGAAAGAATTAAAATCTATGGCATTTAGCTTCAGACCAATTGGATTAGTCTCTAACGGAATAATTGCTTACGACTTTTAGACTCAACACTTGATAAATTGTGGACGGTTTGAATGAATAATTATCTATACCATATACCTTTTAGATTTGACACTTGAAAAGTTTTAAACCATTTAGCCAAAATTTTTGTCATTTGATAGGTAAAATGTTCGATTTAATCTTCTTTGTCATTTAATCTATATCTTTATAATTAATTTAGAATTTTATTATAAATAATTTTTTTATAAAAATATAATCAATATCCCAAAATAATAAATAACCCGTTAATAAAATGTATACGAATTTCATTAATCACATAAATAATATGTATGAATTAATTTTTTTTTCTGAACATGTAATCTCTAATCAACGATTGAACATCTCTAATTAACGATAGAATAAGATTCATTTGAATCATATTGAGACATATTGAGATTTATTAGTTTGGATAAAAAAACAATGAAACTCAATATTATTAAATTGAAGGTAATTTTTTTCTATTTATGAAATCTTATTAAAGAGCCTTCTATTTTTTTTAAAGACCATGAATTAAATCAGAATTATTCTCAATAAATTTATAAAAACAATTACAGAGGAAAAGAAAGCAAAAGCGATTCCCGTAGTAGCGGCGAGCGAAATGGGAGCAGCCTAAACCGTGAAAACGGGGTTGCGGGAGAGCAATACAAGTGTCGTGTACGAATAAAGATCAAAGATGTTGAGTCATCGGTTTAATAAAACTTAATCATAAAAATATTATTCATGAATATCTTTTTTAAGAATCGGTTTAATAAAACTTAATCATAAAAATATTATTCATGAATATCTTTTTTAAGAATCCTATAAAAAGGAATTGATAATAATAAAAACAAATAAATGGAATAATAATATTGAAGATATTTTTAATAATAATAATTAAAAAGTAATAAATCTCTGTTAATTATATCACTTATTATTAATAATTATCTTCTTCCTTTATAGCTAGACTTCTCAATGACCAAAATCACAACCATCCATCATATTTTCAATGCTCATTGTATAATAACAAAAATCAATGGTTTAGATATTACCTGCCGGCATAGACTCCAAAGAATCTAGACTCTATAAAATAGGCTAAACAAACAAAAGCAAAAGAAAATATTAAAAAAGTTAAGTTGGAAAGGATCTTTTCCCATTTTAGGGTAAGAGGGAAGGCTATAAGATGTTATAATTAAGGGCATGACCAATGACCAAGAGTTTCAATTCCACTTCCCACATAGTGGGACCCAATGAGTTTTTTCCTTTAGGCTTGGAAAAGACCTCAATGTGACGACATCAACAACATGAACCATTGCATTTGCAACTAAGACCACAGTTCATGGAGAAAGAGTGGTGTTAGGTAGTGGGGTTTTCATTGTCCAAAATTTATGGCTTTCTTTAGTACAAAATCAGACCTACCATGCATGCCTTGGCTTTGATTAACAACATTGGTGGGTCCTGTTTTAGAATCTTTCAACCTAACTTGAGAAGAATCTACAAATGATTCTTTTTCTCAACTCAAGAATGGACAACTTAACAAACTGAATACTACAACAGAGTACACAATGTAGTTTATGAATTTAAAATTGTTTCTTAAGAAAATTAAAATTGTGAAATTTATTCATAAATAGCACAGTTTTGTATAAAATAAGAAGGGAAAAACACAATGTGATTCCAGTCAAATATTTTGTTTAGAAGAAGAAAGTATCTTTTTTATACAATATATTGCTTATCTGTTTTCATGGTCAAAATAAAAGTTCTAATAGATTCACTTATTTAATTTTAGTGTTTAATCGAATAAATCATGACACTTTAACTGTTAAGATTCAAATAATGTTTTACATCAAAAAACAAGAATAACATATGGATTTATAAACTTACATATTATTTCCATTAGTAAGAAACCTTCTCGAGAAAATTCAAAAATTAATTATGAAATTGAAACATTCTTATGAATAATCGTGTCATTTATCATAATTTGATCGTATAAAAAATATTATTAGATAGTATATAAAAAGTATAAATAAATAATTATTTATGAACTAATTTTTTTTATTTAAACAAATGATATAAAAATGAAATAGATATGGTAACAATCATTAAACCACTTAAACGCATCCCATATACTTGATTGATAATGAAAAATAACCCTTGTCCTAATCTTATAAAAAGAACAACACCCTCCTCCCTACAAATTTAGTTCTTTCTCCACTTTTAGCACACTCGAGATGATGTTTGATTCAAATTTATAACTTGTGACAACAGTTATATATATAGGTAAATTTTATGGTATCATGTAGATTAATTACCTGTTAATAATTATGTATAATTTTTTATATTTTAAAAAATCTTAATAACACCCAAGCAAAAAATAACATGCATTTAGATTAACTAGCTAGTAAGATAGATATAAAGAATTTAAGATAATTTGTAACTTTGAACCATTTTTTGCCCACGTGAATATATACGTTAATCAAATTTAGAGGGTTTTTTTTTAAAAAAATCACATTTAGTGATTATAATTGGAATTCAGTTAAGTAAATTGACTTAAGAAGATAACTCTTTTAAATTTATTTTTAATTACAAAATTAAAAATCTAAACCTAAGGAAAATTATATTCCATGTCGCTTCAAAATATAACGTTTTGTAGTGTACGTCAACATTCTTTTACTATACTTTTTTATTTACATTAAAATATGTTGCGACAGTTCAAATTACACCCTGTTGCATGTGGTTAAAAATAATTACAAATGTACTCACAATCTTTTCATCATTTAAATTTATATACCGTTACAATTAGAATTTTAAGCAATCTTAATCATGTATATATCTTAATTATTTTATTAAATTATTGTTTATGTATGTCAATAATTATCTATAATTTTTTTGACCATTTTTTATAATCAATATTTCTTAGTATTTATTAAATTTCCCATTTAAATTAGAGAATATAATACAAAGATTTCACATGAAAACGCTTTGTTTGAATGTATTTAGGCTAGTGTATAATATATATATTTTTTTTCTTTCAAGTTCACTACTTGAAAGATAGAATTGAATAAAACTTAACAAAATCAAAATATAGAAAGATTCAACTTCCCACAATCTAACCTATAACTATCAATGTAATAATTGTCCAATTAAATTTTTAAAGCAAGGAAAATCTCGTCAAATATTCTAACTTATACCGGAATTATACTGGTTATATCATACTATGTTAAAAATATGAGTTACAAGCTTAACTTAACCTACAAAATTGGTTTATAAAGTGAGGATTCCTCCCACTTATATACGTGCAATTAACTACGTCTCTAAGCAATGTGAGAATTTCAACACCTAAAGTCTGTTATTGAAGCTATGCTTTCATACACCCAAAATTAAAGTTGAACACAAATATTACTGATTATTAACTATAAACAAAATTATGGCTTAATTAAGTATATTTGGTAAGTGTGTTTCTAGCATTTCTAGGAAGGAGTAGTTCAAGAAGCCCAGGTTTTCCCTTTATCAGGCGTTGCTACTTTTCGATAAGTGCACAGAGTTAAGTTCAGCTCAATTTAACGCAGGATTAATTCAATTTAATCAGTAATTTCAAATTCAAGTACTGATATGCAATATGAAATTGTGTTAAATATTGAAATAGTTCATGATAGTTTTGTCGAATTTGAGCAAGATTGCTTCTCACGTAAAATATAAACGTCACTGTTCTAAGGTCAACATGCCATTTTATGTTTCATATGATGGATTATAATACACAATTTGTATTGTAGCAGCACCAATTTGAACACCTGGAGAAGGTTAATAATTCATTGAAATTGTGTGTAGATTGGTACTGAATTTGGAATGGTTCTTAAACAAAATTGGTGAGTATGCTCAATTCATTGATCTGCAAAGACACATTACAATTCACTCCCAAATAACAATAAAAAGCATAGTTATATCCGGTCTACAACAATGAGAGAGTGACCAATAAAGAATGAAAATCAAAATACAAGACATGCATACAACAGTGTAAAAAATCTTCTAATCCTTCTTAGGCATTGCTTATGTTTCTCTCATAGCCAATCTCTGCTTGCTTCATGCTCCAAGCTTTAAGTTTTGAGATCACCACACTCTGGCTTCCATAGTTGAATACATAAAGATGGACATCTTTGTCTATAGCCAATGATGGATAAACTCTACTTGTGATGCAAGCTCTCCCATCATCCCCAAAACTCTCAATAATTGAGTGATCAATCTGCATAATAAGAATGCATCAAACTTGCAAGCACATCATGAAACAAAGAGGGTTACAATTAGAATTTAGAAAGAAACATACCAAGCTTCTTAATGAAATATGTTTTTGATTGGGATCTATGTCAAAGATAGTTCCATATGTAGTTTTGTCAAGGTCATGCCTCAATGAGGACCTGTAAAGTGTAGACAAAATGTAAGTCTCAACTCTCAATCACAAATTACATGGGGAGGTTCAATACAAAGGACAAGAAAAATATACGAGCAAATTATCAGTTTAGTTCTTAAACTATTACCCTTGCTCCTATATAGTCCCTCTCTGAAGTTAATACTTTATGGACTACTTATACAATTTTATTAGTTTAGAGACTATTTAGGAGAAAAATAATAGTTTATGGACTAAATTAATCGTTTATTCTAAATATATGCACAATTTTTTTTGGGGGAATGTTAGTAAAAATACCTGCTTTGGTCACTGCACATGAGACAAACATATCTATTTGGTGCTTTATATATTCTGAAGAAGATTGCAGTATTCTCCTTGAGATCCTTTGAAGCTAATGCTAACAAACCAAATGGCCCTATTATGCCACTTCTTGATGCATATTCTTGGCTACAGAGTAGTTGAGCGTCAACTCTATTGGTATCAAGAAACTCAGCATTTTCTAGTTCAGGTAGCTCAAACAACACTTCGATATCGGCCTGAAAATTTAAAAAGTTTTTACCAATGATGTTGTACTTGGTCTGAAAATTTATGATTGAACATGTGTAGCATCAGTTTACTTACCTGTGATGCAGTGATACCTGAGACTTCAAAATTTGATCCATGGACAAGTTTCTCTTCTGTTATACTGATATGATTGTCACGTAGTTTTTCTACCTCTTCAATTGGCCACTGCACCAATCGCTTCCCACTTTTATCAAGCCAAACTTGCCTTGGAATCGACTACATTGTCAAACAACAAGGATCTTTCATCACTATGATACCCTTCCATGTTGGTCACATCTTAAAATCTAGACCTTATACATAGAATAAACCATCATTTTCATCTCTGAAGTACCCTCTCTTCTAAATAGTCCATAATATAACTAATTAAGCAATGCTCAAAGTATTGAAAATTCATCATCACTTCAGCTAGTAAGTTAATGTGTTTCAGTAAAATATAGGGACCAATTTGAAGGATTTTCTAATATTTGGGAGAGTACTTAACATAGTTTCTAATACTTTAAGACCACTAAAGTAGTTTTTTCCCTTTCTAGAAACTACTCAGGTGATAGAGTAATACTCTTGGATCAAATTGTAGACTTAGGTCCGATTTCTGAGATAAGAAAATAAAAAAAAAAATGAAATGAACTATTCTAAAAGTTAAAGTTAGCTTCTGCAGTAGCTAATTTGTAAAAACTCTCTAATCTTTTTTGAGAAGCTAAACATGCAACTTTACTTCACAACTAACTGCAATACACAACCAACCAATCAACTTTCTCACCACATAATATATACGTATTTCTCTCTCTTCACATTTTATAACTGGTTGTCTGGTTGTCTGCATATTCTAGTAGTTGTCTACCAAATATTTTTCCTAAACATGAAAGCTTTTGTAGATTAGCAAATGCATAAACCAATTTTAGTTTTTAGAGAAGTTCATTTCATTTTTTCTACTTATTTTCTTTTCTTTCAAGTCATTCTAGAGAAGTTTACCTAAATAGACCCTTACAAACAATAAGGAAGCTGAAGTAACTTACATACCTGTAAACCAGCCCATCCTTTCTCAATATCATGTTGTGTGCTGTCAGACTCATTCACCCATCCCCACAATATCCTCCTGTTCTTGGCATAGTCAAAAAATGACTTGGAAGCATAAAATTTACCATAATCATACCGTAAGTCTGAACTAGTTCCTGTAAATCCAATATCAGGAATGAAGTTATCCTGATCAGATACATATTTACCAAGAAAATAGTAATCATGCTGTTTCCTAAGATAGCTTATCTTCAAGACATGTCTAACACTTGGATTTTGCACAGATGTATCTACCCCATTTGTGTTTCCATTGATCAACACAGGAAAGAAATCTGGACATTCACAAACTCCAGTAGTATCTGATGCATAAAAAGCATCAGGATCCACTTTCCAATTAACAAAATCTTCACTTTGGAAAAGAATTGCCTTCCCTTCATCACCATTTTGAGCACCAACGACTACTCTCCATTTTCCATCTTTTCCTTGCCAAGCAGTTGAAGGGTCTCTGAAGTTATCAACTTCAACTCCAATTGGTGGAGTCATGACAGGGTTATGAGGGTGTTTTATCCATTCCCTTAAGAAAGGGTCTGATAGATTGCTTGGGATAGCTAAGTTTTGAACTTGATGTTTCTTATCATCAATGCCTGTGTACAAAATAAGTGGTTCTTCTTTCCCTGGGATTATAGTAGCTGAACCTGACCAGCAGCTATTGATGTCAGAAGGCTCACTTGGTTCAATAGCATTATTCAGATGAATCCAATTGATGAGATCAAAGGATACTGAGTGACCCCATACAATCCTATCACCAAATGTTGCTGCTTCTGGATTATGTTGGTAGAAAAGGTGGTAAACACCTTTATAGTACATAGGCCCTGGAAGATTAAATCAACATTAACACCAATCTTATTATAGTTTGGATTTTATAACAAAGAATAAATGCTTAGGACCTGTTTGACTAGATGAAATGGATTGAACTTCTTTCACTAGTTAAAAGCAACTTGTTTGTGAGAAGTTAGTTAGTTAAGTGCATAATATGATTTTAAGTTTGTTTGTTTAAATTTATTTGTTAATTTTTTTTCTTCATGACATGTTTGTTTAAACTGTTTCTACTTAAAAAAAGCACTTTTATGCTTCTATAAATAAGCAAATCCTATTTACTTCTTAAAAAACCGTTTTTTTAAAAGCACACTTTTAGAAGTACTTTCTTTTAATTTTATACTGAGAAAAAGATCAATTCATTTTTCCTTTTGATTTTCTTCTCCTGGGCACTTAAGAAGTAGTTTATCGAAACTTGGTCTAAAATTGGTCAAACAGAAGTTTTTAACCAAATTTCATATGGAACAGAAAACATGACAGTATCTATTTTCTCTTATGGTCTGGGGAGGTAAATAAATAACAAATAACCTTAAAAAATTCAAGGGCTTACCATTTGGATCTGCAAAATGAATACATCCATCCATTTCCAATTATCATCAGCAAATACATGTCAAATGATAAAACAAAAGGAATAGACTTATCAGTAGTTTAACAAAAGAAACAGAAAAAAACAGCACAGAACTGATAAACTAACAGACCAACAAAACATCAATGCTTAAATTGGATTCACATGGTGAGGATAAGAATAACAGTACCGTTCATCCAATTCTGTTGGGGCTGAAAGTGATAAGAAGTTCGGTAAGGTTGTTCTTCAGTTGTCTTGTAATTGATGCTATGTGTGGTTGATACTTCAATTCCATTTCCACTGTTCAGCAGGAAAGGAACTGTCACAAAGAATAGTAGCTCTGCAATGATGTTCATGATGCAAGCATGAAGGAGAATGTCAAGATGGCATATCTATGAGTTTTAGTTTTGATCAAAGACTTTATATATGCTTAGTACATCACATGAAGGAATACTATATTCAAAATGGATCTGTCACTTTATGGAAACAGACAAATCTAAAACCAATCAAATTTTGAATATATTCCAATCTGAAATTCACTTGTATTTAAGTAATTAAGTCTATTTGAATTTGAGCATACAAGTCACAAATACATGTGACTTAGATAATTTAGTCACATGAGAAATAGTAAAATAGTATAAAATATTTATTATTTTAATTTTTAAAAAATATGTATTATCATTTTAATCTTAAAATTATATTATTTATTATCATTTTAATAAATAATTATTAAGAATTAAAATAATAATAAGATTAAAAAAATGTCATATATCTTTTATAAATTAAGATAATAAATATATTTACTTTAAAAATTATTTTACATTTTTTATCTTTCAAAAATTAAATTGCCCGACCTCATACAAAATCGGGATTTATTTATTTATTTATTTATTTTTTCAATGTATTTAAATAGAATTTGTGGTCAGTATAAAGTTTGTGGTAAGGTATTGGATCATGTATATTTGTATATAGTAATATCATTAAATTTTATTGTAATTTGTAATTAATAAATAATGCAAAATTTTATATTTTCTGTGTACCAAAATTAGTCTTAGTAAATACCATGTTTATAAAAATTATTTTAAGCACTGAGAAAATAGTAACTCAACCTTCAATTCCAAAAGAACTTTATGTTCACACATGACACAACAAGTGAGTGTGATGATGATGCCATGGCTAAAATGGAATGAAATTTGTGGCCAAAGCCTTCCCTCAAAAGTGTGTCTCATTATTTTAGTAAAATATTTTGTCACTTTACACTATCTATCTGTACTTGTGTTTTCTTCCTATAATTTACTCAAACAAAATAAAAAGAAATAAAGTAGAAACAAAAACTCTTCCAAAGAACTTAACAATAATTTGTTTTAGGTATGGGAATTGTTATGGCATGGCTTGATACACATCTCTTTTTCTTCTTTTTTTTTCTCTTTCACATCACTTAAACATAACTTTGATACCTCTATTTTTTAATTTTATATGGTGTTTGGTACAGGTATTTCCTGTTTTCAAGAAAATATGTTTGAAATTGAAAAAAAATAAGAAAACATTATAACTCCTTTTTCACGATTTTCATAGAACTATTTTTCAGAAAATTGAAAATGAAAATAGAAAACAATTCCTCCCATTTATCATCACCTTAAAATTTCATCTCTCAATTTTTTAATTCAGATGTTTAATCCACTTTTCAAACATCCGCAAATTTAATATTATTGACAATTTAACATTGACAATAACATTGATTGATAAGTGAATTTTGCAATTATTTCTTTGATTTAATTTATTTTTATTAAAATTAGAATTAATATATGTGGGAATAAATTACTATGCTTGATTATTTCCCTAATCATGGTTAAAAATTAAATTTCACAATTTTTATTTTTTTATAAAATAAATTAAATAGAAAAATAATTAAAAATATTTACGTATTAACCACTACTAATTTTTTGGTCAACTTTTGTAATTACTATGAGGATTAAGGTGATGTTTGATTTGAGTATTTCATTTTTATTTTCACCTAAAATAGAAAATTAGAGGTGAAAACATGATTGGTTGATTTTTTAAAAAATATTTTCATGAAAATAATTTTAAACTTGGGTGAAAATAAGGAAATTCGGTCACTCTGCTCTGACAATTTTCAGACAACTTTTATCAGAAAATGGAAATAGAAAACAATTTTTCGAACCAAACATCACCTAAATTTTTTAACTTTTGAAAAGTGATAAACTAAATATCTGAATTAAAATGCTCTGGTCGAGATTTTTGAAATTCTGGAGTTACCAATTAACATTAAAGTTTTTCCTTATCGTCTAGTTTTTAATTGAATAGTGATATGTTATGAGCATAGATTATTTTTAAATAGAGTTAGTATTTAGAGCAGCAGAGCTAAATATGCTACGAAACACTTGCTGTTAAAATCACATGGTATTGTAGCATAACAAGCATTAAGAAATATAGTGATACAGTACTTAGACAATTTCTGTTCTCTAAGGAGATTTGTTCACTCTGTAGGGTTACATTTGACGAATTCCTAAGATGGATCATGGATGTCATCAACAAAGAGAAGCCATTGACTCATCACTCACCTTGCTGTCATTAATAGCTCAATCTTTTGCACCAGTGTTAATGGTGGTGCAGCTGAACTAGGCACTGTATTCACCTTAACCTGATTAGTTTTGTAATAGATATTTGTCATATATTCTCAACAGTAATGAAAAGTATAATGGAAATGCTGAAGTATTGCACACAAATCTAATACTGCTAAGAGGCCACAACAGAAAGTAAAATTGTATGGTTGAGTGAAAAGCAAATGAGAATGGGTAAGAGATTAATGTAGAACTGCAAGGATCAACAAACAAAAAATAGGGGATGATGCAACCAGAATCCAAGGTAGAGTTTGCTGATCATTTTAAAGAAAAAACTATTGAAAATTAATGGGCTAATAATAACAAGTACTATCCTATAGAGACATAGGAAGCCTAATCAGTAAACAGAAATGTGAACTGCTTTGATAAATTTGTTCAGAGATTGGACTCATCAATGGCAAGATCATGACAGGAAATGGAGGAACACTATAAACTTACTGGATTGCTGAGACTCAACTGCCAAATATGATGATAAGGCATTGAGACTACCCTCATTAACTACCCTCATTATATCCTAATTCCTGAGAATAACTAATTATAAATTTATAACTAGTTACATACCTTAAGTTGGTCTTTCTTGGTCAATGAATAATTGTGCAAAGTTTGCATGGAATGAGTCTAAAGATCAATCAGAATTCAGAAATGTGTTGAGTGCTCAAGTAAGTCAAAGAAACAATTTAAAGAACACATATTGTGTTAAGTTATCAAACTTCTTTTGAAGAGAATATTGATCATAAAACATTACATTTATTACATACAAAATGCAAGTCAGCACCACAAAAAGTTCCAACTGAAAAATAACTAACCAATTTTCCCCATGGCATTGATGCGATCAATGATGCTCGTAAGCTCTTTCGCATAATCCTCGAGCACAATTATATCATCCTGTTGGTTACTACCATCAAGCAAACCAGTGGCCTTACTAATTGCAGAACTGATATCCTCCCTTTCTTTTGGGCAAAGCTTTGAGCTGATATCCTTCTTCTCTAAATCCTTCTTGATCTTGTAAACATAAAAATCCAAATCATTCATTGCTTTGGCCTTCTTAAGGAACTTCTCATCTTCAGCTTGGTAATACTCAGCTTCTTGAATCATTTTCTTAATTTCTTTGGTTGACAGTCTCTCTTTGTCATTGGTTATGGTAATCTCATTCTTATTGCCGCTGGTTTTTTCCTCAGCAGAAACAGATAGGATACCATTTTCATCTATGGCAAAGCATTCATACAATGGATGGCCACGAGGAGCAGGAGGAATGCCAGAAAGTGTAAAAAAACCCAACAAATTGTTATCATCAGCCCTTGTTCTTTCACCCTCGTAAACCTCAACCAGTACAGAGGATTGGTTATCTGCAACAGTTTGATACTGTTGTGTCCTCTTTACTGGAATAGTAGTATTACGAGGGATCACTACACTCATGAGATTTCCTTGTATCGCTACACCAAGGGACAGTGGTGTAACATCTAACAGCACCAAGTTTGGAACATTCTTAACGCCTTTACTCAACAATGCAGCCTGCACAGCTGCACCATAGGCAATGGCTTCATCAGGGTTGATGCTCTTGCACAGATCCTTTCCCTCAAAGAAATCCTGCAATAGTTGCTGCACTTTTGGAATCCTAGAAGAACCACCAACAAGGACAACATCATCTACATTTCTCTTCTCCACCTTAGCATCAGTAAGACACCTATCTACTGTCTCCAAACACTCTTCAAAGAGCTCCATGTTGATTTCCTCAAACTTTGCGCGAGTGACTGAAGAGCAGAAGTCAATGCCTTGAAATAAGGCATCAACCTCAATGTTGGCAGTCACAGCGTAAGAAAGTGTCCTTTTCGCCCTCTCACATGCACTTCTCAACCTTCTCAGGGCTCTTGCATTCCCTCTAATGTCCACTTTGCTCTTCCTTTTGATCTCCTCTACAAAGTAATTCATCATTCTGTTATCAATGTCCTCTCCCCCAAGATGAGTGTTGCCAGCTGTGGCCTTAACTTGGAACACATTATCCTTAATTGTGAGGAGAGACACATCAAAAGTACCACCACCAAGGTCAAAGATGAAAATGTTTCTCTCTTCATCACAGTTACTTCTCTTGTCAAGGCCATAAGCAATAGCTGCAGCAGTAGGTTCATTAATTATTCGCATAACATTGAGGCCTGCAATGGAACCAGCATCTATGGTTGCTTTGCGCTGAGAGTCATTGAAATAAGCAGGCACAGTCACAACTGCATTCTTAACCGGTGATTCCAGATACGCCTCTGCAATCTCCCGCATCTTTGTGAGGATCATTGATGATACTTCCTCAGCACAGAGATGCTTCTCCTGCCCTTTGTACTTAACCACAATCATTGGTTTATCATTGATACCAGGAACCACCTTGAATGGCCACCACATTTTGTCTTTGTGTATAGTGGTATCACCATACTTTCTACCAATTAACCTCTTAGCATCTGCAAAATTTATAAAATGTATCACAGTTCATCAACTTTACTTCGCAGTCAACTGCAATACGCAGTCAACCAGTCTATCTCTCTCACAAAATATATACGTATTTCTCTCTCTTCACATCTTATACATATAATACATATACGTAGGTTGTCTGATTGTCTGCGTATTCCAGTTGTCTACCAAATATATTTCATAGTTCATTCTTTAAGTGAGAAGTCCAAGTAGAAATCATTCAAAGGAAGACATAAATCATTAAAAGTAGAAATTATATATACCAAAGATGGTGTTCTCTGGATTGGTAGCAGCCTGATTCTTAGCACCATCACCAATTAACCTTTGATGATCCGTGAAAGCGACACAAGAGGGAGTTGTGTTGTTGCCTTGGTCATTGTGGATGATCTCTACTCTACAATGCTGCTCCCGCCATACTGCAACACAAGAGTAAGTTGTGCCAAGGTCAATTCCCACTGCGCATTCCTCATATTTCTTGGCCATGATCCTTCAAGTAAATAAAAATATCAAAAAGATTGAAGTCAGGACTGTGAAAGGATATAGCCATATAGGCACATATCTTGGACAAAGAAATCAGGTTTCTGTACAATTCATGTTAAAAATCTTATATCAAACATAAACTTGGTTGTTGGGAGTTTGTTAGTGGAGGGTTATTGCTTTGTTGCCTCCTATGCAAACGCCTCATACAATCTTTTAACTAACTTCTTCCATTATCAATATATTCTAATATTTTCAGTCTATTACTTTTTGCCTCAATTTTCTCTTCTATTAGCACTGAACTATGAATACTAACATCTTTCATGATAAATAGCATAATATCAAAACAATAATATTTCCCATCAATCAAGAACTTTAACTGCAGTTTGAAAGCCAAAAGAAATTTAACGATGATCATCAAGGGTATCTAACTCAGATATCTTCTTCCACTTTTCTTCATAGTACACCCTTTCACTCCACTAGTCCAATCATCTTTAATTATGGTTTGTTTGCTAATGTGTGACTAAGTTGTTATACAATTGTTACATTGCAGAGAATATAGATAGAGTTTTATGCAGTAGAACATGCATCATGCAAGGGTGCAGTAGATTCAGGACTTTTACCTTGAACAGTTACTAAAAACACAATGACAACTCTGACTCTCTCTTTGCTTCACAATATTCAACAACCACAAGTTTTTCTTTGCCCTTAAGAGCTCAATTCTGAGAGAAAAACGAAGAAAGTAAAGTTGTAGTATCTGATACAGTGGGAACTCTGCAAAGCATAAATATGCAGATGATACTTCTCAACGAAGCTACCCCTTGACTCTTTACCTTCCTTTTTCTTCCTATGAAGACTACTGTGTTAGAATATGAAATTTCAAAATTAATTATCTTCAAAAATGAAAAGTCATTTCAAAATTGTTAAACCCGTTTGTTTAACATCATAGATAAATGGTTTTGTTGTAAAATAATTTAATGAGTATTTTAAGTGATTTTAAAGAAAACATCAATAATTTTAATTATTTTTAAAAAAATTCTGATAACTCAGAAATTCAATGGATCTTTCTTCCATTTTAGATCTATGAATCCACTTGTAATAAAATGGAAAATAAGTATATAAATAAATCATCACAGATAAATATTTTTTCTTTAAATTTTTTCTGCTTAGTAGTGTTCCATCCCTACCTTTTACATCTTTTCTGGGTGCCATTCTACTATTTATAAAAGTATAAATAAAAATAAAGTTTAACATAAAACAAAAATAAAATAATTAATTTTAATATGATTATAATAAGTATATGTAGTGTAACTTAGTATTTTAACTAATATATAAATAGTCATTGTAATATAGTAATGACAAGTGGTAGGAAAAGTTACTTTAAAAATTTAATAAGAATATTTTTATTAAAAAAAATTAAAGGCACACAATTCTGTTTTTTCCTATTGATTTCTCTCCCTACTATCGTAAATCACCAGAATTTAAAAATAAATAAATAAAAGCTGAAAGTTTTTTTACGATTTTAACCTCTTAATAATTTTTTTCCTCCTTTCTGACATTTAGAAGAAAAACAAACACTAAAATTTTAAAAAAATGGTTATATGATAAAAGAAAATTGATCTTTTCAGGAAAAAAAAATGAATGACAAATGGGCTGAAATTCTTTTAGAAGTGTAGTTTGAGCTTGCCTAATCTTATTTATTAAAAAAATGTCTTTTCTGATAAAATAAATTTTTTTCTAGTTTTCTGATATATTTTTTAGACCTTTTTTTTAAAAAAAAAAAACGCAATTTTCTTGTCATTAAGTTTTTTTTCAATGAATCATAACTCATTGAAGAAATGCTTATTATTATTTTTCCTTCTCTTTTCTTTTTTAGTGTACGATGACAGTATCAAAGATTGAATGACATTAACTAAGAATTTGGAACATTTGAATCATCAGTGCTTTCTCCTTCCCGCAAGTGTATTATTCTCTTGTTTTTGTGCTTCTTTGGCTCTTCCACTTGTTACACTGCCACATACTTAAACTCAAATGTGCAGTTTGCAGAACCAAACAGGACTTAGAGTGCTTCCCTTTTGAATTGAGTTGTCTCTTTGCATGTTAGGTGATGTCTACCATGTAGTTTATTAAGAAAAATAGCCAATTTGCATAGACTAAGAAACCAAATCACATGGTATTGTAGCATAACAAGCATTAAGCAATATAGTGATACAGTACTCAAACAATTTCTGTTCTCCAAGGAGATTTATTCACTCTGTAATGGTACATTTTATGAATTCCTAAGATGGATCATGGATGTAATCAACAAAGAGATGTGCTGTCAATAATAGCTCAATCTTTTGCACCACCAGAGTTAAAGGTGGTGCAGCTGAACCAAGCACTTTATTCACCTTTAACCTAATTAGTTTTGTAATAAATGAACCAAGCACTTTATTCACCTTAACCTGATTAGTTTTGTAATAAATATTTGTCATATATTCCCTGTTAAGGGTCAGGAAGAGGACTTTACATACTCATCTCTAAAATAGTAAAATATTGTCCACTTTAGGCATAAGCCCTCATTGTTTTGCTTTTGGACTTTCTCCAAAAGACTCTTACCAATAGAGGTACTACATGTGTTTATAAACTCATGTGGTATCTTTTATTTTTCCGATGTAAGACATTGTTTGCATCCCAACATTCTCAACAGTAATGAAAAGTATAATAGAAATGCTGAAGTATTGCACACAAATCTAATACTACTGAGAGGCCACAACAGAAAGTAAAATTGTTTGGTTGAGTGAGAAGCAGATGCTGCTGCACAACCAATGAGAATGGGTAAGAGATGAATGTAGAACTGCAAGGATCAGCAAGCGAAAAATAGGAGATGATGCAACCAGAAACCAAGGTAGAGTTTGTTAATCATTTTAAAGAAAAAACTATTGAAAATTAATGGGCTAATAATAACAAGTACTATCCTATAGAGACAAAGGAAGCCTAATCAGTAAAGAAGAGATGTGAACTGCTTTGGTAAATTTGTTCAGAGATTGGACTCATCAAAGGCAAGATCATGACAGGAAATGGAGGAACACTATAAACTTACAGGATTGCTGAGACTCAAAACTGCCAAATATGATGATAAGGCATTGAGACTACCCTCATTAACTATTCATTATATCCCAATTCCTGAGAAAAACTAATTATAAATTTATAATTAGTTACATACCTTAAGTTGGTCTTTCTTGGACAATGAATAATTGTGCAAAGTTTGCATGGAATGAGTCCAAAGATCAATCAGAATTCAGAAATGTGTTGAGTGCTCAAGTCAAAGAAACAATTTAAAGAACAATATTGTGCTAAGTTATCAAATATTGATCATAAAACATTACATTTATAACATAAAAAATACAAGTCAGCACCACAAAAAGTTCCAACTGAAAAATAACTACCCCATTTTCCCAATGGCATTGATGCGATAAATGATGCTCACAAGCTCTTTCACAGAATCCTCGAACACAATTATATTGTCCTGTTGGTTATTACCATCAAGCAAACCAGTGGCCCTACTAATTGCAGAACTGATATCCTCCCTTTCTTTTAGGCAAAGCTTTGAGCTGATATCCTTCTTCTTTAAATCGTTCTTGATCTTGTAAACATAATAATCCAAATCATTCTTTGCTTTGGCCTTCTTAAAGAACTTCTTATCTTCAGCTTGGTAATACTCAGCTTCTTGAATCATTCTTTTAATTTTTTTGGCTGACAGCCTTTCTTTGTCATTGGTTATGGTAATCTGGTTCTTATTGCCGCTGGATTTTTCCTCAGCAGAAACAGATAGGATACCATTTTCATCTATGGCAAAGCATTCATACAATGGATGGCCACGAGGAGCAGGAGGAATGCCAGAAAGCTTAAAAGAACCCAACAAATTGTTATCATCAGCCCTTGGTCTTTCACCCTCATAAACCTCAACCAGAACAGAAGATTGGTTATCTTTACAAGTTACATACTGTTTTCTCCTCTTTACTGGAATAGTAGTATTACGAGGAATCACTACATCCATGAGATTTCCTTTTAACGCTACACCAAGGGACAGTGGTGTAACATCTAACAGCACCAAGTTTGGAACATTCTTAATGCCTTTACTCAACAATGCAGCCTGCACAGCTGCGCCATAGGCAATGGCTTCATCAGGGTTGATGCTCTTGCACAGATCCTTTCCTTGAAAGAAGTCCCGCAATAGTTTCTGCACTTTGGGAATCCTAGAAGAACCACCAACAAGGACAACATCATCTACTTTTCTCTTGTCCACCTTAGCATCGGTGAGACACCTATCTACTGTCTTCAAACACTCTTCAAAGAGCTCAATATTGATTTCCTCAAACTTTGCGCGAGTGATTGAAGAGCAGAAGTCAATGCCCTGAAATAAAGCATCTACCTCAATGTTGGCAGTCACCGCAAAAGAAAGTGTCCTTTTCGCCCTCTCGCATGCAATTCTCAACCTCCTCAGGGCTCTTGCATTCCCTCTAATGTCCACTTTGCTCTTCCTTTTGATCTCCTCTACAAAGTAATTCATCATCCTGTTATCAATGTCCTCTCCTCCCAGGTGAGTGTTTCCAGCTGTGGCCTTAACTTGGAACACCTTATGCTTAATTGTGAGGAGAGACACATCAAAAGTACCACCACCAAGGTCAAAGATGAAAATGTTTCTCTCTCTATCACAATTAGGTCTTTTGCCAAGGCCATACGCAATAGCTGCAGCAGTAGGTTCATTAATTATTCGAATAACATTGAGACCTGCAATGGAACCAGCATCTATGGTGGCTTTACGCTGAGAGTCATTGAAATAAGCAGGCACAGTCACAACTGCATTCTTTACCGGTGATTCCAAATACGCCTCTGCAATCTCCCGCATCTTTGTGAGGATCATTGATGATACTTCCTCAGCACATAGATGCTTCTCCTGCCCTTTGTACTTAACCACAATCATTGGTTTATCATTGATACCAGGAACCACCTTGAATGGCCACCACATTTTGTCTTTGTGTATAGTGGTATCACCATACTTTCTACCAATTAACCTCTTAGCATCTGCAAAATTTATAAGATGTATCACAGTTCATCAATTTTACTTCGCAGCCAACTGCAATATGCAGCCAACCAGTCTATCTCCCTCACTTATACGTATTTCTCTCTTTTCACATCTTATACATGTAATACATATACGTATTTTTTCTCTCTTCACATAGCTGATTGTCTGGTTGTCTGTGTATTCCAGTTGTCTACCAAATATTTTTCACAGTTCATTCTTTCAGTGAGAAGTCTACGTGGAAATCATTCAAAGGAAGACATAAATCATTAAAAGTAGAAATTAAATATACCAAAGATGGTGTTCTCTGGATTGGTAGCAGCCTGATTCTTAGCACCATCACCAATTAACCTTTGATGATCCGTGAAAGCGACACAAGAAGGAGTTGTGTTGTTGCCTTGGTCATTGTGGATGATCTCTACTCGTCGATGCTGCTCCCGCCATACTGCAACACACGAGTAAGTTGTGCCAAGGTCAATTCCAACTGCGCATTCCTCATATTTTCTGGCCATGATCCTTCAAGTAAATGAAAAAATCAAAAAGGTTCAAGTCAGGACTGTGAAGGGATATAGCCATATAATAACATATCTTACACAAAGAAATCAGGTTTCTGTACAATTCATGTTAAAAATCTTTTATTAAACATAAACTTGGTTGTCAGGAGTTTGTTAGTGGAGGGTTATTGCTTTGTTGCCTCCTATATAAACGCCTCATACAATCTTTTAACTAACTTCTTTCATCATCAATCTATTCTACTATTTTCAGTCTATTACTAACATCTTTCTTGATAAATAGCATAATATCAAAACAATAATATATTCTACTGAACCATGAATACTAACATCTTTCATGATAAATAGCATAACATCATAACAATAATATTTTCCATCAATCAAGAACTTTAACTGGAATTTGAAAGCCAAAAGAAATTTAACAATAATCATCAAGGGTCTCTAACTTAGTACTCGTGATCTTCTTCTACTTTTCTTCATAGGACACCCTTTCACACCACTAGTCTTCTTGTAACTTTAGTTTGGTTGCTAATGTGTGACTAAGTTGTTATACTATTTTTACATTGCAGAGAATATAGATAGAGTTTTAAGCAGTAGAACATGCATCATGCAAGGGTTCAGTAGATTCAGGACTTTTACCTTAAACAGTTACTAAAAACACAATAACAGCTCTAACTCTCTCTTTGCTTCGCAATGTTCAACAACCACAAGTTACTCTTTGCCCTTCAAGACCTCAATGTCTGAGAAAAAACAGAAAAAAAGAAGTAAAGTTGCTGTAACTGCTACAGAGCGCACTCTGCAAATTATAAACATGCAGACGAGACTTCTCAGCGACGCTACCACTTAACTCTTAACTGTTAGAATATGAAATTTCAAAATTAATTATCTTCAAAATTAATTATCCTTTATTCTCAATTTACTTTACTTAAACACTTATTATCTTAAATAACTAGAGAATATTTTGCAGGTATCTCCTCCTCAAATTGAGGATCACGAAGTTCTACCATGAAATTTGACTATAATTTTCATACTCTTTCTTAAAAGATTTGAGTATAATTGATTAGGCCAAAAAAGAAAAAATTAATTTTAATATGATTATACTAAGTATATGTATTGTAACGCAATATTTTAACCCGTGTATACATAGTCATGTAACGGAGTAATGACAAGTGGTAAGGAAAGTTAAAGTAACAATATTTTCTTTTTCCTATTGATTTCTCTCTCCAAACTTAAAAAAAAAAAAAAAAAAAAAAAAAAAAAAAATCTGAAAGTTTGTTTATGATTTTAACCTCAAAATAATTTTTTTCCTCCTTTCTGACTTTCAACACACTGAAAATTTAAAAAACTGGTTATATGATAAAAAAAATGATCTTTTCAGGAAAAAATCAATGACAAATGGGCTCTAATTCTTTTTGAAATGTAGTTTGAGCTTGTCTAATCTTATTTATTAAAAAAACGACTTTTTTGATAAAATAAATAATTTTCTAGTTTTCTGATATATTTTTAAGACCTTTTTTTTAAAAAAGCAATTTTTTTGTCATTAAGTTTTTTTTTCAATGAATCATAACTCATTGAAGAAATGCTTAAAACTATAATTATTTTTCCTTCTCTTTTATTTTTTAGTGTACGATGACAATCAAAGATTGAATGACATTAACTAAATTACTAAGAATTTTGAACATTTCAATCATCAGTGCTTTCTCCTCCTCATAATATCTATAGCAAGTGTATTCTCTTGCTTTTGTGTTTCTTTGGCTCTTCCACTTGTTACCACATACTTAAACTCAAAGGTGTAGTTTTCAGAACCAAACAGGACTTAGAGTGCATCCCTTTTGAATTAAGTTGTCTATTTGCATGTTAGGTGATATCTACCATGTAGTTTATTAAGAAAAATAGCCACTTTGCATAGACTAAGAAACTCAAGTCATTTTTAAATATTAATACCAGTTGCAATTTTCTAAAGTTGGTGTATATTTAAATCATAATAGATTATGAATTTATCTGCAAGGTTCATTTTATATTTGTGGAATTTTAAAAATTTTCCCACATAGTCAAAGATCCATTTTGTGCATAATTGCATATATTAGCCCTTCATCAAACCAAGCTACACTCACCATCTGGTTTTTGTTGACTTTCCCATAACCTTGGCACTATCATCATGGAGATCAATGCAGATGAAGCATCACCACACATCACAAATCATATAAAGTTTAAGGTACCTGAGAATCAGCCTTATAGAACTTGGTACCACTTTCAACCCCCACAAAATTGGATGAACGGTATTTACCCTCAACACCATTTTTTCAATTTACTTTTAGCATATGCTTATGTCTATGTTAGTGCTCATGTCTGATTCTTTTCTCTTGGTAATTTGACATGTGTTGTTGACAAAATTTGGAAATGGACAAATGGTTGCCTCCATCATGCAGATCCCAATGGTATGTTCATGAATTTATTAAAATTTCAGTTATTTATTTACCTATTTTCCACAATATCATAATCTTTATTGCTGAGAAATTATTATATGATCCAGAATATTAGTAGTCATGGTTTGGATTAATCTTCTTGTGATACATAAGATCGATCCAAGTATCCAACAGTTAGTGAGACTTAGAGTAATTTTTGAGAAAAATATTTTTACTGTAGATAAAGGAGTTATGTATTGTATTTTTCAGGGTCTTTTTAATAGCATATAGATGTCTTTTTCTTTATAAAAATTAGTATAATAAATAACTTTTTATTGATAAACTTAAAAATTTTATTTGACTTCCTCTTGAGTTGGCCATGGTGACATGTGACCAAAGTTTTTTAGTTTATGAAAAAAAATATGATCAAATGACAAGTGTTGATATGCATGTGGCAGCACCAATGTACTACAAAGGAGTTTACCACTTATTCTACCAACACAATCCTTATGCAGCAACCTTTGGTGAGAAAATGGTGTGGGCTCACTCAGTGTCCTATGATCTCATCAATTGGATTCATCTGAATCATGCAATTGAACCAAGTGAGTCCTATGACATCAACAGTTGTTGGTCAGGTTCAGCAACTATACTACCAGGTGAAGAAGAACAACCTCTTATATTGTACACAGGAATTGATAATAACAAACATCAAGTTCAGAACATAGCTATGCCAAAGAATCTATCAGACCCTTTTTTAAGGGAATGGATCAAACACCCTCATAACCCTGTCATGACTCCACCAAGTGGAGTTGAAGTTGATAATTTCAGAGACCCTTCAACTGCTTGGAAAGGAAAAGATGGAAAATGGAGGGTAGTCATTGGTGCACAAAATGGTGATGAAGGGAAGGCAATTCTTTACCAAAGTGATGATTTTGTTAATTGGAGAGTTGAATTGTATCCTTTTTATGCAACAGATAATACTGGAGTTTGTGAGTGTCCAGATTTTTTTCCTGTGTCTATTAATAGCACAAATGGGGTGGATACATCTGTCCAAAATCAAAGTGTTAGACATGTGTTGAAGATAAGCTATCTAAGGAGACATCAGGACTATTATTTTCTTGGTAAATATGTGTATGATGAGGGGAACTTTATTCCTGATGTTAAATTTACAGGAACTAGTTTGGACTTAAGGTTTGACTATGGCAAATTTTATGCCTCAAAGTCATTTTTTGACCATGCTAAGAATAGGAGGATACTGTGGGGGTGGGTGAATGAGTGTGACACTAGACAAGATGACATTCACAAAGGATGGGCTGGTCTACAGGTATTTATCTTATTTTAGCTGCTTTCATTTTAATCTCTAAAATTTAGTTTAAATTTGATTTATGATTAAATGACTGCATAAAATTATTTTACATTGTTAATATATAACTTTTAAAATCCTTAAAAATGTATTAAAGCTTATTCTTTTAACACACAATTTTGAAGATCAAACTTATGAGGCCGTTACCACATGCATACTTTAGGGCTATATAATCATATCATAATGTGATCATGTTGATGAATGATCTTTGCTATGTACTATGTAGTGTATTCCAAGGCAAGTTTGGCTCGATAAAAATGGAAAGTGGTTGATGCAATGGCCAATTGAAGAGGTAGAGAAACTACATGACGAAAAAGTTAGCATAATGGCAGAGAAACTGGTTGGTGGATCAACACTTGAAGTCTCAGGTATAACTGCATCACAGGTAAGTAAAATGGTGTTGTATTTTCTCACATTATTTTTTGAAGAATTTTAAAACAGAAGTACAAGTTCAATGATGATTTTCCTTTAAAACTTAACTTTTCAAGGCCGATGTAGAAGTGTTGTTTGAGCTACCAGAACTAGAGAATGCAGAGTGGCTAGATCAAAGTGAAATTGATCCCCTCTTGTTGTGTAGTGAAGAATATGCATCAAGAAGTGGCATAATAGGGCCATTTGGTTTGTTAGCTTTAGCATCTGAGGACAAAACAGAACAAACTGCAATCTTCTTCAGAATATATAGAGCTTCTAACAGATATGTATGCCTTATGTGTAGTGACCAGAGCAGGTTATTTCTCACATAATTCTCTCAATTTAACTTTTTCATTATTGTGCATGTATTTTACTTTTCATTAAGATTAAACTTCCACTAGTGCTTGAATATATGAGAGTTGTGTGTATATACTTTACAGGTCTTCATTGAGGGAAGACATTGATAAATCAACATATGGAACTATCTTCGACATAGACTCCAGTCTCAAATCAATTTCACTTAGAAGTTTGGTATGTTTATTCATAATGGTGAATATTAACCTTCTTGCTTTATCATGTGCTTGCTAGTTTGATATATATAGGTTCATATTATGCAGATTGACCGTTCCATTATTGAGAGTTTTGGGGAGAAAGGGAGAATTTGTATTACTAGTAGAGTTTATCCATCATTGGCTATAGACAAAGATGCTCATCTTTATGTATTCAACAATGGAAGACAGAGTGTGGTGATCTCAAAACTGAATGCTTGGAGCATGAAGCAAGCAGAATTTAGCCAAGAAGGATATGGATAATCATACAACCCCTGTTATCTTAGATACTTTTTGTTATATAATGTTGAGAAAAACTGATTATAAATTTATAATTAGTTACATACCTTAAGTTGGTCTTTCTTGGTCAATGAATAATTGTGCAAAGTTTGCATGGAATGAGTCCAAAGATCAATCAGAATTCAAATATGTGTTGAGTGCTCAAGTAAGTCAAAGAAACAACTTAAAGAACACATATTGTGCTAAGTTATCAAACTTCATTTGAAGATAATATTGATCATAAAACATTACATTTATAACATACAAAATGCAAGTCAACACCACAAAAAGTTCCAACTGAAAAATAACTAACCAATTTTCCCCATGGCATTGATGCGATCAATGATGCTCACAAGCTCTTTCACATAATCCTCGAGCACAATTATATCATCCTGTTGGTTATTACCATCAAGCAAACCAGTGGCCCTACTAATTGCAGAACTGATATCCTCCCTTTCTTTTGGGCAAAGCTTTGAACTGATATCCTTCTTCTTTAAATCATTCTTGATCTTGTAAACATAATAATCCAAATCATTCATTGCTTTGGCCTTCTTAAGGAACTTCTCATCTTCAGCTTGGTAATACTTAGCTTCTTGAATCATTCTTTTAACTTCTTTGGCTGACAGCCTTTCTTTGTTATTGGTTATCGTAATCTCGTTCTTATTGCCGCTGGTTTTTTCCTCAGCAGAAACAGATAGGATACCATTTTCATCTATGGCAAAGCAACTATACACTGGATGGCCACGAGGAGCAGGAGGAATGCCAGAAAGCCTAAAAAATCCCAACAAATTGTTATCATCAGCCCTTGCTCTTTCACCCTCGTAAACCTCAAACAGAACAGAGGATTGGTTATCTTCAACAGTTTGATACTGTTGTGTCCTCTTTACTGGAATAGTAGTATTTCGAGCAATCACTACATCCATGAGATTTCCTTGTATCGCTACACCAAGGGACAGTGGTGTAACATCTAACAGCACCAAGTTTGGAACATTCTTAATGCCTTTACTCAACAATGCAGCCTGCACAGCTGCACCATAGGCAATGGCTTCATCAGGGTTGATGCTCTTGCACAGATCCTTTCCCTCAAAGAAATCCTGCAATAGTTGCTGCACTTTTGGAATCCTAGAAGAACCACCAACAAGGACAACATCATCTACATTTCTCTTCTCCACCTTAGCATCAGTAAGACACCTATCTACTGTCTCCAAACACTCTTCAAAGAGCTCCATGTTGATTTCCTCAAACTTTGCGCGAGTGATTGAAGAACAGAAGTCAATGCCTTGAAATAAAGCATCAACCTCAATGTTGGCAGTCACAATATAAGAAAGTGTCCTTTTCGCCCTCTCGCATGCACTTCTCAACCTTCTCATTGCTCTTGCATTCTCTCTAATGTCCACTTTGCTCTTCCTTTTGATCTCCTCTACAAAGTAATTCATCATTCTGTTATCAATGTCCTCTCCCCCAAGATGAGTGTTTCCAGCTGTGGCCTTAACTTGGAACACATTATCCTTAATTGTGAGGAGACACACATCAAAAGTACCACCACCAAGGTCAAAGATGAAAATGTTTCTCTCTTCATGAGAGTTACTTCTCTTGTCAAGGCCATACGCAATAGCTGCAGCAGTAGGTTCATTAATTATTCGCATAACATTGAGGCCTGCAATGGAACCAGCATCTATGGTGGCTTTACGCTGAGAGTCGTTGAAATATGCAGGCACAGTCACAACTGCATTCTTTACCGGTGATTCCAAATACACCTCTGCAATCTCCCGCATCTTTGTGAGGATCATTGATGATACTTCCTAAGCACAGAGATGCTTCTCCTGCCCTTGGTACATAACCACAATCATTGGTTTATCATTGATACCGGGAACCACCTTGAATGGCCACCACATTTTGTCTTTGTGTATAGTGGTATCACCATATTTTCTACCAATTAACCTCTTAGCATCTGCAAAATTTATAAGATGCACCACTGTTCATTCTTCCACAGAGAAATCATTCAAAGGAAGACATAAATCTCTAAAAGTAGAAATTAAATATACCAAAGATGGTGTTCTCTGGATTGGTTGCAGCCTGATTCTTAGCACCATCACCAATTAACCTTTGATGATCCGTGAATGCGACACAAGAGGGAGTTGTGTTGTTGCCTAGGTCATTGTGGATGATCTCTACTCTACAATGCTGCTCCCGCCATACTGCAACACAAGAGTAAGTTGTGCCAAGGTCAATTCCCACTGCGCATTCCTCATATTTCTTGGCCATGATCCTTCAAGTAAATGAAAAAATCAAAAAGGTTCAAGTCAGGACTGTGAAGGGATATAGCCATATAATAACATATCTTACACAAAGAAATCAGGTTTCTGTACAATTCATGTTAAAAATCTTTTATTAAACATAAACTTGGTTGTTAGGAGTTTGTTAGTGGAGGGTTATTGCTTTGTTGCCTCCTATACAAACATCTCATACAATCTTTGAACTAACTTCTTTCATTATCAATATATTCTACTATTTTCAGTCCATTACTAACATCTTTCATGATAAATAGCATAATAGTAAAACAATAATATATTCTACTGAACCATGAATACTAAGCATAATATCAAAACAATAATATTTTCCATCAATCAAGAACTTTAACTGCAATTTGAAAGCCAAATGAAATTTAACAATAATCATCAAGGGTCTCTAACTTAGTACTTGTGATCTTCTTCTACTTTTCATCATAGTACACCCTTTCACACCACTAGTCTAATCTTCTTGTAACTTTGGTTTGGTTGCTAATGTGTGACTTAGTTGTTATACTATTGATACATTGCAAAGAATATAGATAGAGTTTTATGCAGTAGAAAATGCATCATGCAAGGGTGCAGTAGATTCAGTGCTTTTACCTTGAACAGTTACTAAAAACACAATAACAACTCTGACTCTCTCTTTGCTTCACAATATTCAACGACCACAAGAAAGAAAAAAAAGAAGTTAAGTTGCAGTATCTGCTACAGAGGGAACTCTGCAAAGTATAAATATGCAGATGAGACTTTGTCAACGACGACTTGACTCTTTAGATTCCTTTTTTTTCCAATGAAGACTATTCTGTTAGAATAAGAAATTTCAAAATTAATTTGCTTCAGAAATGAAAAGTCATTCCAAAATTGTCGATTTACGTGTGAAAACTTTTTGATTTACGTGTGAGATTTTTCTTTCTTGTTTCGCACACGGAAAAGTTCTTTCCTTTTCTTACGTGTATCTAGTCTTCATATTTTATTTTATTTTTTCGCTTCTCAATTTTAATGTACTGATTAATTTAGGATACAGTTAAATTTTGCTTGTCATTAAGTTTTCTTCGAGTAAAATGTGAAATTAATTGATCAGTTGAAATAAAACATTTTAAAAAATTTTAATTGATATCATTTTGTAAAGGAATTTTAATGGAGTAAAATTGGAGAATTTAAAATTCTATCTAAAACTGATCATTTTAATTTTTTCTCGGTCATTCTCATTTTTCTCACATCTTCTTAAATAAAATTGAGAAATTTAAATTTATTAAAAATTGAATTACTTTATTCAAATAAAAGAAATTAAAATATAAAAAATTAAATTACTTTATCCAAATAAAAAAATTTAAATAAAAAAATTAAATTAATTTATCCAAATAAAATAAAAGGAGAATTGGTATCTCAAGATTGAATGCTTGCAACATGAAGCAAGCAGAATTTAGCCCAGAAGAAGGATATGGATAAATCATATAACCGGTGTTATCTTAGATACTTTTTGTTATATATAATGCCTCAAATGTAAATTTCTCAAAAGCATAAATTATATGAACTTTTCTTTTGCTATTGGTTTGTAACCACTTTGGTGGTATCGTTCTTGCATGTGTAAATGGATAATACTCCTCTTCGTTGGTTTCACAATTATGATAAAGTTGTACTTCTCCGTCTTAAAATTACTAAATCATCATGCCCTTTATGTCGACGATACACATACTGCAATGGACGGGATAAAGAATCACAATCTTGTGAGGGTGAGCTAACTTCAAAATCTCATCCTCAGTTCGAATTAAAAGCTATAATTCACCTGCATGAAGCCAAAATCGTTAATAACCGTCGGTCAACCTAGCAGTGTTCTTTAATCAATACTTAGATATTGTCTTCCTACATGACCATAACACTATTAACTTATATAATACAGAAATGATTCTCAAATGAGTATTTCAAAATATATTACGACAATTTATAAGATAAAAAAAATACCCCAGTACATTTATGCGTACAATGAATCAAGCATTTCGCCCTTTCATCGGAAAATCTACTATGATCTATTTTATGATAAACTTATTTACAGTGCTACTCCTTGAATCATAAGCTTAACATACAGGCAATTTCCAAAGGGTAGGCAATAGGCTGCACACATTGATGTTGTGGCAATTTTTTTTTCTTTTATCAAATTTATTGAAGAATCATACACATTTACATGTATTTTTTATCACATGACCACTACTTATATTTTTAATAGTTTAAATAAAAAAATATGACACATGTTATGAAAAGGAATTTTCTCATACTCTTTTGGTATATATACCTTAAAAAATAGAAAAATAGGAAGGAAAGAACGAAAAAAAGTGACATAAATTACAAATAATATTATGATAAGAAAGAGTAGAATAAAAACAAGTATAAAGTAGATGTGAAAATTGAAGTGTAAAGTTTCTAAGTTGCTGAAATTATTCTCCAAATGAAACTATCAGAGAGAAATAAAATCACATACAATACAATGTAAAGTATCTAGATATAATGTTGTATGATTATCCAAATCCTTCTTATCTACTGCTTATTTATGCTTTCTTCTTGGCTAAATTCTGCTTGCTTCATGCTCCAAGCATTCAATTCTGAGATCACTACACTCTGGCTTCCATTGTTGAATACATAAAGATGAGCATCTTTGTCTATAGCCAATGATGGATAAACTCTACTAGTAATACAAATTCTCCCTTTCTCCCCAAAGCTCTCAATAATAGAACGATCAATCTGCATAATATGTACCTATATATATCAAACTAGCAAGCACATGATAAAACAAGAAGGCTAATATTCATCATTATGAATAAACATACCAAACTTCTAAGTGAAATTGTTTTAAGACTGGAGTCTATGTCAAAGATAGTTCCATATGTTGATTTATCAAGGTCCTCCCTCAATGAAGACCTGTAAATTATATACACACAACTCTCATATACTCAAGCATTAGTTGAAGTTTAATCTTAATGAAAAGTAAAATACATGCACAATAATGAAAAAGTTAAATTGAGAGAATTATGTGAGAAATAACCTGCTCTGGTCACTACACATAAGGCATACATATCTGTTAGAAGCTCTATATATTCTGAAGAAGATTGCAGTTTGTTCTGTTTTGTCATCAGATGCTAAAGCTAACAAACCAAATGGCCCTATTATGCCACTTCTTGATGCATATTCTTCACTACACAACAAGAGTGGATCAATTTCACTTTGATCTAGCCACTCTGCATTCTCTAGTTCTGGTAGCTCAAACAACACTTCTACATCGGCCTTGAAAAGTTAAGTTTTAAAGGAAAATCATCATTGAACTTGTACTTAGTTTTAAAATTCATCAAAAAATAATGTGAGAAAATACAACACCATTTTACTTACCTGTGATGCAGTGATACCTGAGACTTCAAGTGTTGATCCACCAACCAGTTTCTCTCCCATTATGTTAACTTTTTCGTCATGTAGTTTCTCTATCTCTTCAATTGGCCACTGCATCAACCACTTTCCATTTTTATCTAGCCAAACTTGCCTTGGAATACCCTACATAGCCAAACAACACTATCTTAAAATTTCTTGGTCACTATTTCACTATGTAGTCCTAAAAATTTTAACATTTAGGGTGCTGAAATAACTAAAAAAATTGACCTAACATAACATGGAGTTAAATAAAATACCTGCAGACCAGCCCATCCTTTCTCATAATCATTTTGTGTGGTGTCACATTCCTTTGACCATCCCCATAATATCCTTCTATTCTTGGCATAGTCAAAAAATGACTTGGAAGCATAAAACAGTCCATGATCCAATATTAAGTCCACACTATTAGTTCCTGCTAGATCAGCATCAGTAATAAACTTTTCCTCATCAGGAGAATATTCACCAAGAAAATAGTACTCTAGTTGTTTGTTTTGATAACTCATTTTCAAGACATGCTTAACACTAGAGTTTTGGACTGATGTATCCACCCCAGACTTTGTGCCACTGATGTACACTGGAAAGAAATCTGGACACTCAAACATTCCAGTATTTTCTAATGCACACAAAGGATTCTGGTGCAGTTTCCAATTATCAAAATCCTCACTATGGTAGAGAAGAGCCTTCCCTTCATCACCACTTTTTGCACCAATAATTACTCTCCATTTTCCATCACTTCCTTGCCAAGCAGTTGTAGGGTCTCTAAAACCATCTACTTCAACTCCAGTAGGTATAGTCATGATAGGATTTTGAGGATGTTTTGTCCATTCCCTTAAGAAGGGGTCTGATGGATCCTTTGGCATAGCCAAATTTTGAATTTGATGTTTATTAGTATCACTCCCTGTATACATAATAATAGGTTTTTCTTTTTCCCCTGGGAGGATTGTGATTGAGCCAGAATAGCAGCCATTAATGTCATAGGACTCACTTGGTTCAATAGCATGGTTTAGATGGATCCAATTGATGAGATCATAGGATATAGAATGACCCCATACCATATACTTACCAAAGGTTGGAGCATAAGGGTTATATTGGTAGAAAACGTGGTAAACTCCTTTGTAGTACACTGGTCCTGTGACAATCAAATCAACACTTGTCATTAGATCATAATCTGGATGTGTTTCATTGGATTAAGAATAGACAGGTTGATGAGATTTTATTGCATTAGCTCCTATTTTGGAAGAGAAATTATCAAAAAATTATTTGACAGCTAACTGTAATATGCAATTAGATAATTCACTAACAGAACATATATAATATATACTATATACGTACATATATTTCTCTCTTCACATTTTATAATTGGTTGTCTATACATTACAGTTGTCTATCAAATATTTTTAAAAAATTATTGAATAATATAAAGAAATTGAACTATTATTTTTTTCTTGTATCTGCATTTAATTTAAAAGAGTTTTACATATTTATAATCACAATTCACCATTTATGATATATTTATTAACTTCTACACAAATATTTTAAAAGCCATATCTACTATAAATTCTTATTGGATAATTATGTAAAAAAATTTATACTGACAGTTATAACAGTTAAATTCCTATTATCTGAATGACAAGAGATAGAAATTTAATAGCATACCATTTGGATCTGCATGATGAAGGTAACCATTTTCAATTTTCATCAGCAAAACATGTCAAATGACAGGGAGAAAATAGTTAGACAGAGGCAATGGTTTAGAACACAAGCATGCTCAAAGTAAATTGACAAGAGTGTGGTGGGTGTAATACCATTCATCCAGTTTTGTGGGGGCTGAAAGTGGTACCAAGTTCGGTAAGGCTGTTTTTCATGTACCTTGTACTTGATTGAATTAATGTTGTGGGGAGAGGATCCTTTGATCTCCATGATTATAGCACCCAAGTTATTGGAAGTTCAACCAGAACTTGTGGTTTGATCAAAGGGCTAATATATGCAACTATGCACACTATATAGATCTTTCTCTTTGTGGAAAAAACTCCACAGTTAAGTAACATGAAATTGTGCACACAATTTCATAACCCTTTTAGAATTTAAATATACAGAAACTTGGAGAATAATTAAACTGGAAATTGTATTTATTGATGACTTGACTTTAAATTATATTTATTGATGACTAGACTTTCAAAGTCACGTTAAATTGGATTTGTTTTATTACTTACTGTATGTTAGGTCCTGTAAGCTACGCAATTATGCTTGAGTATTATTTAATTTATGGCCATGGGAAAAAAAGAGAAAACCCTTGGCATTGTGAATGGAAAAATATTAAAATACTATTCAAAGATGATAATTACAAATTATGAAGTCCCAAGTGTTGTTGACCGTTGAAAAAATAATAAAGGAAGATTAGAAGAAATGTTTTAAAATAGATTATGAGAATGTTCTTGTATTATCTCATCCGTATATTCACACTTTAATATTTTATATTTCTATATTCTATAAGGAATTATAAATTTCCCCTTCTGTTCCTTTTCTTCCAAACTCTTTTATCCATACACACCTTAACAATGGCCTTATAATTAACAAATAAGTTAATACAGGCTTTGGCTAAGATTGCCACACATATGTCAAATAGGATATGTTTAAAAATAAAAACAATAATAAAAATGTGATAATAATAACAATAATTACAAGGTGAGAAAGAGTCAAAAACCATAAAAGCACTTCAATTTCTTATGGCCAACGTAGGATCAATTGCTTTAAGGTTAGGTTTGGGCAGCTACATGTTACAAAACAGCATATTCTTATGTCGTTGTGAAAGTGACAAATGATATCAAGTTGTGACATACATAATTGCCATATCAAATGTACAAGGTTGGTCTGATGATGATAGGGTGAACGCCGTTACTCAAATCTTCAGTAATTCTCATGTTCCAATTAGGAGTGGGGAACTCCACCATTTGGATAAGGCATATACCTAAAGAATTCAAGTAAATCTGATTAAATTTAGGGTACAATATTTACTAAGTTCATGAGTAGGTTTCACCTATAGTAAATAAAAATTTCACTTTTTCTATATGTAAATATAAGTAAATTCCAACCATTTTTATCTTATTTGATATTTTTATTCCTAAAGTGCCCTTAAATTAATGTTATTATTTAATCTTTCAACTTTTTATGTTATATCAAATAAATATAATAATGACAATTTAGGAAAAAATTTGAAATTACTGATAAAAATTAATGTAGATATATTATATAATCGAGACAGGAGGAATTAAGTTACAAAATGGTTGTTTTTTTTTTTTTATAAGGGCCAAATTAAAATATTTCCTCTATTTTTTACAAAAATGTCATTGATTAAAGTTATTTCTTCTAATTTATTAATTATGGTAGAACGTGAGAGAATGATACAGTATTAAGTGAGTCATGGCAATTAATATATGTTATTGACAGTGGTAAGTATGGAAATTAATATAAAGTTATGATAAATTTAATACCTTTAATTAAATTAACCAATTTTTTTAATTATTATTTGAACTTTATAATAAAATTGGATGGATAAGTGATAGACTACTCTAGATAAATATTATTGCGTTGACTTTTAATATTATTTTAATAAATCATATTCATTAATTTAATAAGATGATAAAAATAAAAGTAATAGAGTAGATTTTTGATGGGTGGACGAATTCACAGTGACAAGTTGATAAAAAAGGTGGGGTGGTAATGTTGATATCAATGTGTATAATAATGATGTTGATGATGATTAAAATGATGATAGTTAGAATTAAAGCAATAAGAATGATGGTGGTGAATTGTGAATAACAGTGATGAGAATTGGAAAAATAACGTGTGTAATGATTTAATAAAAAATGAGAATTAGATAAATATTTTCTTTTAAATATTTTGTACTTGTTAGAAAAATTATATTATAATTTATTGATTAAATATTTTTTTTACATAGCATGATTTTAATATTAACTCATTATCTTTTATATATATATATATATATATATATATATATATATGAAAGTAAGGCACAACCCTTAAATTACAATAAAATGTTTGAATAATTTTTAAAAATGCCTGAATTTGAATTTACTTTCGTGTTATTATTAAACAAAATTTCAATGAATCTCAAGAACTAATTAATCAATCTAGCAGAATAGGACATGATCTTGTAAACATTTTAACATTTTTTATACCTAAAAACATTTCATTTCATTGTCCTCAACCGAAGTATCATCTTCTCTCTTAAACTTTTTAACAAAGAAATAACAACTTTTCAATGAAGTTGTTAAACAAAATCAATTAAATTATTATTTTTTTTTTTTTACTGAAACAAAGCCTAAGCCTATATACTTATATCATTGTTTAATAAAAGGAAAATTAATGTTGTTCTCTTGACCCGATTTCACTTGATAAATAACGTAATAAGGATGCTATTTTGATAAATTAAAAAATATATAACATATGTAAAAAAATCTAAGCATAAATCACATTTAACTATTCTTTTTTATCAAACTTGAATTTACAAATATTCAAACATATGTTTAGAAACTTCAATTTAAATATGTATTATATAATAAAAAAAGAGTTTCTAAATGTTGAATCTAACTTACGTAATGGAATAAATAGTATATTTCATTAACTACATTTCAGATTCCAAATAAACAATAATTTCTACACATTTATATGTATGTTTCTCCTTATCCTATACAAATTTATTTTTTATCATTACTTAAAACTCTTATATAAATAAAAATATCGTGTTTATCCATAAATCTATATTTCATCTCTTAATTCATAGACTTTAATTATATCTTACCATCTCAAATATAAAAATTATTAACATTTGTCTGCGTGTGCATTATCCAAAAAAAACATTAACGATTAATTGAAATTGCTCTAAAAATTAATGAACTTTGTATCTACTAATAATGGTTCCAAAAATGGCCAGTTCATGATTGGTATGGTTATGGCTGTGGACAGGCTGTGTGAAATAGGAAAGCAGATTTGCTTTTTAGTTTTTATCGCTTTTCTCACATTACTCCTTACTCCATTGATGTTAAAAGTTCATAATCAGAACCATATATTATAATATATGTTTATTTTTCATCATTACTTTTTAGGAAGAGAGAATGTTTGCCTTCAATAATCAATCAATGTCAGAAATGTACCATTTAACAAAACATATAATAATATAGAGAGCAAAATATTGTGAATGATAAGTGACAATTAATCTTAACCATATATTTAAATCCTATGTGCACATATAAATTATAATATTATATTAAATAAAGTATTTCAAGAGTTATTTTTTAATGAAAGTGTTTAAAAAAATCTTCAACAAAGAGTATATATTCTAGAAATATTCTAATATTTTATTTTTCAATAATCATTTTTCTTTAATTCTAAATTATATTTTAATATTTATTTGAAATTATTAATAATTAAAATAATTTGTATTATGATATAATGTAATATCTATATTAAAAAATATCTATTAGATAAAATAAAGTACAATTAATCTGTGTGATGGTTGTTAAAATTAAGATCAAATATAATAATCTTTAACCATTTATATATAATTATATTATCGTTTCATTTAATATTCTTTTATACATGTATAGATAATTATTTTTATTACTATCAATGAAACTGATAAAAAAAATTACTAATAGATAAAAGTAGACAGACAAGAGAGAAAAATCATAATGATGATATTATGCAGTGCAATTATTGAGGAGGAGAAAAATTTAAGAATGGAAGAAAATCATAACGTTATTATGCAATGCAATTATTGAGGAAGAAAATATTTTAAAAATGAAAGAAGATGAAAAAAAAAAAAAAAAGAGAGGAAAAGACAGAAAGTGCACTTGAGAACAAGCCAGTTTGGCTTGTGTTTTGGTCTTTTGTACGTGTGAAGAACTTCCTTCAAACACATCCTTTTCCTCATCCACATTCTTCCAACCTCTCTTCTCACTCTTCACACTCTCAAACTTTCTCAACTAGTAATTACTAATGAACTCTTCTTAGCATTTTCTTCTTCTTTTATTTTTTAAAAAAAAAATTGTTGTTCTAGATATTATATATCTAATCCATAGTGGGAGACTAATTCTTTAAAATATAAATATTTATTTTAAAAATTTGATTTCTCCCAAAAAAATTCTTCAAATTGTGTTCAAGCATGTATACTTGGTGTTGTTGGCATTCTCTTGAAGCATAGTTGGTGATGCTAGCTAGTTAGTTGGTTATTACCAACAAGGTTGTGGCTGTTTAAGAGTTGATTAAAGTGAGACTAGTTATATTGGTTTGAAGTCAATCCATCTTGGGATCCATTTTTCTCAGCTTTTTCTCCTCTTTCTCTCTCAAGAATATCTGAAAAAGCTTGAAGAATAGATAAAGCTAAATAGTATTCAGGATCCATGAGCTGAAGAAGATCAGATCCATTATATATTATCCTTTTCAGTGTAAGCTCTAGCATCTCACAAATTCTTCTAGTACAAATAAAGGATTTTTTTCTTATGAACATGTATTGTATATATATTTTTTTTAGGAGTTAAAAAATATGAGTCTCCAAAAATTTGCAAAAATTCATGCACTCTATGTTACATACACACATGTGAACTATATGATGTAATATTAGAGTACTTTGCTTTCTTACTTAATTATTTTACTTACATAAAGGTTTGGTGGTGGAAGAAAATATGTCCAATTTGACATCGGCATCAAGTGAAATAAGTGCTTCTTCTGGAATCAAGAATGAGAAGGGTTCTTCTTCTTCTCTCTATGCTCATCAATATTCCTCTACTTCAATAAATCAAGAACCACAACCTAAAAAGAAGAGAAGTCTTCCAGGTCATCCAGGTTACCATACTACTATTTTCTTTTATCTTTTACTTGTTGGTTGATTTGGTGCAAATATCAACATTTGATTTGTTTCTTATATATAGTTCTATCTAATTATTCCCCTTATTGCTTTCTTCAAAAAGTAATAGTTTATTTAATTTCAGATTTAGGAGAATTAACTTTCCATGTTTTTAGTTAATGTTGTTGACTAGAGTTTTATTTCGATAATTCTTATAAAATAATATAAATTAGTATTTAAGTAACTATATTTACATGTTAAATATCCAATGTTGTGAAGTGAATGCTTGGAAATTATTCTCTAATGTGAGTCACTCTTATCTCTTCACATGATAAACAGAAATCACTCGCATAATTTGTGTCCAACCACACACTTTTTTTCAATAATTATTTTTTTAATTGATAAATGTTAATTTGTTAATTATTGTTAAGGTTTTTAAGTCTCTTTTCTTCTACCAATATCATACAATTTTGGCCAATAAATACATAGATTTTTATTAAAATTCATAAGAATTAATATTAAAAGAGTTTATAATAATTCACATTCAACTTTACTTCACAGATACCAATCAACTAACTCATTTCAAAATATATACATATTTTTTTCTCTTTACATATTATACATATAATATTTCTCACTCTTCAGATTTTAGTTATATATATATTTTTTAATTATCTATCAAATATTTTTCATTTATATTTCATAATATAAGTTTGAATACTTGTTCTTATAATTGAATCTTGATGGTTAACTTTTTCTTTTCTTTTATATTTTTTCACTTGATTTGGTAATTCAGACCCTGAGGCAGAAGTGATAGCTTTGACTCCACATACCCTTTTGGCAACAAACAGGTTCGTTTGTGAGATATGCAACAAAGGGTTTCAAAGAGATCAAAATCTTCAACTTCATAGAAGAGGGCACAATTTGCCATGGAAACTAAAGAAAAAGAATAGCAAAGAAACAAGAAAGAAAGTGTATGTGTGTCCAGAACCAACATGTGTTCACCATGACCCTTCAAGGGCCCTAGGGGACCTCACTGGAATCAAGAAACACTTTTTCAGGAAGCATGGTGAGAAGAAATGGAAGTGTGAGAAGTGTTCCAAACGCTACGCAGTGCAATCAGATTGGAAAGCACACTCCAAAATTTGTGGCACCAGAGAATATAAATGTGACTGTGGTACCATTTTCTCTAGGTAATTAATTCAATTCATCAATCTCATTCATTAATTAGTTAATTATACTCGAGTTTTAATTGATTTTAATCCTAAAACTTAATCAGTTTATTATCTTCAAAACTTTTCTATTAAATTTCTTAAATAACTAATTAACTTTCTCTCCTTGCTATTGAAAAAAACTACACAGTTTCATAAGTATTGTTTTTTAATCATATTTAGAATTTTATATTAATAATTTGTGTAATTCTTTAAATTAATTCTAATTATACAGAATTAATTGGTGAGAAATAAAGGAATTTCACATGTCAGATTCTAAACGAAAATTCATTTATATATGATTTGTCCTCTTTCATTTAACTAGACATTGTTTCATAGAATAATTGAGATTGTTGAATTGCTTTTTAGTTATGAATTATTAAGTATAATAATATCGTGGTTATGTTAAAAAATTTATTTAAAGTATTTTTTAATTTTTAAATGGTATAAACATATTTATATTAATAATTTATTGAAATTAATTTTTTATGTTAATAAATAAATTTATTAGTACAAAAGGTTGATAAATATCATCACTATATATATCATACATTATTAGTCCAATATATTTTATGATTAATGTAAACTCACAAGGTATGGTTATACAAAGTAAATAACTATTGAAACTAAATTCACAGGACTCCATTTTTTTCCCTCATTTTTTATTCCTCTAATTCTTGGGAGAGATTTCTAATAATTTGAAGGACCAATTCTTGGCTTTTAGCCAAAAGATTCTCCAAGTTTAACAAAAAAACCAAATTGCACATAGGAAGAAATAAAAGGAAAATGACAAAATATAAATAATATAAATTAAAAATTATGTACATAAAAAATTAAAATAGTTCTTCACAAGTATTCATAAATAAAAAATCATATAATTTATAGCAAATTTATCATCAAAAACAAACATGAATTATAATTGATGGATATTTTACAATCCGCAGGGTAGTTTTTTATCTGAATAATATTTATATGAAATAATATAAAGTATTAATTTTGTTATTTTCTTGGTTTGCCTTTTTGGTGTTTACAGAAGGGACAGCTTTATCACTCACAGAGCCTTCTGTGATGCCTTAGCATTGGAAAGTGGAAGAACAGTGAACCCTCATCACTCTCTTCTATCAACTCACACTACCCAATTTCGTAGCAACCATCATTCTCTTCTTCAACAACCACCACCACCATCACTTCTCAAGAGAGAACAAGATTTTAACTTATTATCATCAAGTTCAGAAATTATTCCATCATGGTTATTACCTTCTCCAACAAAAGAAGATCAAGAAGCAATCTACAACACTACTCATCATGATCAAACTATAAGAACCTTAGATTATTTCTCCACACCACAGTTATTCCCAACACATGATCATCATCATCATCATCAAAACCCTAACCCTACTACTTTGCTTCCTTCTTTGAGTTCTCTTCATTACTCCACCTCTTCTTCTTCTTCTTATCATCCTCACATGTCAGCCACTGCTTTGTTGCAAAAAGCATCACAGATAGGTGTAACAACAGTGAGTAGTGTAGAAACATCTTCACAAGTTAGATCAGTAGTACCCCACTTTCAGGTTCACGTGCCTCAATGTACAACAACAATAACACCAACAACAACAACAGGGTATAATAATATTATGGCTAATTCACCTTCAGTTGTTATCCCTTCACGTGAAGAAATAGGGACTTATTATGAGTTGGCATCTTGAGGGAATAAAGCTGCAACCTTATCTGACTGCTTCGAAGAAGGTGCTGCATGCTGTCAACGTTGCAGAAAGGAAGAAAGAAAACTAGTAGTGTATGTATGCTGATAATGATATATGTATATCATGAAGCATCTTCTCTCTTTTCAATGATATGATGGATGGTAGTGTAGTAGTACTATGTGACTATATATGAGGGAAATGTATAATCTAGCAAGAGATGTTGTTAACTTTCAGAACTTAGCTTGTTTCTAAACCAAACACAACATATATGTTTCACGTACGGTTTGCCAATAAAAGAAACAAAGAATACTACGTACCAGCACTGTCATGCCAATGTGTTTTGAATTCTAATCTCGTGACTGTGATTTCACTTTGATATACACCAGAAATTAAGTTCCAACCAAATGCTGTTCTTCATATAAAAGTTTCTGATTGTTGATTAGAACTGCATTTTTTCAAAGTGATCTTTTATATATGCTGATAAAATAAAATGATTTTATATATAAAAAATAATGTCTTATATACTTAATATATATATATATATATTAATTTAATATTATTATTTAATTTTGATAAAATTTAACATAAATAATATATGGTTACAATTCAAAACTCAAACACAAATGCTATGTATATTTGGTTTTTTAATACAAAATATAGGTTTAACAAGTTATAACTAATAAGAATTTTCTTAAAATATATAAATCACGTAATTTATTAAGGTAATATATATTTATGAAAATAGAAAAATAAGACTTGATGGCTTATATTTTTTTTAATATTGTTTTTATAAATTTAATATAATCGATCCAGTGTTGAATAATAGATATTATTTAAAGATAATATATATAATTTGTATAATTTTAAATTTTTTTAATAATATAATATATGTAAAATAAATTTATTTTATCAATTATTAAATAATTTTAGAGTTATATAAATTTTTATATATGTAATTTAATTAATAAGATCAAAAAATTAAATGGCTGAATTGACTAAATTTAATTTATGTAAAATGTTATTGAAACATGTAAACTAACCAATTTTATTATAGATATGTGTGGTGGGAATTCACCTGTACTCAAAAAATAAGTTTAAAAAATTTTATTTTCATTTGTATATATACTTATATATATATATATATATATATATATATATATATATATGGATTACAAATAAATCTTTAGAAAAAATTCCAAACATTAAATGTATGTGCGTTAACAAATATTTATGGAGTTCGTTAACATAAACGCATTTAGTTTCAGTATTACTGAATTAATAAATTATAATTAAGTATTATCTTAAAATGTATTATTAGTAAGTTATAGTTAAATATTATTTTAAAATACATTAATGATATAGCTTGTAAATCTCTCTCTCTCTCTGCGTGTGTGTGATATTTGAAGCTGTTGCTGAGATGAGAAAATTAGAAAAGTATTTTCGTTTAAACCATGTTAATCGTAAGAAACAAATCTTAAACTTCTATTAAAATATATGTAAATGTTTTGATATATATCATTTTATGTATATTAATTATTTTAATAAATCACTTTATCAAACACTTTTAATTTAACAAATTAGTTAGTCTTTTTTAATCTTCAGGAACGCACTATTACCTTTTAACTTCTGGCTTTTAGCTTTTAATTAACTAATTTTCAGTTTACTGCTAACTTTTAATTTGTCTTATATTAACATAATCACTAAGCTCGAGAAAATGTGAAATTTAATATTAAATATTTATTCATTTATGAAAATTAAAAAATTGACTGCCAATTCAAATAAAAGAGTAATTTACGACATTATAAAACATTTTTCTCTTCTTTATGTTTATAAAAGTCTTTTAACTCAATGTGACGCAGTAACTATACTAGACATGTGATAAACAGGATATCAAGGTCGAACTAAATATTAAGAGCCAAACTGATAGCAAATTGGCTAGTACATAGCTAAGTAAAAGGCCAAAACTTTCAAATCATATTCTCTTGGTCGATTATTGAATGAAAATGACACAACGTAATTAATGGTGGAAATTGAGGACAAGATCTTTAGTTATGAGGTTTATTAGAAGAAATAACATACTTACCTAGACTTATGTAGTATAAGTCCTCTAATAAAAGGGTATAAATAATCTGTTAATGTTATAAGTACTTTTGTTTTAAACTATTTTAAATTATAAAATTGAATAGTGACTGAGCTTTGAATTTCTTTTACAAATATATTTTTTTTCTTGGTTGAAGAATCTAAGAACAAACACAAGGATTAAATAATTTTTTTTTAGAACAAAGAGTGTTCAACAAATATATTTTAGTGCTCAATATGAGGTTGGAGTTAAATATTATTCCACCTTTGCAAATGGTGATCGCAAGGAGGAAAATAAACTAACAGGCAACAAAAGAGATTGATATAAGGGAGATTCCTGTCAAGGTCGATACCACCTCATTCATATCAGAGCTCGAGAAAGAAATGTTAAAGATGTGTAAAAGATAAAGACACAAGAAGGGGGTTGAATTGTGTTATTAAAAAAAATTTGTATTTACATATGTTGTTTTCCAAAGCTTTTAGACGCAACTTTGATTTCTTTAATTGTTAGTCTTAAAATGAAAAGCAGTTAAAGACAGTGATATTTTTATATTGGTTCGTCTTAAACAGACTACATCTAGTTACTTAGCAATTTGCTAAGTTTTCACTATAAAATCGTGAAAAAGTTACAAGTATTCTTTACACTCACACTTTTCTGGTTATCCCAATATTTTTTTATCTCAGCCTTCTCAGGCTATACAACCAGGTATTGTTTGGAAAGCAGTCTCCTCAGGCTAAATATAAGAGATATTCTAAATAAAATGCAGTCTCCTCAGGCTAGGGCATCATAACAATGGATTTGAAGAAGTTTAAAAGATTTTTTACCCTTTGCCAGAGAAGTGTTTACAATGAAGAACATAAAGCTTAAGAGCGAAATATTGTAGAATAACTTTTCAAGTGACATAATAGCTAAAAGGTTAAATCATAGATGTAACTGTGACATAACATCTTAAAAGCTTGGAAAGCACCCAATCCATTTTAGTGTAGTTACGTCGGTGCCACGTTCAAGATACATGATACCGACGTGGTAAAATCATCAAATGGAATAGTCACTTGCAGCTTAATCATCACTCGATTATACATATAGAGAAAATCAAACTTTTCTTCTCCCTTAGGTGAGAACACCCTGTTAAGTGACAAATGGATGGATTTCTGGGAATGCATAGGGCAAATGGAAGATCTTCGTCATTTTATATGCAAGTGTTTAATAAAAAGTTCAAAAGCATATCTATGTCGACATACTTTGAGTAATATACCCCCACTTCTCGATCCATCCACTAATAATCATGGCGACAAATGGGAGGAAACACGAGATCGCCCTAAAGACAACATATCAGTTATAGGGTCAATAACTTCCTCTTCGGTCACTCTCTCCGCAAACTAGGCTTTGACACTAAGAGAACATTGCATCATACTTGATGACAATGATCAAGTAGAAGAAATCCTAGAGTCCCCATGTGATCCTTGATCTCTACAACAATTAGAGATATCATATATAAACACATAATTATTTAGTCTTGAAGCAATTTCTCAATTATGAATTAGCAATTTAAAAATAATATGTGAAGTCCTATTTATAATCACATAGCCAAATAAAATGAAAAGTTGCAAATAAGATATTGAAAACTAAAGACCAAAGAAATAAAGACTATAAAATTATAGATTAAAGATTGAGTTAGATTGTTAAGAACAAAAATACTTAACTAATAACAAAAAGCATATAACACACAGAACATATAACACATACGGTCTTTAGAAATTATCACAACTCAAACAAAATTTTATATTTAAATTTTTCTCTTATATGATTTATGAATTCATATTTTATTCTTCTAAATTTTTGACAATTGTTAACTACAATTGTTAACTAATTAAGAAAATGTTACACTTTATGATCATTTATTCAAATACACTGTCTTATTCAATTAAATCTAAAATTTTAATTTTAAAAATAAGTATTATATAAAATTTTAAATTTATTTTATGATTAATATTATTTTTAATTATCAAATATGAAGATTCAAATAAAAAAATTTTAAGAGAATTTTTATTTTAAAGTTTTTTAAAGAAGTTGTGAATAAAAGAAAATAAATTTATTTGATATGTATATAAAATAATTAAAACTTCAAAAATTAATCTTTTATAGATATGTTACTACCATTTTTGTTAAATAACATTTTTATAAGTCAAAAAATCGTACAATAAATTAATTAAAAATAATATATTAAAATTTATGACTACATATTCTAATGTTCTAAATTAAAAATATATAAATATAGGGCCTAAGTTGTCGTCTCATTGGGCATGTGACAGCCACGTCTCCACGTAGTTAAAACTTCAAGATTCAAATATAATGTGTAAACTTCAACTTTTTTTTTTTTTTTTTTAAGAAGATGAGAAATACAAAACTAAAAAATAAACTACTCTTATATTACACAAATTAAAATTTGTAACTTGGATAGTGAAACTCACTTTGTCAATTAAGAATTTATAATACTTTTTCGGGTTTGTGAAAGTTACATTTCACATATTTCCCACAATTCCATATAAAAACATGTTTTTTCTACATCATCTCAAAATTCTCTTCTTTTCTCATTAAATATATACTTAATTTTCTTAATCATCAAGTTGTTTAAATATAAAAATAACTTTACATCACAATTTAAATTATTTATCATACATTTAATATGTAATTTATATATTTTAATATTTTTTATTACGAACTCTATAATTTAAAATATTTATTTACTTTGATGAATTACAATTATAATATCAAAAAATAAACAACTTTCTTGTGTAATGCATTATTTAAAATATTAGTTAAAACTATTTTTTTAAAGGAATTAAAACTAAAAGTTAATATGTTAATAAAGAGTAAATGTACAGAGACAAAAATATTTTTCTATTATAAACTGTAGCATAAGAGTTAGTAGATAAATATTATTACTAGTTTAATTATAAGTTAAATAATTTTTAAATCTATCAAAATATCATGTTTTTCATATTTTTAATAAGCTATTGTTTAATCAATATAAAATTTCCATTTTCTTTATAGTCCCTTTATTTATCATTCATTATTTTTTAATTTAGTATTTTTTTTTTGTCTTTTTGAACATGACCGTTTTCTTTTATTTAATTCCAATATTATTACTGTCAATTTTTCATTTAGTCTTCCAGTTTTATTTGAATCACATAAATATTTAATCAACAAAATAAATAAAAACATTAAAAGGAAACTACATCAAAAAATTCTAAACACATTTTTTTTAGAATCAGAAAATTAAAAATAAATAAATAAAAAATCATCATGTTCATTTTACTTATTTTTTATACACATCAATATCTAATTATTCGTAACAGAAGCCACAACCTTAAGAAAAAGCTCATTAACTTTGCCATTTGCAAAGATTTTGCAATTCAATCGAGATAGCTCGATATCGCGAGCATGGCTTTGAGGCTCTTGACATCGAAGGTATGTTCTTTCATATTCCTCAATCAAACGCATCAATCGTCAATGTTTCTCTCGTTTTTGTTGTTCCCGAAACCCTAGTTTCCACTTTTTATATCATCGGCTTATTGATTTGCATACCCTTTTCTCCTTCGTCTGTTTTCTAATTCTTTTTACTTTTATTGATAATGGGTCTGATGGGTTCTTTCTGGTTTTGATTCAGGATAAGAAAATTTTAATTTTTCTGCTATATGTTGGGGGAAAAGGGATATTCATATATTTTCTTTTTTTTTTTTCCCTTTCAAGTCATTGGAGACCTTATAGCAAATGATTGTATTTGTGCTTCAAGAGTTTATCTTCATTGGCAGCGTGGTGAAGTATTAAGAATTTTTAGGGATAGTGAAGATTGCATCAATATTGATGATTTCAACTTGTTGGGTTGTTTGGTTGACTGATGATTGAAGATTCTGTGGAGGTTCAAGAATCTGCTTTGAATAGTTGGTTTTTAATTTATGATTGTTCATCTTATATCGATCTTTAAGTGGTAGGAGTTTGGTAGTTTGCATGATGTGTTAGATTCAAACTTCATTTCTGCAATTGCAAATGAAAACTTAATGAAACAGAGTGTTAGATACTAGGAAAGGATGAGAACTTCAACTTTTGTTCATTAAGAATGTTGTATGTGTTCTTGATTAAATGTGGTTGCCATGTATACTCTGTATTTTGAATTTCTTTAATGTTTCTGTTACTTCTATGATTTATTTTTACAGGTTGCTAGACATCAGGCCAAATTTGGACAGATTCAAAGTGTTTTTGCTACAAGCTATTTTTCTGTTAATAAGTTTGGAGATCGTGCAGGTGTGGATCCCTTCCTCCTGGACCATGCATTATTCTTATAGTTGACTTCATTTTATTTGCTTATATAAGTAATGGGTTATGCTCTTCTTAGCATCTTTATGTTTTTCTTAATTATGTTGGTTTGGGAATTAACGTTATAGAATTTGTTGTGTTGTGGAATTATTTCATCTTTTCTCTTTCTAGGGAGGTGGGGGTGGGTTGGTTTATCTGTGAAATTGTTATGACCTTTTTTTGGAAATATATATTCAAATTCAAAGTACTTTGATATTATGTCCAAATTGGCACTTAGCTTTTGTTTTTTGCATTTACTTTTAAAATTCTGTAGGGAATAGGCTTTTGGGTGCCCAAGAGAGATTTCAGTCTAGCTACCTTGGCAGTATAGCTCGTCGAGGACGTGATGCAGATGAAGCAGCTGAAGTTGCTTATCTCAAAGAACTTTACCATCAGAATGATCCTGAGGCTGTGATTAGAATATTTGAAAGCCAGCCAGCTCTGCATAATAGTCCCTCTGCTCTTTCTGAATATATAAAAGCATTGGTGAAAGTTGATAGGCTTGATGAGAATGAATTACTGAAGACATTGAGGAGAGGTGGTTATTTGGCTTGAACTGGTCATTTTTACTTGGTTGATTACCCTATATTTATCAATGGTTGCTGTTTGGTCTATTTGACCTATATTTCTTATAGTATAGATTTACTGACATGTTAATCTTATTCATTATTCAATAATACAAGGTTTTTGCCAACCAAGTAACCATATTTGGTTTTCTTGCTTCTGCTTTCTTTCTGGGGTATTATGTTTTACAGTGGTGTGGAGATGGCCATATTTTCTCAGCATGAATTCACTGACCAAGCAGTTGTTTTCCTTAATTCAGATTTTCATATGTACAAAGTTTAATATTTTTATTAGAAAGCTGGATTACTTACTAATCTGTGAAAAAGTACTTTTTCCTGGTTGTACACTAAGCTGGTTCTACATTTTACTGAGGCATGACTATATTTCCATTTTGTTGAGAACTCTTCATTTGCTGACTGCATTCTGTGTAGTCTCTCCCTGCCCTCCCACCCTCGCAGATACATGCTTACTCTTCCAAAGGTGTTTCTTTGATATCTTGGTTCATTTATCTGGAATTCTATAATTTTCTAAGACTGCATGAACAAAATGATGCAATTTGCATTCAGCTGACAAAATTTGGCATTTTTAATAATACTTACCTCAAAAGTGATATTAATGCTACTATATTAGCTACTTGGACATTCATTTCTTTGGCATATTTTTCATACTATAAATTATGACCAGAGTTGATGTAAATATTCAGGCATGCCCAGTTCAGTGAGCGAGGAAGAAACTGCAGCTGGTCTTTCTGCTTTTAGAAATTTGGCAAAATCAACAAAAGACAATACCATTGGAACTGCTAGTAATCCAATTCACATGGTGGCTAGAGAAGGTGGGAATTTTAAAGATCAGCTATGGCGTACAGTTAGGTCCCTTGCAGTGGTCTTTTTGGCAATATCTGGTGTAGGAGCACTAATTGAAGATAAAGGAATTAGTAAAGGTATTGCTTCACATAGTAACCTGTTCATTTTCATTCTTTATCAAATCTGAATTTAGCAGACATGTTGTTTGGTTTGCTTTGTCATATTGTCTAGGACTTGGTATAAATGAAGAAGTGCAGCCCAGCATGGAATCAAGTACTAAATTTAGTGATGTAAAAGGTGTTGATGAGGCAAAGGCAGAGCTGGAAGAAATTGTTCACTATCTTCGAGATCCTAAGGTGGACATATCTCGCATAACTACATGCTAGCTCTGTGTTCTCAAGCTTGAGTTCTTAAACTTTTATTTTATGTGTAGAAAAAATATGCTTTTGATCATTGCAATTTAACCTATATCAACTGATACATGTCCTTGGCTATTGTGATCTTGTTGACTACTCAATGTGATTGTTGATTTGATGCAACTAATACAACTGAAAATGTGTGTAGACTTAGGGACGCAGATGAAAATTCTTAACATGTCATTGTCAGGTGACATGCATTGAATTCAAGTAAAAAATAAGAGAAACTTGTGAATAAATCAGATCTCTTTATGTGTCACTAGTCGGGTACTTTGGTTCCTTAGCTTTCAATATACCTACCAAATATCAATATTAATGGCATAGCTTATGCTAGAGTGAAGGGTTTTTACTTCAGGATCATACCTACCAAACATTAATAAAACTGTGTTTCTTTAACATGTGCGTACTTGTTACTGCTTCCATTGGTGGTGATGAACTGATCATTTCTTATGTAAATCTAAAATTGGGTGGCATATCCAAGAGAATTGCTTAAACAGGCAACTCAATACCCGAATTATGTTTGATTTCTCTGGATGTCACATAACATCCCATTTTTTTATAGATTTTTGCTACATTTTATATGCTTCTTTCCTGACTGCATATATCAGCCTGTACTTTTCTCATCATCTTTGTAATTTTATAAGTTGTTTCCTTTGTGACAGCGCTTTACTCGTCTTGGTGGTAAGCTTCCAAAAGGTGTTTTGCTTGTTGGTCCACCTGGCACTGGAAAAACAATGTTGGCAAGAGCTATAGCTGGAGAGGCTGGGGTTCCGTTCTTCTCCTGCAGTGGAAGTGAATTTGAAGAGATGTATGTTGGTGTTGGTGCTCGAAGGGTGAGGGATCTTTTTTCTGCTGCAAGGAAACGGGCACCTTGTATAATATTCATTGATGAGATAGATGCAATTGGAGGAAAGAGGAATCCAAAGGACCAAATGTACATTAAGATGACATTAAATCAGTTATTGGTTGAGCTAGATGGATTCAAGCAGAATGAAGGCATAATTGTGATTGGCGCTACTAATTTTCCAGAGTCATTGGATAAAGCATTGGTGAGACCCGGGCGGTTTGATCGCCATGTTGATGTTCCCAATCCGGATGTAAAAGGAAGACAGCAGATTTTGGAATCACACATGTCAAAGGTATGGTTTATGCCTTGCAAAGAAATGTATAGAACACTAATTTAAAAAAGATACAAATAAGATTAAAACACACCAGGTTATCTCATATCTGTAGTTATCTTTTTAGAGCACTGTCATATTATTCTTTGACATTTATAAAATAACGAATAGGTCCTTCACTTTCACCGTAATCCCTAAATTTTACTAGTTAGTCATTTTTATCCTTGGCATACACAAACTTATTGTCATTATAGTATCTGACTTATACCATTTACTGTCAATTTAATCCTTGTCTGGAGCAAAATGACTAACAGAATTAAATTAAGAGACTTAGTTGTTGTTTTTTTAACGTAGGACCATTTAATTTGACAGCTCCCTACTAAGTCAAGAACCATATTGGTAGCTTACACTTATTGAAACTAAGACCTAATATGGTAGTATTTTTTATTATTATTTTTTTTTGTTTGTGCAAAGGAGTGTCAAAGTACCCCTAAGATGAGAGTTATTAAAACTAAGTCCTATATTTCCTAGAATAGGCTTTCCAAATTTTTGGTCTCTTTGGGTGGTTTGGTCCATTACCAGAATTTATCTTATTTGGTATATTGGATTTTATGGCATATGATTCCTTTTTTCAGAGTACATGGTTAATGCTCTCATTATATAGGCGCAAAACATTGCTGTTTTGTGCTTCTCTCTTTGGGTTATTATGATTGTCTATCGATTGGATACTTTTGTGTATGATCATACAAATTTATTTTGAAGTTTACTCAAGATGGTGTTTGTCTCTGATCAAATACAGGTTCTGAAGGCTGATGATGTTGATCTAATGATCATTGCTCGAGGAACACCTGGTTTCTCTGGTGCTGACCTTGCAAACTTGATTAACATTGCTGCTATCAAGGCTGCAATGGATGGTGCTAAAGCTGTGAGCATGGCTGATTTAGAGCATGCAAAAGACAAGATCCTGATGGGAAGTGAACGCAAGTCAGCTGTCATATCTGATGAGTCACGGAAGTTGACTGCTTTCCATGAGGGTGGCCATGCCCTTGTGGCACTCCATACTGATGGGGCCCTCCCTGTTCACAAGGCGACTATTGTTCCCCGCGGCATGGCTCTTGGCATGGTTACTCAATTGCCTGACAAGGACGAGACCAGCATTTCCCGCAAACAGATGCTTGCCCGGCTTGATGTTTGCATGGGAGGCCGGGTTGCCGAAGAGTTAATTTTTGGAGAAAATGAAGTCACTTCTGGTGCATCCTCAGATCTCAGACAAGCAACCAGTCTGGCAAGGGAAATGGTCACGAAATATGGTATGGGCAATGAAGTTGGACTAGTCACTCACGATTACAAAGATGATGGGAGGAGCATGAGCTCTGAGACTAGGCTTCTTATTGAGAAAGAGGTGAAGCAATTCCTGGAGAGGGCTTACACCAATGCTAAAACAATTTTGACAACTCACAACAAGGAGCTTCATGCACTTGCAAATGCTCTTCTGGAGCACGAGACTCTTTCTGGAACTCAGATAAAGGCATTGCTTGCACAAGTTAGATCACAGATGCAGAAGCAGCATCAGCCACAGACAGTTGAAGCTCAGAGCAGTTCACAATCCAACACAGTGCCTCCTTCACCCAGTCACCCGGCATCCGCTGCTGCTGCTGCTGCGGCCGCGGCCGCTGCCGCTGCCACAGCTACAGCTTCTGCTGCTGCTGCAAAGGCTAAAAGTGCACCAGTGGGATCTTAGTAGGAACAAGATACCGAGGACATGCAGCGAACATAATGTTACTATGCAATTATTGAGGAAAAAATATTTAAGAATGGAAAAAAATATAATGTTGTTGTGCAATACAATTATTTAGGAAGAAAATATTTTAAAACTGAAAGGAGAGGGAAAAAGGGTAACAGACAAAGTGCACTTCAGAACAAGCTAGTTTGGCTTGTGTTTTGGTCTCTTGTTCACGCTAGCTTGCTTCAAACACATCCTCATCCACATTCTTCCAACGTCACCTCTATCTCTCCATCCCACACACGCACTCAAACAACTGAAACTTCCTCAAGTAGCTAGTTAGTAATTTACTTTTCTTAGCATTCTTCTCTTTCTTTTCCTTTTAGATATCATCTAATTGAGAGTTGGAGACTAATTCTTTAAGATACAAGGATTCATTTAAGAGGTTCATCTCTTTGCCTAACAAATGCTCAGCATTTTCTTTTAAGTATACTTGGTGATGCTAGTTACCAACAAGCTTTGCCTGTTTAAGAGTTAAATAAAGTGTGTAGTTATAGATTTGAAGTCTATCATCACATGAACGTGTCCTATTGGCTTTGCTTTCTTAATTTTACTTACATATGGTTTGGTGGTGGAAGAAAATATGTCCAATTTGATGTCTGCATCCAGTGAAATAACTAAAATAAGTGTTTTTTCTGGAATCAGGAATTACAACGGTTCTCTCTATCCTCACCAATATTCCTCTACTTTAATGAATCATGAACTATAATCTAAAAGAATCAAAGTTTTCCAGGCCATCCGGGTCATATATAAATCAATCATACTACTATTTTTGTCTTTTAATTCATGGTTAATTTGGTGCGAAAGGGGGAGTGGTTGTGGGAAGGAGGTCAAACATTTTCTGATAGCTAAAATTCATTAGAATTCTCATTTTAGCTTTGATTACTTATCATTCAATTATCATGTTATGTGGGTGTTTCTGTTACACTGTTTTAAGTTTAAGATGTCAACTCAAGAATTATATTGATTAATGGAATTAAAATTGACAGACTAATCTATAATCCTTTAAAAATTAGTGACTATAATGATAGCTCACTCTAAAAGTGAGAGATTAAAATGATATTTTACTTCAACTTAATATATCCTTGTTTTCCAATAAAAGCAACAAAGGGATATCCCGTGTCAGCCAATATGTTTAAAATTGTGATCTTGTGATTGTGATTTCACTTTGATGTGGCAGATAGTTCGATTGTGATTTCACTTTGATATGGCAGACAGTTCTAAACAAATGTTGATATAAAAGAGTCAACCTTAGAGGAGCATTTTCTCTAAAGTGATCTCTGTGAATGTATACAGACAGACAAAATAATTTTATATCTCGTTTATATACTCAAATTAGGTTCAGTCTAATTTTCTGGCCCAGATCGAACCTAAGATTTAAATTAAAATCCCTAACTATTGCACTATAATTTAAACTAATTTATAAATAAGTCTAGTGATCAAACTTTGTTAATAAATTTTACAATTAAACCTTTACAAATAGATTTAAAGAAACAGATCGACTAACTAGATCACAAGTCAGACTAGGCTAAAAAGAACAAACAATTACATAACTCAAGCGGTCAAGTTTAGACCTACAAAATTAAAAATAGTTCCCAACCGAAGACAAAACACAATAATATAATAAAATTTAATAATTTTGGGAAGACAAAACACAATAATATAATAAAATTTAATAATTTTGTTTCTACTAATATTAGATTAATGTATTTCCCAATCAATCGTTTTAATCTATTAGTACTGATTTATTATCAAATGTTGAAGTAAATTAAGATAATTGCATGAAAAAAAAAAAATCTAAGTTTTGAATAAATAACATCCAAAATTGAAGTGAAAGAATCTTAACAACTATACGGGTTACACTTGTTAGACTGTTGCATTTGGTTTACTTTTTCTTCTCTTCTTCTTCCACTTCCTTCCCATTCTTTAAACCAAACACACCATTAACATTGCCATTTGCAACGATATTAAAGTTCAAAGCATGGCATTGAGGCTTTTGATATCACACGTAGGTTAATTCTTATTCCTCAATCACACACATCCATCGTCAATGTTTCCCTTGTTTTTATAGGATCGGTTTATTCATTTTCATACCCTTTTCTTCTTAGTCCGTTTTCTAGATTCTTTTTACTTTAATGGATAATGGGTCTAATGGGGTTTTTCTGGTTTTGATTTATGATAAGAAAAATTTAACCTTTCTGCTATAGTGTGGGGGAAAGGCATATACATATAATTTTCTTAATTTTTTTTCAAGTCATTGTAGAGCTTGTGGAAATGATTGTATCTGTGTTTTGAGAGTTTGTCTTCGTTGGCAGAGTGGTGAAGGATTAAGATTTTTTAGGATTGCATCAATATTTATGATTTCAGCTTGTTGGGTTGTTCGGTTTTGTGACTTATGGATGAAGATTCTGTGGAGGGTTCAAGAATCTGCTTTGAACAGCTAGTTTTTAATTTATGATTGTTCATCTTATATTGTTTTATAACTTGTAAGTGGCTGGAGTTTTGGTAGTTTGCATGAATGCAAGGTTCAAACTGCATTGCCACCATTGTACGCAAAAGAAAACCTAAAGAAACAGAGTGTAAGACACTAGGCAAGGATTTGATCTTCAACTTGTGTTCATCAACCATGTTGTATGTACTATTGATTAAATGTGGCTTACTTTTTCAGGATCCTAGTTGCCATATATACTTTATATTTTGGATTTCTTTAATGTTTCTTTGCAGATGGCAACAAGTCAGGCCAAATTTGTACAGCGTAGAAGTGTGTCTGTGACAAGCTACTTTTCTGTCAATAAGTTTGGAGATCGCACAGGTACATATCCCTTCCTCCTAGACCATCCATTATTCTTATAGTTAGCTTCATGTTATTTTCTTAAATAAGCAAGAGGTTTAGCTTTTCTTAATATCTTTATTTTTACTAATTATGTTGGTATGAGAATTAACGTTATAGAATTTGTTGTGTTGTGGAATTCTTTCATCTTTTCTCTTTTCTTTTTCTTGTGGGGTTGGCGTGGATTGGTTTGTTTGTGAAATTATTCATGCCTTTTCTTTTTCAGTTTCTGCTCAAATTCAAAGTACCTGGATATTATGTACCATTTGGCACTTAGCTCTTTTTTTTTTGCATTTACTTTTGAAAATTCTGTAGGTAATAGGCTTTTGGGTGCACAAGAGAGGTTTCAGTCTAGCTACCTTAGCAGTATAGCTCGTCGAGCAAGGGATGCTGATGAAGCTGCGGAAATTACTTACCTCAAAGAACTCTACCATCAGAATGATCCTGAGGCTGTGATTAGAATATTTGAAAGCCATCCATCTTTACATAATAGTTCCTCTGCTCTTTCTGAATATGTAAAAGCATTGGTGAAAGTTGATAGGCTTGATGAGAGTGAATTACTGAAGACATTGAGAAGAGGTGGTTATTTGGCTTGAACTGGTTATTTTCACACAGTTGATTACCGTATTTTTTTTGTCAATGCTTGTGGTTTGGTCTATTTGACCTATATTTCTTGTCAACATAGGTTTATGGATCTGTTGATCTTATTCATTATTCAATAATGAGGTATTTTCCAAGCAAGCAACCATATTTGATTCTCTTGCTTCTGCTTTCTTTTTCGGGTATTATGTTTCACGGGGGTGTAGAGATGGCCAAATTGTGTCTGCCAGAATTCACTGACCAAGCAGTTGTTTTCCTAAATTCAGATTTCGTACACACAAAGTGTTAATATTTTTATTAGAAACCTGGGTTACTAACTAATCTGTGAACAGGAAGTACTTTATCCTAAGGAAAAAGTCCTGTAGCATGACTATATTTCCATTTTGTTGAGAACTCTTCATTTGCAGACTGCTAGGACTTGTTGTTAAAGACACTTCTAAATGCGTTATATGTAGTCTCCCCCCGCCCCCCTCCAATAGAGCCATGCACAGTCTTTTGAGGATGTTCTTTGATTTCTTGGCCCATTTATCTGGGGTTCTTTCATGACCTTAATTGTGAGGGACATCAGTAGGGTATAGATAGATTATTGATGTTACAGAGTTAATTGGTTAAATCTTTTGTACTTATATGTTTCTCTCAAGCTGGTATATAAGTCTACGTGTAAAATAGTATTTTAGTATATTGTTTTGTTTGCTTTCTGACAATAATCCATTTATATCAATGCTTACTCTTAATGCATCAGCTAATTGGACATTTATTCTTTAGCATATTTTTCAGACTATAAATTATGACCAGAGGTGATGTAAATCTTCAGGCATGTCCAACTTAGTGAGTGGGGAAGAAACTTCAACCGGTCTTTCTGCTTTTAGAAATTTGGAAAAATCAACAAAACACAATAATATTGGAACTTCTAGTAATCCAATTCATATGGTGGCTAAAGATGGTGGGAGTGTAAAAGATCAGCTCTGGCGTACAATTAGGAACCTTGCAGTAGTCTTTTTTGCGATATCTGGTGTAGGAGCACTCATTGAAGATAAAGGAATTAGTAAAGGTATTACCTTGTCAGTGTAACCTGTTCATTTTCATTCTTTATTGAATCTGAATTGAGTGGTATTACCTTGTCAGTGTAACCTGTCTTTGGTTTGCTTTTGCATATATCCTAGGGCTTGGTATGAATGAAGAAGTGCAGCCCAGCATGGAATCAAGTACAAAATTTAGTGATGTAAAAGGTGTTGACGGGGCAAAGGAAGAGCTGGAAGAAATTATTCACTACCTTCGAGATCCTAAAGTAGACTTGTCTCTCATTAAGTTCTTCATGGTTTCCCCATTGCATTACATTTCTAGCTCTGTGTTCTCAAGCTTGAGCTCTTAAACTTGTATTTTATGTGTAGAAATGATAGGCTTTTGATCATTTCTATTTTTAACCTATATTAACTGATACATGTCCTTGCCTATTATGATCTTGTTGATTACTTAATGTGATTGTTGATTTGATGTTCACTTAAGTAATGTAACTGCAAGTGTGTATTCATTACATCTCATTGTCAGGTGACATGCCATTCAATTCAAGTAAAAAAATAAGAGAATCTTGTGAATAACTCAGACCTCTTTCTGAAACTCAAATAACTTTGCTGTTGTACCTACCAAATATCAATATGAATACGTACCAAACATCAATAAAACTGTACTCATTTAACATGTGCTTACTAGTTACTACTTCCATCGGTGGTGATGAACTGATGATTTCCAATGAGAATCTAAAATTGGGTGGCATATCCAAGATAATTGCTTACATGTGCTATTCACTATCTGAATTATGTTTGATTCCTCTTGATGTCACATCCCTTTTTTATATTTTTTTTTGCTACAACTTGTATGCTTCTTTCCTGACTGCATATACTGGTCTGTACTTTTTCCTATCATCTTTGTAATTGTATAAGTTTTTCCATTTGTGGCAGCGCTTTACTCGTCTTGGTGGTAAGCTTCCAAAAGGTGTTTTGCTTGTTGGTCCACCTGGCACTGGAAAAACAATGTTGGCAAGAGCTATAGCTGGAGAGGCTGGAGTTCCGTTCTTCTCCTGCAGTGGAAGTGAATTTGATGAGATATTTGTTGGTGTTGGTGCAAGAAGGGTGAGGGGTCTTTTTTCTGCTGCAAGGAGACAAGCACCTTGTATAGTATTCATTGATGAGATAGATGCTATTGGAGGAAAGCGTATCCAAAGGACCAAATGTACATGAAGATGACATTAAATCAGTTATTGGTTGAGCTAGATGGATTCAAGCAAAATGAAGGCCTAATTGTGATTGGCGCTACTAATTTCCCAGAGTCATTGGATAAAGCATTGGTGAGACCCGGGCGGTTTGATCGCCATGTTGATGTTCCCAATCCGGATGTGAAAGGAAGACAGCAGATTTTGGAATCACACATGTCAAAGGTATGGTTTTGCCTTGCAAAGAATGGTATAGAACACCAATTTGAAAAGGATTGAAATAGGATTAAATCACATCAGGTTATCTCATATCTATAGTTATCTTTGTAGAGCACTGTCATCTTATTCCTTGATATTTATAAAATAACAAATATAAACCCTAAATTTTACAAGTTAGTTATTTTTGTCCTTGACATATACAAACTTATTGTCATTATAGTCTGTCACTTATACAATTTACTGTCATTTTAGTCCTTTTCTAGATGAAAATGATTAATAGAATTCAAAGTAAAAGACTTGTTTGTTATTTTTTAAATGTTAGGAACTAATATGACAGTTCCCTACTAATTCAAGGACCAAATTGGCAATTTACACTTGTTGAAGCTAAGTCCCAATATGGTAGTTTTTTATTTTTTCATTTTTTGCGCAAAGGAGGGCCAAAGGACCCCTAACATGAGAATTATTAAAACTGCAGTAATTATTAAAACTAAGTCCTATATTTCCTAGTCTCTTTGGGTGGTTTGATCCCTTATCAGAATTTATCTTATTTGGTAGATTGGATTGAATGGCATATGATTCCTTTTTCCAGAGGTACATGGTTAGTGCTCTCATTGTATTGGTGCAAAACATTGCTGTTTTGTGCTTCTCTCTTTGGGCTATGATTGTCTATCCACTGAATACTTTTGTGTATGGGATCACACCCATTTATATGAAGTTTACATAAGATGGCATTTCTCTCCGATCAAATACAGGTTCTGAAGGCTGATGATGTTAATTTAATGATCATTGCTCGAGGAACACCTGGGTTCTCTGGTGCTGACCTTGCAAATTTGATTAACATTGCGGCTATCAAGGCCGCAATGGATGATGCTAAAGCTGTGAGCATGGCTGATTTAGAGCATGCAAAAGACAAGATCCTGATGGGAAGTGAACGCAAGTCAGCTGTCATATCTGAGGAGTCACGGAAGTTGACTGCTTTCCATGAGGGTGGCCATGCCCTTGTGGCACTCCATACTGATGGTGCCCTTCCTGTTCACAAGGCAACTATTGTTCCCCGTGGCATGTCTCTTGGCATGGTTACTCAATTGCCTGACAAGGACGAGACCAGCATTTCCCGTAAACAGATGCTTGCCCGACTTGATGTTTGCATGGGAGGCCGGGTTGCCGAAGAGTTAATTTTTGGGGAAAATGAAGTCACTTGTGGTGCATCCTCAGATTTCAAGCAAGCAACCATTCTGGCAAGACAAATGGTTACGAAATATGGTATGGGCAATGAAGTTGGATTAGTCACTCACAATTACAAAGATGATGGGAGGAGCATGAGCTCAGAGACTAGGCTTCTTATTGAGAAAGAGGTGAAGCAATTCCTGGAGAGGGCTTACACCAATGCGAAAACAATTTTGATCACTCACAACAAGGAGCTTCATGCACTTGCAAATGCTCTTCTGGAGCATGAGACTCTTTCTGGAACTCAGATAAAGGCACTGCTTGCCCAAGTTAGATCACAGATGTAGAAGCAGCATCAGCCACAGACAGTTGAAGCTCATAGCAGTTCACAATCCAAAACAGTGTCTACATCCCACATAGAAACATGCACATATTCTGTAATGAGTTGAATGTGAAGAAAAAGAAACAAACAATACATATTCGTGAATGAGTTGATTTGGTATTATAATTGACTGATTGACATTAAGAAATGGCGTATTGTAGTTGACATTAAGAAATTGTAAACTTACGCATGTTGTCTAGGAGAATGTGTTTGTTAGTCGAGAGACTATCCTCTAAAATATTTTATTGAATGTGATAAATTAAAAAAATAATAATAATTAAAAAAATATATTATGATAATATTAATTTACTTGTTTGATAATTTTAGTCTTTATTTTTCACATACAATTAATTTTATATAAAATTAATGAATATATTTTTAAAAAGACTATTGTTTATTAAAAATCAAATATGTAAATAAATTTTTAATGATATTTGAGGCATCTACGTAAAGCAAATTATGCTAATAAAAAAAACAAAAAAAAAACATAATTTATAAGATAAGAGATAAAATTGAAGTAATATTTAGTTTAAAAATTTCAATTCTTATTATAAATTAAAAATATAAATTCATCCATTTTTCCTTTTGGTTACCTATTCCACACCTGCAGTTGGTAGCTTTGCCCTTGCGTGTGTTCACCCAACCGATCGACCAAACATAAAATTGAGTATCGCAATTCATCTCGGCAACTCACGGAATTGAGAATCACCACGCGAGATTTCGTTCCTTTATTCGCGACGCTATATTGTATATATTCTCTAATTATACTGCTAGAATGGGCGATCGTGTTGTTGAAAGGAGAGTTACGATACGAAACGATCATGGCGAAAATCTCGTCGGAATCTTACACGACGCATCTTCAATTTCGCTTGTTATCGTGTGCCATGGCTTCCAATCTTGCAAGGTTCTAGCTCTTGTCATTTTTTTCATAAGAATGAAAACACAATAGTTTATCTTAATAACTCAAGACCAAAATATTTCAAATGAGTAAATGAATTATGTACTTACATTTGCATCTACATTGACTTGTAATATGACCTAAATTGACCGGTGATATGACCAAAGTATTGTATATAAATGGACCAATCCTCACTAAATGTTAGGATACAATCAAAGTCTTAGTTTCTAGAGAATAAGGGATGGAACAAGAGTTTATATACATATAATATCTCTTCATTGGTATCTGTGAGGGCTTAGGCTCAAAGTAGACATTATTCTACCAAGGTAGTAGAGATATTAGATTATCCTAGTGATTGTTCTTGGGCCTATTGAGTCATGTGTTATTGGGGAAATCCTCATCTTCAGTTAGGATTGAGATAATTCACATTCTAAGACAACCAATGTTTTTAAATTATGACTAGTGTTGGAGATTCTATATTGACTAGTGTTGTGACCTTAATAGAGTATTAAAGTGAGGTAATCCTTACCTCATTAATCAGCTGATTTTGTAGGATTGAGATTAAACTCATAGCCCATGTTAGAATATCATAGGGATTGTTCTTGGGCCTATTGAGTCACCTGCTGTCAGGACAACCCTCACTTTACAAATTAGTTTGATTCAGTTAGGATTGAGATCATTCACATTCTAAGACAACCAATGTTTTAAATTGTGACTCCTTCGTTGGAGATTCTACACTGACTCTAAATAGAGTATATAAGTGGGATAATCTTCGCCTCGTTAGCTAGCAGGGTTTGTAGGATTGAGGTTAGGCTCATATCCCAGGTTAGAATATCTTAGCAATTGTTCTTAAACCTATTTGGACCACCTGCTAAAGGGCCAACCCTCACTTTACAAGTCAATTTTATAAGATTGAGTTAGGCTCATAATTCACATTCTAAAATAGCCAATGTTTTAAATTGCAGTAGTTGGGACCCTTGATGTTGCAGAAAATTGTGGACAAGTGTGGTTAATGCATTTGTAACTATGGTCTTAGTGACTTGAAAAACCTTGATGTTGCGTCTATATTGTGGTCCCAAACTGTTTTAATTCAGCAGAACTGTTTGCTTTGAAATAATGGGTCAAAGGGCTTTATTTGTAGGAAAGGATTCCAATGGTGAACCTTGCTGCTGCTCTGGGTAAAGAGGGAATCAGTACCTTCCGCTTTGACTTCGCAGGAAATGGGTAAGCTCAAAGAAAATGAACAATAAAATAAATTAGAGTTTTTATTTTATTTAAGTATAAACTTTTGAACGGAATCTAAAAGCAATTCTACCTTGTAGGTAACTCAAGGGTGTGTGTATTGATCTAATAGTGAAGAAAAATAGCTTATTGAATTGTAATTATGTATGCTAAGAACCCATGTCATTGTCTTCTAGGGAAAGTGAAGGTTCTTTTCAGTATGGTAACTACTACAGAGAGGTTGAAGACCTGCGAGCAGTAGTCCAACACTTCCGCAAGCAGAAATACGTAATTTCAGCAATCGTTGGTCACAGTAAAGGTCAGATTACAATTATCCTTATTATATGTAACTAATGTTAATTTGGACTGGACAGAGAACATATACGGGCAGTTTGGATTGTTTTCTCTACTACCCTGTCAGAAGTATTTTATTTTGAGTGCATAGAATAGAGGTAAGACTGCAGGGCGCCTTACAGAATAAGTATAATTACCTCTCAAGATTATTTTTTGAAACTGTGTTTGTTGAGAAGATCTGAGGAAAATGCAAACAGAGAAAGGCTTAAATCTTTATTTGGTTTTTCATTTCTGTGAAAAAAGCACATGATGACATTGTTCAGGTGGTAATATGGTCTTTTTAATCAAAAAAAATGTGGATATAATGTTACGGGAAAGAAGTTATATAGATGTTCAGGTGGTAATATGGTCTTTTTAATCAAAAAAAATGTGGAGATAATGTTACGTGTAGCTTTGTTCCATTGGTAAGATGAAGCAAAATTGTCCATGGTTTTGAGATGTGTGATTTAGAGGTGAAAAGGTTTGATAAAGATTTGAAAATATTGGGTGTAAAGAATGGACATAGCTCACATTCGATAAACTGATGATATAGTCACATTGGTTTTGGTGGAGAATGAAGTCTTCCATAGGATTTGATGGTAAAATGAAACTTAAGTTCTATCTGAATGTAATAGAATTTTCTCTATACAAGTCTTATACAAACCTCAATTTCCCTTGTAAGTATCTGACTATTGTGGTTTCTGCAGGGGGTAATGTGGTGCTCTTGTACGCCTCAAAATATAAGGATATCCATATTGTTGTCAATGTATCTGGCCGGTTCAATCTAGCAAGAGGCATGGAAAGTCGTTTGGGCCAAAATTTTATACAAAAGATCAAACAAGATGGATATATAGATGTTAAAAACAAAAGAGGTGATTTACCAAATGTAAATAATCTGTTGAAATCTATTTATCAACCATTTTTGGTTTTCAATGAATCAACATGTTCTGGTCAATATTTTTCATATTTCTTTGTTCTCTTGTTGCCATGAACACTTCTATGTTTATGTTAAAAATGAAGGAGATTGGCTATAATATGTAGCTGATTTGTGATTCTTATAATCTCTGGTCTTAGCATTGAATTTCATCTCTTCATTAATGAGTTGCATTTAGTTCCATGGTTATCAGCCTTTCTGGTTTCAACTTGATGTTGCATCATAGTGGCTACCAGAAAGTTACTAAAAACAGTTTCATCGGCCGACACTCGTAGTCTAATTGTTGTCAATTTACTTCAACCAGGTTCATTCACATATTCCTTTTGTCACGACAGGGGAGATAAAGTATCGTGTTACTGAAGAAAGTTTGATGGACCGGCTATCTACTATAACCCATCTTGCCTGCCTATCGATTCCCCGAGATTGCAGGTAAGGTTTGTTATTAGATCTAATAACTTGCGTCATTGAAAATGTTGCAAAATCAGTTGCTTCATGTTTAACTGTTACCATTGCTAGTCACTTCATCTATGTTGATACAGAGTGTTGACCATTCATGGATCCATGGATGAAATTGTACCTGCAGAAGATGCTTTAGAGTTTGCTAAATTCATATATAATCATGAGTTGTGCTTCATAGAAGGAGCTGATCATGAATATACGTCTCATCAAGATGAGTTGACCGGCTTAGTTTTGGAATTCATCAAGATTCATACCGATAAAGACAAAGATACACCTAAGCAGACACGATTTCGAAGAGTACATAAACCTATTCATTCCCGATTCTAGTACTTGCAAAACACGCAGGATCCGGTAACTGATTCTAGTCTTATGAAACCATCTTTCTTATGAATAATGTCTCAGCCTTGATAAAAAGATTATAGATCAACAAGAAAGATGGACAAACCCTGTCCCATTTCTAACATCTCAAGTGCCCACCTGACAGCCAATAATTCATCATTTGTCGGAGTTAAAGTAAATGGACAAATGCTATCCAAGTTTCACATTAATGGACCACAATAGATACACATATGACAAGTATTGATGCATCATTATAGCCAAATGCCAGGTTTACAATATGAAATTAGACTCTTATCACTGCTGTTAAAAGTTTATGCTCTTGCTGTTACTACAAATGAATGATGAAATGATTAGTTTAACACAACAAGCATGAACTTGGCCAATCTGGTGGATATAATATATGAAGCACAGCATTTTTGCCATCACAGGAGAATAGCCACGGCCAGTATATTAAAGGGCAAGTATCTACTTCGAAAAATATTTGGTAGACAATTGGAATACGCAGACAATCAGACAACTAGTTATAAAATGTGAAGAGAGAGAAATACGTATATATATAAAATATGAATAGAGAGAAATACGTATATATTTTATGATTGAGTTGGTCGGTTGGCTGTGTATTGCAGTTGGCTACGAAGTAAAGTTGTACAGCTTTACCTATGGCCATATATTTATGCACATTGGTGGTCACCAAAAAATATAAGTTTCTTCTGTACTTTGATTTTCTAATAATAAATACATGAAAATTTTCATCGGTGTTAACTTTTCATATCAAAATTGTTGGTTACTATTTGATGTTATGGTCTTCCAAGAAGATAAATTTTTCTTTGTATTTTTACCCTGCCCATTCTTTCTTCTTAATATTACTCCTACAAAATCATCCAATACTATTTACCTTCATTCCCTCTTCATTTGATTCCCTGTAACTTAAAATATTCATAGATTGAGTATGCGAGGGAGTGAGAATAATTTTTTAAAAGAAAGATTAAAATAAAATTTAATATCCTAGTCTTATATTTATTTTTTTATATATGTTATATAATTTTCTTGATTTAAAATTATTTTGTTTTACTTTGTTGCTTTTGTTTTTGAAACTTTATTTGCAAACTCTTATGTTTGATTGTAAATAAAGAAGTAAATGTTTTTTTTTAATTCTTATTTATTTACTCAAACAAGTTCAAGATGATTAAAATTAAGAATATGTGTATAAATAAATATATTTCTTAATTGTCATAACCTTTAAACAAATTTCCTGCATCCACTTTTTTTTTATATTCTGGATGGGGCATTTTGGTTTATAATTTACATTTTGAATTAATATTGCAGAATATGTAGGGTGTAGTTGTAAATTGCATTCCAGAACACACAAAAATGGTGTATGTAGAAATTTAAAAGTACGTAGGAAGAAAATTGTTTTTTCTTCTCATGACTTGGCTTGTATTTTATTGTTCACTATCTAATTCCAATGCAAATTATTATTATATATTCTCTCTGGATTTAAATATAAGTAAAAAAAAAAATCTTAATATAAACAAATGCTATATATTTAATAACGGTATTTCAATTAATTGAAGTTTTATTCCAATGATCCATTTGTTGTTAATCTTGATACAAAATACAAGTTTCAACGAAAGGTAATTTAGAAAAAGTTCATTTACAGTTAAAATTAGTAATAATAAAAGGTATAAATTAACTTTATTAAGAATTTGAATTTACTTATATAATAGCTTAGATTTTGTGACATGCATGCTTGAATCCTTAAATAATCAATCTATTTGGAAAAGTGTTATCATCCTTGATTTTCTAAAGACTACAAATGGATCGTAAGTGTTATAAATTATAAATATTTACTTCTTGAAATTAATAGTTCAAATTACATATTAAAACACGAACCTTGTGCATTTACATTTCTTAAAAAATCTCATATGGTCTTTTAATTAATTGAGAAATACACGCAAGACTTACAATCAAATGCATAATTTAAATTTACAATTATTATCCTATAATCATAGTTAAGAGTAACTCATCATTTTATACTCAAATTAAATAGATGCTTTTATTTTGATTTTTAAAAGAAAAAAATTAAGAATTCTTCAATTAAAATTTTGTTAATTATTTTTTTAAAAAAATATTTATTACGTAATTATATTAATCTAGATGATCTTTATATATCTGGTCACTATTGATTTTTTTAATCGTAACTCATATTTTTTTATTAATTTAATATTGTTTTATACAAATATGGGACATATTGACAAATAAAATAGATAAAATTTATGTATCAATTATTTTTCACCTAAAATTTCCTTATGTCCAAAAATAAATATTACTAAAAAAAAATTATTAGTTGTCTCTTTCTCGTCATTTTTATCAACTTTATTTCGCAACTAACTTCAATATGTATCTATCAACTCACTCACAAAATATATACGTATACGTATTTCTTTTATTAATTTTTTCTCTTTCTTTCTCCTTTTTCACATTCTATAAATAGTTATCTACATATTACAATTATCTATTAAATATTTTTTAATTTATATATATATATATATATATATATATATATATCAAAGAATATTACTCTCCTTCCATACATGAATTAATTCTTTCAATGTTTTTAAAGATATTTTAGAAAAATATCACCAAACAAATTAAATGAATTTTCTTAATCAACATACTTTAATCTTCTATCTATCTAGGACCTAGGAGAACCAATGAATTGTACCATGTAGTGCTTTCATTTTCTTTGGGTAGAAGTTGAATGATAGCATATCATTAACAAAGCATCCTATGAAAGATATTTTGGTTGAACATGTGTAGGGAGTAAGGGAGAAGCATCTCAAAGTGGCATATTCTAAAAGGTTTTGTTAGATACTACTATATTGCACCGTTCACTTTATTTCGGCTGCATATGCAACTTTCTCAACAAACATGTGGACCCTTCAAACTTTATGCCTTACAAAAACACAATTCTAATTTCTTCACTTATCTTGCAAAAATTGTAGCAACCATTCAATCTCACTCAGCTTTAACTTACTCTTATCATTGTGACAGCGACATTTTTATTATTTTATTGAGTAAATTACATAGATAAATTTAAATTTAAGCAATGTTTTCGCCGGAAACGAGCATCAAATTAAGAAGTAGTGTGAATTTTTGTGAGAACATTTCTTGAAATATTTGTTAGAGTATATATTTGTTAAGTTTGACGCCCACGTTTACCATAACCTTAGTTAAATATGACGATAACCTATATAATAAACTACGGAGGATAGGTTATCGTATAATAATAAAAAATTATTATAAATTTAATTCAATCTTATAAAATTGACGATTTATAAGATAAAAGTTTCCTCAACTTATATATATAGTCATTTCCTTTATATGAATGAGATCTCTAATCATATATATCTATTTTGTTTAAAATAATAATAAATATGAGTGTGCATTAAGTAGTGATTAGACATTATCATAATCATGATATTAGAAAATTTAATAAAAATATTCTATTGATATTACGTAAATGTTAACAATAATAACGTAAAGATAATTTTTTGTAATAATAAAATAAATAATAATATTTATTTATTTTGTAATATTATCTTATCATATTTATAGAAAATCATAGTATAATATTTTTTTAAATGAAGAGATATTAATATAATACATTATTGTACGTTAATGTAGTATTTTTCAAATAAACTAGAGATTTTAAGAATAAAAAATCAAAGAATGTTTGTTTGTGTAATATAACCTATTTTATTTTACTTGCTCATGTGATAGAGAAATTTTATTATTTTCTAGGGACAGCCTGGTATTAGGTATTACAGCTAATAACTTTTTGACAGTTGTATTTTATGTACTATGTGCAAATTATTGTTGCCAGTCGTAATCTTGGGATTTTTATTATATCTCAACTTTTAAATCTTATACAATGTTTTTCTTTTCTCTTTTTTTTCTTATATGTGGTTCTATTTTTTATTTTTTATTTTTTTCCAAGTAAAGATTATTATAAGTATTTTTTATTTAATTACACTTATTCAGGTCGAATAAGACTAATATAGTAAAAAATATTTACGAATCAATAATGTATAATTAAGTTGAAATAATCTCACTTTAATTAAGTTAGGTTTTCCTTACTTTTACAAATATTTAATATATCACTACTTTTTTGTTTTTAAGATGCAATTATGGTTAGTTAAAAATTAAAATCAGTGAAGTGTGACCATACCCATAATCCATTAAATTATGGGTTGGTTATAATTTAAAATTGGATAAATATTATTGATTTGTATTTCGAATAATATTTAAGTTAAATTTACGAAGATAATACTCTTATATTATATCTTATATAGTGAGTGAAACAAAGTTTGAGTTGTTTTGAATCTTGTTTATATTATTTAATCCTCAATTTCATATTTCTGCAATATGAGATGGGAACATTTTTTTGTGTTTTCTTTAAGAAAAAATTTAAAAAATTTACCTATAAATGCTATTTCAATATTTTATTCCTAGAAAAAATATTCTTAAAGAACATAAAAATATTTCGAGAAACAAAGGTAATGTCTATTCTATTAGCTTTGAAACTCTATTTTACTTTTTTGTGTTTTAAAATAAATCAAAAAAATATATAAGATAATTTACAATAATTTCGTACTATACTCAAATAAATAAACTAGATTTCTCTGACATTTTACTTTAGAAAAATAAATAAAAATCGTCCAGTGTGCTTAATCATTCAAAATCTGTTTGAATTCTTATCAAATCATTGTAACTTTTTCATGTTCTTTGTATTTTTGCTCTTAACATATATTTTTGGAAACTTCGCAATTATTGTAATAGGAACATGCTAAATTTTAAAACATTAAATTTATACACGTGAATCAAAAGTTTTGTTTTAGGTTTTTATTGTTAAAGTTCAAATGATAGTACCAAATCTTTGCCTCTTAATATATATATTTTAGGAAGTTTCGTTTCCGTAATATAAACATATGCTAAATGTCGTGCTAAAATTTATTTATATAGAATATAATTTTAAAAAAAAATCGATCTTATTTTCATTACTTTAAATATATATTACAAATTTTTGATGAATTAATTATATTAACAATACATAATAATTAAGTGTTTCATTTTTTATTCCTATCATTAATGATCATTACGAAAATATTAATGATAATGTCATCATATAATATCACATGAGTAAATGTGATGCCATCTTTAATTCACACATATATTTCTTTTTACTTTAATCCTTTTATTAGGATGATCATCACACTACATATTTTATGACATAACATTAGAATGACATTGGATCAATTTGTTTAAAATTAAAAAAAATACTTATAAAATAAATTTATTTAAGAAGTAGATAGGATTTGTTTCTTTAAAAAGGTTAAAAATTATTATTATTATTTAAACAAAATTTATTTAACCAAATAAATACTTATAAAAGAAATTTATTTAAGAAGTAGTTAGGATTTGTTTCTTTAAAAAGGTTAAAAATTATTATTATTATTTTAAAAAAAATTATTTAACCAAATATATAAGAGAAAAAAAACTACTTATTTTAAATAAATGGATTCATGATGATAATATCATCATTAATGAAATACTTTAAAATATTAAAGTCATTTCAGAAAAAATTAGATGGGAAAAAAATGTATTTAAACCTCTCCTTTTTTTTCTAATTTTTTTTAATTTCTTCACAAATTATAACTAATTATTTCAATATTATAGTTATTTATTAAATATTTTTCTTAATTTTGTATTCGCTTAAACACACAAAAAGTGATACAAGTAAAGTTGTGTCTCTTTTAATAATTTCATTTTCTTTCTAAACTGAGAAACAAAGAATTAATTACGGAAATTTCAGTTCAGATTTTCCGCAGTTTCCTTCCTGGGACACGACGAACAACTGCCATACAAAAAGAAAAGTACATTACAGAACACACTCTCCCTCTCATCATTAGCTGCAAATTATTTTTTTAAATGTCTTTTTATATTATACAAAATTATTTAATAATCATCTCTTCCATTGTAGTTGTATTTTCTTTAATGGTAGTTATATATTCTTTTAGTAGTTATTATATATATTTTTTAAGGCAATTGTATGTTTTAATCAACCAATTATAAAAAGATATATAATTATATAACTGGCGAGACAACCAAATATTATAATCTATTAAATGGTTATGTTCTATATTTTAATTCATAATTTTATTTTTTTATTGTTAAAAAACTAATATATTAATTATGTAACTAGATATTAAAGTTAAGTTTTAATAAATATTAGTTAATTTTATTGCATTGAATTCATATTTTACATTTTTAATATATTATTAGAGTCTATTTTAAAATTTATTTTTTGATATTTAGTATAGTATAAGACTTATTATTGAGTTAATATTAAATAATATATTTATTTAATTTTTTCAAGATATTTTATTCTCAATATAAAAAGAGTACGTTAAAAACTATAAATTACCTAAATATATATAATGTGAAATATACACGAGTGAAAGATAACTCTTTCATTCAACCCAAATGATCAAATATTAAGTTTAAAAATTTAAGAAAATTTGTATGTTTTAACCCATAATCTAATATATATTTAGCCTGTAAAAGCACTAATACGTGAAATAAACTATCTTTAAACAAAAAAGAAATGTTTAAAGACAACTTGCATATATTTATTTAAGGATACTTTTTTAAAAAGACTGTCATATACTTTAAATAACAGAAGGTATATAATTACATAATTGCTGACTCTATAATTTATTTTATTTTTATTGTAAATTATTTTAAAATAAAATAAAATAAAAAATGAAAGAGAAAATTTAAAGTTGGGTTTAGCGCACTTTCTTTAGTTGAAGGAAGATTTAAGAGTTAGATATTGAGTGATGAGTGAGTGAAGAATACAACTCTCCATTCATTCAATGGAAGAAGCATCTTACATAACATCATCAGAGCTCTCTAAACACAACACAGAAACCGATGCATGGATTTCAATCGACGGCAAGATCTACGACATCACTACCTGGATTCACCGTCACCCAGGTGGTTCCCTTCCACTCTTAACCATGGCCGGTCGTGACTCCACCGACGCCTTCCTCGCCTTCCACCCTAAATCCTCCGCCCACAAACTCCTCCCTTCTTTCTCCCTTTCTCCTCCTCTCCTTCTCTCCGACCACCACCCTTCCCCTGCTTCCTCCGACTACCGCCTCCTCCTCTCCCACCTCCTCTCCCTCAACCTCTTCAACCACAAATCCCACACCACTTTCTTCCTTCTCTCACTCATTTTCCTTTTCCTTCTCCCTCTCTCTGTTTCTCTCATCCTCTTCTCTGACCTTCTCTCCTCCCACCTCCTCTCCGCCGCCATCATCGGCTTCACCTGGATCCAGTCCGGCTGGATTGGCCATGACTCCGGCCATTACAACGTCATGCTCACCCCCCCTCTTAACCGCGCCGTCCAAATCCTCTCCGGTAATGTCCTCGCCGGCATTAGCATCGCTTGGTGGAAATGGAACCACAACGCCCACCACCTTGCCTGTAACAGTCTTGATCTTGACCCTGATCTTCAGCATTTACCCTTTTTCGTTGTTTCAAACAAATTCTTCAACTCTATCACTTCTAGATTCTATGGGAGAAAGTTGAAATTTGACTCCTTTGCTAGGTTTTTGGTTAGTTACCAGCATTGGACTTTTTACCCTGTTATGTGTTTTGCTAGGATTAATTTATTTGCTCAGTCTTTTATGTTGTTGTTGTCTAAGAGGAAAGTGGAGCACAGGGTAAGTGAGTTTTTAGGGTTGCTTGCGTTTTGGGTTTGGTACCCTTTGTTGCTTTCTTACTTACCCAATTGGTGGGAGAGGATTTTGTTTGTTGTGGTTAGTTTCTCTGTGACGGGTATTCAGCATGTGCAGTTCTGTTTGAACCATTTTTCTGGAAAGGTTTATCTTGGTCCACCTAATGGTGGTGATTGGTTTGAGGTGCAGACTAATGGGACTATTGATGTTGACTGTTCTCCTTGGATGGATTGGTTTCATGGTGGCTTGCAGTTTCAGGTTGAGCATCATTTGTTTCCAAAGTTGCCAAGGTGTAATTTGAGAAAGATTGCACCTTTGGTTAGGGATCTCTGCAAGAAGCATAATCTTCCTTATAATTGTGTGTCTTTCTGGAAGGCTAATGTGTTGACCATTCAGACGCTCAGAGAAGCAGCTTTGCAGGCTAGGGATTGTTCTAGGCCAGTTCCCAAGAATTTGGTTTGGGAAGCTGTTAATACTCATGGATGAATGGATAGGATTTGAATGGAATGGAATGGAGTGGAGCTTCTTGTGATTTTGCTGTCATTGGTGGTTTTATTGTTTGATGATGAAGGTGTGGTGCTAGGTAGGGACAAAACTATGAAATTGTTTGTGTGCTTGCTTGCTTTCAGTGTTGTTAAGCATTTTTACTTTGGTGGTAATTGTTACACGGATTAGTTACTGAGGTAGAACTTCAATGATACTGAAAGGAGCTAGGAAACTGGATGTAAGTTTTGTCTGGTAGGTAATCCTTGGTTTTGAAGAGGGAATAATTGATATGCGAATTGATTGGAGGCTTCGGTTACTCATTTTCTTGGTAGCAGGATCGGTTAATCTTCTTCTGGAAATAGGTAAGAAAGAAATGGCGGATACTGTCGTCCGTTGTTTAGTATAGTACTTTGGCAGTTTGATTCCATTGATGATTCCAAGCTTGGAATATACATTGTCATTTGGAGCAAGAAATGTAACTTGTGTTGATTTCAAATTCTCTGAATGTCATTTCCTGCTTCTTATTTAGTTTTTCTATCAGTTTACTAGAACTCTTAATAATATCTTCTATTTTGAGATAAAGAGGTCTGTTTTACATTTGTTTTTTGTTTAATTTCATCTTTGTGAACTGATGGAGGTACCACGTGATATTAGCACTTGCAAGTTGGCATGAGATGCCAAATTGAAACCTTAACTGTGTTTTCTTGTGTAAATCATATGCCCCAAAACTAACTACTTATGAATCTCCAACTTAATTCAAATTAACACTTTTTGTATCTTGAAGATTCAATTTTTTTGTGTTTTTTCATTTTTCTTATGGGTAACTTAACTACTGGGGTGTGTTAATCGAGCGAAGAATTGATGTACGAATTCTCTGATACCTTGATTCTTTTTTTTGGATAAACGAGATATCTTAATTCTGGACAAAAAAACAGTCATTTTTAACATTGGAATTTGGAACTTATATTTTGAGATAAGCAAAGCAGAGGCGTTTTCATGTAAAGCTGGCGCATAGATTTCACAACTTTACCACAACACCATAAGTTCTCTTGAAATGTGCAAACTCAATATGCATCATGGCTTTGTTGCACTTGAAAATGAAACAAAAGAATGCTAGCTGTCCACATACTCATTCACAAACTTTTAAAACTTAGAACAGGCAATACTAAAGAAAAAACCTAGGAACAAACTTGTGCTGAGAAACATGTCACCAACACTGCAGAGTAGAATTAAGTGGCTAATGTCACATATGTGTCTACTATTAGAGATATAATAAAATTTTATTCGTGTCTTCACCTAACAGTTTAAGCTTATGGGCTTGTAGGTTCATCATGGTATACTGTTTCACCTAATGGTCAAGAGTTTAATTCTTGCAGCTCCCATTAATATAGACAGTAGAATTTCAGCACATGTTTAACTTGTGCATTATCCACACTTCAAGCCCAACTTCTGATTCATAAAGAAAAATATTTGATGCACAACTGTAATACATAGACAATCAAACAACTAGTTATAAAATATGAAGAGAGAGAAATACATATACATTACGATTGACTGGGTTGGGTACGTATAAAGTAAAGTTGATTTATACATTTGTCAACTTTAGATTAGTGTCTTGAACTTAAAATTTAGACAATTAATTGCCTTTGTAGTGAAAAAATATTCTTGGTTAAGAATTGTGCAGCTCTAAAATCTGATTCTGAAGTCATGAATTGTGTGTGTATAATTTTGCTAGGTCATGTGCATGTTACGGTGAAGCTGTGAATTCTTGTTTCATGTGTTGAGATGGAAAGTTCATTTATTATATTGAGTGAAAATGTGGGACAGGAACATTTCTTTTTTCTTGATGTCACAAAAACCTCATGATTTTGTTGGTGCATGTGATGGGTTGGAGTCCCCACTTGACAGAAACAAAGTGTTAACCTACTCAGAAAGCTACCAAACAATTGAGCCAACTGTCATGACTACTGACCCTGTTAACTGTTAGTTGTTTTTCAGTTAATAGTTAGGTAAAGTTTTTTTTTATTTTTTTATTTTTAACAATGACTTATAAAAAAATTAAGAAAAAAAAAAGAAATTTACTTCTGTGATATTAAAAAATAATTTTTTTTAGAAAAATTAAAAGAAATCATTTCTATAATTTGCCAGGAAATATTAATTTTAACTTTTATAAAAATACACCTCATCTTTTTCTTATAAAGATCTTTCCAAAGAGATTCACCAAAGCATAGCCTTAGTTTACCACACACTGTGTACGCCAACGTCAAACACATGCAATGATGGAGCTAGGATGTTTTATTCGAAGTGGTCCATTGGCTAAATACATAAACTATTATTAAAGAAGAAAATTTTCTATGTAGAAAATAATCTTTGTTTTTTTTTTTTTTTTAAGTTTTGAATTAAAGTTAATAATTTAGTAAGTGGGGTTGCATATAGAGTAATTTCATATGTAGGTCGATTTAAACAAGTAATACAATCTTTAGAATTTGGTAAGTATTAGTTTCATATTTTGAGGAAAAATGTTTGCAAAAAGTCACATTTGTACACACATGATTGGACTGTATAATGTAAAAATTAAACCAATAGATTTGAGTCATAAAATCTTTATTTATGAGGGTTTTCGTAATTCGTAGACGAAAATTGTTAGATTTTCTGATGTCAGTTACATGTTTGGTAAATCTCAAATCTCAAATCTCAAACATTAATTTCTTAATCAATCAATTATAATGTACTTCCCTCTAAATTGCACTCCCATGATTTTGAGTCAAATCTAGTTATGGTACATTTCTTACTCGACAAAGATATTAAAAGAATTTACGTTGTGTCCTAATACAAGTATTTTCTCCTTTATAGATATAAATATTATTCATACAACTTCAAATTTTTAGATCCGTCACATATGATGACAAGATGGGAGGTGGTGAGTGGTGACCTTATCTGAATCCCTCCGGCCACTACTTATCCATTCCAATGAAGGGCCATCATCTGTAAACATCAACCTACCTTCATGTGGAACATAGTATCATGCATGGAAAACATCAATTTCAACCACATTATTTCTTCATCCTATGGTTGAAACTTAGATCCGGAATATTATCAAGATGTTTTGTTTTCCTGAACAACCACATATTAATGTATGGTTTCTAACTCATGTCATGAATTATTTTAATCTCATCAAGTATAAAGATTATTTAACCAGGCACATAATTATTTTATTCGTAAATATTAATTAGGTTAATTGTTTATTTTTTTAGTTGAGAAATTCAAATTCATCACTTTTTTTTTCTTTATTTCTATTTAATGTCTGGGTTAAAAAGTGAGATTACTATCAATGATAGAAAATGGAAATTGTCATTAACAAGTCAAGAAGTAAAAGAAGAAGGTAGAAATAAAGAGGACAACTTTACTACCCAACTCTTTCACAGAACATATGTATATATATATATATATATATACAAGTATTTTTCTCTCTTCACATTTTATAAATGATTGTTGGATTGTCTGTATACTACAGTTGGCTACTAAATATTTTTCATTGGAAGGATGTGTGGTGTAAAATGGAAAGGAAGTGTGATTTTGAAAGAAAAAAATAATATATTTAAATAAGAAAATTGGTAAAAGAATACTTTATAAATCAGGTGTTTAATAAAAGAAAAAAGTGTATAAGCCATATCCAATTAAATCAGGACAAAGAACCTCCGACAAACATTTTACCACATTCCCACCCATAATTTGCACAAACAATAATTATTAATAAAAACAGGCAAAAATATATAGAATGGATTTTAGTCATTGTAGAAGAAAATTTATGTATGAATGGTCTTATTTTATATATTTTTTTTAATTCGTACCTAGTAAAATATGTCTCCGGATATGATAATTACATGTAACTTGAGCATTCCATGCAACATTTGTCATTCACTTAATAATTGTGAGACACTATTGAACCTACTATATACCCTCTTCGTTATTAACAAACACATTTACGTAATTAAAATGTAAAAGAAACTCCCTTTTGTTATTTTTGTCTCTAATATTTTACAATTAAAAAAAAATATTTGACACAACTCTTTTGTTAGAAACAACAATTATAAACCTAAACTACCAGAGTTGAGATTTTATTTTGGAGTGTGTTTGAAAAGTCATTCACTTCAACGTGAACAAGAATTTAGTTTGTAGAAAGGTGCATTTACTTCTCTTTTTCATGCCTTTGAAATGTGTGAACAAATGTTTATGGAATTCGAAATGGTAATCCAAACACACAAGGGGTTGAAGGTTAGGGTAATATGCAATATGTTTTAGAGCAAGTCCAGAGGAGTAGTTTAAAAGAGTGTTTAATACAATAAACATTTCTATTAAGCAGTTATGCATGCATCCGAGTAGGTTAATAAAATCTTTTTGTTTTGGCGAAATAGTCATATTATGTATAATATTATCACTTTTTATTGCGAAATAATCATGACGTATATTATTTCCAAAATTTATAAATAAAATGGATGTGTATATCTAATCACAATAAAAATAACACAATTGAATCATCTAAAAAAATATTAAACATTAAAAAATAGAAAAAAAAACTCATAATATCGAAAGCAAATCTCTTTATAACATAAAAATGAACAAATAAACCTAATAAAATGGGAATGTCTAAAAAGAATGTTTATGATAAGTATTTTTATTAAACGTTCGTGCATGCATTTGAATATGCTGAGATGGAGAAAGTGAGAGTGCCTATAAAAAAATGTTTATAATAAATATTTCTATTAAACACTCGTGCATGCTGAGGTGAAGAATATCTCAAAAAGAAATAAGGAAAATGGTACTTTTACAAGCACCTAATACTTAAAAGAAATAAAGAGATAAAGAGAGGATGTTTCCACTATAACAATCAAATGAAAATTTTAAAACACAATTAATAATTACATATATGTGAGGTAATTAATTTATAGAGTTTCCGTGAAACTTATACAAATAATACTTAATAAAATCTTGCATTGAAATGATTGAGAGGTTTAATATATAAAATTAAGGTATACACGTAAACTTACTCTAATATTAATAAGTTATTGCTAAGAGTAGTATCTTTACTGATGAATCTAAGTAAGGATTTTAAGTTTAAGATCTCCTGTGCTCAAAATCTTCTAATCTTCTGTTACACTTACCATGAAAATCTCCATGTTGAAGATTGGGATTCTGTATAAAATCTCTTGAAATCTCTACTTTCAGGGAAGTAATAGGAAAAAATAAAAAAGTAAAAATTCTAAATAATCAATTCATGTAGGACTCACAAATCTAAAAATGAGATATACTATTATAACAAAAATTGAACGAGATCTTATAATTATATATAATATGATGGAACTTATAAAAAATCATATAAAATATCAAAATGAGATCCACCACAAGAAATATTCTAAACACTTCATACAAGCATCTCTAATTGAACATAGATTCCATTTTCACTGCCATTACTGTACACAAAAATAGATAAAAAAATTATAAACGTCCTAAATTTGTGAGCATTCTCTGTCACAAGACAAGAAAGCAACAAAATTGGTTAAAAGAAAACAAGGGCCCATGAGCCCAATACAGAAAAACGAACTTGAAAAAAAGAGACAAAAATAATAGCCCGGTACATCCTTACCAAAAATCGTCAACAGTACAAATCACCCTGTTGTTTTGATCCAAAGTCTAAATATTAACGTAGGTGTGATCATTATCTAAGATAATTATATCTAGACATTCAGATAAAAATATATAAATTAAATAAAAAAATAAAATATAATTTAATTAATGCATATCAAGAATTAAATTATTTTTATTATATATCTATTTAATGTCAATTATTATTATAATTAATTAAAAAATATTTAATAGACAATCTTAATACACATGTAACTAACTAATTATAAATGTTAGACACGCTGGGTGAGGAGCTTGCCTCAACTCTACAAACTGACTTATAATGTAAAGACTACTCCCCACTTATATACATATAATAGACCTTTAATAGACCAACTTGTAAGATAATGACTGCTCTACAAAAAAAATCCCTATAATAGAATATAAAAAGAAAAATCTCCTCCAACTGAATATAAATGATTCTAAAATAAACTTTGATATTATATTTAAAATACGAATAATAAACCTAATTTAACCCTTATAAGATAAAATTTATTCTTATTTTATATACATGCAACAATTAACTTAATATTTCCCATATATAAATGAATAAATTCACATTCGGCGTTCGAAAGGAAAATTACCATTATTACACTGTATTTGAACTAAATTTCCCTGTATGCTTCATTCGTCTACGACAAAAGAACAGTGGATGATGATAAGTATTTGGGTGTGGAAAAGAAAAAAGCCATCGATAAATGTGCCTGGAGAGAAAAGACAGAGACGAGATGGCACGTGAAAAACAACATAAACCCCTAAATATAGGAACGAGATTCACCGTCCACTAGTTAAGTCTCCAATTAATAATGTTGTCAAATTTATTACTACTTTATCGTCTTTCTCTGCATGCCAACTGGCACGACTTTTTCCTTTCTCACTCTTCACTCTTGGTAGAAAAATACTCCAACTTTTTACTCTCTCTTTCTTCTTAGCTTCCATTAAACAATTTAAAATATAAGAACTTCACTACAATTTGCAGACAATTTCCATTAACAGCAACACTGTATCTACAAAGTTTTAGGGTAATACAAAGGTTCTTTCTACTTTTCCTTATCCTTATTACTTCATTGGGTAATGCTGTGTACATCGTGGTCCCTATGTGTTTGCTTAGTGAAATGATGAGAGATCTGATTTTGATTGATATTAATTTTGAAATAATAATAATTTAAATTTAGATATTTTATCATATATTTAGTAAAAAGTTCAGTATAAAATTTTTACAACGTTGATTTATTTTAATGATAGAATATCTAAATCAATTCTAATTAAAATCAAATTCACAAAATTAATTTCATTGAAAATTGATGTATTACAAACATTCATCCCAAACACACTTGTTTTTAGTTAAAATCAATTTCAAACCTAGAATTAATTTCTTAGCATGGAACTAAAATACAAATATTTTAAATGTGCCAAGATTAGCATTTAGAAAATTTAATTTTAAATAAAAGAGTGACATAATTTATATTTAAATATTTTATCATAAACCAAATTGATATAAAATTCAGTATAATTTTTTATAGGATGCAAAAGTTATTATCCAACCCAAAACTTTTTTTAACATATCCAAACATAAAAATTTGTCTAAAATTAATTATCAACTCATAATAATCTTTTCATGGAATCAATCAAGCACCAAGGTTATTCTGGATAATCCAGCTTGAATAGTTGAATCCAAAACAAACTAAACTTGACTTTGAATCATTTGAATAACTCCACATGTTGATGTTTCTTTTCTCGAAAGATCCACATGTCCCATGTTAATCTCAGCTAGATTTTCAATAAATTATTAATCCAAGTCAACAAGGCATCCCATCCCATGAAGCCAACAACACCAAAGTGGAGTCCCTCCCAAACATGATAGAAAAAAAGTAAGTTCCTCCCACTACCCAATGACGCAAATCTAGTGGAACAAGAACATATACATGTCACTATGCTACATAGAAATAGAAACAATAAGGAGTTATCAACATAAAAGCATGCATCAAAGTTACATTACATTACAAATACTACTTTCCAACATCCACATTCCACAACTAGAGGCTGAAAATGAACTAAGCACACTCAGCACCCCACTTTCCAAATTTAAATAACCAATTAAAAAAAAACTAATTTTACAAAAAAAAAAAAAAAAAAGTGAACCCTAATTAGAAATTAACAAAAAAAAATATTACACTAAAGTTTAACAAAATTATAATATGATGATACTAATAACAATAATAATAATAATTACTCACTTGGCTGATCCTCTACCAATCATTTCCTTATACCTAATGATGGAATCCAGCCTTTGTAGTTTGAGCTGTTGTTTGAACCTATTGATGAAGTCGTCGGCTTTGGCGTCAACTTCGTCGTCGTCTGCGGCGGAGCCGGCGGTGGTTTTTCCCTCTCTCACGGTGGCCGGCCGGCGAGTCTCGACGATGTCGTCCTCCTTGAAGTGGGAAAACGCTGACTTGCTACTTGCTGACTTCTTCATCTTCCTCGGAAGCTTCACCGGAACCTCGCCGGACGCCGGCTTTGTGTCGGAGTGGGTTCTCGTGAAATGAACATCCTGCCCTTGTTGTAGTTTGCTGTAAATCTCGTCCATTGAAGAACCCTCTTCAGGGTGAGGGCTAAATTTGTAATTTTTGGTGTTAATGTTGTCGGAGACAACGTAATCATCATATTCCTCTTCGTTTTCCTCGTCGGTTTCGGTTTCCGCCACTTGTTGTTGTTGGGGTGGTTGTTTTTGTTGTTGTTGTTGTTGTTGTCGCACGTGTGGGGGCTTATCTGGCACGTGGGAAAAGTGGGTGGTGGTGTTGGGTGTGAGTTTAGAAGTGAAGGATTCTGTTGGGAAGTAGTTATATAGGTTGATGGATTTGAGTCTTTGAAGCATTGAAGGAGATCTAGCAAGTTGGGGTGAGTGTTCATTTTGGTGATGAAGGGTTTGATATTGATGAGTTTGTGTTTGTGATTGTGTTTGAGATTCAGGGAAATGGGGGTCATGGGTGTCATGGGATCTGTAAGAGGAAGGGTAGAAGTTGATGGATTTGAGTCTTTGTAACATGGAAGGGGATCTAAGGAGGTGGTTTTGGTGTGGGAAGTCATGTGCTTCATTAGGATCTTGGTGGTGTTGGTGATGGTGTTTGTGGTTGTTGGCAAGGTTTGAAATGATGAAAATGGTTCCAATTACTAGTTGGAGGAGTAGGAAGAAAACTGTTGGAGTGAACCAACTGTAGAGGCTGCCCAACAATGTTGGTGTGGATGACACTGATTCCTCAAGCATGGTTTCTGTTTCCAAGTTTTGGGATGAAGAATTGGACAGGATTGTCTCAGGGAAAGGAAAGGCTTTTGTTTTGTTTTGTTTTGGTATGGTTTGGTTTGGTTTTTTCAGTGTGTGTACTTGTGGGTGTCTTCATATTTATTAGTGGTACTATTCAACTTTACATTGTGTTGGATATGATCCAAGAACAAATACTAAATCATTATTTTCAATTTGAAATAAATAATAAATATCTTATTATACTGTATTTTTAAAAGATTAAATTACTAATTCTCATACATGTTTGATTATTAAAATTATAAATTTACTCTTGAATAAATGATTGATGATTGGATATCATTATTTGTTGATAACTTTAATTAAATGTTATATAATGTATATTTAGATATTATTAACTTCTATAAAAACCAAAAATGTATATTAATGATGTCCAATCATGATGAGGTACCTAGTAATTTTTGGTGTAATTGAAGGGTGAGAAGGGGTTGAAGGGTTGGTGGTGGGTGGTTCTTGATGATTTTGGGGTTAACAGTTAATGACATATGATATGGTGTGGTTGTGAATTTTAGGGTTTTAATTGTGTGGGAGATTTGAATCTCGAGAAACACGTGGTAGCATATGATGGATCTGCTGCAAAGGGACAAAATAATAGGGTAGGATTTTGGGATATTAATTTCAGCCTTGACTTCAATATAAAGAGACCCTTCTCAATTCAATTTCAATCTCTGTAATGGCATGGGCATTCCTGTGCTTTAGTTATTGCTTTGGGGATACACCATAACCTTACAACTTACTACAACTATAAATCATTTATTTTATTGTCTTTTTTTTTAAGATTTTTTATTCCCAGTATTATTGTGTGTATAGTATAAGGTTGATTTGATTGTGATTGAAGATGCATAGTTCCCTTTGAGTACTTGTTTGTTCATTGCGATGGCAATGCTTTTGGTAGAAGTCAATGTGTACTCTTGCCCATCCTCGTGGTAGTTTGGATCTTTGACAAAATACGGAGAAAATGGGGATCTTACTCCATCATTCGTCGTGGATAATGTTTGAAGTTATATTTTTTTATTAGTTTTATTTGGTAAAATTCATATTGAGTTGTATACAACAAATGGTTACAATAGTGTTGCCAAAAATTATTTCATCTCAATGTTCAATTTGTATATGATATATATCTATTTGTCACTTACACACGTCACACACTCTTCATTATTTTTTGATTTTAATTTATATAACTAGTTACATGAATTAATATATAATAGAGATAATCTTTGACTAAGATTGACATATCAACTTATATAAGATTCTTGCACAAATTTCTTAATTATTATAAATATTACATAAAGTATCTCTTTTTCGTGTGGTGATAATTTTCATTCACTCACTTAGTTCCACTCTTGTTCTTATGTTTTAGAATGTTCTTGTAGGTAGACCTTATCTACACACTTGAAAACTAATTCCTTCCACAAGATAATTTATGTTCAAACTCTCTTTCTCTTTCATGAAAATCCTAACAACTTGGTTAAACTCATTTCTTATAAAAACATGTGTAAGCTATGTGAAAAGAATTAATTCTAGTTAGGTTAGTCGTACTTGTTTATTAATTGAAATTTGTTAGCTAGATTATTTAAAATATTTGTTACTTATTAATTATATTATCTCAAATTAGCTTTAAAAATAAAGTATACACATATTTTCATTTACATCTTAGAAGTTATTAGTGATTGATCGAATAAAAAGATTTTGTCCTTGAACGAGTACTTAATCCACTTCAAAAGGTAAAATGTAAGACTGAAATATGTAAAAATATAAGATAAAAGGTAAAATGTAATATAAAGAATAAAATTATAATGTAAATGAGTTGCAGCAAAAACTGAAAATGACTAAGAAACAAAGACCCAATTAGGCTACCTAACACAACTAAGAAAATTGCTTTCGCTTCCTTTTTTTTCTTTTTGATGTGTGTGGGTAGATTTGGGCCACGGCCCGCGGGTTCCTTCTTTATTTTCTTTCTCAGTGATAGTTCCAGCGCGCTTTTGTTTGGGCCAAAGCCCAACTAGGCTAAGTAACACCACTAAAAAAAAAATAAAAACGTATAACAATAATAGATAAAAAAATAAAAATAAGCATAATTATTTTAAATAAATATTACAACTTTTTTTTTTTTACTATTTAAAAGTTTTAATTCAATATTTTTAAAAATCCTTAAAAATACGAATCCAATACACCTTTTGCTTACTTCACCGACCAATAAATTTTGTAAACGATAAAAATCTAATTACTCTTTCGTTTTAGATATGAAGAGAATTTAATTTCTAGAAATTCAGTTCCGTAGTATTTTAAATTTCTCAAATTCCTCTGAATTTTAATAGCATCACCATAAAATTTCACATATAAAATTTTTCATTCAATTTCATTTTATATAATATTTAAGCAATTAAAATTTTAACATGGATATTAAAAAATATAACTAATATGTCAAATTTCATATAAATTAACTTCAGTTGTCCAATATAATTTTTTATTTATCATATTAATTATTTAACTATATTATCTTTCATCTACATTTTGTTCACTGATCTGATAAAAGAATAATTAATTTAAAATAAAATATTTTTATAAATCATTGTATAAATTAAATTAGACAGAAAATTACATTTCTTCTTAAAATAATATAAAGTATTGCTCTTAGAAAAGTAATTAAGAAATAAAAAATATTTTTATCAAAATCTATAAAATTACACTTTCTATTATTTATTTTTAAATACTTAACCGACATCGTCTTAGGGATTCAATTCATAAAATCTTAACCCTCTCTTCTCTGTATAACACTCACGAAGACAAGAACGGAACCCTAACGCGACTACACCGTGACGCGGCGGAACCGTCATCACTGAACGTTAACGCAACCTTTCTCGCCAATTTCGTGTTGAATTATTTTATTTGCCGGAATCGTTTTTGGTTAGTTGGGAATCAGGGTTTTGGTCTTCTTTATCAAATTGCTGAGTTAGCATCTAATTAGGAATTGTTTTGAATCTTTTGATGATATACTGTTATTCTTCTTCGTTGGTTCTTATTGTGTACTTTGTGGTCTTATTCGGCGGTTCTAGTTACCTTGCTAGGTTCATTTAGATTTATGAAGGTACTGTCATGCAAAATGGAAGAACTTTTAATTCTGATTTCTGAATATGCTATGATAGCATAGCAATTCCTAGTTATCATAGTTATGCTGGGGAAACTATCGATTTTTTGGATGAAGAATGAATGTCTGAATTAGATGACACCGCTAACCACTTTGAATACTTGACCATGACCAGTTAATTGTTATTGTAGTTGTTTTTTGTTATTTTAGTTGAGCTTGTGTTGTTAAACTAATGACTTTTATTATGTTTAAAACTTATTTGAATTTCTTTTGTATGATAGCAATGCTATTTCTTTAGTTAGAATTTATGTCTTAACAATGGATTTGAATTTGAGGAATGGACATCTAGAATTATGATCATTTATGTTTTTGTGATTAAACTTGTAGAATTTTATGATATTTTGCTTGAGTTTCATTGTTTTTTAAATGATTTTTGAATTATAAAACATTGCAGGCTATAAATTATTTATAACCTTTTTTATTATAGATCAGGTTATGCAACTCAATTAGTGACTTAATAGGCCAACCTCTGATTTTGTGTCCCAGTGTCCCAACCAAGTAAAGAGCCTAATCGAATTTGATAACATTGCTTTGACAAACTTTTTTGTTTAAGTTTTATGTTTGCCACAAAACCCTTATTTGTTCCTTCCTTCAGATAGTTATATTTTTTTTCTTTTACTTGAGCAGAGCTTCCATGGAGAATGTAGACATCCCTGAGAATGCCAATGAGCGTACGTATACATTTTTCTTTTGTTTCTGGAATTTCACTTTGGTTCCATAGTTTTATTTATGCCCATGAATATGATTGTTCTTTTCCGTGTTGTGGCATTTACAGATTGCCCAGGTCCTCAGTCTGAATCTGCTGGAAAATCCGATGCATGTGAAGGGTGCCCAAATCAGCAAATTTGTGCCACTGCCCCCAAAGGACCTGACCCTGGTACTATTCACCTTTATCTTATTCTCGTATGCTTCTTTCCAGCAACTATGAACTTCTTCATAACGACATGATTTGTATATTTATATAAGCATTTTCTGGCATTATAACTAATGATTGTAGAATTTGGGACTGTTTCTCAGTATGTTGTGACTGTCAGTGCATATTTAGTACATTGCTAGTAGTATGAGTTCTCGGGAGGCTTATGGTTATCACTGCTTATAGGGGTCCGCTAGCAAGGGAATGGAGCGAATCATTTCCACCACAGTCACACCCTTGTCATATATGTTTGATTTTGGGATGTCATTGTCATGTCCAGAAATTTTAAGCAAGGATTAGGGAAACATTTGAGTGGTCATTGTTTTGCTTAGTTCACTTTAATTATTGTTCAGTCTAATTGGGTTATTAATTCTGTGGACATTTGATAGTGGCATATGTTCTAGTGATTACTGTTGGATATCATTCAAGTCTAGACATAAATTCCACAATTAAGGATACTAATTGACATGATAATAAACTTCAAACTGAACTCCACACTTACCAAATAATTAAGTTGGCTACCTAACACTGACACTTACAAAGTGAAATGATAAAACAGGTTGTAGTCATCCTCAGATCCTCACAAAAAGATAATGACTTAAGCTGATTAGTCATAATAAAATATCTTGACTGTACTTAGTGTGTTGCTCATGGAGGAGAAAGAATGACCATGAGCACCCACTACAGCTTCTCAAAGCAGAGTGCATTCTTTATTTGTGACAAGATGTTTGCAGCACTGCATTGAAGAGCATTTTGCCACAGTTCTGGATCCCAGAGCTTTCCACCATAGTGCTCTATAATTTGCTGATTCCAGTTTAAATCAAACCTTATATCACTAGGTGTGACTCAATATTTTTCATTAAAATGTCTTGACAGTATTGTTATAGCCCACCTAAACCTAAGAATAGGTATAAAACAGTGCTAAAATATTTAATTTACTGGATGGAATAGATATATTCTTTGTTTTTTAAGTAGCATTTCTCAAAATTCATTTGTGTATAAATTCAAAGTATTAATCAATACATTTATAATTTCTTATTATGCAATAATCCATGTCTAATCATATGATAATCAATCAAATCTGATCCCTTGGAGTTTACGTAATATATTTTTTAATATATATTGTATGGTACTAACAAGTGAAAACTGAGTTAAATAGTATTTCACTGTTTGGTGTTCTTGTCATGTTGTCCCCGATAGAATACTTGTTCAATAAGCTAGCTTATGACATGATTTATACACTGCATTCTCTCTAAGCTCCTCCGGTTTTCCTTTACTTGATAGTTAACATTGATAAATCATTTTTTCCTTATGGCAAAAACGTGTGCTTTGTAGCTCTTATACTTTTTCTCTTGTACTCTTGACCATTTTCAGCGTGGTTGTTTAAATGTGGTGCTTAACTCTAAGAAGCACTCCTTAAAAGAAAATATGGTTAGAGCATATTACATGCATTTCTTATTTAAGTATAGGTTCATTTACAAGGAACTTTGGTTGGAAGTTCCTTAATAATTAAAAATGTTATTATAAAATGATAACAACCTAGCACTTAGGATGTAAACCGTTTTAGCTTAATAATGATGAAGTTCTTATTTGCACATGTTATATGTTGGGCCCACTAAAATTTACTTACGTACTAAGAAACTCACCTCTAAAGATGCTCTTAGTTTTTGTTTGGATAGGGTGTTAGAATTTAAAATGTTGAGAAATTGAGTTGCATCAAATTAATTGCCATCATTTTTTTCTAAAAAAAAAATTGGTTACCTTGTCCTCTATATTTGTTTCTGCAGATCTGATTGCCATTGCAGAAAGAATGGCTACTGTGAAACATAAGATATTGGTCTTATCAGGAAAAGGAGGAGTTGGAAAGAGCACATTCTCTGCCCAGCTAGCATTTGCTTTAGCAGCAATGGATTTCCAGGTCGGTCTTCTTGATGTTGATATTTGTGGTCCGAGCATTCCAAAGATGCTTGGCCTAGAAGGCCAAGAGATACACCAGAGCAACCTTGGTTGGTCTCCTGTGTATGTGGAGTCCAACCTTGGGGTCATGTCAATTGGGTTCATGCTTCCCAATCCAGATGAAGCTGTTATTTGGAGAGGCCCACGCAAAAATGGACTTATTAAACAGTTTTTAAAAGATGTCTACTGGGGTGAACTTGATTTTCTAATTGTTGATGCTCCACCAGGAACCTCAGATGAACACATTTCAATTGTTCAATGCCTTGATGCCACTGGAGTAGATGGTGCAATCATAGTTACTACTCCTCAACAAGTCTCTCTTATTGATGTTAGAAAAGAGGTGAATTTTTGCAAGAAAGTTGGAGTGAAAGTGCTTGGGGTTGTAGAGAACATGAGTGGCCTGTCCCAGAGCATCGCAGATTTCAAGTTTATGAAGTTGACTGATACCGGTGAACAGAAAGATGTTACACAGTGGGTTTTGGAATACATGAGAGAAAAGGCACCAGAAATGCTGAATTTGATTGCTTGCAGTGAAGTATTTGACAGTAGTGGTGGTGGGGCACTGAAAATGTGCAACGAAATGGCGGTACCCTTTCTCGGTAAAGTTCCTTTGGATCCACAGCTTTGTAAGGCAGCTGAAAGAGGTGTATCCTGTTTTGCTTATAAAGATTGTGTTGTTAGTGCTCCTGCACTAAAGAAGATTATAGAGCAGTTGATTGAAACCAATGGGTGGTCAATGTCAGTAAGTAATGGAGCTTAGTAGGTATGCTTTATTGTGATCTTTGATTTAATGGAGCTTAGTAGGTATGCTTTATTGTGATCTTTGTAAATCAAAATCTTGTTTTTATCTATGAACTCTTTGCACAGAAATTTTGTTTAATATTTTGAGACATCTAGAGACCTTAATTATTGATTTTCTAGGCTGCGATGTTATACGAACTTGGTTGTGTTAGTTACAATTATTGATAAATCTAGAGTATAATAAGTTTCCTGGTTCGGATTGACATTATAAGTTTCTTCAGTTCATAGAAGTTTCTTCCATGTTATGGATGTGTATTGGGATTTGGTTGGAACATTTTTATTTCTGAGAATCTGAATTTGAATTCAACAATTTGTGTTTCAGAGATTTGAGCTTAAATCGTCACTCAAATTAGATAATATTTACTTGGTTTAATAATTGAGTTGAAGGATTAGACCTTATTAAGAAAATTAAACGTGTACCTATGAAATCGAATTGCGATTCCACGTAAGTTTAAAAAAGATAAAGATTTACGTCTTCAATTCACGTCATTAAATTAATTAAGTAAAAAATTATATTTTTAATTAAAAAACAATTTAATGCTTATAAATAATAAAGATTTGAATATATATAAAAATAAACTAAATCTTTTTTAATTTTTGTAATTTGAGAAAATATTTATTTTAATCACTCATCAGTGCATGCAACAACACTTTAACAAGTACGAAGTTTGTGTTTTTGTGATGTAAAGAACTAAAGATTGACTTTTGATCAGTTTAAATATAACAAAAAAATAAAAAAATTATGATGGGACAAAAAAATGTCCATATTATGGAAATTAAAAAGATAAGTAATTTTTGTGACTGATTAAATAATATGGATATTTAGTGTGATAAATTTATTAATGACTTTTTATGGCTTTTGCATGACATATTAAATACTATAGACATTTTATGTGACAGATTTATTAATCAATTTCAAGTAGATGGTCAAAATAAACCATTTTGAAATAAAAAAAATTAGAAAAATTAATTTTAAATTTATAAATTGATGATCATAACTTGTCTCAGATATTATAATGTATACATCATATCACATCAAAACCATTGATCCATTGCAACAGGCATGAAAGTGGACTTTGTGATGAACACTACAATTCCCTCGTATGGACGACACACTCTCATTTCAATTTCAAAACCCACACTCACTCACTTCCTCCAATTTCTCTTTTTCCCAAAACTCAAATATTTAAGGTAAGCCTTTTCATCGTACTCCATCAAACAAACAAACAAACAAACAAAAACTCCTCACATGTTGTTCCATTCCCCATGTTTCTAATTCAGGTTTCTTCTCTCTTTCTCTTCTCTCTCTCTCTCTCTCTCTCTCTCTCTCACTCTCTTCAATATTTCTCATCATCTTTCCCAATTCTTCTTTTTCAGGATCTCTCGTCTCTCCACCATCTCTTTTCCGGTACCTAATTTCTTCCCTCTTTCTCAATCTTCTATTCGATTTCCATATAATTCTACTGTCTATGCCAGAAATTCATAACCTAGATATCAATGAAGAACATCGTACTAAACATTAACTTTAGTGATTTTAAAAGTCGGTTATCTTAATTTATAATTTCTAATCTCAGAATTAAGTTAACTGCTAGTGGATTTTCCAATTTCCAAGTCAAATTTGTTTGATACGTTAACATTGATAGGTTATAATTAATTACTCACCCAAGTTGTTAATGATATATTAAAATGAATAAAAAACTAGTTTTATTTAATTTATAATATTCATTTTGTTAAGAGTAATTTACGATCGAGTTTTTTTTTTTTTTTTGAAATAGAATCATTTTTGCAGTTTCTAAGCGAATCATTTACGAGTTCGAGTTGCGAGAGAACGGAATTAGAGCAATGTCGCGACGATTCAAAGCCGATGGTGTTGAAATTCGTTGCGATGGTTTCGATTCTCGTGGCCGGATTCGGCGGAGTCGCGATTCCGCTGTTAGGGAGATTGCGGCGGTTGCTTCCGCCGGAAGGTGACGCTTTCGCGGCGGCGAAGTCGTTCGTGGCGGGGGTGATTCTCGCGACGGGGATGGTGCACATGCTTCGGGATTCGTGGGTCGCGTTCTCGGACCCGTGCGTGGAGACTCACTCGCGCGCGTGGGGGAGGTTCCCCTTCACTGGTTTCTTCGCGATGGTGTCGGCGCTGTTAACTATGCTCGTTGACTTTATCGCTACTGAGTACTACGCGCGCAGGGAGGCGCGTGCGCGCATGGAGGTAGTGAATGGTGAGTGCGAAGCGGAGGAGGCGGTGGCGTTGCTGTCGGAGACGGGAATCGTGGAGGTTGTGGATGTCGGAAGCGGTGGACACTCCCACTCGCACCACCATGAGGGCGTGGAAACTACCGTCAGGCACGTCGTCGTTTCACAAGTAATATATATACATTCTATTAACCCTCTTTATTTTGTTTTATTTTTTTCATACATCATTGTTTTAATTAAAAACTATAAAATTTTGTAGATGTGATTTCATATTTGAATTTTTCATTTATAATTTCTGGTGAGTAAGGGTGGGAATATGGTTTAAATAAAAAAATTATATATATATTTACTTTATAAATATTATAAAAAAGTTATATCTATATTTTTATTATAAATGTTATAAAAAATTATATCTATATTTACAGGGAAATATAGATATTTCCACCCTTATACAAAGAATTGTTACTTGCATTAATTGTGAAAATTAAATATTTATGTGCGGAAAATATGATATTTGTCACCAATCACTAACTA